>JAQPZY010001173.1:0-1200000 GCA_029931535.1 Margaritifera margaritifera
ACGCCATTTTTTCAGCACATGATAGGCTATCTTTCGGCGGGGGGAGGGGACAGGTATATTTGGTGGAGGAGGAACCAGAGAAGATCCCGGGAAGAACCACCGAACCACGAGAAGCTAGTGGCAAGCTTTCTCACATACCCACGTTGGCCGAAATTCTAACTCACGCGGACAGAGGTGATCTGTAAAAACGAGCGCCTTTAGACCACTCGACCACCTGGGGCCCCAGCAATAACATAAACGAGTGGTATAAATATATATATATATATATATATATATATATATGCACGCAAAGTGGCAATTCTGTCCCAACACGTGTACACCACAAGTCTGCGATGCAATCACATTAAACCGGCAGAAACTATTATATCTGCTTAAGGTACATGATTTGTAAAAGAAGAAAACAGATATGGTGTCCAAATTTATAGTGCACACAGTAAAAATCCTAAATCATGGGCAGGGCACATTGTTAGTTTCAGGGTCGAATAATTGCCAGATCCCGCCGAAATTTCGAATACTTTCCCGCCCTACCATAATTGGCTATATTATGTCAGACAAAGCCGGTTCCACTATTCGGCATTATACTTCTGAGCGGTCTTTCAAGCAATATTCGTACATGATTCTCAACTAATTTTCAGTGCAGATAAAGAAGAGTGTTAAGATCTTTCAGATGATATACCCCTAATAAAATAGATCCACTTACCCTCAGGGTAACCAGACAAAACTGTAATCGCCAACCAACCCCATTTTAATCGATCAAGGTGCAAAGAAAAGAAAGAAATCAGACACTTCATTCTTTAACGCTGGCCCTTTGGACCTGAGATTGCGCTAAATAAAACTTCTCTTTTGATCACCTCAGCTAAGATAATCGAATACTTGTTGACAACATTTTAGAAGGACAACGGTGTCAGCCGAAACGAATTGGCTTCTTAAAAGGTAGAAGAAGAAAAAAAAAGGATTGAAGGAAGAAAATAGGAGGAAGACCAAGAAAATATCCAAGTGTTTAGTTGCAGCTTTAGATTCAACTCCTAACAAAGTATATCCCGTTTTCCTCCACCGCCCCCCCCCCAAAAAAAAAACGATTGAAAAGGTTAAAACGAAACGAAACGATTAATGGTAAAGAAAACGAATCGAAAGAAATGCGAAAGGTCCCGATTCAATTTAATTTTTTTTCTCTTCACAGAATCTGTTATATTAAGGGGCATACGTTAATTTTGTGCCCGTGTGGGGGTATATACTAACTTTATTTCGGTTAATAGAAAATGTCATACCACGACAAATACTTTTTATTTTCTCTCCCCGTCTGTATACACATATCTACAGGCATGGCCGGATTAAGACCTTTAGAGGTCCTAAGCACTGAAAAGATTAAAAGATTATGGTGCCTCCCCCATATGTAATTAAAAAAAATTACTGCCTATTGGGTAATCCAACACTGATTAGGCCCATTTTCAAACTTGCTTTTTGTCCTAAAAATGCATACATTTTTGTCCAAAGATCCTTTGTTGGCACGACATAAATAGCAGTAGGTCGAATCTGAAGTTGGTTGGTTGGTCGGTGTTTAACAGCACTTTGATATTATTGGCTATATCATGCTGAGGAAATGTGAGTTAAGCGCCTTTCCCAAAGGACAAACGTACCAGCCTACCCAAGCTGAAATGGGCGGGTATCGACCCCCTGACCGTTGGATTACGAGTCCAACGTAATCTCCTAGCTGATTAATGGCGCCCCTATCTTGCCACAGAGAACAGATTTTATATTTTATACATCCTCCCCCCGCCCCATCTAAGCACCCGTTTCACTAAGGCGAGGAGAAATACTACGAAAATTGTAGCTGAAAAAAAGGGAAAAAATCTCCCGAATGGCGCCCCCCCCCCTCGCCTGGCGCCTGAGGACAATTGACCCCCCCCCCCCCGACCGCTCCTTGCGCCGCCACTCCATCCAATATGGCGCCTGCTACTGGAAATAGTGGGAATTTTGAAAAACTTCGTCTTTAAAACTCAGACCAAGCATTCTAGCAAAAACTGAATTCAATTTTGTACAAATGATACCCTCCCGCTATTCAATATATTTGCTACTAAAATAACGTATGGGAAAAAGATTGTTTTATGACTTTTTTTCACACCACGTGACAAAATATAAATATAAAGCATCAAGAAATAAATAAAGAATATTCTGCTATTGCTAACTTCCAATTGCTTTTCATTGTCTTCTTTGGCCCCTGGTGCCAAAGAAATGGGCCATATAAATGTCCATCCATCCCAATATACATCCGTCTGTCCATCCATCCCAATATACATCCGTCTGTCCATCCATCCCAATATACATCCGTCTGTCCATCTCTCAATAAGTTAGATAGCTTCTCGGGAATTTTCAGCACAACTTCGGCCAAGTACGCCATATCAGACCTTTTTTGAGGCATCTTGGTTAATTATATATTAAACGTTTTACCTTGAAATAAAGATCCCATTGTCATTATGATGAAAAGAGAATAGTGTTCTATGTCATCGAGAGGGATGAAACTTCAGGTACCGTCTATACTCGCTTATAAGTTGAGTCCAAATGTAAACAACATTGACCCTGATCTGCCATCACATGATGCGCCGGCAGATCAGGATCTATGTTGTTTGTTCTACTGATTACTCCTAGCAAACTGCATAGACCCAGATCTGCTGGTGCATTTTGCTACAGCAGATCTGGGTCTGTACAATTTGCAGTAAGACTCAACTTATAAGCGAGTATATACCGTATGAGTGTGCACGCAAAAGCTTCATTTCACTTATGAATGATGCGTGTAGTTAAAGATTAAATCCAGTCAGGACATAATGAAATGAAATAGACATTGTCTCGTGTAAATGGACAAAGATCTGTTGGACAGCTTTCGTAAAAGATGCATATGAACATTCATGCAGGAATCAAAGGTGGAAACTAATAAGGGGGTTAATTATGTACTAAACATAAAGCCTTGAAGGAGCACGTGTCTTTTGAAAGGTACACTTGTTTTGCCAGTGAAGTTGATACAAAACATCTTTCAAAATATAAGAATATAAAGTTCGCAAAAAATAGGTGATTTTGTTTATTTTGTGTGACATACACATATATAACTGGCTTTTGTAGAATTACTTAAGTTGTACCACAACAGTGTCTAATAAATACCAAAATCATGTTGAAAGGAACAAAGCGCTACTATATTATATTGGTATTTAAAGAAACGACCATTCATTCCTTCATTCGTTCATTCATTCATTCATTCTTTCTTTCTATGACAATTTTATGACTGAAGTTGCTCCAATAAGTACATTAGTTCTATTCAATATTATCTTTTTATGCCGTTTTCTAACATTGACTTTGCAAGATCTGAGAAAAAGAAAAGAAATATTGATATTTTTTATATAATATTTTTCATAGCCTCTCATCGTCAAGTTCTGTATATCAGAATGAAAATAACACAAGGCTGTGGTTCAAAAAGCTTCAGAAAACTTAAAACCAAGAGGTCTTAAATACCTCATGATAATGGAATATAGAATATAGATCCAAACAAAATAATGAAGAAAAATGAGTGTCACGGGTATCTTTTATTACCACCCTACGTAAACGGTTCGGCAAGTCAGAGCTAGGGTAGTATCTCAGTGTATCAAAGTCAGAGCTAGGGTAGTATCTCAGTGTATCAAAGTCAGAGCTAGGGCAGTATCTCAGTGTATCAAAGTCAGAGCTAGGGTAATATCTCAGTGTATCAAAGTCAGAGCTAGGGTTGTATCTCAGTGTATCAAAGTCAGAGCTAGGGTAGTATCTCAGTGTATCAAAGTCAGAGCTAGGGTAGTATCTCAGTGTATCAAAGTCAGAGCTAGGGTAGTATCTCAGTGTATCAAAGTCAGAGCTAGGGTAGTATCTCAGTGTATCAAAGTCAGAGCTAGGGTAGTATCTCAGTGTATCAAAGTCAGAGCTAGGGTAGTATCTCAGTGTATCAAAGTCAGAGCTAGGGTAGTATCTCAGTGTATCAAAGTCAGAGCTAGGGTAGTATCTCAGTGTATTAAAGTCAGAGCTAGGGCAATATCTCAGTGTATCAAAGTCAGAGCTAGGGCAATATCTCAGTGTATCAAAGTCAGAGCTAGGGTAGTATCTCAGTGTATCAAAGTCAGAGCTAGGGTAGTATCTCAGTGTATCAAAGTCAGAGCTAGGGTAGTATCTCAGTGTATCAAAGTCAGAGCTAGGGTAGTATCTCAGTGTATCAAAGTCAGAGCTAGGGTAGTATCTCAGTGTATCAAAGTCAGAGCTAGGGTAGTATCTCAGTGTATCAAAGTCAGAGCTAGGGTAGTATCGCAGTGTATCAAAGTCAGAGCAAGGGTTGTATCTCAGTATATCAAAGTCAGAGCTAGGGTAGTATCTCACTGCTGACATGCAAGAGTTAGTGGTCCTCCATATATGGACAAAATATTTTTCTTGCTGTTGTTATTTATACATTTTGTTCTTGTTGTTGTTGTTACACTATCTTATCTATATTAGAGGTCACTTCACGTTGTAACCGCTTGAATACTTTGTAAAAGTTGTCAAAATAATGGGTATGAAATAAAGTTTGAATTTAAATTTATTGCAAAAGATTACAAATCGATATAAAACAAATATAGTCTAATATTTCACGATTTGGTCGAAAATGTATAATGTTTGAATGATATTAGACCAATTATGGCAGCTGAAGCTTGAATTACTGGAGACAAACTTTTAAAACGGTTTCAAGACTCCTGTAATAATCTGGCCGTTTAGTCTGTCCTATAATTCTAAGAGAATGTGATTTACCCCATATTGTATAGATAATGTATCCGGGTCAATAGCTTCAATGATATACAGTGTAGATGGAAATACATGATATGGATTCCTCAGGGGTGATCTCGTTGCATGACAAGCTATATCAAATGCCACGCAATACAATCCAGTTTTCCTTGGTAAAATTACATTTATTGCAACATGTATTACATTTACTAAACTCACCGAACGCACCACCCTTTCTCTTTTTAATTAAGAGCTGTGAAAAAAAGGAATTATTCTAGCCCTGACGTATTGTATTCTGTTTAGCTCCATAAATTCCCATAAATATGTTAACCATTTCTATTCTAAGAAATTTCTATGTGAAAGCCTATATTTAGGTTTTCTTGAAATTTAATTATTAATTTACTGCTGATACCATCCACAGAATTGCAACTGATCATCTGCCGTGTTTGCCAGTGTTATAATCGTAACCTTGACGTCTACTATCTTAAGGAAAGAAAGCCGGAGATTTAACCTGACAATTAATTTTGCTTATTTCTGGTAAACTAGAGAAAAGCTGTCTATTTGGATGAAATCTCGAGGAAAGTATTACAAGATATTCTAAAAATAAAATTAATTAAAGAAAAGCATTCTCTGGCGCCAACGCCGAAGGAAAACCACATTAGATGTTTATTGTTTATGGGTTGTGTACGAAAAATTAGATGATGACACGTCACGTTTTTGCTTTAGAAAAGCGTTGACACTGCATTAAATGTGAGACATATATTTAATAACGGTAATTGCCCAAAGACAAATCACGCACGAAGCTGTACCGTATAGAGGGTTATGTTCTTGACGCAAATATTTCGCGTCTCCGATCGTTTTTACTTTTCGCGGTGTTTTTAATTTCGTGCTGCTGTCTGTCAGATATAATTAATGATTTTTTAACATTCTGTTGCAGTTATGGCAGATGTTTTATTTTCGATGAATAATTATTGGTCGCGGATCGATATAGCGAAAAAAAAATCATCAAGAAAAAAACCCGTTGTACTGTATTGATTAACCAACCATAACAACCATAACAAGACAAATTTTTACTATTTTTTAACACCTGGGACTGCCTATAGAAATAAATCCCTGCTTTAATCAACTTTAAGGATCCTGGAAAAGTGGCTTTTAATGAAAGCTTATTGCTTAATAGATGTGGTCTTCATGGCAGGTTTGACAGACAGTAGGAAAACGATCAAATACCGTCTGTTTAAATTTCTTCAAAGTATCCTGATACTTTGTTTAAATCTCTTTAAGAACAACCCCTATCCCGAAATACATTGCGGTTTTAAGTCATACACGGTCACAAAGTAGCCATGATGTTTGGTTGGAACAGACTTTTAAAATTACTAATTGTATTTTCTTGCTGCACAACCCTTGTGTTCCAAAACAAATCTGTTATCCGTGTTGGTTTAATGACAGTGCTGAGAACCAAAATGATATAGGAGATAAGCCCTATTTGTAACTGAGGTCAAGATATAAAAAATCTTATTCTTATTTTGTCTTTGCAATTTGCATAGACTAAGTCAACCTTTTACCCACGGTCACACTGAGCTATAAAACCAATGGTCATTCTTCTGTTTGTGAAAAATTGAACTCGATTTTTAATAACATAAAAAAAACCAAGCCCCTGTATGAATCTGAAGAAATGACTTCATGAGGTTCATTCCTCAATCATCTTGAACAATTGGCTATGAGTACTCACAATTACTAGAGTACACAGTTTGATAATGTTAAAGTGTCCGTAGGTGTTGCATACATTATAGTTATATGTTATTGTTTGTATACCCTGTTATATATATGGGGTGGACGAGTTGTTTTGGCTTGTGGCCGATGAGCTTGCGAGTCCGCTACGCCAAAATAATGAGTCCATCCGAGGTATTAGGCAGTATACACACAATAATCTGATTTTTTAATATCCTATTATTTATCATGTATATATATGTGTGTGTGTATATATATATATATATATATATATATATATATATATATATATACTTTCTCTTATAATCAAACTTTAAAAACATATTAACTCTAAATACAATTGACTCACTGCAAATAAATTGTTTGAGAATCATGTTCTAATGTAAAACTAAGATGCAACTTTGATTGTTCAAGGAAAAGAAAGCTTTCTTCATAAAATCGACTTGATGTTGAGTGATACATGGATACATGAGTAGATATAGATGGATAAATGGATTGATATATCTATGTGTCTGTCTCTGTCTGACTTTATGTCTGTCTCTCTATATATCTATCCTATTTGACCGTGTATTACATTCAATCAACTGCTAACAGCGTAGACCCAGATCTATCGCCGAATAATGGATCGGCAGATTAGGGTCCAGACTGTTCGTTGTACTTATCATCTCAACCAAACGGTGTTGACTCTGGCCTGCACGATGCCAGATCAGGGTCTGTGTTGTTTGCAGTTGGGTGTTTGGAATTTACGTGTAAATCGGGTATCTATCTATCAATGTCTCTTTCTATATGTCTGCCTGCCTGTATGTATGTATTTATGTATGTATGTATGTATGTAGGTAGGTAGGTAGGTAGGCATGTAGGTATGTATGTATGTATGTATAATAATAATAATAATAATAACATTATTTTCTGAGGATAACTGGAATTTACGTGTAAATAGGGTATCTATGTATCTATCAATCTCTCTATCTATCTGTCTGCCTGTATGTATGTATGTCAGAAAGAAGAAATTTGTGAAGCGCGCTCTTTAAAGAATAGAGTGTTGGTGTTTATTTAATAACATTGGGAATGATAGTCCACAACACTGCTGCAGAATATCTAAGTTAGGAGATCATTGATAATGTT
The DNA here is from genome assembly GCA_029931535.1 of Margaritifera margaritifera. Classification (NCBI taxonomy): domain Eukaryota; kingdom Metazoa; phylum Mollusca; class Bivalvia; order Unionida; family Margaritiferidae; genus Margaritifera; species Margaritifera margaritifera. The sequence goes on from JAQPZY010001173.1 coordinate 7,618, forward strand.
ATGGATCCATGTTATGAAAAGATTTATATGTCAAAATAGCTTTAAAGTACTTTACTCTATAATTTAAACGTAAGCACCATAAATTAACGTATAAATGCGAGAATTTATTGTCTTTTCTTCCAATAATTCTAGCAGCTCGTTTTTGGAATTTAATTATCTCATTATGATCAGTAGCATTGTAATTCCCACATATGGTGCAACCATAATCAAACAAAGGCAATATATGTATATATATATATATATATATATATATATATATATATATATATATATATATATATATATATATATATATATATATATGCATTATAAAACATTTTTAGAATAGAATTTAGCACATATGAAGACAGCCTGTTAAATAAGGCTATTCTGGAGGATACTGCAAAACACACGCGCTTTATTTGATTTTCCCACGATAAATGCCTGTCAGTAATCACACCTAAAAGTTTTTGATTTTCGATGTTATTTAATTTAGTTCCCTGAACAAATATATTGATGTCATCTAATTTTTGTATTCTTTGCTTTGATCCAATTGTCATACAGTTAGTATCCAGTTTATGCTACAAAAGCACAAAGAAATAATAATATAACACTATAATTAGGTGGAAAAAAGTGAACGCAAGATCACAAATGTTACAAATGTATAAAACAATTATCATCTCATCGTATTGGCAAATGGTCATAGAGATTTAAAAAATCTTGCCCTATTATATTCATGTCCTGAAGATTTCCATCCTTTACACGCATTCATGTACATTTACTATCTTGACCACTCATCATCCTAAACTGTATTGTCACACGCGAGGTGACATTGCCTTGTGTATTTATAAATGATAAACTGACTCCCTCGAAGGTACAAGAGATTGCGTACATCAATGTAAATGTGCTTACAATATTTTCTTCTAGGTTGTTGTGTTTCCGATTTTTACTGAATATAAGCAGTCAATTATCTTTTGGCTAATGATGATATATCAGGACAATGTCGATTATAGAAGGTCTGATTCAATTTTACCTTTCAAGTTGGTTGGCAGGGTCATCAGGTTCAGTGTATGTACAAATGAATATATACGGAAAAGCGTGTCTCCCTCATCATGTGATGCTGTAAGTAATACAGATATGTTGTCTGGCGACCAGGCGTGTGTGACACATGGGAATGTTGAGCCGTTTGACAGATTGGACAATTTCCAAAATACACACCCAAGCATCAACTTGAAATTTAATTTCCTTTTCTGCTTACATACATCGTGTCAGGCCTGAAACCAGACCTATTTCTCATACGCACTGAAAACCAATTTTCGATATTAAATTTCATACATAAAACTTCAGTTCTCCACCCCTAAATATCTGGACCCTCTTAAACAGTAAAAGTCCAAATATTGCATCGTTGCGACTTTTAGATAAATGGTCACGACTGAAATTGGATGTCTTCATGCAAATTCCTTGAACAGAACTATGAAACTTTATACACACTTAATTAGTTATAATTAGGACTGTTCCTCTATTGGGTATTCCAGGGAGGCACCTTTCCAGCCTAATTGATGACAAGGGATGACCGTTCTGAAAAAAAGAGAAAAAACCAATAGTACCATGTTGTACTCCTTTACACACACACACACACACACACACACACACACATATATATATATATATATATATATATATATATATATATATATATATATATATATATATATATATACTGACAAGCCATGGTTATATACTTTTGTTTTTGCTTGAAAAAGGTTTTTGTTCCTAAAATAAAGAAAAAAAGAATGAATTAAGGAAGCAAGGAAGGAAGAAGAAAAAAACATCTATGCATGACATCGGTGCCGGAAAATCACTTTGAAACTATAGCCTTGGGCAAAATATATAGTGTCATTCACACTTTGTGTTCGAAGACAGAAGAGAAATAATGTTTATTTCTTGGCCATCAACTTTCAAAGTTTGCTCAATTATAGCAGTAAAAAAAAAATACGGGCCATAAATTAAACAGTAACTACCTGCTCAAAACGCAAACGTTAAGGGATAAATTATCTAAACTAAGGAGGAGAAGTACCAGGAAATGGTAGAGAACTGAAAAACAAAAGGATGGAAAACCTGGCTCTTCCCGGTGGAATAGGATGCAGGTGGTTTTCTGCACAGTCGATCTGGAAGATGCTCAGTGCACTAGGAATAAGAGGAAGAGCACAAAAAACATCAGTGCCAGTGGCGGCGCGAGGGTTCGAGGCGCCCGCGGGCAATGCACTTTAGTGGCGCCCCTTCTTTGCCACAGAGAACAGTTTTTATGCCAGTTGCCAACCTCCAACCACCATCTACGCCCCGGTTAAACAAAAAAAAAAAAAGCTCAGAAGGCCCCCCCCCCCCTCGCCCTACGCCTGTGGGCAATTAGCCCACCCTCGCGCCGCCACTAATCAGAGTAGACACTGAGCAAGGCAGCAGAAAGAGCGTACTGTTGGATCTGACTGAAACGTGAAGAAAAGAATTGGCAGCCAACACAGACGGGCAGTGTCTGATCAACACTGTCGCCCTGCCCTCTGGAGGGTGTACCGAGATAAGCGGCGAAACACCCGGAGAAGGATGGGAACTCGTCTAATGACGTCTGTGTAACCGCAGTACAACTGAAGATCAACATCGTTTTACATCCAAATAAAAGGGTAGAAGATAGTCTAGGCTAGACTGTGCATAAATCGCTCATCGCACTTTTCTCTGTTTACACCAAAAACCAACAAACGACTAATCTCAGCGCATAAATGAAAACTATTAAACCTTCAACAATGTCAAGTTCATTCTTTATTATGGAACTATTATTTCCTTTCAAATATAAAATAATGCGACGATAATACCTTTGAGCGCTTTAGTAATAATTAGACATTTGTTCTAAGAGCTTTTCGGCCTCAGTATTTAGCAAATTAACGAAGCTGTTGTATATCCCAAATTATAAGAGTCCGTTTTTTCTCTGTCAGTCAAATTTTCGATCAGCAATCGCAATACGAAGCTCAACTGATAACACATATAGATTAGAATATCGAGTTATACATGCGTACCTACGTACAGTATGTACACGTATAATACGAGATAGATGGAAGAAATATAGTGTATTTTACAAAGAGAAGCATCTGCCGATATATAGTTTATATCATGTTTACATCATCTGGGGAAAATAATGTTTCAATAAGAAATGTTCAGTATATAGTTCTCTTTCATTTGTTGGACGTAATCCAGTTATTTTTGACTCTTTGTACTGATGAGTGTACTGACCGGTTTATTTAAAAGCAAGATAACAGAACCAACAGAACACAACTTTATTACCAGCTCAGCTCTTAAAATAAGCAAGTGAGGTTAATCCTGTTAATTAAATTCAATTCAATGTATTGGTATAAAATCCAATGAAAGGTTATCACCAAGACAAAAAATGTTTTCACATGTATGTACATGTGGTAAATACCTACACGTGATATACATTCAATATATAGCCATAGAAAAACATCTTAACAATCGGCCACTAGCTAAAACAACTCGTCCACCCCATATATAAGACGGTATACAAATAATAACATGTAACTATAATGTATGCAACACTTACGGACACTTTAACATTATCAAACTGTGTACTCTAGTTAAACAAAGTTTCTCTCAATTGTACAGGTTGAACACAATGGATAAACATATATTGTTACAACATGCGTGGAGGTGTGAAGTGAAAAAAAGAAAGAGGAAGAGAAAAAGAAAAAAAGGTAGTGTTAGTTTGATTAGTGTGATCCGAGTATACATAATATGATTAAGGTATAAGTAGTAAAAGTCACAATCATTGGTTTACCTGGGAATCAGAATTATTTAAATACAGTTTCATTAAATTTATTTAATCCAAACAGTACCTTAATAATATTAGAATATAACAAGTCACCAAGTTTGACAGTGTTTACATTTGACACATTGTTTATCAGTACAAATTTTCCTTGATTCAGCAGTCATGAAAAAAAACTCATCACCAATATATTGTTACTGACATAATTCACGATGTCTTTCAGAAATAATCCAAATGTTACCATCGATGGTGAGATTACGATTCATCGTACGGACCTTTGTGTGTATATGTTATTTTATATGTATAGGGGGATACACATACAATATATTCTATGTATTTGTACTTTTAAGGTTTTTGTGATTTTGCAATATTTATTTTGGGGGATATATTCTTCATCTATTTACAACAACTGTTTGATTCCTTCAGGTAAATATTTTTTATGTCAGTAAGCTATCACAAGTATCTTGTTTTATTATCTTCCAGGTTTAATTCAATCAATAAAGAGTTTATTTTAACTTTGACACTACCAGCTGGAGGAAAAGTACATATCGAGAGATATAATTAATGCTCTCTATTTGACGCTGTGCAGGTATAAGGTTGTTTTGTTTGCTGTTGTTCTTGTTTTTCATTGATAATAAACTCAGCTCTTAAGGTCAATAAATTCTACTCTTAAGGGATGTGAACTCTATTTTTAAGGGCAATACACTCTACTCTCTATTTGTAAAAAAGAAAGAGAGAAGAAAAAAAAACAAAACAGGTAAGCTGGACTTATTCCAAAAACACGCTCTCTTACAAGTAGATTCAGATAAAACTATGCATAACAAATTCCTCCATCCTGCCATGACAAAAAAAAAAAAAACTTTCGGAGGTGCCTTTGCCTTTTCTGTCAAGTCAGAAATATACCTCGGACGTATGAGGCGCATTGATTTCTGATTTCGCCATGATGTTGGTGGTGTTGGTGGTGTTGGGGGGGGGGGGGGGCAGGATAAACAAAACAAGTAACACAAAGTTCTTGAGCAACAAAGTAGTATGTAGCCTAAGATCTGGTTCATTAACGTATGTATCCTACATAGGTCATTTTAACATATGCAAATTAAAAAATATATTGTAACTGAAAGTAGCTTTTGAATAGAATTTTCAATGAATCTATGCTTTATTTTAATATACACGCTGACTAATACTTTTTATCATGCGATGCTGTCACTTGAATTTTTCGAACGAAATTCAAAATCGCTGCCTCTGCCACAAATCCAAGGTTTTCTTTTCGCGAAAAAGGCCGAGGATGCTCCAGTTCGAAGAAAATTTGCATTTTTTTGCTATTTATCTACAACAAGAGAATTTAGATTTTGCGTAAAATAAATTATATAAATACTAATCTGACTTGTTGTATGCATAATATATAATGTAAAACATTATTGCAAGATAATTTGATAGATAGATAGAGCATTAGGAAAATCATCGTCGCAAGCCACGAGCAAAAATTCGCAACGCTCATAAGATAAGATTTTCTCGTTTCTTATGAATATGCATAAATCTGCTTAAACAACCCTTGCGAGCCTGAGTAAACTTTTCTCAGACACAGTCACTTATCGATAGATAAAATGGCCCTTTCGTGGATGTGTAAGAACTTGTTTCATTGTGATGTTAAAGACGTATTTTTGTTTATGCATATTCATGAGGAATGACGAAATCTTGTAGCAGACAGCAGCGGGTGAAAGAGGTGCGTAGCGCCCGTCGCTTGCGACGATGAAGAAAATAAGTGTTATGGAAAGTTTGCGCAATAGAATATATATATAAGGACGACACCAAGTCTAGTGTCCGTCAGGTAAGTGGAAATGGAAAAAAATAGTTGCATTTTTCCATATTAGGGCGAGAAAATATTGCGTAAAAATAATGTAAAGGGATATGTATGAACTTGTGTGTGCGTGTCTGAGAGAGAGAGAGAGAGAGAGAGAGAGAGAGAGAGAGAGAGAGAGAGAGAGAGAGAGAGAGAGAGAGAGAGAGAGTTTCGATGAGGCCTGTTGCGAATATGCATCAGACACATAAACATGACACCTGACCCAAGGCAGCGGGGTTAAGCTAACAAATGCTGGTCTAATTTTCACCTTGTATGTCAATGATCAATACAGCGATATTAATTTCGTCTTTCTGTGCTTATTTATAAAAAAAAATGGCAGTATTATGTAGATACCGTCTGCTTAATATGTAAATGAACAATTAAGCATGTTTTGACTCAGTATATTTTAATTAAGTATGGTTTGACTCAGTATATTTTAATTAAGTATGGTTTGACTCAGTATATTTTAATTAAGTATGATTTGACTCAGTATATTTTAATTAAGTATGGTTTGACTCAGTATATTTTAATTAAGTATGGTTTGACTCAGTATATTTTAATTAAGCATGGTTTGACTCAGCATATTTTAATTAAGCATGGTTTGACTCAGTATATTATAATTAAGCATGGTTTGATTCAGTATATTTTAATTAAGCATGGTATGACTCAGCATATTATAATTAAGCATGGTTTGACTCAGCATATTTTAATTAAGTATGGTTTGACTCAGTATATTTTAATTAAGTATGGTTTGACTCAGTATATTTTAATTAAGTATGGTTTGACTCAGTATATTTTAATTAAGTATGGTTTGACTCAGTATATTTTAATTAAGTATGGTTTGACTCAGTATATTTTAATTAAGTATGGTTTGACTCAGTATATTTTAATTAAGCATGGTTTGACTCAGCATATTATAATTAAGCATGGTTTGACTCAGTATATTTTAATTAAGTATGGTTTGACTCAGTATATTTTAATTAAGTATGGTTTGACTCAGTATATTTTAATTAAGTATGGTTTGACTCTGTATATTTTAATTAAGTATGGTTTGACTCAGTATATTTTAATTAAGTATGATTTGACTCAGTATATTTTAATTAAGCATGGGTTGACTCAATATATTTACAAACCGATTTTTGCAGATATGCTCTTGCTAAATTTTACAACGATTTCTTTGTCTTTAACATTCAATACGACCTTGTGACATCTAATTGATTGTAGATAGAAGATAACACTACTTAGCGTACGTAGTGTTTAAGTAATTAATAACGTCCTATTATTATTAAGCCTCTTTGTTTACCGATGCACCTCTCTCATTCTCTACCTCTGTCTCTCTCTCTCTTGATGGCCGGAATGATGGATGGATGAAAAGAAATAAAAGAAGGAGGGAGAGGGAGGAAAATGACGAAAGAACACACTGAGACACAAAGAGCCATAGATATAAAACAGAAACAAAGAACGGGTATCGTGAATACAAAAGTCCCTTTCAGAACAGGAAATGTTTACAAGGAGCTACGATTTTGAAACAAAAAGTGAACAAAGAAATAGGCGATGAGTCAGCATTGATTCTTAAATCATACCAACTCATACCTTGGGTTAACCTGTCCATTATCAATCCACAAAGACAAATTGCATCAGATGAATATATACCAAATGTCAGAAAATAATCATCCCTCGTGCATCCTGTTTTCTCTACATCATACTTTCGAGAATTTGGTTTCAGTATGTTAGTATTTGTCGAAATGTAACACTTATAAAGGTCAAAATCACACATTCCCTATCTTTAAAGTATGCATCGATTGATCGGAAGATATCTAATATATTCACACACCACACTATGTAAGTAAGGCATACACATTTTCTATGAATATCCAGCTATCGGACATTTCATTGCACGGTTTGTAATTGGTTATAATTTTTTTAAATAAATTATAAGGTTTTTGTGGGTTTAACGCCATTTTTCAGCACATGATAGGCTATACATGGCGGCCAGTATGTTTGGTGGAGGAACAATCCTGGAAGACCCCGGGAAGAACCACCGACCCACGGGAAGCTACTGGCAAGCTTTCTCACATACCCACGTTGGCCGATCCCGAGACTCGAACGCACGCGGACAGAGGTGAGATGTCAGTGATCTGTAAAGGCGAGACCTTAGACCACTGGGTCACTCGGGACCTCCTTATCATTGAGCATCTCCAATTTAACACTTGAGTCCCCAAAATATGAAAAATAAATAATCGTGTTACTTGTATACATTCATCAATCGATTGCTCTCTTTTTCCGATACATTTTTTTTTTAAGTTGTAAGTAATTCTGAATGAGAGTATGCAGAAATTTTTTATTTCCGTGGAAGACCAGCGAGATGACAGACATATGCAGAAGATGTTCATTTCCGTGGAAGACCAGCGAGATGACAGACGTATGCTGATAAGTGTGTTCATTTCCGTGGAAGACCAGCGAGATGACAGACGTATGCTGACAAGTGTGTTCATTTCCGTGGAAGACCAACGAGATGACAGACATATGCAGAAAATGTTCATTTCCGTGGAAGACCAGCGAGATGACAGACATATGCAGACAAGTGTGTTCATTTCCGTAGAAGACCAGCGAGATAACAAACATACGCTGATAAGCTTCCTCATAGATGACGTAATACTCAAGAACTTTTCAAGAGTCGAAAGCGGAAGTTTCAAATACTTCAGCAGCGTAGGTGGGATAAGAGCGGTCGCTATCCTGGTGGATATCTTGAACAGCCAAACGGTTTAAAAATAGAAGTTTCTTCCACGATAACAAGCCCAAAGTTTCAGTTTAATTTGATATGTGTGTGTGAGTGTGTGCGCGCGTGCGTGCGTGAAGCCTCTTTTGGTGAATCCTAGCTAGGCCAATACATTTACTCAACTAAAGACATTATTCTTCTTTATCCTTCGAGAAAATAAAGTCTGGAAGTAAGTCTCACGAAACAACAAGGCTAAGAGTCTGTGCCGTTCTTTTGCACGCTGTGAGGACTCTGTCGTCCAAGTTGGATTATTTACACCCGGTTGGCTTTGTGTGGTTTAACGCCATGTTTCAGCACATGAGCAGCTATATATGGCGGCCAGTATATTTGGTGGAGTAAGACCCCGGGAAAAACCACCGACCCACGGGAAGCTACTGGCAAGCTTTCTCAAATGCGCACGTTGGTCGACCCGAGGCTCAAACTCACGCGGGCAGAGGCGAGATGTGCGAGTGATCTGTAGAGGCGAGCGCCTTAGACCACTCGACCACCCGGGGCCACTTATTTACACCCGGTGTCCTGATTTTTTATTAAAACATTAAGAAAGAAAATATGGAGAAAGCGTAAATGGTTCCATTTTTTCATATTCGAATCTTATTTTAAAATTGTATTAAAAGACTTCAGCCGCATGTCAGTTTATATTATGTAAATCGCACGACGTTTGATTTTCTGATATATGTTTCCGAATTAAAGAGTCCACATTGCTTAATCAAAATACATCACAAATATAAAACTAAAATAAAATCGGCAACACTTTTACGCATATGTGTATGAAATAAATAACACCAAGAGGAAAGGTTCTCAAAAAAAAAACGAACGAAAACGTAAGAAAGCGATAACAACCACGGCTTTAATAATTATGGCACTGTTCCGATTATAAAATGTACAATACTGAATGTTTGATGTACACTAATTGTAAACCTTGTACCTCTTTAAGATCTATATACACATATGTGTTCGTCTACAGTGCAAATAAATATTTCACTGCTTTTACGTATGGTCAATCAATACATCTCTATGATGAATATTTGATTTTAATCTGAAAAGTTGAAAATTTTGGCAAGATGAAATGAAGCATTTCTTATCTTTGCTTGGATTTTACAGATTATAATTCAATAGACAAAGAGAATGGTGTCTTCTGATAGCATAGGTGATTTAATGGTAGTTCATTATACTGATCGATCCGAAATTTGATGAATTTAAATGATTTTAACGAGAAATGGGATAATTTACCAACTCCGTCCGTTTATGTTTACTTGCTATCAAAACTCCAGACAGTTAGTGCAAACAATCCATATGCCCGGAGTCCTCACCGTGTTTAGGTTAACACTACGTACACACGTATACATACCGTCTTTACTCACGTATAAAACGATATCAACTGCAAACCGCAGAGACCCAGATCTGCCGTCGCATAATGCGCCGGCAGATCTGAGTCTATGTTGTTTGTATTTGGACTCGGGTTATACGCGAGTATACTACGGTAGTATCTTCTCCTCTGTTGACCATATGTGGGATTTAAGACCCCGCAACATATTAAACCCGATTCTTACTTTATAAAATTCGTATTATTACCTGAAATGTAAAAAAAAAAATTTAAACAGCTCAAACAGAATTGCAGAATTCCACTCGATACAACAATGATTGACAACGTCATCGAATATCGATCTGAAACGCTTGTCTTCAATTTAAGATTTTACAATAAAAACATTTAAAATCTAATCCATACACCTTGACATCAAACACCCTTTGTTATATTCACAAACACACTACCTTTTATAATTTTTATTAAGTACAAAATGTCAGTCATAAATGGATTAAAAACACTCTCCAGATATACAATTTTCTTTATCTAGTGTGGGTTGAACAGTCCGCAGTATCTTAATCTAGACTTAACTGTAGCTTAAATTTACTTTACACATATTTTGCCATTTTTAATTTTTTAAAGTTAGGCCTTAATTACATATACAGCTATGGTCTAGTGTCTCACTAAATTTGCTTATTGGAACCTTCGGGAAACGCCGTCTCCTACGACGCTCTCCCCTGTGATGCAACATCCACACTGTACGAGCCTCGTTGTCTGACTCATTTACAATGACTGTCGATAAAATAACGTAGCTCCCCTTTTATAATCACCAATACAAGTCCACTCGATACAACAACTGCACTTTCTGCACAACCAATAATTACTGAAAGATACATTTGTGTACCAACACTCATATAGGTCAGCATAGTTTTTGGACAGTAGATTATAGTAGCCTACAACCCCGGCAGCTAGAATCCCCCCCCCCCCCCCGATTTTAAAAACGAAAAGCATCAAAGGATATAAACAATGCACAATACTTACTTATTTCATTCATTAATTTATAATTTCTTTCTCGATTGCCACCAAGCGGTCCCTACCATTGTCACCTTCTGCGTAAACCAAAACCGAAGTTTTCAATGTTAACGAGGAGGCTGCTCACTGTCATATTCCGAATGCTGCACGAGTCCATCATAAGTGAAGGGGTGGGTGCAAGGCCTACTCATACATAGAAGGTAATACTTTGTCGTCTGCATTCAATGTATGCAATGTCTAATTCTAATATTTCCCAAAACAATTGAAGAAAGAAAAAAAATGAGGGGGGGGGGGGGACATTCCCTTACATCTCAACGTTACGAAAATTTACGGAATCATCCGGAACACTATGAACAACATCACTCCTGTTGTGTTAACAACACATACTCGCTAAGGGAAATATGGACGCCGTGTTGGTGTTGAAGTTCCGTTACGTTTGAAACGCTAAGAAGGTGACAATGTTATGAACGTTTGAAACGAGAAGAAAGTGACAATGGTAGGGACAGCTTGGTGGCAATCAAGTTAGAAATTATAGATCAATGAGTGAAATGAGTAAGTTTTGTGCATTTTTTTAATATCCTTGATGCTTTTCTTTTTTAAAATCCGGGGGGGGGGGGGGGTACAAGCTGCCCGGGGCTTAGGCTGAAACTATACCTTGTTATGATGTAAATTATTTCACTTTGCAAGGAAATTATTTTTCTGAATTGAATATAAAGGAAATTGTCAGGTTACATATGGCACGTTAAATGGTATATTAACAAATATGGCATATAACTTATTTAATTAAAGCATACAAAACATATCTACGCCATGAAATGGATATATTTTGCATGTTGGCAATCAGGAGAACGCACATCCCGTTGTGCATGGCTTCAATGATTCACTCTATGCACCGGATGACTGGAGACATGAATAACCCCAAGGGCATGCATAAACAAAATTGTCTTTATCGCGAGACCAATAAAAACAGATAAAGGGAAGCAAACCACCAACCCTTCCGTAAACGAGTATAATAAGGGAAATTATTACTCGAGATTTTGCTACCCCCGAAAATTATTACTTCAGATTTTTCTACCAGGACATTTTCAATGGGTTAAATTACTTGTCCTATATGATGTGTTTTTCTTTTAAAAATAACAGGCAAGGTTTTGAGAATTGATCCGAATCTTCACTCATTTAAATAGGTGTCTTTATGTGCAGTTTCATTGCCGTTTCGTGCCTGCTCGATTCAATTCTTTTGTGAGAGCATGCAAAGAAACATGATTGACCTTGTGGACAAAAAAAGCACGAAACATCCCCCTCCCTCTCGATTAAGAGATTTAAATAATACTGGAGCAAATCTGATGCCTTGCCATCGTAATTCCACGCATTTCCTTACCTACTTGAACAGTATATTTTATTATCTGTTCGTTACATATACCTCCTCCATCCTCTGACCGATGGTCGGAACCCTATATCAGTTAAATTTACCGTCTCCCACTCATGGCTGCAGAAGTGACGTCTGTAAAAATGTAACTGTAATTGGATCCCCATTCAAGAAACCCTAGAGGAGCCTAAATTTGTAATTCTTGTGCATAGTCATCTAACAAGAATAATGAATTGTTCACTGGGTAATCAGTGTTCTAGGAGATATGGGTTAGGGAGAAAAGGAGTAATGGTCCGACAGAGGGTATCAAAATCCATAATTTTTCCATCACATCGTCCGCGACATTCAACCAATCAGAAGCCGCTATTTTGCTCATTTCTAGCGGTGACTGTCTCAGTTTTTATTCCACTAGGCCTTTGACTTTGATGGTGAATACAATCCTTTACAAGTGCCATTTTGTTTATAATGACTAGGCATTTATCTGTTTATGGCAAATAGTATGCTAAGAATTAATCCCAAAATTTGTCAATATTAATGTAGTGGTATTCTGTGATGACACGATGATAGAATTTTAGGGCAAAATGATGGACAAGACCCACCTTCTGGCAACTGGGATCTAGCCCGTTATAAGCCCTGTATGTTAAATTTATAGATATCCCCTATGGTATGCAATAGGTAAAATTAAGAAAAAATCTAAAGACCCCTTCTCGTCAAGCTTGACCTTTATGTTCTTAGAAAAACACACATGTAAGGAAAGTAAAAACTTCCAACAGTTAGTTTAATCCATGATGTGGAATGGATATACAGATGTATACATGTATGCCAAAGTTGAAGCTATATCAAATCTGCCACATACTCGACAAACTACTTAAAAAATTCCATTTGTGTGTGTGTGTGTGTGTGTTTGTGAAGAGACAGAGAGATCAAAATAGAAGGCATAAGAATGTAAAAATATTATGAAAAACATAACTCAAAGTAGTAACAAGGTTTAAAGAGTTTGATAGAGCTTCTAAGAAGACACAAATCAAATGATATTTCAATTAAATTTATTTTTTCATCTTTCATATATATGAAATAATTTAATATTCTTTTCATAAATCATGGTCCCCTCAATACAATCAGGTGACCTAAAACACAGCTGTATACCGATTTATAACACATGAATAGAAACAATATATTTCCTACTTTTCCAAATGTTGTTTATTTAAATTTGTCTCTAGTAATAAATTAGGGTTGAGACTCTCCAACAATCTGAGAGGAAATAAAGAGCTGCCAAAAATATAATAAATTTAAATGAAAATATTCTTAGGTAATGAAATAAAAAACAAAAAAAGAAAGAAAAAAAACGCTGAAAGTTAAACCTCACGGTACTTTACAATTTACCAAGAAATTGTGCAATAATATAATGGAGGATTTGAAGACATTTATGTACTGATGATGTCCAAACACAAGAAATCCCAAAGCAACAGGAACTAAATATTTATTTGTCTGAATGGATTTGCATGTAAGAGAGCCTCTTGAGATCAAAAATGTGCCGACTGACCTACAAGATCAAAACGGCATATTGCAACATAAAATATAGTGACTATCTACCAAATCCCTGAAAAATGAACTGAATATGAATAATAATGAAAATATGATGGTTTTGAACAGCCTAATCTTTTATCATCCACACTTACCACGTAATAAGCCCATGGTCTCGATTCTTTCTATCCTACTTTCATACTCAGAAAATATGAAGTTTTGAAGGACAAGGCCAATGAAAAAAATAGGATTGTCAATTTTTTAATTATACTTCACTTTTAACTAAACTTCTGCTTGTACTGAATATTTTTGAATAACCAATTAATTACTATTCTATAAAAAGGGAGTTTTTTCTTAAGCTTTCCCACAAGTTACTTGAAAGGAAAAAACATCACATTTTAAAAATTCCCTTTATATTTAAAATGAGAGTTTCAAAATCTACTCATTATTACAAAAAAGTAGTAACTTTTGCAGTATTCTCCTCCTCATCATAATTTGTCACTCCATTTGTAGAAGAAAAAAAAATATATAGCTGTAGGAGTAAAGATGGCAAGAAAACTTTGGCAATGTCTGAATCCATAAAGTACAAATATGCAAGTCTTACAATGTTTTAGAAACTTTATAAATGCATTTTTTTGGCATATATCTTTCTCAAAATCAAACAAAAATACAGTAAAGAAAGTCTTCCATCATTAGTATTATAAAGAATATAACTTTATTTTACTCCAGTAATAGTACACTTAGTGTAACATATATATACAAACATGTACACTGAAGCAAGCTATTGGTTTGCTTGCTAATATCATGAATTATTAAATAGCTACGAGATCAATACAAAATAGCCATCATGGATTCTGTTGGTTTACAGGGTTGGTTTTTACCAGCTCTTTGGATATATCGAGTGCCTTTTGCAAAGATACGAGGCAGCGGAATCATGCTGGTGTGGGTGGGTACTGAACCAGCAACCCTTGGATTGCGAGTCCAACATTACAATTTTAAAATATTTCCAAAACACCAAATTCCTTAGCAAACAGAACCCATGGTGTCTATCCAAGTCAAGGGCACATGATACTCTCCGTACTCGCAAGTCTAACTGCGGGCATATGATACTCTCCGTACTCGCGTCTAACTGCGGGCATATGATACTCTCCGTACTCGCAAGTCTAACTGCAAACAACATAGATCCTAATCAGCTGAAACAATGTGCTGGCACAGAGTCTATATTGTTTGTTCTACTGATTACTTGTAACAAAATGCATCGACCCAGATTTGCTGATGCATTATGCAACAGTGGTTCTGGATCTGTGCAGTATGCAAATGGACTCCAACTTGTAAGCAAGGGTATATGGTATGTGCCACAACGACTTTAATACATTGCACTTTTCCATGACAATTAATTTGACAACCATTTTTAAAACAAAAAGAATGTGAAATAAAAAATTCATGACAGTTTCACAGATGAGCAATGAAAAATATGTTCAACTGTTGAATTAATGTTTGCAGCTGAAAACCATTGGGGGGGGGGGGCAAGAGGTTTTAGGCATGAAGTATTAAGCTACTGATCCATGTAAAAAGAACAACGATTTCATGAATGAAACAAAAATACATCATGCATTTTTTTTACCACGCAACATTCGTGATTCATTTTTTGTGTCCACCAAGTCTTTAATTTTCATTCTTACATAAAATATCTGATGTGCAAGAACACCAGCAGTGTGCAAGAACAACAGCAGTGTACAAGAACACCAGCAACCTCAATTCCTGTAAAAAAAATAAACATGTTTCACAGCACCTGTTTATCTTTTACTGAAACCTTCAAGATTGCAATTGCATTTGAAACACTTTGACTAGACTATGTAACAAATGAAATTAAAGATGCAAACATTTTTACCACAAAAGCTATTAAATTAGCCCTGTAGCATATGGTTATATATAACAAAAGCTAATATATAAATGCATGAATTTACTAACAACAGAAATGCCAAATACCAATGTACTTCTATAGTGGTGAAATTTTGACTGATTAGCCAACTGAAGAGTATTTAGAGAGGCAAGCAGCAAAAATACGCACAGAAAAAGTAATTTCAATCTAAAACTCTATCAAAGAATTTTCACACCAAAATAACTTTTCTCAATTGCACATTTAGATGCTCCTAGCAAAGATTACAATTGAGGTCTTGTAAAAACTTGCTTATGCTCCTGAACAAAACTGCATCTTTGCATTTCACTCCTAAAAAAATGCATTATTTTGCTCCGGTTAAATGGCAAAAGCATTCCTTACAAGGTGACCATAAGATGTAATCCATCTCCAAATTAAAGAGAACAAGATGAAGCCAAAGTCAAATGGTGTGAACAAGCAATGCTTGAATACATTCCAAAAATTCAAGTAAGCAATGCTTTAACGCAGTCAAAAAATTCAAAAGCATCAAGTCACCAGGTGTTCTCAAAGTGTTGTGCTGATATTGCATTTTAACTTTCGAACACCTGATGCATGGACACATTGCCAACCTTTGCTTAGATATCACAACAGCCTCAGGCATTGAATATTTGCACCATTTCAACTTGGCCTGTATGAACGAGTGACAGAGTATGAGATGAAATGACTATATTCTTACTCTAAATTGCACCAATCAAAATTATTTGCACAATCACACTTGACAGAAAATGCAATGGAATATCATCCAACCCCTCTTGTTGGAAACAAAATTAAATAATCTATTAAACAGACCCTACATTTTTGATAAATCATTCAAGCTTCTAGTGTCATACATGCATGTGAAGGGAAATCCTGTGAACTTACTGTTTAACACTTGCAAATGATTTTATATTCTTCGTAAAAAAATATGTACTTTTCGGTCAGTTGTGGTTCATCTTCACCAGTTAGTTGTGAAAATAAATGTACATAAAGTTGTTCAAAATCGACAGATAAATAAAAATCAACACAAGACACTTTAAATCAAAGTTAGAAATAATTCTAATAATTTAGTCAACATTTGTCCCAGTCCACGAATGATCACACGACCAGGGGAAATGTTCCAAAAATAACAAAATATACATCTACATGTATATATTCTGTCTCTGCCATAGAATCCAAACAGCTGTCACACTTCATCAAATCTGATCATCTTTCATCCATACTGTTTAATTTCCATGGTAACCATGCCAGAACTGAAATCAGCATGAAATTGATTAGGGATGACCTCTTTGAGCATATTTCATGCAGCATGCAGGCTCACAATCCGAAAGGTTAAAGGAATAACATCTCAGTATGGTCAAGGGGGTAGTCTGGACATCTGTGGTCAAGTACTGTACTTTGTGTACTGGACTGAAGCACTACTATAAAATTCTGAAAAGAAAGGAGAAAACGTATTACTCAAAGCCTGTTCAATGAGAGAGAGAGAGAAAGTTTTTGCAAAGGGAAGAGCAACTTTTTGTAAAAACATAAAGGAAAACAAAGTCCATTGCATTATTTGCATTTATTTATTTGGTAATCGGTTGACTTCATAACCTCATTCTAAGAATTAAGTACATATGAAAAGAAATAATTAAAAAATAAGCAAGTTTTTATGTGTGACGAATAGCAGTGCGTTTTCAGGACAGAAAGTGATGCACCAATACTCCTTCCCTTTCACTAATTTTCTATCTGCCCAAACTCCGTTTAGTACGCCCATACACGTTGCCACATGTGCACAGAATTAGCTTGTTACCAAATATAGCACTCCACTTACACCGGTAACCCAGGAAACAGGCACGTCACGTGAGCGAGATAACCAGTAGTCGGCATCAATCCTGGCAGTTCACACGCTAGGTCAGGCTTTATGCAAATGATGATACGCGGCGTCCGAAACTAGCGTGTTACTACGCCTTGAGCCAGGTTCGTTTTTTTTTTTTTTTTCTCCCTCCAATCAGTCGTGTGGCTTTACACCCAAGCATATTAGACTTGGCTCATTTAATTGGACAGATAACCATTATTCACGACACGAAGTAAAATTTACAAACATTATCCATCACAATCGAGCTATTAAAATTGTACATGGTTTTGACTAAGTCAACGCCGAGAACAATCCACGAACTGCTTGTACACAAACAGTAGTAAAATATTTGCCCGTAGTATGTACGAGTCATACCATACCTCTGTACACTCGACATTACGCCAGATAATTTATTTCACACACATCAGTTTTACAAGCTGCGCACTAGTTTCACTGAAGCAAAAAGGCCATCTACACTAAGAACGTCAGTAAAAATAATTGATAGAAAATACAATTTTCAAACAAACTTGAACCCACTTTCTTCTACTGCAAATTCGACTAATGGGACTTCAGCTTTACAATTTATTTCAATAGAAGTAAATGTTTCATCGATTTTTACCACAATTCTCATTGCAAACTGAGACGGCTTACACGCAAACGTGTACAAATCTTGTGAAGATTGTCATGGTGCTTGTAAATAAACAAAATCTAACAGCATCACGACTGAGGTTACGTATTGATTAAAGATGATTAAGGTTGATAGTTGCCAAGAGAGAAAAATCGAACAAATTTGAACTGTAATTCAACACCACATATCTTTTAATACGTGTAAAAACAAACAATGATTAGCTAGGTAAAATGGTCCTTGCATGGAATATGTCACACGAAAAGAAAAAATACACCACTCGTACAAAACGCGTGTTCCTTGGTTCCATGGTGTTTTTTGTTTTTTTTAACAGAAGGTATTTGAAGTTTCATTACTATATATTTATTTGAAGATTATAAACTAATTATACTTCTAAATATATTACCAAAAATCACACTTACCAAAAATCTACTCGTGGGGATTTGGCTGGCCTAACTTGGTCATCGTCTAAATCTAATCTTCTCTTTCTCACTTTTAAGAAATCTGCAAAAGAGATCATACAAATATTTCATTTTCATACCTTTTTTATGTGTAGAATGACAGCAAACACAGGTTAGCAATTGTTCTTCATGACAAGCATTTTCGTCACTGACGAGTTACGCAAACATTTGGACAGACCAGGTCCCTTTTAAAACATTGATGGATACGACCAAACTAAGGACATCAATATTTGATGTAGTTTAATGGCCTTGGGCCGGCAAGTTATTCAGAAATTGACAAGTTTATACATGACAATGACTGAAACTGGATATGCGTATTTGCCGCAACAGCTGTTGTTACATCGATAGAAGGAATTCCTAGAGAACTATAAAACTGATCTGCTTCGTCTTCTGAATTCGGTATGAGAGAGAGAGAAAAAAAGAGAGAGGGGGAGGGAAGGAAAGGACGGTTGTGAAAGGTATTAACAATCTTTACGTGCGTGGGTAGATTAATTTGGTAATGTTCTAATATACATGCATCAGGTAATATCAGTAAAGTCAACATTTTTTAATTGAATATTTGGTTAATCTAGTTTCCATATTTTACATTAATAAAACATCGTACAATAAATTTTGCTTTAAACAAAAAGCTTTAAATCAAAATTTACCATGTTTATAAAGGAAGCAATTCTTTCTTTCTTGTGTCAAGTTCAACATACAAGACAAGGAACCTTTAAAAAGCACGTGGAATACAAGAGTTCTGTTCGGACATGTTTCATGTTCATGAATGAAATCGCGTCCTTCCTAGTTAAGGTACTAAACAGGGAGCCACTCCGAGTACAGAAAATAAACATGTTCGGACAAGTTACGTTTTTGCTACCAATCCCGGTCTTGGTGGGCGATTTGAACAAAGAAAACAAATCTTCCCGCATAAATGGATCAAACTCGATCTAACACGTTGTATTTAAATACCCGCGAATGTTTTAATTTGAAAGTGAAAACAAAGAAAGATGCTTAATTAACCGCAACCAAATACAACAAGCCACAACAGATCACATAGGGGTCAATAGCCAAGTTCTTGGGGTTAAAAAAAAAAAAAAAATTTAGAATTTTAAAAAAAAACGAGATATTTGCACGTCACCCAAAACATTGTCTGGATAATATAACAACACTACGTTGTTCACATGCTCGCAGCCACATCTTCATTAGTCTTTCAACTATATTAATTCGATCTGAAAATGCTACGGTACATATAGCAATGTTACTATTAAAGTTATGTGCACATGTATATATTTTGATTTCTGTTTCATATATTCAGAGTTGACGCAAACTCAGAGTGCAACATGCGGCATCATTTGTACAACCATACAATTTGTGGTGGTTCTTGACAAGCAGAAATTACATTTACGTGATACGACCAACGAAAGCAGAAATACAGCTTGGAGTCCCAAATGGCTGAAGAGAAAAATGGGTCATGCTCCACTTACCCTCCATTCTTGTTTGAACAAGATTTCCTCCGCTGCTATTACTACTACAACTACTATCCGACTCGGGACTTGTGGTTTCTGAAGAAAATGACGAGTCTCTAGATACTGGTGTCGTTTCTAACTGTTTTTGTAAATCCTCTTTTACTGCAGACGAGCTAAAATTGCACAAGGTTTCACCGACGGTCATTATAACTGGCGATGAGGATATTTCGGGAGTCTTCAAACCTGAATTAGATGACAACTCACGTCGAGTGATAGTTCTGTGTTTACTTCTGTAACCTTTTCGATAAAAAGATGGTACATCATCCGTCTGCGTTACCAATGTCCACTCGAATCTGCCTTCCAAAGGCTCATCTTTATCCGTGTTAAAATTATATCTCTTATTAAAATAAATTAGATCTTCCTGTCTCAACTTTGCCGTTTCCGAATCTAAATCCTCTCTCACTTTTTGATGGTCTGGCCTTCCGAATAAACATCTAACTACTTTTGATTTTTCCATTTTTGGCGAATTCAACACAGTATCCAAAACATTTATAGCAGGCATGTTACAACTACAACCTCCACACAACAACTGACGATTCGAATGCGTGCTAAGCTAGTTAAAGGCTATATGTGCCAATCATTGACGAGTAAGGCGGGACTAATGTCACGAGACGCAGCGCTCTGATTGGATGTGTGTCAGGTCATTTATCTGATAATGACCCTTGCAATTTTTGCAGCACCAGATACGTGTGGTGTCACGCGCGAGCATGTGTTGGCGAAGAAATGTATTTACCGGCAAATTTTGGACAAATCCGTGCTAAATACAAATCTTTACCGCGAAGTTGCACCTTGAGCAAACTTTATAATCAAAGCTGTGGATGACAGGGCATGTATATCAATAAAAATGAACTCAGCTGCTATAAATAGCTCTTTAGTATATATATCTACCAGTCGTGCTTACATAGATAAACCCTTTACCTTTGTGCAATATTAAATTTGCTGGTGTTCATAGAGTTTCCCATTAGGCTGAAACGTTCAGTTGCATCCAGAAAGCAATAATTTTGTGTTACGTAATTGATTTTCTTCACTATATGGATTTAGAAATAATGTTTATTTTCCAAGGGGTAAAGTTCGCATTTTAATCCATCTTGAAAGCCCATGATAATGTAGTGTAAGGTAAGTAACTCGTACGGACTATTAACCTGAAAGAGAATCTCGAAATTTTACATGTCCTAACTTGTTCAGCTGAAACTCGTCATGTCAACCGATTATACATATATATATATATATATATATATATATATATATATATATATATATATATATATATATATATATATATATATATATATATATATATATATATATATATTTACTTGTGCCATTTATGAACAGAATATATGGTAGTATTGCATGTGTTTGCTTAGAGCAAGAAATGGCAATAATGATACTATTGTCTAATTGACAGAACATTTGGAATTTTTAAAATGTGCGGGATTTTTTGTTCCACAAAGCAGTAGTTGCTCAATTATATTTGCTAAATTTGAGAATAAATATTATTTAAACATTTTTTTCCTATCGTAATGCACGCTCACAAGTGTCTACATTTAAAAACAAAACAAACTACTAGTAATCATTGGCGTCCGCAGGAATGTTTCCAGGGGGAAGGGGGAGGGAGGGTATCCATAATCAATAATCCGGTAGAGGGGGGGGGGGAGACAAATCCAAAATCAAAGGGATATATATACTGCACAATGGATTTTGAAAAAATCTCGGACGCCCATTCTAGTAACTAAAACACCCTAAACTCAAAGATTTACACATGGAAAGAAATCTTCACGATATTATCTTCTCGACGATCGTCATGATGGTAGTGGTGGTGGTCGTGAAGATAAATGGTCATGGTGGTTACTGGTTGTGGTCTTTAGATCCTACTGCTATTTGGACCATTACTCTAGATAAATAAAACATACTTCAGACTTTAATATTTTGAAAATTAACGTTTTCTTGTAGAATAATCCATTCTGTGTTTAGGCCGAGGAAAAATTAAAAATATCTATAATACTGATATATGAAAATAAAATAAATTGCATCGTCGTTGTACTTGTCGACTATATCCAGGCATACTTAAACATGCTGCTGAGAGGAAAATACCTCTTCCGTTTTGGAGACAATTAACACCTGAACTACTTAAGTAATTAAATTGTGGCAATCAAAAGGTTTAGATGTACATTAACAAACTCGCTCTACTATATATCCCGCACTTAAGTGAAATCATTGGGCGTATATTGTTAAGGGAAGCCTTTGTCCGCTTTTGTTGATGTCCAACACACTGAATTACATGTTTGCACTAACGAGCCAGTAGTCTTCAATTCATCAAATTAATGGAAAGGAAGAACAAAAACGGCCCCGATTACTTCCACCTTTGCAAAACTTGTAATGGATATGCTTGAAGTGATAATTCTGCCTAAGTAACAAAAAAGTATTTACATGCAATCGTTTTCCTCACAAAATGTTTTTTAATATTATTAATACTGCTATAATACTGTCCTGTATGGATCTTATATCAAACCAATAAACATGAAATGTAATGGTTCAAGGTCAAGAAAGTGAAACAATATGAAACTATATTGTATATACTCACACCTTATTAAACCTTATCAAGTTACGGTTGATAATATATCCTGTAATGATTTTCTTCATTGGAACCAATTTTAGCGACGCATTTACAAATTTAGAGAAAGCAATCCTTTATGAAGCTTAGTCAACCAGAGATATAACATTGTTTTGAAGATGACATATAAAGGAATCGTGCAGGCAAACATGTCAATACAATATCATCATAGATAAAAATGACTAGATATCTCAATATAATGCTTGCATAAGAAATAATAATAATACATTTCCAGTTTTAAATTTTTCTTTCAGATACAGGAGACAGACAGACAGACAGAGAGCATAACAAGGCTATGCATCACTAAAAGACAGACTATTTCTTAAAACACACTTTAGTAGCCACAATAATACTGTTTAATTTGCATCGTGTAAATTAGGCGCATTATATATTAATTCCTGTCATGAATTAATTGAGTCCATCACGAGAGTTACTCCTGGATCCCTCCAACTGATAGCAGCCGGTCGACCGGTCTTAGATCTATAATTGAAATTAATTATGGAATAGAAATAGGATAAGTTTAATATTCATGCGCGTGCCTACCCTCCAATTTAATCAGTTCACTCTCTTTGATGCAATCACAGGAGTAATTATGTAAGCGTTTTCTTTGTCCTTCCTTCGGGTTTCACATCAAGGTATATCAAGACTATTGTATTCGTAGAGACTCCCCTGTACATACCGTATATACTCCCGTATATAATCGCGTATAACCCGCTCCCAACTGCAAACTGCATAGACCCAGATCTGCCGTCGCATGATGCTCCGGCAGATCTGGGTCGATGCAGTCGGTAAGGACTAATCTGTAGAACAAACAACATATACACTGATATGCCGGCGCATTATGCGACAGCAGATCAGGGTCTATGTTGTTTGCATTTTAGATGCGCGTTATACGCGAGTACAAAAGTAATCTCTCAGGTCCTTGTTTAAAAAAACATCGAGCTGAACGTCAAGGTAAGTATAATAATAGCAAGAATCACATACTTATGTGTGTGTTTCTTTGACAGATTTACTTCACACTTACAGCTGTTAATACAAATCCTACATATTTTTTAGTAATACTAATACTCAGGGAGTAAATTTCATGTTGCATTGCTATGCTGTTTGCTTACGCATTAAACTGACGGGTTGGATTCTAAAATTTATTTATAACTAATATGTTAGAGTTTATTTTTCCTAATTTAATATTAGCACATTTTTAAAGCTGAAAATGAAAACAATGGCCCATTTAATCTTTTCTTAAATGCTGGTGACTCTTTTAAAGGAAACACTTACAGAACAAATGTCATAAAAATTATAATCAAGCGATCATGAATCACTTACTCAGTCGACTGATATCGTAGGGGCTGATCTAGGAATTTTGGGGGGTTTAATTTTGAGATGGGTGGTGGTGG
Source organism: Margaritifera margaritifera (assembly GCA_029931535.1). Lineage (NCBI taxonomy): Eukaryota > Metazoa > Mollusca > Bivalvia > Unionida > Margaritiferidae > Margaritifera > Margaritifera margaritifera. The sequence goes on from JAQPZY010001173.1 coordinate 31,618, forward strand.
TGGTGGTTTGGTTTGTTTTAAAATTATCAATTTAAAAAGTAAAAAATTGAACCGAATTTTTTTCTATTTTTACTGGAAAAGGGGGTAGTGATTCGACTGACCCCCTCGCCCTCTCTCCTGGTCTGACACTGTATTGTGTTTGAATCAAAATGGAAGTGCGATACTTCAGTGTTAAGATGGTAAGTTGAGAGCGTGGACAAACAAGAGTTTAAATATTGTAATCTCCATGTACATTCCATCAGTGAAAGAAAACTGTATTTATACAGGATGACCACATACGCTTATGTTTCCGCAAATTGCAGATTTTTCACCCAGTGGCAATTTTGCGGATTTTTCTGTAAATTTGTACCTTTGTGGAGTTTCCTTATACTTTGCGAACACATTTTAAGCTCGTCTGATCATTAAATGCGACAATTTTATATCTTGTTTGTTAGGTGTAAATTGCATGTAGATTTTGATATTGTGGTCCATTTTGATATTAAAGTCCATTTTGATATTAAAGTCCATTTTGATATTAAGGTCCATTTTGATATTAAAGTCCATTTTGATATTATGGTCCATTTAGATATTAAAGTCCATTTTGATATTATGGTCCATTTTGATATTAAAGTCCATTTTGATATTATGGTCCATTTTGATATTAAAGTCCATTTTGATATTATGGTCCATTTTGATATTAAAGTCCATTTTGATACTAAAGTCCATTTTGATATTATGATCCATTTTGATAGTAAAGTCTGTTTAGATATTAAGGTACATTTAGAAATTATCAGTACGCATGTGAAGTAAAATATCTTTGGAGAATATGACCTTACCTTGCGCTACCGTTCTTAAAGAATGAATTTCACGCGCAGCTAAATTTCTGAGTGTTTTAGATTGTGAATTTTGGGGTGACATTTGGAGGATTTCTCATGAAATGTTTGTGGTCATCTCGTGTCTATTGTTAGATTTTACTGTATAATAAAGTTGTGTACCAACAATGTTTGGTATTGTTTTGTGTTCTGTCATATTCTCTACTTGCCAGCAGAATGTAATTTATTTGAAATCCTTTACAGAATATTAAACAAGTTTAAGCAGTGTTGCTGGTAAAACGCGTCCATAACCGTTAAAATTAAAAATCCCATTGAAACAGTGGCGTAGCAACCGCCCAAGCCACTGCGGCAACTGGCACTTTTATTGGGAGGGGACCCAAGAATTAAGTTTTGCGGGGGGGGGGGGGGGGCAGAATTTCATGCTACGCCACTCCATTGAAATATTTCAGCAATATGATCTTTTTTTTACAGAGTTAGAAAGAATATAATGTTTTGTTTTTCACCATTTAAACCGATTTTAATAATTTGTTTCGTTTTTTGTTTTTTTTTGCACCTGGAGTTTATTTTATCACCCGTTTTTAAAAAAATGAGGTTATATTAGAAGACATATTACCGTTAAAAAAATAATAATATTCCACGTCTCTGAAAATGGGAGATGTTATATTTGTTTTATTCAGTGGTCGGATTTTTCCAGCGGGCATATATATGCTTATTATATACGAGTGGACGTGTGTATTTGACAAAAAGTTATAGAGGCAATTTATTTTATTATTTGTATTTTTATTGAAAGAAACGGACTAGCATTCAATGTCTCTTACAATGAGAATATTATTTGATTCTTTCTTGTGTGTGTGTGGGTGTGGGGATTTCCAGCGAAAAATTATATATATATATATATATATATATATATATATATATATATATATATATATATATATATATATATATATATATATACATACATAGTGAGAGATAGAGAGAGAGAGAGAGAGAGAGAGAGACTTTGATTTTATCGCGATAGAACATAGGACAATTACAATTGGTTTGGTCAGCTACTTGGTGCGAAAAGGTGAAGCGTATGTACAAATTGGCCAATTTGATGTTTATTTGGTGTCTCATGTAAAAGGGCCTTAGACAGATTTTAATGTTCTTGACTTTGATCTCTGCCAGCTTCGAAATATACGTGTAGGGAAAACTGTGAAATGTTTAACTATGTTTAATACAATGCAAGTGAAGTTGTAAATATACAACAGGGAGACCTATGATGTGAATAGAGAGTGATTATTAAAAATCCTTTGAAACAGAGACAAATTCTGCGACCTGTGAACGCATAGGAGTCGAACCAAAGCCGATCATCAGTACCCAGCATGGAGTAATTTTCACTTTCTGTGTGAGGTGGTGTGGCCGCCCCTTGAAACAGGTGCGTGGAGCTGTCTTTGTTCTTTTTTCTGAGTAGCAACTTGTGATACAGGCAGATGCATAATATCGGACAAAGATTTGTTACAATGAAACTGTAAATTAAATGAATTTTGGGTGGTTACTGTTTACACACTCACTCACTTATCAGCTTATAAAAATCCCAAAGTACACATAATTATAGAGATCGATACATTTAAAGCAGGTACAAGATAACGGTGACACATGTTAAACGGTTCTTCTTTCTTCAAGGAACAATGAAAAATCAATTTTTTGTGTGGAAACAACACTGAACAGTATTGTGCCCTATCAGCGAAGAAATTTGGACCTTTAGGAAGAATGGAAACGTTTAATTGATTTCATTTCTTTGCTATTTGAAAGGTTCTTCATGAAACTCTTAGTCAAAAAGTTGTGAGAAAATTACAGATTTTCACGTATGGTGATTTGTTACTAATTTGTTACTAATGTCAATGAAACATTAGATATATAAGAATACTGTACCTTTTTTTTAAATTTGTTTGAAAATTAAATACTGTTTAAGCAAAACATTTTAGTTAAAAACGAACGAATATTATAATGGGTATATTTGTATCGATCATAATTCTTGTAGACTCAGATTTATTTGTAATGGCCAGAAAAAACTGTGAGGATATATGAAAAGACGATATGCTATCTTGATACTTAGGATCACACACACACACACACACACACACACACACACACACACACACACACACACACACACACACACACACACATATATATATATATATATATATATATATATATATATATATCCATCTTCTTCATGTTTCATTTGATCAAACAACAGATCGATTGAACTTTGACAAATTACATGGACATGAATTATAAATGATTAAGTATTTGAAATTTTGGTTTAATCTGTATATACATGCATGTAGTTCATTTGTTTCCTGTGGCATATTATGCATTTAATTTAACTCTTTGCAATGTATGTAATCCAAATGTCCGTTTGTACATGTATGTACGTATTATGTAAAAATAGCCACTACACAGAGTGTAAAACAATTAGATACATACGTAATTTTAAAAAAATAGTATGACTATGGTGTTTTGGAGTTTGAATCGATAAATGTCACATATTTTCTAAATATACAAAATGTATTACTGTTTGATACTTTGTTTCATTCTTGCATTATGTTTGCTTCATATTAAGAAATATAACAATTTTATAAATAAATCTGTCAAGAAATGTATAAATTGATCAGATAATACATTTTATCTAATTTATTAAGCAACAATAAATATTGTACACATGCATAAAACCGAGAAAAAAATAAAAAATAAAGAATGAATGAAGAAACATAGGGTAGATAGATACACACGACACGCGAACATATTAGATAAAGAAATGTTATGATAAACCAGATCATTATATGAATAAGAAGTAGCCACAAAGTAGTTATAATATTTTTGTATTTACTTTTATTCAGATTAAAAACCAACATAAATGGATTGAAGATTCAACAATACAACAGACAAAGGAAACAGCAACGGAAGTGTGGAACCCTCCTACGATAGCCCCACGTTCCGGTGGCCACTGGAATAAACCCGGATGTTATAACTGCACTGCGAACAAAGGATATCCGCCAATTGTTTCACAGCATCTCGGAAATTGCACAACAGTAAAAATTCTCTACCATGTAATATCAATAACACTGACAAAATTGACAAATCACATGTTCATCAACTGTATATATTGAGTATGAGTAATTAATGGCTTCCCCTCGTGTCCAATGCCCTGTAGCAAAGTTCTACTTTTCGTATGTGTGACTATCATATTATGTATGATTTAAATACATGCTAGGTAAAGTCATTTTGTCATTTGTTAGTTGCGATTTCAATCAGGTAATTATACCATGTGGATATAACCAATTAATCAATGCTGTTTGCAAAATTGTATCGCCGAAGATCATTGATGTCCTGTACATATTTTCGCATTTTTTAAAAAAAAAAGCTTACTCAGTACTCATAGATGCGACGTTTTATTTTTGGTGACAAATACATGTATTTAAAAAAAAAACTTGAATTTGTATACCATAATCAGCAAGCTTTATAACAGTCGCATAACATTTTAAGGACAGGAGATAATGAACAACATGGGAATCAATATCTGGCATTTAGCCAAACTTTCCAATTTGTGTTTTTACCCCTGCCAAGTACAGTATTGACTGTTTACGTGTGAAGAATTTAATAATGAAAAGAGAACATATTACGATGCCTTTTATATGTAGGTATGAAAGTATACATACTACATGAGATTATCAGTGTTTGCTTTCTTTAGCTTTGCTCAGTGCTAATCTGGAAGGCAAACAGTACAGATGTCTAGCTCTCTTTCGAGAGGGATTATCTCAATTCAATTTAACTAACCTGTGCAGAAACGGCTTTTCTTTATTTTTACGTAATCTTCAAAAGAAGAATTACAAAGAGATTTATTCATACAAAAGAACTGAGCAAACTTCCGTCAATAACAAAATATGCAGGCAGATTTAGTTTATCCTTCTATTATTACATTTTCTCTTTATCATCCCAGCGCTGTCTGGAACTTCACGAGATATTGTAGTTATGTTGCCTCTGTGATGACCATTTGCGAGAGTGGTGCCATTATTGGCTCCTGCGCCTGGGGCTCCTGGAGGGGGTCGAAGGTAAAATGTAAAACAATTTTAATTACAATGATATTTTCAAATATTTTTGAGATCAACTTCATATATGTACTATACCACACACACACACACACACACACACACACACACACACACACACACATATATATATATATATATATATATATATATATATATATAGAGAGAGAGAGAGAGAGAGAGAGAGAGAGAGAGAGAGAGAGAGAGAGCGAGAGTATGTCTGATTTTGCATTATGACCTATGGGTCAATGTCGAAGGAGAGGAGTACGACAGGGGAGGGGGGACATGAATTGGAAAGCGTGGGTGTTTGTATTGATGAGTCAGTTTTTAAAGTTCTGCCTTGTTTTCCTTAGTTGAATTACATCTATTTAGATACTTTCCTCTTGAAACAGGCACTGAATACAATATACTTTTCCACTGTTTAATTCATTCATTTATATTCATTAATTCCTGCTTAATTTAATATATGTGCTTTTCGTTCATGTAATCAATTAATCTTACATTAAAAGTTTCACTATTTCGTATGCTGTTTCTGCTATGGTCAATTGAAAAATTGATTTATTCATTGATCGATTGAATGAGTTAATGTGACGGTACGTGTTTAGTAATCAGTTATTGATGAGTCTGCTGAACCAGTCATTCGTTTATTTGTATATTTTCCTTTTCTTTAGGGTTTTATATTTATAAAATTATTCGTGGACTAATTAATTATTTTAGTCATAAAGACATCACTCTTTTAGATTCCCCATTATACAATGATTGAATGTCAATTCAGTCAGAACACTTGAAAGTCATCAGCCTATGATCTTGTGTCATTTCTTTCTTGTAATAGATTTTCTTTTTTAAGTGTTTATCATACTACATAATAAAGTGTTTGTCATACTACATATTAAAGTGTTTATCATAATACATAATAAAGTGTTTATCATACTACATAATAAAGTGTTTGTCATACTACATAATAAAGTGTTTATCATACTACATAATAGTGTTTATCATACTACATATTAAAGTGTTTATCATACTACATAATAAAGTGTTTGTCATACTACATAATAAAGTGTTTGTCATACTACATATTAAAGTGTTTGTCATACTACATAATAAAGTGTTTGTCATACTACATAATAAAGTGTTTATCATACTACATAATAAAGTGTTTATCATACTACATAATAGTGTTTATCATACTACATATTAAAGTGTTTGTCATACTACATATTAAAGTGTTTGTCATACTACATATTAAAGTGTTTGTCATACTACATAATAAAGTGTTTATCATACTACATAATAAAGTGTTTGTCATACTACATAATAAAGTGTTTGTCATACTACATAATAAAGTGTTTATCATACTACATAATAGTGTTTATCATACTACATATTAAAGTGTTTATCATACTACATAATAAAGTGTTTATCATACTACATATTAAAGTGTTTGTCATACTACATATTAAAGTGTTTATCATACTACATAATAAAGTGTTTATCATACTACATAATAAAGTGTTTATCATACTACATAATAAAGTGTTTGTCATACTACATAATAAAGTGTTTATGATACTACATAATAAAGTGTTTGTCATACTACATAATAAAGTGTTTGTCATACTACATAATAAAGTGTTTATCATACTACATAATAAAGCGTTTGTCATACTACATAATAAAGTGTTTATCATAATACATAATAAAGTGTTTATCATACTACATAATAAAGTGTTTATCATAATACATAATAAAGTGTTTATGATACTACATAATAAAGTGTTTGTCATACTACATATTAAAGTGTTTATCATACTACATAATAAAGTGTTTATCATACTACATATTAAAGTGTTTGTCATACTACATAATAAAGTGTTTATCATACTACATATTAAAGTGTTATCATACTACATAATAAAGTGTTTATCATACTACATATGACAGTATTTATCATACTACATAATAAAGTGTTTGTCATCCTACATAATAAAGTGTTTATCATACTACATAATAAAGTGTGTATCATACTACATAATAAAGTGTTTATTATCCTACATAATAAAGTGTGTATCATACTACATAATAAAGTGTTTATCATACTACATAATAACATGTTTGTCATACTACATAATAAAGTGTTTGTCATACTACATAATAATGTGTTTATCATACTACATAATAAAGTGTTTATCATACTACATAATAAAGTGTTTATCATAATACATAATAAAGTGTTTATGATACTACATAATAAAGTGTTTGTCATACTACATAATAAAGTGTTTATCATACTACATAATAAAGTGTTTATCATACTACATAATAAAGTGTTTATCATACTACATAATAAAGTGTTTGTCATACTACATAATAAAGTGTTTATCATACTACATAATAAAGTGTTTGTCATACTACATAATAAAGTGTTTATCATACTACATAATAAAGTGTTTATCATACTACATAATAAAGCGTTTGTCATACTACATAATAAAGTGTTTATCATACTACATAATAAAGTGTTTATCATAATACATAATAAAGTGTTTATGATACTACATAATAAAGTGTTTGTCATACTACATAATAAAGTGTTTATCATACTACATAATAAAGTGTTTATCATACTACATAATAAAGTGTTTATCATACTACATAATAGTGTTTATCATACTACATATTAAAGTGTTTATCATAATACATAATAAAGTGTTTATCATACTACATAATAAAGTGTTTATCATACTACATAATAAAGTGTTTATCATAATACATAATAAAGTGTTTATCATAATACATAATAAAGTGTTTATGATACTACAAAATAAAGTGTTTATCATACTACATAATAAAGTGTTTATCATACTACATAATAAAGTGTTTATCATAATACATAATAAAGTGTTTATCATAATACATAATAAAGTGTTTATGATACTACATAATAAAGTGTTTATCATACTACATAATAAAGTGTTTATCATACTACATAATAAAGTGTTTATCATACTACATAATAAAGTGTTTGTCATACTACATAATAAAGTGTTTATCATACTACATAATAAAGTGTTTATCATACTACATAATAAAGTGTTTATCATACTACATATTAAAATGTTTGTCATACTACATAATAAAGTGTTTGTCATACTACATATTACAGTGTTTGTCATACTACATAATAAAGTGTTTGTCATACTACATAATAAAGTGTTTATCATACTACATAATAAAGTGTTTATGATACTACATAATAAAGTGTTTGTCATACTACATAATAAAGTGTTTGTCATACTACATAATAAAGTGTTTGTCATACTACATAATAAAGTGTTTGTCATACTACATAATAAAGTGTTTGTCATACTACATAATAAAGTGTTTGTCATACTACATAATAAAGTGCTTGTCATACTACATAATAAAGCGTTTGTCATACTACATAATAAAGTGTTTGTCATACTACATAATAAAGTGTTTGTCATACTACATAATACAGTGTTTATCAGCCTACATAATAAAGGGTCAAAAAAGATTAACAAATTTATGTAAAATGTTACAAAATAACTGATTTTAATTTTGTTGAGCTCCTGTTGATTTTTAGTTTCATTTACCTTATTTAATAATCGAAATATTCGATTGAAAAATTTGGTAATTTCAATATTTGTTCTTCTTAAAATCATATATTTGTAAAGGATTTCCGGCTGATTTTTGAGCGAGGTTTTTTCTCCCTTCCTTCCTTCTTCCTTCAGTGAATGAATGAATAAATAAATAAATACATAGAAATTGACTCATTGTACAGATAGAACACCAATGAGACCTTCGCATCATCAGGAAACAAAATGTAAACGAATTTTCAAGTTCAATTTACTTATTTTTCGTTTTTCTATTGACGCGTATAAGTTTCGTTTTTATCTGAACATGCTGACTAATATAAGTTCATACGATATTCAGTTACTTTTATGACAAAACACGGAAACTATTTTCCCCTGCTTTATCAAAGATTTCAAACTTTCTCTTGATATTAGGTTTCATTTGCCTGGTTAAAATATATTTCGATAAATTTATCTTTCGTGGAAAATTTATGTGAGGAAGTAACTGTAAGAAGAGAGTTTCCAGCTATCGCTACTTCCAGAGTGTCAGAGTGTGTGTGTGTGTGTGTGTGTGTGTGTGTGAGAGAGAGAGAGAGAGAGAGAGAGAGAGAGAGAGAGAGAGAGAGAGAGAGAGAGAGAGAGAGAGAGAGAGAGAGAGAGAGAGAGAGAGAGTTTGCAAAGTCAAGAGAACATGTGGAATAAATAGCGCGAGGATTATTCTTATTTTCATCTCGATAATTAGTTTACTGCTGATAATTTTTTGTACATAAATAATGTGCTGATGGTGATGTTCGTTTACGTCTCAATAATAGATTTACTGCTGATAAATTTGTATAAAATAAATAACATGACGATGACGTTTGTTTCCGTCTAAATAATTGGCTTACTGCTGATAATTTTGTGTACATAAATAATGTGATGATGACGTTTGTTTCCGCGTGAATAATAGGCTTACCGCTGATAATTTTGTATACATAACATGATGAGGACGTTTGTTTCCGTGTGAATAATAAGCTTATCGCTGATAATTTTCTGTACATAATTCACATGATCCCTAATTCATAAACGATAGATCTACCTGAATAATGGGATTATTTTAAGATAGATAGATCTACCTGAATAGTAAGGTTACCTGAAGCTGTAGGTCATAGGTTTCGTTTGTAGCTTGAGATTATCAAAAAACCATCATTATTACTTTTGTATACGGTTTATACTCGCGTACAATTCGATACCAGATGCAAACTGCATAGACCCAGATCTGCCGGCGCATTATGCGACGGCAGATCTGAGTCTATGCAGTTTGTAAGGACTAATCAGTAGAACAAACAACATAGACCCTGATCTGCCGGCGCATTATGCGACGGCAGATCAGGGTCTATGTTGTTTTCATTTGGACTCGATGTATACGCGAGTATATACGGTAGATTTGATGTTCTTTCTTGTCAGAATGGGAACTAGCTTAAGAAGCTTTAAACATAGAGTGTTTATATCCATAATGTCAACAGCGTTAACATAAGGTTAATATACTGATTTAGAAAGTATTGATATGTCTACAAGATTCAAATTTTGCATAATGTACAACAAAATCAAAAGTATTTAAGTATATATTTGTTTCAAAGGTCATGATACAAAAGACAAACTCGGAGGAAGCGATACTCTATTTCAATCTTATGTTGGTTACATAATCCACAAGACCTCTATTTTCTGGATATGTTTTTGTAAGGACTTTATATAAAAGCAAGATTATGTGATACTGCTTTATTGCATTAAGAGCTATTCTAAATTTGTGATTTATAATTGTACACAGGTATTGTTCCATATATTCCTATATGCATATAGTGGAGAACAGGGCGAACATTGACCCTAACCGCAGAATTAGAGAGAAGAATCCATGCCTTAGAGATGAGATGTTATCGAAGGATTTTGAAAATCTCATACTTAGACCACGTCTCTAATGCGGAGGTGCGCACTAAAATCCAAGGTGCAATTGGACCTTATGAAGATCTGCTCACCACTGTAAAGAAACGCAAACTAAGATGGTATGGTTACGTCTCACGCTCAACTGGCCTGTCAAATACAATCCTACAGGGCACAGTGAGAGGAAAGAGAAAACGAGGCAGACATAAGAAGAGATGGGAAGACAATATCAAAGAGTGGACAGGCATGGACTTTGCAAAGTCCCAAAGATCAGTGGAGAACAGGGCGAAATAGAGAGAGATTGTAGCAAAGTCATCAGTGGCGCCCCTACGACCAGCAAGGTTACTGGAGAAATGAAATGAATGAATGGTTCCTACTCAAACATTTTTTTTTGTACATAGCATAATAGGTAAACTTACTAGAAGCGGGAAGGGCTCCCTCCATGATTGTATAAAGTGGTCATATACATGTATTTTATTTTTTAATTAGACTATAGAGTATCACTACATTAGTATAATATAGTATAGTTCTCATTCATTCAAGTATACGTTTGATTTGGTAAGCGCAGTTTTCCCTATGATAAGTTCAAGCAGATTCAAAATCATTTTTTGACACTAAATCTATTTTATACAGAAAGAAATTACGATTTTAAAGAAATTCTGACCAAACTTATACCCCCTCCTTATTTTATGATGTGGAACTCTATCAAGTTCATCGAAATTGTATGCATTTCTGAACTTTCAAGATATTCCTATAGAATTTCAATTAGATATGTTTTAAGTGTTTTGTTTGATGAACTGCCATTACGTCAGCATCATTATGCATCACAGAAGGAATAAAATAAATTACACTATGCTGCTTTTGCAAAGAAATTGAAATATATTCACTTAAACATTCTGTGCTCTAAACCTACCGCCATTCTACTCCCCCCCCCCCCTTCCCATGATTCCAAGATATTGACATAAATCCATAACCTCGATGGGGGCTCCGGGTGACCGACAAGTCTAAGGCGCTTTCCTTTACAGATCACTGACATATCACCTCTGTCCGCGTGGGTTCTAGTTTCGTCTGGGACAACGTGGGTATGTGAGAATGCTAGCCAGTAGCTTCCCGTGGGTCGGAAGTTCTTTCCGGGGTTTTCCCGGGTTCTTCCTCTACCAAAATATACTGGCCGCTGTGTATAGCCTATCAGGTGCTGAAAAATGGCGTTAAACCCACAAAAACAAACGAAACCATAACCTCGAGTGATTTGTCCGCATAATTCCAAGATATTGACATGTATCCATAACCTCGAGTGATTTGTCCCCATAATTCCAAGATATTGACATGTATCCATAACCTCGAGTGATTTGTCTCCTATAGTAAACTTTTAATTCGACTGTAACCACAACATAGGTTTGAGACGTATTATATATAAGCTTGTTTTTCCTCAACGGATTATCTCCCTATTCCTTCCATTGACATCATAGGCGTGTGTTCCGGATTGATTGGTTTAGTGCATTCTAAGCTTCTTAAATGGTTTGCAAGCTAATCAAGTAACCGCTGTATCGAATATTTTATATTTCTACTTAAATTTCAAAATCTCCGGATTCTAAGGAAAATTTAAAATGTGGTTCCAGTATATAAAAAAGTTGTAGAACAAATGTTTCAAATTATTGTCCAATATCACTGCCTTGTATTTTGTCCATGGTATTTGAAACGTGTGTATATAAATATTGGTTATAATTATGTTGTTCAGCATAATTTGAGTGTACCAAATAGGTTAGGCTTTGCACACGTTAACCCTACAACCTATCAGTTATTAAATAGTTTTAATACGACTTCTTTAGTCTCGAGGAATGAAAGTTAGAACGATTTTCTTCGATATACGTAAAGCATTTGTGTTTGGTACTCAGAATTGATTATCAAGGTTATAAATATCGGTATCAAGGTTATAAATATCGGTATCAAGGTTATACATATAAATATCGGTATCAAGGCTATACATATCGGTATCAAGGTTATACGCATAAATATCGGTATCAAGGCTATAAATATCGGTATCAAGGTTATAAATATCGGTATCAAGGTTATACATATAAATATCGGTATCAAGGCTATACATATCGGTGTTAAGAACATAAATATCGGTATCAAGGTTATACATATAAATATCGGTATCAAGGCTATAAATATCGGTATCAAGGTTATAAATATCGGTATCAAGGTTATACATATCGGTATCAATGTTATAAATATCGGTATCAAGGCTATAAATATCGGTATCAAGGTTATACGTATAAATATCGGTATCAAGGCTATAAATATCGGTATCAAGGTTATACATATAAATATCGGTATCAAGGCTATAAATATCGGTATCAAGGCTATAAATATCGGTATCAAGGTTATACATATCGGAATCAAGGTTATAAATATCGGTATCAAGGCTATAAATATCGGTATCAAGGTTATACATATCGGTATCAAGGCTATAAATATCGGTATCAAGGTTATACATATCGGTATCAAGGTTATAAATATCGGTATCAAGGCTATAAATATCGGTATCAAGGTTATACATATCGGTATCAAGGCTATAAATATCGGTATCAAAGCTATAAATATCGGTATCAAGGTTGTAAATATCAGTGTCAATGTTATAAATATCGGCATTAAAGGTAGTTTACCGTCGTGGTTAGAAAACTATGTATTATTAGGTAAGCAACGAGTTGTTATGAATTCCCAATTTTTGAATTTTCAAAACATTTATGCCGGAGTCCCTGATGAATCGATCCTAAGATCATTATTGTTTTTAGTATTTATAAATGATACTGTGAACGATATACAGTCATCAGTTAAGCTTTTCTCTGACGATACTACACTATATATAATCGTTGAAAATCCAAATGAGGGAGGTGACATTTTAAATTCGAATGTTCAAAAAGTAAATGACTATACTGTTAGTATCTTGTGACGTTTAACCCAGTTAAAATGGAGTCAGAGCTTATAATACGAGAATATAATCCAAATAATCACTCTGTGCTGTAGACGGTACACGTGTATTCTATACTGTAGCTGGCTAGCAAAGGTACACGTGTTTTCTGTACAGTAGGTGGCTAGCAAAGGTACACGTGTTTTCTATACTGTAGGTGGCTAGCAAAGGTACACGTGTTTTCTATACTGTAGGTGGCTAGCAAAAGGTACACGTGTTTTCTGTACAGTAGGTGGCTAGCAAAGGTACACGTGTTTTCTATACTGTAGGTGGCTAGCAAAGGTACACGTGTTTTCTATACTGTAGGTGGCTAGCAAAGGTACACGTGTTTTCTGTACAGTAGGTGGCTAGCAAAGGTACACGTGTTTTCTATACTGTTGGTGGCTAGCAAAGGTACACGTGTTTTCTATACTGTAGGTGGCTAGCAAAGGTACACGTGTTTTCTATACTGTAGGTGGCTAGCAAAGGTACACTTGTTTTCTATACTGTAGGTGGCTAGCAAAGGTACACGTGTTTTCAGTACAGTAGGTGGCTAGCAAAGGTACACGTGTTTTCTATACTGTAGATCTCTAGCAAAGGCACACGTGTTTAAGAAGTTTCCAAACATAATTCATTTATGATATTGTCTAGTGTCTCCACTTGGAATACACATGTCAAGTATTTATATGAAAAGGCCTGGCAGAAAGTTAATACTTCCAAGAAACTGCAATATAGAATTGTTCTTTGTTCTATGGAAGGAATGTATAAATCTTATATACTTCCCATGTTTGACTACGCTGATTGTATCTGGGACAATTGTACTATGTAAGAAAAAGAATAATTGCCACCAAAAAAAATAATCTTAGAAGCATCAGGTGCTACAAAGATTGCGCCCTGGACACAGATATACGAGGAAACCAGGTAGGACAGCCTGATTTATCTACATTTGCAAGCATAAACTAATTCAGCTGTTTACAATATAACACAACCCAACCCACCACTTGTGTTGAACAACCTTGTATCAAAATTCATCTCTGCCTTATATAATTCAGAAGTGTAACACTTTACCAATATAAAAATATAAATATCACATATATTCAAAATATCAAACTTACCTAAATCGAGATAAACATATAACTCCTTCGTATTATTACGTTGATTATCAGGTGTTCAACTCAAGCATACACGACTGAGAACCAAATGTAGTAGTTTAAATAATGATTTATTCTTAAATCATCTTTACAACAGTAGGTACTTTACATGTGGACATATCAAAAGGGTTGAACACTTTCTATTAGAATGTCAAAAATATACAGCTCTAAGACAGCGTATTCTTGTAACATTATCATATCGACTTACAATTAAGACATTATTATTCGGCGATTCCACGTACTCTCATGAAATTAATACACAGATATATTTGGCAGTGCAGAACTTCACAACATTATCAACACGCTTTTAAACTAATACATCGCACACAACAACACATATCTTTTTTATTATATAGCTGTCTGCAGTTATTACATATACCAGAATTAAGTCGGTAGACAAATATTGATTACAAGATTTAATTTATAATGGGGCAAACAGTTTTGTAATATGCTTCCAGATTTGTTGATTTTGGAACAATAGGAACCATTATTCCACTTTTAGCTAAAAAATAATTATGTGCAACGACTTAGATACATGTTCAATAGCATGCTGCAGATTATACTGGTATGTATGTATGTATGTATGTATGTATGTATGTATGTATGTATGTATGTATGTATGTATGTATGTATGTATGTATGTATGTATGTATGAATGTATGTCGCTCCATGCCTGATCATCTGATATGATTTGAAAAATCTCTCTCTCAAAATAATTAGTATCTAATAGTTTTAAATAAGAACACCTTTTATACTGAGCCAGGTGGAATACAGGGGAAATGTAAATCCCTCCAAGTCACCCCAGATCGGCTGCCTCAGCGTGTCCTTGGGAACGGCACTAAGCTTTCATTTCCACGGCATGATATAGCCATTAATGTGCCTAAAGTGCCGTTGAAACCCAAAACTCCTACCCACCCCAAAAAAAACCAAAGAAAAAATATGTTGTTGGTTTAACGCCATTTTTCAGCACATGATAGGCTATACATGGCGGCCAGTATATTTGGTGGAGGAAGAACCAGGAAAAACCCTGGGAAGAACCATCGACCCACGGGAAGTTGCTGGCAAGCTTTCTCACATACCCACTTTGTCCGAGCCCGAGACTCGAACCCACGCGGACAGAGGTGAGATGTCAGAGATCTGTAAAGGCGAGCGCCTGAAACCACTCGGCCAGCCGGAGCCCCGAAAAAATATGTAAATCCCTTTTAATATATTGATGATCAATTTTAGAAAAAAATTAAACAAATATATAAGCTTCCAGATTTCAACCGAATTTCCATATATTGCATTGTTTTGAGTTATATATGAAAATGTTTTCTTTAATAAATATTGTTTAAACATACAGATTATCCCATTTTTCTCAAAGAAATCCAGAAAAAAGTTTTTTTTTTTTTACTTCAAAAAGGAGCTAGTTTATCAGCGTCCGAATAACAAGAAAAACATACTAGAATCGTTTGGGGAAAAGTGTAAGGATGGGTGGTTGATGAATGTAAGAAGCAGAAGAAAGAGAGAAGGAGGAGAAGATATACTACCGATACCGCACTACCCCTACCTACCACTACTGTCATTACCATTACTATCAACACTGATGGTGAGCACATTATGCGTTCACCGCAATTTCAGAATAGATAGTGCTAGAAAATGTGTACATCGTTATGGTCCTATGGTCTGAACGTATTTACAATAAAACAGTTCCACTTTGAATGGCAATTCTTGATGTGGATACATTACAGTTGGCTTATTATGCACATTTTACTGTGTATAGAAAACTATTATTGTGTATAGAAAACTATTATTGTGTATAGAAAACTATTACTGTCTATAGAAAACTGTTATTGTGTATAGAAAACTCTTATTGTGTATAGAAAACTATTATTGTGTAATTAAAATTAGCTTGACCCAGACTACAACTTCCTTAAAGTCAAAAGTTTAAATTTTCCGCCAGTAACGCTGGTCCGAATGCACGATGACATTGCCCGAGAGCCATTTTCAGTAGGATGTCAATTCAAAAATGATGACGTGCATCTGGTTGATACGTACGTCTCTATAGGTATATGAACAGGTGATAGTGGTTGTCATACACAGCAGATGTACCTACAGGGTATGTATACCAAACGTGCCATGGATGTAAGTGACAATCATCCCACATCTATCATTCTTGGGGCCCCGGGTGGCCGAGTGGTCTAAGGCGATCGCCTTTACCGATCACTGCATCTCACCTCTGTCCGCGTGGGTTTGAGTCTTGGGCTCAGCCACTGTGGTTATGTGAGAAAGCTTGCCAGTAGCTTCCATTAGGTCGGTGGTTCTTCCCGGGATTTTACCGGGTTCTTCCTCCACCAGATATACTGGCCGCCATGTATAGCCTATCATGTACTGAAAAATGGCGTTAACCCATCAAACCAAACCATCTATCATTTTCGCATAAAAGAGGTATGAGATATATTGTAAGAGGATTTTTAAAAATATAATAAAAGTAGCTAGAAACAAATATAAATAACGAAAAAAGAGGATGATTTCTTTATCAAGCACGAGGTAACATGCTAAAAACAAAGCTATGCGGAAATCTTTCGCAAACGTTTTTTTATTAAACATT
Source organism: Margaritifera margaritifera (assembly GCA_029931535.1). Classification (NCBI taxonomy): domain Eukaryota; kingdom Metazoa; phylum Mollusca; class Bivalvia; order Unionida; family Margaritiferidae; genus Margaritifera; species Margaritifera margaritifera. The sequence continues at coordinate 48,737 of JAQPZY010001173.1, forward strand.
TGAAGTTCAGAATCACCACCACCACAAATGATGATAACACAACAACAACAACAACAACAATAATAATAATAATAATAATAATAATAATAATAATAATAACAACAACAACAACAACAACAACAACAACAACAACAACAACAAAAATAATATTAATAGCAACAACAACAGCAAAATACATATGGCTGACCACATGTAAGGATTTGTTTCATATTTTCGCCATAGTTGCGATTTGAAAAGTGCAGATTTTATCATGCTTGTAATATACATTGTACAACTGACCGTTTCCTTCTAATTCCTGCATGGTTTGCTAAATTTTCTGTTCAAAATTGTTCCGGTGTTTGAAAATATTGTATGCTGTAGTGATTAATTATGAATAATACCATGCCAATGATAGACCACTTGTTTTTTGTCATACTGTTACCAATTTCTCTAGTGATTTCCTTTAAATGCATATTTTATTCCTGAACTGTGCATAAAAATAAATGCAATTTGCTAAATCTGTGTGATCATCCATATAACAATAACAATAATAATAATAATAATCCCATAAGCATCCCGATCACGAGGCCGCACTATCATATAATGCTCAGGTATAACGTAAAACAGAGATAATAACTTGTAAATCTAGAGTATTTGCAATGGTTCCTCATTGACAAATCTCTATGTATATTCAAACCACCTACCCTCCTTACACACATTCACCTTCAGATAGTGACCCAGGGGTCATAATTCCAAATCCGTTACATATATAACGCGTTTTGCTGCTATGACCGCATATGCAGTTTAGTCAGTTTGAAAATGTCATTGTAATTGAAATTTGTGTACATCTTGACCTTTAACCCCTTCCCATGGACCCCAGGTTACCGTATATACTCGCGTATGATCCAATACCAACTGCAAACTGCATAGACCCAGATCTGCCGTCGCATTATGCGACGGCAGATCAGGGTCTATGTTGTTTGCATTTGGACCCAGATTATACGCGGGGAAGATAACTAAAAAGTTTCGTGAATTACTACCCAGCGGTTTGGGATGTGATCTGGTAACGGACAAACGGACGGACAGGAGGAATCACAATATCACCCACTAAAACGCGGGGATACAATTACAATAAACTAAAAGACGGGAGAAAGCGAGAGAGTAAACGTAACATTATCACAGAGCGTTGCCTTTCTCCTGTTCAGATTTGATTCCGAAATGTAATGCCTGTACAATTTAGATATTCTATTTTCAATACATAAGCAAAAAATAAAAAAAAATGCCTTCTCTTTCTCAGCTTAAAAAGAAAAAGAAGCCTCGAATCTATCCTAAATTCAGCTGGGTGCAAGCCATACCAAGGAAAAGTGTGTACACGGAATTAATATGGGCGTTTCCTTTTCTCCTTAACGAAACACGGCTCTTTGTTTACATAACACGTATATGCAATATGGTTAGAAGCCGGAGACGCCAGTGTGTCAGCTCCGACAGGTAAATGGAATTACACAATTTAGATCAAACAACACCTGGCCAAGTCAAACATGGCTGACCTGTGTTCAGTAAATAATGACACAAAACAGAATTCCATTGAGAAAAAACAAACAAAAAAACCACCAAAAAAAAAAAAAAAAAACTGAGCAGATGGTATAGGAGAACACAGACTATCCATTATCAAACTTTCCATATTTTTTCATGCCCCACCAAAGGAGTGGTAGGGGAATATATTATTGCCCCTGTGCGTGCATCCGATCGTCCCTCAATCTGTCCTTGCACTTTGGTTAAGTTTGCGTTTAAGTCCGTTTCCAGGTACTGTGGTGGACATAAGTGTTGCATGAACGCATTTAATTTTTTTCATTTTTTGTGAGGGGGGATTTAAACAGTTTGATTTTCAAAGACCAATACGTCTTCAAATTTAGTGGTCACCCATGCATGGATCCTCTTTCAACAAGATAGATGACAAAGGTACCTTTCATCGCCAAGCATGCATATGGTCTTTAACGTATCAAAAATTTTGTTATCCTGATACTGCTCGCTTTATACTTCAGCCGTCTCTATCTGAATCCCCGTTTCCTAAACCCGAAAAGGGTTCTATAAATTCTCACGTCATCTGCGCTCATGTTTGCAGGCAGATGAGTTTGGGTCTGCTGTTTACATCACAGTTACATAGAAAGGTTATACTGTACTGATGCAACTGGAGTGAAGCGACCTGCCAGTGACACACCATAGTGGGTGACCTGAGCTGAATCAACGGTAGGATCGAGCTTACACCCTTCTAGTAGCGAGTCAGACGCTTACCACAAAGCAACCCTCCCCCCTTCCGGCATAATGAGTTTCATTTTTCTTTTCAAATATATAACTACAATTATATAGAAACCCACCAAAGTGTTCACCTCAAGATAACAGTAACCTGTATATAAAGGTCATGTGCAGACAACTCCCAGTTAAACACAAATGATTGCCCTTTTACATGTATATAAAGGCCACCTGTTCAAGCTTATGTCAGTTCCATAGATGATCTTTATTGACAGGTTTGATTGTACTTTGTATAGTAGCCTTCGATACACAAAACAACAACATCATTATCAACAACAAAAACAACATAACGATGCTAGTTACTATTATGTGAATTTTAAACTATACATTGTTTTTATTATGAAGAGGAAAAGATGTTCACAGGCGCGTGAAACCATGCAACAAAACGTCTATAAAATCGGTACACATATTTCTTCATTAAAGACGGGCATACTTTATGTTTCCATGATATTATCAACCCTATTGTACTCCTCAAAATGTCCGAAAATAAGCAATTATTTCAGCTTGCGTTCCCAATGTAAATGATTTTGTAGCTTTAGTCTGTCATTTGTCTTAGAAATTTGGCCACACTCTTTGTACGCAAAAATGAAAATATGTCAAAATATCATGTTCACTTGAAATTTATATATCGGAGGAAGAATTAGAACCACGTGGATCTGAATCAGTAAAAAGTAAGGGATCAAGTTTAGAATTTATTCTCTTCTTTTTACACAGAGAAATTCACCTCTCTCATGGAGCATATCGCTGGATTCACAATAAAGCTTTCCAATTTTATTCCGGCGTTTCTTGTTCATTGTTCTCCTGAAAACCTTCCCTTAATAAACTTTTCCAACATTTGCTCTAAGCCGCGCCCACTCTCATTTGTATAAAAAAATCTTTATATATAATTTTAAAAAATTATGAAGTTTTACAGACTTAAATTTCTTCAACTAAAAGTAAGATAACTTTCAAATTTGAGTAAATACAGAGTTATAGTTCTTGAGTAATTCATACTCAAAGTTACTGTTAGTCATCGTTGTGGACAACATTCCCACAAGGTGTCCCACATTGCGTAACATTACATACTGTACTAGTAACTACTTAAATAAGGCCCAGTTGATAGCATTCGCATTTGCTTTAGGTAATTAGATAATTATCTGCTAAGGAAAGTTGATTGACGTGTTGGAAATATTTATATTTCAGAAGGTTTACAAAACACATGCCATTAATCTATTCCGGAAGATATTTTTGTCCGGAATGCATTGACACCGAGAGAAAAGAAAATAGACATATTAAAATCAGTATGATTTGGTTATTTTGTTCTTCTTTCTCTAGACGTAAATAATCCCTTGAACGCACTAGTCCTGGCCTTCTTTGTGTGGCTCTGTTTTTGTAGATGTAAATAATCACTTGAACACACTACTCCTGGCCTTCTTTGTGTGGCTCTGTAATGTGTATTTACACAATTGTATAACGGTGTCTTTCTTGTTATGTTTTCTCCATGTTGTAAATCTCTAATAGGAACAAATAAAGGTTATTAAATGATGCATAAAATAGAACAGCATCTGTAGACGTAAACTCCGCCCGCTCGCTATCGCCCTGCCGATCGTGTACGGACGACGACGATGACGATGATGATTATGATGACGACGACGATTATTATTATTATTATTATTATTATTATTATTATTATTATTATTATTATTATTATTATTATTATTATTATTATTATTGTTGTTGTTGCTGTTGTTGTTGTTGTTGTATTATTTCGGCAGTTGTTGGGGAACCCGCTTCAGAATCTAGTAGTGCATAAATCATAGGTCCTTGGCAACTCCAATAATTTTTTATCCTAAAGTCTGTACCCCTGGGCCAGCCACTTAATTCTTTGGCCTATTTTTTGTCGTTTTGGTAGATTTGTGAAATTGTTTTGCAAAAAAAAAAAAAAAAAAAAATTTGTAAGAGTTTTTCTCACAAATGTCTAACTTCTTGTTCGACAGCCTTATTTTGGCCCTAAACCTTAGGCCACATCCATTCACATTCTCAAAATTATATTAAAAATCACAGGCCGCTCAGCTTAAGTCATACCCACATACCCACATACCAAAAGATATAGGATAAAAAGCCAGAGCCTGTCCCCCAATTTTATTATTTTAAAATTCTATGAATCCGATTAGCTATGCAGTTTATACAGACAACTATGAAATATTTTATATAAATAAATCATGGATTTCAGATCTAACAAATAGTGCACCTTATCCATGTCCTGCAACCCAGTTTAATGCATCAGTTGATCAAGGAATAGCAAATGTGTTTAACACGATAAAAAGATATTACAAAGGAAATTTTGGCAAAATCAATTAAACTGGTCTGTATGGATGGCAACATCAGGGTGTGAAATATCTTATTGGCATTTTTCAGGTAAAAATGTATACCAGAGTTAGTAAAATCAATATATACGTTTTAGATATACTTTCATATACGAAATCTGCTGTCTGAATGCTTGTTATTATTACCATATGATCAAGCATTTAATACAACAAACAACAACGTAGAGCTTACTAAATTTGAATTATTTTATAATAACTTTAATATCTCTCCACATTATGATTGGAGATGTTTAATAGGGAAGAATTGTCATGTTGTTAGTGAGCCTAGAACCTATTACAAAATACAGACAGATATGACTGAAGATGAGATAAGAATACAGGACAAATGAACTAGACAAAGATGGAATAGAGGATGGTGGATACGATACAGTCCTGAGGAATTTAAATTTGAAATAACGCCATAAGAAGGAATAGGCTGGACTTTCATGAAGATAGTAACGGACTAACAAATGAAGGAATAACGCATCTGAATCAGAGTATTAGATAATATGTGATTTATATTTTAGGTACTCTAGTTCAAAACCGCTTTAACCTTTCACCCAATGGTAACTTTTCTTTCATTTTCGACTCAATGTTATTAATATTTTTTCTTAAGTTATTTTCTATTTCTGTTAAATGGCCAACTATTTGTGCTCCTTTACTTTCATAACCTTGTAATCAATGATTTAATTTAGCTTTTATTTTTAGCTGGATCTTTTTATTGAGCAATATCCTTTTCTTTTCTGTTCTTTTATTGTTGTCAACCTGTCAAGGTCTATTTTCATTGATATTATTTTTTAATTTACAACATTAGTTACATATTCTTTTAAGTCTCTTTCTTCTTGATTAGTAAACAATCTACAAACATTTCCTTCCTTAGTCATAGATTTTTCTATGTATTATTTTACTTTTTAATTTGATTCGTAGAATCAATGTTTTCCTTATTTAATTCTCTTGTATTTCTGCTATTTAAAGACGTTTCTAACAAATATGTTTCAGCAACACTATCTTTAAATGTAGCCATTTCCATTGAATGATATCTGGCTTATTGGATATGTTGCCTGTTCTTTTACAACCTATATCTTGCAAAAACTTACTACAACTCGTTTGCTGGCAATGCTGTTAAACGATAACACCTTTTTATGGGGGTAGGGGGCACCAATCTTGAAAGTTGAAGACAAGGCTTGCCAATTTGATCTTCGTAATACAATGTGTAATTTATATTTTTGAGAAATTAAGTTTCTTTAACATATACTCGTCTTCACTTAACTTAAAACTATGAATGATATCTTCTTTGTATAGATAAAGATATATTTTGTTGAACTGCTGATTTAGGGGTTTAAATTTGCCAACTGGTGGTAAAGGTAAAAAACGAGGAGTATGCATTGGAAGGGATAATTCAACCAAGTAATCTTAACCACCTCCAGCTAATTTATGCTATTTAAATGTATCAAACTCAACTTGAAAAAAATTAAAAATTAGTATAGTAGGACATACAAGGAAGTAACAGGTAAACATGTAACCGTTAAGGAGTTCGATAAAAGGGATTTAAAATAAATCTAGCAGACATGTGAAATATTTGTGTCTGTTAGATCAGCTAAAGTAGTAAAATTCATTGCCAGATGAAATATAGCTAGGAACAATATCTTTAATGAGTAAATTTGTTCCAGTCAATAAGCTTAACGAACTTCAGAAAGGGCTGAAAGAATACTACTTAAGAAACAAAAAAAAAAAAAAAACGGAATTAGATACTTTACTGGGGTTTTATATTTTAGGTCTGGATTTCTAATTACAGTATTATTGCTAGCTTGGTAACTCTTTAGCACATTAATTTTAAAAGGAAAGCGTGAGCGAAGATAGTGAGAGGATGGAACAAGTTCGCAATTTTCAAGTTCTAGAAAACCAGGACGTAATTATGTTACAAAGTTAGTAACTATAAGTAATGTTTAAGATATTTGTAACTTGAAAATAACTTGAAAATAATGTGAAGTTAACTTAAATAGCTGTTTGGGAAAACTTTAATTTCGTTGCCAAATAAATAGAAGGTAGAGGGCAAAACGAACGAGTCCTTCAAAGTAAAACTGAAGAAACATCAAAGGTTCCGAAATCACCAGAGAAAAGTTGAACTTGGAAAATATTCACAGAAACTATTTTAAAAAAGCAGAAAAAATAAAAATTATTATGGCTACACAGAGCAAAGAGTCATCCAGACGCGACTTACATGGTGTTAAAACAGACTACAACATTGTTTACTTGTTAACTGAGTTGTTGTGATAGAAGTATGTGTTATACATATCATTTGTTTTAAATCACATAAAAAGAATCGGTGACGGGGACATAGCTGATAACATATCCTCCAAAGAGTTAAATAAAGTACATCCATTTCCAAAAATGCTGTAGATTACCTATAGAGTTAATAATCCAAGCATAACTAACTTTAATAAAATTTATATTATAAATATCAAGCAAAATGAATAACATAATTACCATTATTTACCATGCGGTATTAAACTCAACTCTTCCAGTAAGTTACAGCATGTTTTGAAGAGGATATTTAATTTTAAAATCGATTCTCCGATTAATATATGTATGAAAAAGTACAAAAAAGTGATTATTCTAATTTTTTATGGTCAGTTTACGATTGACTATCTAATAGCACAAAATATACCACCAGACAAAATAATAAAGTAGTTAAATGGAGTTTCCTCATGATCGTGGAACTAATATTAGGCTCATGAAAATTAATGAAATTAATAATGATTTAGTGAACGAGATAGAACATTACAGAGGTGTAAAAATAAAGTATAAAACATCATATAAGTGTTTCTTAAACTCGTTGATTTTGGTATCGCAGTGTTTCCAGTGGTATAGGTATTGCGGTTGCTAGTTTTGGAGTTGTGGTGGACTGTGACAGAGGATTTATTATATCTTTAGCTTTTACAGGGTTTTGCGTAATTTTACTATGGTTTGTTGCAAAAGCTTTAAAAGACAAGGTGGCATATCAAAATGTTTTAAAACACGATACTATTTTTTAAAACGCGATACTATTGTAACCGTTGCTATAACTAAGCTGAATACTATTTATTAAATGATGAGTTAAGCATGTGATAATGAAATAGATCGCAATGAATTTAGTATGATAGTTAGTCAATACAACAAATGGGTGGAATAACATAACTAGGACGTCAATTATTTAAATGGCGAAACCAAGTTATCTAGCGTCAATGTTTAGTTACATTACTGTGGGACGACAGCCGGAGAAAGAAATATATTTTTAAAGTCCATATGATAACAGAGACGATAACTTATACATTTCGCTACAGAGAATCGATTTCGTAGTTGGTTTTTACAATATTTCAAATGATAAAAGACAATATTTGCAAAAATAATATGTTGTACTATATAACTGATAAGAATGAAAACAAGACCATATCAATAACAGATGGTGTCTATAATCTTGATATGTAAATGCAAAAAGTCAAAGACATGATGATGTAAAAACTAAAGCAACAAATTAAAAAGCTTGCATTCAGTGGTGGGCATTATGGAATATCTTTATGAGTGATACTACAAAAGTATAATTATGTCATAAAAGATCGTCGTGAAAACGTTAGACTTATAATAGTCTTTGCTCAAAAAATTAAAGCTCTATGTAAAAATTTTTTAATTAAACTGATGTAGTGCAAGCAGTCATTATATATGAAATACTTGAAAAGTTAAAAGAAAAGAAAAGAAATAAACTTTTAATAAGGCTGGAATATCCGTTTAATTACAAAGTAGAAGGAGAAGAAATAGTTAGACGCCTAAGGATCGATATCTAAAAGGCAAAGTATTCATATCATCAACTAAATAACGTGTATCATCATATGGTAAAAGAGCAACTTTATTTATGGTGATATTGTATATCTCGTGATGGTATGAATTAAGTAAATTCATTCTTGATGATTTTTAGTTTGGTTAAATAAACAATATTTATACATATCTAATTTGAGATTCTTTGGAACAACAGCTTTCTTAATACCCTTACATACTTTTCTTTTTCTGCTATGCCAGTTCTAAATGCAAACCACTTATTTCTAAGGTAAAAGAATGTATTGTACTGGTATGCCATTCATCTCATCTTTAAACAATCCAACAACTTTCTTGTTAGCTAATGGTATTCCATAATGTTATCATTGTTTAATCGCTTATGTCGTAGACAGTGCATTTTCTTTCATATCATTATACAAGTTATCTGTTTCAACACTTATGCAAATAGAATCTGTATCGGTGAAATGTATTTTCAATTTTTGTCACCATATCTGTTCGTTACCTTGCTGTAGTAAAGTCATACATCGGCAACTTACTTACCTCTGACACTGTAAATCCGTCATTGGTTTGGCTAATTTTCTTTTCTTGTTGTTTAAACTAAAGTATTTGTTTTCCAAAGTAAGCATTATTCATTAACTTAAAAAAGTATTTTTCAAAGTCATTGGTTGCTTATTGTCGCAAAGATGTCTTTATTTATATGTATGATTTTAGCCACGAATCTTGGTCGAATATAACTGCGCTCTAAATTTGTTAAAAAGTTTTATTCCTTACTGAAGATACAGTTTCAAATTACGATCGTGAATAACATATCTTTCTTTGTTTTATAACGTACACATTAATTTAGGTACTGAAGGTTTTGTACCCTTTTTATCTTTTTTCAATTCCTTTTGTAATGAAGATAAATCATCCCCACTAGGAGTTAGCTTTGTGATGCCAAAGGATAATCTTAAAAAAGTCGTGGAAATGTGTTTGTACTTCTAAATCGACTCCTAGAATTCCGCCAGTTTCATGGCAATCACTCCAATTGTTGGCTAGAAACCAATAATTTTCTATTTCGTCTTCGTCTGCCCATTTAAAGTCTCTGACGGGAATTCGCTGGCATATTGTTGGCGTTAGCTACATACAATATGACCTTGACCTTGATGTATCGCGTTCTCCAATATTTGAGTTGTGAGACTTACAAACTTGTTCGATTCTCTCACTATCTTCGCTCACGTTATATTACTCGTGATTTGCTTTAGCATATCTATTAGATATGATATTTTTTTTTCCCTCTGATTCCAGATTCATTCATTAAAAACATATCAAAATCTGCCAGCAATTCTAATTCTTTCGTGCTTATTTCCAAACCAGCATCGCGAGCCTGACTGGGTGCACTAACATAATGTGCTGGGTCTAGTTTATAATTATTCATACTGACAGATCTAACTTCTGCGAAAATATAACATAACATTAAAGTATCATTCTTTACGTCGTAGTAGTGATGATCACCAAGAGAATTTAGTTTAAAATGTTTCATAACATCTTTCACGTATTCATAATCCTCAGCGCTAATTCCTGATCTGGTGAGTTTTGAATAAAATATCTCGATTGGTGGCAGTTCAGTGTCATGAAATCTTTCAAATGACTCCATGTATTCGTATCTTTTCTCAAAATTCTGGGTTCCATGCTTTTGTCCTTCCACGTGCCCTTAGTGTAAGTTAAATTTTGTTATGCTTTATGTGGATTTATCATTTGGATTTTTATGATGCTCGAGTGATCGACCTTTAAACAAATAACTATAAAAAAATAATCATTTTGTTCTTTTTACAAAACCTCTTTGCTGTATTTCTTGAATCTATCAACTATAAAATCCTTATTAAATGATATATATTTTTCATCATTTTCATCATTATTTAGTATTATTTATACTTCTTGATCTGCTTTGTTTTGTTTTTTTACTAAGGCTTGTATAATTGGATAATCAGATGAGAATCGTACCCTGGCAAATTATGAATAAATAGGGGATTATACTTTGGGTATTTATACTTTTAAATTGCACTCTATATGTGCTGTATCTCTGTACTGGACCCGACGGCAAAGCTTGTTTCATTTATATGGCATATATTGGTGGAATTATAACGCTTTTTATCTTTATTAATGAATATAATTTCAGCAGCCTTACTTGGCATTAATTCATGATTAACAGTTTTTGCAATTGATCCTAAATATTCATACAATTTAGCTATACAGTTTTCTCCTCTGTAAACTATCGGCTCATAATTCTTGTGAGTTTATTTAAGGTAAAGGCAAAATTCTGCTGGAGTATGTTTTGCAGTTTTTATTTTTCATGATGCATTTGGGCCTTGAATAAGACTACTTATTGGCTCAATAATACTTTCAAAATCACAATATAGAACAAAAGGAACATTTAGTTGATTATGGAAGGTTTCAATTGAACGACAGAATTCCCATCGAGCATAATATATATTGTATTAGATGTTTGGATGAATAATGTTTTGCATTCTTGTAATGTTAATTTTTATTTAGAATTGAACAAAATTCAAGCACTAGTTACTAAAGTGTCTCGTCGTTGCTAATTTGGGATGATACCGGTTTTAATAGATCCTTTATTCCACATTAACGATACTTATCTTTTTTTTTTGTCAATTATGATTAAAAGATCTACATGCTTGTCTCTTCCTATTTATTTTATTTTTACTCATCTTAACAGTTTTTTTACTGGTTCATAGACATCGACTGATATATTAAATGCATTTTCACATCTTGTATTATCTTGCATATTTATTTGACATTTAAAAAACCCATGTTTATATATGTCAAAGTTTTTATTTTTGCGGCCTAAAAGGATCATCCTCGGTGGGTTTAAAATAGATAATATTGCACAAAGAAGCCATCTATTGTCAGTATTTTTTGTACATTATGTTCGGCTTGTTTTCAAATAAAATCTGGTAAATCTATCTAGCAATTTTCTCCTAGCGGCTTCCATTCATTAACATGCAGAGTTTAAAAATTTAATTTTTGAAAAACCACTTTGTATCTACATTGATTTTCTCTTCCAATTTTGCATGTAGTTCATCAAACAGCTCTTGAACTATCCTTTCAGTTGCGTTTCTTTTCAATGTGATTTTATGTTTTGTTCTGTGATACCAATTTACAAAGCGTACAAGAATTAACCTGCCTGTATCATCTACTTTTCCGAGCTAAATAGATCGATCAATCATGACTTTTACGGATCCAAAATCTCTAACTTTTCTACCTGTTATTTTCAATAGGTATTGTTCAACTTCTTTAAAACACCAAGTAATCAAATCAATCAATCGATCTAGTTCACTATCAACTTTTTCGAGTATAAGTCTATATTCACTTAAACATTTGTTAAACGAGTCTTGTGGCTTTCTTATAATAATTATTTTTAGTTTCATTCACAATTCATTTTAATTCTCAAGTAGTTTAAATAGCAATTAAAGGATCTTCTAATCTCCTTCTAGTTGGAAGAGCAACTTCTAATTTCCTTCCAGTTATAAGACTAGATATGATACCGGTCAATTCTATTGTTTTTGGCTAAATTAAATAAATAGCTTCCAATATTGTTCATACCTTTTTTAATTTGACAAATACCGAATAAAAGCTTTCGGTTCCGCTGCCGTTGATACTGCTGCTACCGTTGTTACCTGCGCCAGTTAGACAATGACATAAATTTTGTGCCATTTATTAAAAAAAATATTTAGTCTTCATTTAGGGTTTTTCCAACTATAAAGTTAGTGTAAAATCTACTTTTTATGACTCAACCTTGATCATCTTGTTACATTTTTATCGTATTCACAAAAATAAGCAACGAGTTTTGCCAATAAGTACACCTTGTAGTAATAAAGTCCAATACTCTCCGGGCTATTTTAAGTTTTCAGCAATTTTCTCAAAGTGAAGACAGTATTACTTTTTCCTGAAAAGCGGGTAACATCAGAACATTAACTTGTATTTATAGAGGGGTGGGGGTAGGAGAGAGTGCTCCGCTTGCCAGATCTAATTCTTTTATCCTATATTGCATTTCCCTTTCTTCTCTATTCATTTCCCTCTCCTCTTTCTCTTTCTCTCTGTCTCTGAATCTGTATTTCCCTCTTCTCTCGTTCTCTCTCTCTCTCTCTCTCTTCTTCTTCTTCTTCTTTTTCTTCGCCGCTCTCTGCATCTGTATTTCGATCATCTTTCTGAAGCTAAAGGTTTCTTAATTCCAATTCCATCTGGGTTTTTTTAAAGCTGTAATTCCCTTAATTTCCTATCAAAACCAGATCAGGACTTTCCAATCAAACCCAAGTACTATTATCCAAATTTCCTTTCCTACTAAATACGGAATTAAACTATTCTTTATCTCTTGTTTTGTTAAAGATGCTTTCGCTTCAGAAAGATCATATTGTCTGGCAAGCTCAGGCAACTCATCCTTTTCCATAGACTATAACCCTGCTTGATGAGGATTTGAAACGAAGTTCTCAACATTAGATGACATTGTGAATGTTTGTTGGTTTCACTAAAGATTTCTGAAATGTGTAAAATTGAAATCTTTACCAAGGACATTGAAAATTCCGAAACAAAATTAGTATAAATTTTAAAGGCAATTTTAATATCTCTAATATGTTTTACAGAAATTCTATTCCGGAACGGCCTCCGTTTTCTGTTACGACCCTAGGTCTTAAAAATATGTAACAGAAAGAAAGTGAAACCAACAATGTAAGTAAAATAACAAACAATTTATTTCCAGACAATCAAAGTGAAAAGTCAAAAGACACTTACAATTTGTGGGTTAAATTCCAAATAATCCTAAATGTCCCAACCACAAGTCCAAAATAATATAATGTTCCGAATGAATTCCAATAGCCTTGAATGTCCTGCTGTACCACAAAAATGTAATCCAGAATGTATGTGAATGAGTTCACATAAATCCCCAAATCATGTAATAATCCAAAAATAAATGAGCACTTTAGTAATTCCAACGAATATTTTTAATAAATAATTCCTCTCGAATTATATCTGATTTCAACAACACAACTGTAATTACTAAAATAGATTCCTTACAGACTGCTCTTTAGAATCGGAATTCTAGAACAGGAATGATTTTGTTATATAAATACACATGCCTACATGTCCTATGTCGCATCAGAATATGAGTAATTCAACTGGAAAAATTCTGGCCTACCTGACATGTCACAAAAGTCTAATTGCGAAATGCCTATGAAAATACTGGCCTACCAGACACATGTCACAACTTACAAGCATGGATAATTATATATATATATATATATATATATATATATATATATATATATATATATATATATATATATATATATATATATATATATATATATATATATATATAACACTCACGGATAGCTTTTTTAAAAAACCTTTCCCTCGTAAGCATCTTTTAAACATTGTCAAATTTTGCCCTTTCGATAGCACCATCTTTTATGCATATTTGTATTTGCATTGTCACAGGTAGAGAGTTGCATAATTCTCAAATTCCATGTTTTTTTTTTTTTCTTAACTGGTAATTTGCATTAGAAAACATGTTTGCCTGCCCATGTAAAAATTCATGCAACAGACATTGGGACATTCAAAGACCTGAATGGAGACTAGGTAATATATTCTATGAATCCTATAACTATTTGCACAATAACTCTATTGTCAAACGTTTTACAATTACAGTTTCTATAAGCAATATATTTTTCTACATCAAGCTTAAAAGCAACAATCTTTTTGAATTGAAGCAAAATTGTCCTGTCTCTGATGATAAATATATAAAATTGTCCTGTCTCTGTTGATAAATATATTGTTTTGCATACAGAATTATTAAATTAATTACATCGGCCTCAGTTTTGTCTTAATTCCAAAGATAACATTTCTTTATTTTTTTTATATAAATTCCAAATGATCTGTATGCCTACACTTACTTTGTATCCATTGTAAAATATCATTTAGAAAATCTTTGTTATGTGACAGTCCCAAAAGATATTATATAACATACAAAAAGAAGAGAGTTCGTTTAAAATAATTCTAATTCTTGATAAATAAATTAGTAGCCAAGATTATATGTACTATTTTAAACTGCAACCATCCAAGATTTGAACATTTTGTAGCTTTATTTTGTAGAAGGAAACTATGCTCCAAGTCGTAATCTTCTAAATTGCCAAGCTCAAAACTCCGTTGTCTTCTAGAAGCTGGTATTTCATTGTTTCCAATCAAAATTTGATATATACAACTATATCCATTTTTATTTCATATAATGGTATATAAAACAATATTTATAAAAGGTTGATGTAGATTAGAGTCATAATTGGCACTGAATATAGTTTTATATGACTTTATGGCTACAAGTATTCTTTGAAAATCTATGAAATAATTGTTAACAGAAAATCTATTTTTAAAAACTATGAAAAAGTATCCAGGAGCTATCCTCATTAAAAAAGAAATCATTCACAAATCTAATGCCTTTCTTAAACCATGTTTTGTAATACACACTTTTTCCATCTATTGCAATATAGGAATTAAACGATATTTGTGTTTCTAAAAAATCTTCAGCTGTGACCATTTTCACTGATCGAGTTAGTTCTCAATATGCTTCAAAAACCTCTTTCCCAAACAATTGAGATCTTTATTTTACTGATTAAGAAAATCTATTCCAAATAAAAGTTCTAAGTAATTTATACTGAAAATTGTAACAGGCTTTTCCATTTCAACTCATCAGACAGCATTCTTCTGAGCCATGTTAGATTGAATGCATTTACAAAATTAAATATATTAATCATATTTATCCACCCATCCCCCCCCCCCCACACACACACACAGCAATATTTCTTTTAATTTTATCCTTTGACTCATGCCATACAAACTTGTTAAAGAGTATATTTATTTCACAAAGAACCTGCTTAGATAGTTTTGGTAATGACAATAAAGACGATTAACTGTAGAGATAGCTAAACTTACTATCACTGTTATCTTTCCAAAGGGAGTTAAATCACTGTTATCTTTCCAAAGGGAGTTAAATCACTGTTATCTTTCCAAAGGGAGTTAAATTACTGTTATCTTTCCAAAGGGAGTTAAATACCTCTTGTTCCACTGAATCAGCAGGTTTTTAATTTCCCGAATTTTAGACGGATAATAAAGAGTTGTAATTTTTTTCTAAGACAGCAAACTCAGTAAAACCCCGGTTAAGTTTATATTCTGTAAAATAATTCTTGTTGCTTCCTGTTTAACTATTTATCCAAACTATCGTTGTTTTTTATATTTATACTAACAACAAAAAATTTGAAATGTTGATATAAAAGATGTAAAGTAGACATCATATATATTTCTCTGAACAATCAAGAGTAAGTGATGCATCATCTGCATACTGAGTAAGTGATGCATCATCTGCATACTGAGTAATTGATGGATCATCTGCATACTGAGTAAGTGATGCATCATCTGCATACTGAGTAAGTGATGCATCATCTGCATACTGAATAACTGATGCATCATCTGCATACTGAATAACTGATGCATCATCTGCATACTGAGCAACTGATGCATCATCTGCATACTGAGTAACTGATGCATCATCTGCATACTGAGTAACTGATGCATCATCTGCATACTGAGAAAGAACATGGCTTATAGTATCTATTTTTATTCCCCCTAATATTTTCATTTTTTAACATCATATGCGCTAAAATTTCTGCGCACATAATGGGGAGTGGATCGCCCTGTCTACACCTTCTTTCGATGCCAAACCAGCAAGAGTCTTGACGACCATTAATAATTACATACGTTTTTGTGTTTCGATAAAAAAGCTGAATCCAATTTATTATTGGTTCTTCAAAATAAAAAAAAATTGATAACTTTTTCAATAAAGAACCATGCAACCGAATCAAATGCTTTCTCAAAATCAATATAAAAAAGAAGCAGTGTAGGAATATTGTGCTTTTTGGTTTAAAATATTAAAGCATATAAATTTCTTATGTTTTTTCCAATGTATTGTCTGTTTATCCTTATGTATACTTTTCAGAGCACAATTTTATTCTGACTTGCAATATATAGAGAAGCAATTGTGTATGACACATTTAGGAGTGAAATGGGTCTCCAATTTGAAATATACTGCTTAGGTTTATCTTCTTTAGGTATTGTTACGACTCTATGGTCTAAGAAAAATGTAACAGAAAGAAAGTGAAACCAACAAATCAAGTAAAAATCAACAAGCAATTTATTACTAGATAATTAAAATGAAAAAATAAAAAAGTCACTTACAGTAATGTGTCTTGAAATCCTAATAATCCAATAAGAATGATTGTTCTAATCACAAGTCCTAAATATAGAATGTTCCGAATTCACGGCTGTGTCCTTGAATGTTATGATGTGCTAATGGTCTCCAAAGTCCTGATGTACTAGTAATCTTGATGTGCTGATGTCAAAATGAAGTATTCCAAAATCTCTGAATAAGTTCACATAAATTCCAAAATCATCAATTAAAAATCCAAAATCCAAAAGTTTGTGAGCACTGTTATAATCCAATGAATATTTAAAATAATTCCTCTCTTAGAATTTGGAATGAATTTTCACAACTGTAATAGCTCTTTACAAGACTGATGGTAATGTCAAAACTGAAAAAATGTCTACCAAACATGGTATATATAAAGATTGGTCACATGACAGAATGTTCTAGAATATGAGTCATCTTAATGGAATTTTTACTTGTAAACAAAAATCAACCTTGACCTTCAAATTGAGAAAACATATTGATCAAAACAACCTAATTCAAGGACACTAGTTAAACATGTTTTTCCTGATAAACATAAAGATTTAAGCAAATATTAAAGTGAGGAAACATTTATAATTTCCTAAAATATTTATAATATTATATAAACATCATACATAACAGTATACATACAAGAACTACTTCTTTCTGTATGGACGATAATTCCCCAAGTTCATACAGAGTTAATAGCCCTCGCTATAAACTGTCCAATATCTTTCAAATTGTTTTTATTTTATAAACATTCTACTGTGAATCCACCAGGTCTTGAACTTTTTTCATTAGGCATTTTTTTAAAATACTGTTCTTTGTTAGTATATATCATTTATTAATACAAGTTTTATGTCCTTCAAATTATTTGTCATAAGAACAAAAAGCGAAGATACACATAAATCAAATAGAAGAGCCTGCACGCTTATGCTCTATTATATAAAGTAGTATGCTTGTTTAAGAGATGCTTTGCGAACTATATATGTATACAGGACAGGGACGGGACGCCAGGACTGCGTTCGCTAAAATTAGTTTGATTATTTTATAGTTCGTAAACCAACAGGACTTTTAGGTTCGTACTATATATCACTTAAATAGTATTCTTTCTTAGTCTGTGCCATTTAATTATATACGTTTTATGAAAAACCCACCATGCCTGCTATACACAAAAATGACAGAGTGCTTATGTCTTAATTGCTACCTTATTAAGCGTGTAGCTTACTGATCTGTTTTGGAGCTATATAGACAGAATGTTCACACTATACTATATATCTGGTTTTATTCGAGATACTATTTAGAATCTAAGAAAAGGTACATTCTATAAATTTTTCGACGATAGTACGGGACGGAATGTCAGGACTCAGGCTTTATATCGTGAGGACTGCTTGGCTATATAATACTAGATACTTGCTATTATTTATTGGTATGACTTTTTGAATGTAGGTGACTTTACCAATCGAGGTCGATATGACCTTGAGCTGTTTACAAGATTTTCTTTATCGTATATGTATAATAAGTAGATTTTTGGTACATGTATTTACCAGCCTTAGAAAAATAAGGTGTATTAAAATATGGTATGGGGAAAGGGATTGAGGCTTTAAGCCGTGGAGACTGCTTCTCCGTAGATATTATTAATTAAAAAATGTTATGCATCTAGTGTAGCTAACAGACGTGAACTGTATTCAGTTCTCATACGGGCTAGAAATTATAGTCTTAATAACTCAGTGAGATGTGCCAATCGCTCGTCATGCATGTAAACCAAAGTTAAGGGTTTGAACCAAGGTTTCTGCCTATAATATTTAGTATATATAATTGAATATCTCCTTACTGCCTGAAGTTAACGGCATAAAATGCAGATAAGGTATGATGAGCATGACACAATATATCGTTCATGCAAATAAAAAAGACAACAGAGGAAGAAAAAAACATACTAATGAAATATGATGACCATGACACAAAAGTTCGTGTGTTAAAAAAAATAAAAAATGAAAAAGGAGCACAACATTTTGTTAACGGAGAGTAGGAAAAATAAATCTGCAAAAGAGATGCCTCTCTCCTTTGTGGGTAAGTTGTTTCTTTCCTATGTCTATGCAAAGGGAGAGGCTTTAGGAAGTAAGGTGGGCAGTTTGCAAACTTGTTCATAGTTAATAATATGTGGAAGTGGGGGGATAGGCGCTGGCTTTCTATTAAATATATTTTTATGTGTGGGTGGGACCTCAGGGCCGCTTTGTGGATCTGTATCTGTGGGAGAGTGGCCTGGGATTTTTAATTGGTGTCATTGAAAAGAACGAGAGAACAGTAGATAAAATTCAAGACTGTCGTTGTTGCAGTTTTATCTTGGGGAAATATATATAATGAGGAGATGGGCATAAATATGAAAAGTAAATATGCAAACATAATTTAATAATAATAATAATATAATCACGTATTCAAACATGTAATTCGGGATCCAAGGATAAACGCTTTTTTCTTTGTTTGGATTATAGTCGACAATTTATAATTATATTTTCGTGTATATATCTTGCATTTTTTAATTAAAAATCCAGTAGGTTTGTGCATGTAGCTGAATGTTAAATTAGGCTTCGAATTTCTTCATCCTTTTTTGGGTATGAGCGCTTGACCGTGTGGGCAATAGGTCTTGAGCGTGGATGCCGTTGCTCAGGGAGACGGGTTAGATTCTTCGTTGGAATGAAGTATAGCTCTCTAACCTATTTGCTTCTATTGGTGTCATTCTATAAATTATAATCTTGAGCTGTCGGAACCTACATGTGTCTGTATAAAAGACAGAACAGTACCAAAAAAAAACAACAACACATAAACACAACAATGAAAACACACAAAAAACACGTGAATATTTTAAAACTCTACATGAATTTATCTCATCTGATATAAAGAGGCAAAAAATAAAGTGAAAATAAGAAGTAGCATATGATAAATATTAATGTGTATAACTCCTTCATTGCTATTTGATTGCAAAGTTGATTGTCATTGCCACAAGCGGGGGCAATCGTGTTGTTTTATTTAGCTCATATGGCAATCTGGCTTTTTTACTGCTTGCTTATTTTTTTATTTTACTTATTTATTTATTTATTTTAAATTTTCGGGGTTTAGCACTCTCATTTCCTACTATATTAATTATTAATATGGCTTTTGTGCCTGCAGTTTACTAACAACATCTTGATATTTCTTATCTAAATGTTAATTTGTGCGCATATTTGCAATATATATATATATATATATATATATATATATATATATATATATATATATATATATATATATATATATATATATATATATTATTTTAATGTATCTGATTTGTATTGTTTTATTGTAAATATGTAATATATGTGTACCTGACCGTTTTTAATATGTTGGAATTGTTTTATGTAGTTATTGTAAAATAGCTCATATAGTGCTAGTGTTTTTATGTTACCCAGAATAAGGACCCTAAATAAAATTTATTGTATCTTGTATCATGTTTCGTGCAGTTACATATAGTTTTTTTAAAAATTTAAATGCATAAAGGTTTGATATTTATATCAATATCCTTGTGAAAATTGGACTTTGATCATAGTAAACCCCTAATCAGTTCAACAAATAGTCAGTTTCTTCTCCTCATAGTTTCTTCTTTTTTTTTCTTCTTTCGTACGTTCGTTCGTTCTTTCGTTTACATAGAATTTACGCTTAGATAATTTGGAAGTGATTTATGAAGATACCGTGATTTAATCCGATTGAACCTGATTGCTTTTCTTGAGTACGCGAAAACAAATGTTCTGTTTTTTCTCTAGTATATGAAAGACTGATGTGTTTCTTTTGCATAATCAATAGTTAACAGACTTTTGACACTGCCTGGAGAGAGAATACAGTGAATAATAATGTCGATTAAACCTGTGCAAGGAAAAGGTCAATATTGTCATAGCGTATGCGGATATGTGTTAAATCACAGTGTTCAAATTTTACCTATATAAATAATTTATTCAGGATTCTTTTGATGTTTAAGCAAAGTTTATTAGCCTCATTAGGGCTTCAGTTCCTGACAAGAATATTTTCAAAATATGTTTTTCGGTACACAATAGGTTTGTCTGAAGAGGTCAGAATTTGATGACATTTCAATAGTATCATCAACTGAATTGTTGCAGGTGTGATGTTTGGTTTATACAGAGTTGCATTTCCTCCATGGAACAATATAGAATTTTCAAAGGACTTTACTCAACTGAAAACATATTTTTTTTCCTTACAACTTTGATTCAGACAAAGCACTTTAAAGCTACAAAAGGGGTGTCATAAGTTGTATATATACAAGAGTCAAAAGCTGTATATATGGAAGAGTCATAAGTTGTATATATACAAGAGTCATAAGTTGTATATATGGAAGAGTCATAAGTTGTATATATACAAGAGTCATAAGTTGTATATATGGAAGAGTCATAAGTTGTATATATACAAGAGTCATAGGTTGTATATATCCAAGAGTCATAAGTTGTATATATGGAAGAGTCATAAGTTGTATATATACAAGAGTCATAAGTTGTATATATGGAAGAGTCATAAGTTGTATATATGGAAGAGTCATAAGTTGTATATATACAAGAGTCGCTATTCGAGATTTATTGAACTTTATATTGGCATAAAGAGCAAGGCACTCATTTTACTGTGTGTTGATGGCATAAAGAGCAAGGCACTCATTTTACTGTATGTTGATGGCATATAGAGCAAGGCACTCATTTTACTGCATGTCAATGGCATAAAGAGCAAGGCACTCATTTTACTGTACGTTGATGGCATATAGAGCAAGGCACTCATTTTACTGCATGTCGATGGCATAAAGAGCAAGGCACTCATTTTACTGTATGTTGATGGCATAAAGAGCAAGGCACTCATTTTACTGTATGTTGATGGCATAAAGAGCAAGGCACTCATTTTACTGTACGTCGATGGCATAGAGAGCAAGGCACTCATTTTACTGCATGTCGATGGCATAAAGAGCAAGGCACTCATTTTACTGCATGTCGATGGCATATAGAGCAAGGTACTAATTTTACTGCATGTCGATGGCATAAAGAGCATGGCACTCATTTTACTGTATGTTGATGGCATAAAGAGCAAGGCACTCATTTTACTGCATGTATATATCATAAAGTGCATGACACTCATTTTACTGCATGTCGATGGCATAAAGAGCATGACACTCATTTTACTGCATGTCGATGGCATAAAGAGGAAGGCACGCATTTTACTGCATGTCGATGGCATAAAGAGCATGACACTCATTTTACTGCATCTCAATGGCATAAAGAACAATACACTTATTTTACTGGATGTCGATGGCATAAAGTGCATAGCACTCATTTTACTGCATGTCGATGGCATAAAGTGCATGACACTCATTTTACTGCATGTCGATGGCATAAAGTGCATGACGCTCATTTTACTGGATGTCGATGGCATAAAGTGCATGACACTCATTTTACTGCATGTCGATGGCATAAAGTGCATGACACCCATTTTACTGTGTGTCGAATCATTAAATATGCGTAAGTTTTCGGTCAAGCACGGGCATTCACATGTCAACAACGTTATATATAGTTATTTAGTGAGAATCTCAACATTTTGGCCACCTTGCAATGGCTGGTCACATGGTTACTGGACAATAAAATCATAGAATGTCATACATTATTACTTTGCAGGGGGAGGAGGGTCTTTCTTTTTTTTCCCCGTTCCACATGTGGCAAGAGTATACTCCCTGAAGATGTTGACCGCAACGTTAAGTGAACAAAAATACTTGCTGTAACATAAATTTCCCCCATAAATTATCTCCTTTTTTTATAACAATTGATTATCTCCACGTAAAAAGGAGAACAACGTGTGATAATGTGATTATTACTTACGGATTTACAAAGTGTGATAATGTGATTATTACTTGTGGATTTACAAAGTGTGATAACTTGATTATTACTTGTGGATTTACAAAGTGTGATAACTTGATTATTACTTGTGGATTTACAAGTACATTCTTTTACTTATCATTCAGACTTTATAAAGATAGGGACAGCCAATGGGAAGACGATAACAAATTTGAAAGAGCAATTAATTTATAGGCCACTTGCAGAAAAACAAAATGAAGAAAAGAAACTGAATGAATGAATGAATTTAGAACTGATAAAGGAAAACAAGTGAGCATTACTTTCCATGATAAAATATTGACTGAACAGGCGTTTAAATGGTACAACAAAAAAACAACATGCTGATTATTCCAAATAATTTAACTGGCAGTATTTGTCAACACAGTTAAACACTGGTTTCAAGAAGAAAAAAAGAAAAAAATCGCAAATTATTCAGTCATTTGTCAAAAGGTAATACATAGATGAGACGATAGAGGTATTAGTCGACGAGACGATAAAGAAAAAGAGATATCAAACAAACAAACAAATAAAACAAACTAACAAAGTACTATACTTATCTGTGTTGGATTCCAGTGGGTCTTTTTCCTTAGTGAAAGTCTTACTGTATATTTTTGGTACTATCATGATTATCAATTTTTTTTTTTTTTACCTCATAAATGAAATGACAATATCCCAGACATGACGAGATGAGTTACAACGAAAAATTCAGTACCATTTATTTTCATTATAAGGAGTGCCGTCATATATGTTTTACGGTCGTGCATGAGATCCCATTGTTTTTGTTGCACAATATTTCAAAAATTAAATCAAATTCAGACAGGAATCAAAGTCACAATGCTATGTCTTTCTCTTCTATTATCAGATCCATTGTTCTGTCCTTCTGATGCTTTATTTGAAGTCTTTGCCACATATAATCGTGACAGCTTGAGAGAGGGAGAGAGTGTCTTCTCAAAACCAGATTCGATGAAAGACCACATCTCTAAGTACTATTTTTTATCTCTGAAAAAGGCGGATTCAATCTGCTTAACGTACTTGATACACTTACAGGTAGATTTTTTCTCTGCAACCAAAAGTACATAAAGTAAACTGCATTAGAAGTACCTAAAACTGATTAAATTAAAATTCCATTTCGTGTAGCGGTAATTTGGGAGATATTTATCTCTCCACTCACCGCTCTTCATTTCCTTTTCTCCCAATTGTTATTTCATATGGCAAATGATAAATGCGGTTTGTAAAACCTGTTTGAAATCTTGATAGGATACAAAAGTTAAAGCTTTACCTTCAAAAGCTGGCGGCAGCTTAGGTTATTTTCTCAAGATCTGTGATAATAAAACGGTATTTTCCAGTCAATAGAAACACTATTTTCCGACTAACAATTTTTTTTTCTTCATTAAGATATAAATTAAGTAATCCATTAAAAGAAATAGGTGAACATTATCTGACAATACAATATATAAACAAACCTTGCATTGTATTATCATATTAGGCTAACATGAATCTTTCCATAATGGTTGTCCAGATGTCAGCATGGTTTTCAACCTTTTGAACGATTATGTGTCATCAACTCATTTTGGTTTCATCTATGATATCCCTCTATTCGTGAAGTCGTTTGTTCAAGGAACAATATTGATTTCGCAAAAGGGGTTTGATTGGCCGGTAACAGCTATAATTATCTAAAAATAAAAAAGGTTATGTAGACGAAACTCTACAAGTAGAACATATAAGAAAGGTGAATCGACATTTGATTGCATGCTGTCACCCGTTTTGCTATAGCTGAATGTGTCTCGTGCGATAAACAGGTAATTATGTAATGAAAGATAATCTTGCCTTGTTTGCAAGAATATGATATACTGGTCACCTGGCAAATGTACAACTAGTGCCCTCCCCATTCCCCCCACCCCGTAACTGTACAATTATTGCTCTCCCCCTCCCCCTCCCCTCTCAGCAGGCGATGAAATTCGGCATGGAAAAGCTTTTAAGAACATGAATTACTTTCGATGCTTTCTGATAATGATTTAGTGAAGTTAACAAGCCGTTAAGTAATCACGAACCTGTATAAAACTGTTTACATCTTTAGCATGAAGAGGTGACGAAAGGAACAGATTGGCCCCTTCACCCTTTTTTTTTACTGACAGTAATACCAATGATGGTGGGATGATGCTTGCATATATATTTTCTCTTAGAGACTAAAATAGAGCAATCACATTGTTGAACACGCAACAGATCTATTCAGAGACATGTAGGTAACTGGAAAAAAGGCCAAACTGGAAAAAGGCCAGCAACTCAGAAAGTACTTATGACTTTACTGCCGTATCTATCTAAATGCGTACTTTGTTCAGTCAAGTCGCTTAAATAAATACTAGGGTAAGGCAAACGTTTTTGGACAACGTATACTTCCTTCATTAGGATGTCAAACGTAGTCTTACAGTTTGTATTCATATCTACGGTGTATACTCCCGTATAAGCGGGATCCAATGCAAACCGCATAGACCCAGATCTGCCGTCACCGGCAGATTTGTGTCTATGCAGTTTTAGTGGGAGTAATCAGCAATCTGCCAGATCATTATGCGACGCGACTCATAAGCGAGCATAGACGGTGTTCGCAATTTTTGCGACACATTATTGTGTTCGTTTTTCTTTCAAAGACCATACGCATACAACATATATGTGTTGCTAAGTTGACTGGTATTGAGGCAAAGCTGATCTATATTTTTCCTTCGCACACTCAACTACATAGCATCGCTATTTATAATTGGGAAGCTGTTTGCTTTAAAAACTCAAGTCTTTAAAATCGTATGAATATATAGGTAATACACAAAACAATATTAAAATATCTGCATTACAAAACTGTATGACAATGTAGTGGTTAAGATATGGATTAATGAATTAATGCGGATTAACAGCCATTAGATATCAGCCCGATATGGATAAGAGGTGTATCCTGCATTGCTTATTACATTGATAAACACTGTCAGGAATATGTCAAAATTTCCCGTCTATAACACCCGGTGTTTCATGTCAAATATAACAAAGACAGCTTCACCGAGTAATGTGACTTTGGTAAACAACGCTTGACTACATAAGAGCATTAATTAACCTGTAGGTTTACACATTTTGAATCATGTTGGTCATCATTTGTAACTGGCAAGTAGTTAATAAGTTTGAAGTAAATCCGCCAATTATTGATGAGGCTGCAGATATTATGTATTTTGTATACATATCTAAGTTCTCTCTCTCTCTCTCTCTCTCTCTCTCTCTCTCTCTCTCTCTCTCTCTCTCTCTCTCTCTCTCTCTCTCTCTCTCAATAGAAGAAATACTCATTGCTATTTAAACTGTTAATCTTCAACTATTTTATATATACTTTTATTAGTACTTTACATTTATATTCAATTATAAATTGCTAACGGTGAGTCCATGATCCCAACCTTGGCCCCGACATGTGTCGCGGTTAATCAATTCAAATTTCTCTTCAACTATCGAAGAACTTGAACAGGTTTTTTTTTTTTACATGAGATTAATGTACAGGACTTAATGTCCCTCGTTTTATGTATATGAATTTTACTATGTAGAAACATCAGAGTAAAGAACGACATTTTCACGCGCTAAAACTACCATATACAGTAAAGTGACAGAAAGGAAAGATTAGATTTGTAAATAAGTAGCATTTGAAGCTCTTTGAAGTTGTGAAATACCGTTACCAGCTCGTGGATAATAGTTATGCATACCTTGTGTCAAACAGCAGGGAACAGATAAAGCGATGGTGTAATCTATTTTTGATCATGACCGCCCAAAAATGTATATGTAATATAGTGTATAGATTCTTCTTATATTTTCTGGTATATAACCTTATTTTCCTTACAATGTTTTCTGTATTGTGTAAGTACACTGATCCCGTTTCTTTTCAGAAAAATGGATTATCCTTCTAAATATACTACACGAAACTTAAAAACATACATAATTATTGAAAGAATAGACAGGCTGATCAAACATATATAACAATAATGCAAGAACAAAAGAAACATATAAGAGAGAAAGAATGGAAAGAAAGAAATATAGGAAGGCAACATAGTAGGGATGATTCATTTTTTCACGCGGTAATATTGATAAATCAGGCGAGTCAGTGTTTGTGAATCAGGTTTGTTACTCTCACTCATCAATGTTCGATTTTAATCAATTTTTACGTGGTAAAACATCTGCTGCAGATATCTAATCCGGGGTGAATCGATCACTGGTCATTAATTATTTAGAATAGTAAAGGAAATAAATCCATGAAATAATGAAATATGCCCATTTTTTTCCTATACTCAAATGGATGTACCGTCGCGTATAAATCGGGTCCTAATGCTAACAACATATACCCTGATCTGCCGTCGCATACTGCGCCGGCAGATCAGGGTCTATTTTGTTTGTTCTACTGATTAGTCCTTACAAGCTGCATAGGCCCAGATCCGCCGGCGCATTATGCGACGGCAGTTCTAGGTCCATGCAGTTTGCAGTTGGTATCGACTTATACGCGAGTATGTGTAATGTATATAGCCTGGATTATATTAGCATTGTTTTCACTGGGATCCTTTTAGAGTTACTGACTATTAATATTTATCCATCTAGGAGTGTGAGACAAAGCTTTATTCCAACAAAAGTAAAATTTTTTCGTTTTCATCTCCAATTACAGCTGAGATGATTTTATATTATTCGCTTTCAATGAAAATACATTTTAAGGGTTAAAAACGAAGATTTTTTTTCAACGTTATTTTTGAAGAAGAACTTTATTGCCATTAGGCCTTTTGACCCTTGACCATAGTATCATATGATAAATGTAATATAAGTAAAAAGTATCTTAAATTATTATGACAATTATCTGTATTTGTTACAATATACAATTTGAGTGAATAAATGAAGCACAAGTTGTAATAATACAAGGACTCACTTGCATACGGGATAGAGAAAGAGAGAACATATATAGTCATAAAAGAAAGAAAGATTAGATTTGTTGAAAATATACATTAGTTTTTGTGTGTATAAGTGCTTTGTATGTATAAGTACTAGCTCAATTTTTGGGACTTCTGCTTTCGAAAATTTCCATTTTATTTTAAATTTAAACACACTAGGGCGTATCCAGAATCGACTCAGCATATATTATCTTCGTAAATGTGTATACAAAGAGTAGAAAAACATAACATGAAATACATCTTTCAAAATATTAAAAAGTTACATTTTCTATTTTAACGATAAGTTGTCTGATTTGCCCATCTACACGTTTCTATTTCAAGTCGAAGTGATGATCCTCCCAGATCTGTAAATGCTATTTGAAAGTGATGATACTCCCAGATCTGTAAGTGCTATTTGTAAGTGATGATACTCCCAGATCTGTAAATGCTATTCGAAAGTGATGATTCTCCCAGATCTGTAAGTGCTGTTTGAAAGTGATGATACTCCCAGATCTGTAAATGCTATTTGAAAGTGATGATACTCCCAGATCTGTAAATGCTATTCAATATTGTGATGATACTCCCAGATCTGTAAGTGCTATTCGAAAGTGATGATACTCCCAGATCTGTAAATGCTATTTGAAAGTGATGATACTCCCAGATCTGTAAATGCTATTCAAAAGTGATGATACTCCCAGATCTGTAAATGCTATTCGAAAGTGATGATACTCCCAGATCTGTAAATGCTATTCTAAATTTCGAAGCAGTAAAGCTATCTAGGTAGGACTGAAAACGAACCTTACAATCTCTTTGTATAATATATCCCCATTTGAATCAGTCAATCTTGAATTGCAATTCTGTTAAAAATTATTAGTAAGTCTTTGTTTTAGGGCATATATAAGTACTCTGGTCTTCTATATCTTGATTGACCCAAACATGATAAAAACTCAGTGATGTTAATAAATCTCGAAAGATCCAAACATGATAAAAAAAACCAGTGATGTTAATAAATCTCGAACAAGACAAATCTAGTTTTCTTTACTTGGAAAATGATCTGTGTCTCTGTGCAATATGTCATGATATTTTGTATCATCGGAATTCAAAATCTTAAACCAGTACTTAATAATATTTGAATGCCTTGGGTCAACAATGCTATTCTTCCAAGTTCAACATATACAAAATCATTTTTGTTTCTTAAATAATTGCTTTTCGATCCTAATATAGCATTCTGCAGCATTTTTAAGTTCTTGAATTGCTACATTTTCAAAATTCTAAATAGCTATTTTTTGTGCAAAAGTTAAAGTATGGTTTAGCGGCTTTGTATCGAATATTGAACAGATATTGAACGCCTCGATGTTTGACGTTATGTATCCATGTGCACCGTGCCTCGCTCTCTAGCTTATGAAGGTTTCCAATTTTTGGTGTTGTTGTTGTTGTTTAAGGGTTTTTTCCCAGTACGGTTTAGTGTGCTTACTATTCAACCCAGTCAGAATAGTCAGCCCAGTATTCACCATATTTATCATAATCAAGTAGTTTACAGTCAAGCTGGAACTAGAATTAGCGTAATCCTTGTCCGAGTGTCCAGTAAGAGTTGGATACGTAAAGATAATTCATGTTGGTACGCGTTGATTATCTCTGTATTAACTTTATTCTATGCAGTCCAAGCAGGTGGCAGTAAAGTTCTGAAATATCGCCACTTGTTGTGGAATTAGAGAGAACAGATTATTGGAATCTGATCAGATACTGACAACAGCTCATCATCATATTGTATTTTACATTGCACCCCAAGAGACTGAATGATATCGTCAGTAATGACGTAGTCGATCATCTTATCAGTCGGGATATACACGTAGTTGGGACTTTCACACTGATCTGCTTTAGTTGTCTTGATTGTTGGTAATTTACTCTAACTCTGTGAAATAGGTAACGTTAATATCACTTGAGAAAATACACGACCTTGTTCTTAAAAAATATGTTCATATCTCTTTGAGTCGAACACAGAGTTCCCCGTAGTATTCAATCCTAGTGTATATAGCATTTATGAAAAATAAAAAAATAGGAACAATATCGTGCATGTAAAACCAACTAGCTTTACCCCATTCATACAGTCATTACCGCACTCAAGCAGTTATACAAATTAACTGTCGACTAAGTAGCTTAGCTCGACCCCCTATTTGGGTTGAATGATGTTATGCCCACTTTACCTCTACATAGAACTTGCTAGCCCAAAGCTACAATATATATATATATATATATATATATATATATATATATATATATATATATATATATATATATATATATATATAGTGAAATTATAATGTAGAGACAAACAGTCATACATACAACTACATATTTCTGTAACTAATATAAATATATATATATATATATATATATATACATACACACATATACACACATTTTTATTATTTCATATATATATATATATATATACATACATACACACATATACACACATTTTTATTATTTCATATATATATATATATATATATATATATATATATATATATATATATATATATATATATATAATCAGGGTTCATGGAAAAATTCCCAAGCACTCGTCCATGGGACGAGTGAGTTGCAAGAGTTACACTTCTCTGTCTACTCAACACAGGACACTTCTTCACTACTCTGCTTACGATTTTATTAAAGAACCACTAAAATGGATTATAACCATGAAAAAATTATTTTCTAATTCATGGCTCCTTAGATAAACCTATAATAATATACAAGGTTTACAACTCGAGAAATTGCAGTTGCACATATAACCGTTGATTTCTTAGTGGTATTCGCGTTTACAGTGAAACCTTACAGTAATCTAGGTGTCATAAGTTTTCTTTTCACACATCTTTATTACTTATATATGAGAGAAATGAAGAGACAGGGGATGTGAACATTTTATGATTTTCTTCGGGTCAGACATTTATACGTTTGCCCCAGATCACCAGTATTTTCAAGACTGCATATTTATTAATACATTATCGCGCCAAAGTAAGGACACCAGCAGATATTTATATAAGTATGTAATTACTTTTCACAAGAAAATTGTCAGTAACTTGCATTTGAAAGAAGAATTCCAACCGTCTCAATTTCCACCAATTTTCGAACTAAATGATCCATTTTGGTCAAGCCTCCATTCTAGGGAGGTACACACGGGCGCCATGAAAAGGAAGATTGCTGATTATTCAAAATAACTGGACCATTTCTGGGTCATAACTCACCATAATTTCGACCAATCGGCTGTTGTGTAGACATTATCTGCTTTATAGACTTCACTATATAGCAAATAATTCATATGTTTAAGAAACTTTTACATGATTCATAAAATTTGCCTTATCGTATTTTTGAAGAAAATAAAATCTCCTGTCTATAGGGTTAAGACGCTGTCCACGCTGGCTATTTTTAGGCACGAGGTCAGTACGCGTTGCGTTACATCCGCTTAATTCGTAACCTGCGCTATAAAAATCACATATATATTTAATAGAATTCCGACTTGGAAACTTAATCTTCAACCAAAATCGGAACATCGCTCTGCATTTTCCTTCGAATTGATAAATAACATCGGGTGTAGTTGCGGGAATACAAATAAATTGATGGGTTTAGTGATTCGCTCCGACGGAATGCATCACATATGCTGAAAATGTCGACAATGTTCCAATTATGACTTGGTCTCCTTCAACCGCCATATTGTGTCGTGTGAACAAAAGTAGATCCGAATATAGTTCTCAATGGCGGCTAATTACATTGGATGTTTCTTTCTTGAGCTGACGGAAAAGACCGAATATGCTAGATTGCTTCAACCACTTACGACATCTAGGATCACACACACACACACACACACACACACACACACACACACACACATATATATATATATATATATATATATATATATATATATATATATATATATATATATATATATATAATGAATCCATGACGTGATTTGGTTGCTTGTTTTGGTTTTGTGTTTTACGGCACAGCAGCACAAGTGGATTATTTAGTGTCGAGACATTTCGGAGTAAAGTGCTTAGACCAAGGGCACAGCACTGTAGTTGACATGGGCTGATCCGACGATTGGATTCGAACCCCCACCCTTTCGGTCGTGAGACCGGCACGCTAAGCACTGAGCGACCGCGGCTCCTGCCTCCATTAGTTCTCTCTTACAACACGAAGGAGGGTGCATCGGGGGCCCATTCTACCTCTCAAAGTCCTCAACGAAGGTGGGTGTTTCCATTCAGTGAAAGCTGAATGAAGTGAAGCACAGTGAAAATGTGTGTTCCTGCTTGTGTCTTTAACTTTGTTCGACGTTCCCATAACAGTATGTAATGTATGCTATGCCTTCAACCACAAAATTATGCTATCATGCTGCAAAGCTTTAAGCTATTAAACAAAATGCTTTGGCAACTTTGTCATGTTTGACCAACTGAAGATCGAAAATACCGAACTGATATAATAATAATAAAAATAATAATAATAATAATAATAATAATAATAATTATAATAACAACAACAACAACAACAACAACAACAACAACAACTTTAATTAGAAAGGATCACACAACAGTATCTTACACTGACCAGTTTTACATATGGTCCTCTGTTAAAAAAGTATAAACATCAACATTCTCTCTAAAAGATTAAGATGAAATAGTATATATATATATATATATATATATATATATATATATATATATATATATATATATATATATATATATATATATATATACAAATTTTACACGACTATCACAAAAGAGATATGTTAAGGCTATGTAAATGGGAAACAGAATTAACATCTAATGATTTAATCTAATAATTCAAGATTTATTAAATCCACGAATATTTTAAATACCAGGCTGACCACATACATTTGCAAATATGTCCCCATCCCACATTTTGGAGATTTGTAGTAGTTTTTGACGAATTTTAGGCTAAAGAGTTAAAGGTCACAATACCCCACCCAATACCCTGATAATGTGTCATCCACAAGAGATGCGACTCGATTCACACAATTTTCGTAAGGGCGGTAATCCAACTGTTAGTTAACTCATCTAGACGCTCATTGTTAGGCAACCTATGGTTAGCAAGTTTTCGAGCTTCTAGTTCTATAAGACATCATCCCGACGAAGGACAATTGTATGACCTTTGTAGACATCGGCGGACAAGATTTTTACATCCCTTGTGTCTCACAGCACAATAACGGATAATTCTATAAATTGATAATTATTCTATAAATAACCATTGCAATTAGAATTTATGAAAATGCTGTATGTTTAGATAACGTTTCAAAAGATTGAGCTCTGTGCTCAATTTAAACATTTAATCATTGAATAAACAGAAAAAAACACTTTTTTTATCGTCATTGATTCGGTATTATTTGTTTTCATTAAAAGAAGAGCAATCGTATATATTTTAGGTTCAGACACTAGCGCCTATCGTTTTTGTTTCTCAATCTTTACTACAAATTTCAAATTTAGAAAGACATGCAATGCAACGCTATTTCCATCTCGTCTAATATCGCCGATATTAGCTTGTGTTTCTGATGTTTTACTCAAAGCTGTTGCTGTAGATATTATGACAACAGGAATGAGAGAGAGAGAAAAGAAGTTGTGATTTAATAAGAGATTTTTGTTAGTTTTTAAAACTCATGTGTCCACTGACAGTGGAATATATTTTTTTCATGTGAATCGGCCACCACCCTGTAAGACAGAATTTTTTACGTGAACTCAATTCAGAAACTTTTTGATGATTTACCACTAGAGAAAATCTTGGATTTGTTGATGGAATGCGGTTTATATAACAAATTTTGACTCAATATTTGAAATTTTTATATGTTTTACCATTATCTTTTATCTTTTGTACCTTTTACAGAATTTTAACATGTTTATCTTGTATCTGTTATATTGCTGTATTTCTGTTTACGTTTATTTGTAATGGTTTATCTTCTTACACTTTTTTTTGTGCACGTCTTTATATTTATATTTTTATAACTGAACTTGAAATCGGCACCATATAGCCAGTATTTTGCTGGTGTGCCGTTAAACCACATACATACACACACACACATACATACATACATACATACATACATACATACATACATACATACATACATACATACATACATACATACATACATACATACATACATACATACATACATACATACATACATACATAAATAGTGGATGCAATGAAAGAAGTGTATATGTTTGTAAAACGTGTTTGATTTATTGATAGGATACCGAAGTGAAAACTTTACTCTCAAAAGTTTACAGCTGCTTAGGTTATTTTCTCAAGATCTGTAATAATAGAAAGTTATTTCCCAGTCTCCAGAAACAATATTTTTCATAGTAGACTATCTGTAAGTGAGATACAAATTAGATAATAAAAAAAGAAAATGTAAACATTATCATTGAATAAGCTATGAATAAAAATTTAATTATAATATAATAGTAAACTGATATCAATATTTTATAACAGTTTTCCAGATGCCAGGATTATATTCAGCATTTTAAAGGGTTGTGTGTCATCACCATTTATTGTTAAATGTGTTATGTCCCTCTATTCATGAAGTCTTTATTTTTCAAGGAACAATATTTAGTTCGCAAAAGGGATTTGATCGGAAGGTGAAGTTTGTAATGAACCAAACAATTTTATTTAGACAACACTCATAACCAATAGAAGGACTGTCATAAGACGTACATAAAAGAAAGGTGAATCGACAGGTGATTGCATACTGTCACCATATAATATTGCCATTAGTTTTTCTATAACTGAATGTCTTTATTCATTTCATTTCAATGCTAGCAGCTGAGCATTGTGCGATAAGCAGCCAACTATATGATTAAAGAAAATCCTTCTTTTTTGCAACAACATGATGACTGGCTACGTACTAACTGAACAACTATATCAGTAGCATGTTAAAATGTAGCTTTCCAGCTTGTCGTCAACCTTTTCCTCCATATCTCACAACAGAGCACCTGAAAATGCCAACATGTATGTAAAGTACAGTTTAAATATTAATTAGGCTGACCACATCTATTTACAGGTTTTCCCACAAATTTTTTTAATGTTTGTATAGAGTCCTATTTTTTTTCCCCAGTACACTGAAGTACATCACTATTTCCAATCTGAGAGACAATTTGATTTATAAAGATAGTATCTAAATAACATGAATGTGTAGCAACTTCACAAACTATGTAATACTATTTGCACCAGAGAGCTCTATAAAAATGTAATGATTAAGATAAAGAAATAAATAAATTGATAAATAGGGATTAATAGCTATTTCCTACAAAATAAATATAATCCTCGTAAGATTATCCTATATTGCTTGTAATTGACACTTGGTTACCCAATGTTATTAACTAGCTAGTAATTGACACTTGGTTACACAATGTTATTAACTAGCTTGTAATTGACGCTTGGTTACACAATGTTATTAACACGCTTGTAGGTGTACATAATCCGAGTCTTATTATACAGTAAATATAGCTGCAAAATTGTTTGGAAGCTTTAAGGTAATCCGCTAGACAGGAATTAATTTCCTTTCAACTATAAAACAGCTTTTGTAGCTTTTATAGACAGGAATGTACTGTGGACAAAAATAATAAAGAACGACCTATTCACAGGATTAAAAAGAAAACCAAAATCAGTACGGTAAATTGAGCAAAAGTAAAGATATTGAAATCCAGTCTAATATGACAGTGTGTAATCCCAGATTTTGTAGGAGACCGCATCGGTAACTTGCAAGTTTTCTCTCTGATTCCATTGTTTATACCCCGCCTTTTTACAGGATTAGAGAAGAAAGTCAAAATCAGTACGGTAAGTTGAGCAAAAGTAAAGATATTTCATGCGCTGGAGGATTAGTACATAAACTGTACTGAAAGTTCTTTGAAGTTGTAAAACACCGTGACTTGCTGGTGGGCAAGAGATTTACTTCACTTGTGTCTAACATCAGGGAACAAATACGTCTATGGTGTAATATATATTTATTTGATCATCACCGGATAAAAAGGAAAAGTGAGGTATTGTATGGATTGCTCCAATGATTGTCAGTATAGTAGTTGTCTTTCCTTGCTATGTTCTGTACATTGTGCAATTGTGCAAGTAAACCGGTCCTGTTTCCTTCCTATATTCTGTTCAGAGTGCAAGTAAACTGGTCCTGTTTCCTTGCTATGTTTTGTACAGCGTGCAAGTAAACTGGTCCTGTTTCCATGCTATGTTTTGTACAGTGTGCAAGTAAACTGGTCCTGTTTCCTTGCTATGTTTTGTACAGTGTGCAAATAAACCGGTCCTGTTTCCTTGCTATGTTTTGTACAGTGTGCATGTAAAGTGGTCCTGTTTCCTTGCTATGTTTTGTACAGTGTGCATGTAAAGTGGTCCTGTTTCCTTGCTATGTTTTGTACAGTGTGCATGTAAAGTGGTCCGGTTTCCTTGCTATGTTTTGTACAGTGTGCATGTAAAGTGGTCCGGTTTCCTTGCTATGTTTTGTACAGTGTGCATGTAAAGTGGTCCTGTTTCCTTGCTATGTTTTGTACAGTGTGCAAATAAACCGGTCCTGTTTCCTTGCTATGTTTTGTACAGTGTGCATGTAAAGTGGTCCTGTTTCCTTGCTATGTTTTGTACAGTGTGCATGTAAAGTGGTCCTGTTTCCTTGCTATGTTTTGTACAGTGTGCATGTAAAGTGGTCCTGTTTCCTTGCTATGTTTTGTACATTGTGCATGTAAAGTGGTCCTGTTTCCTTGCTATGTTTTGTACAGTGTGCATGTAAAGTGGTCCTGTTTCCTTGCTATGTTTTGTACAGTGTGCATGTAAAGTGGTCCTGTTTCCTTGCTATGTTTTGTACAGTGTGCAAATAAACCGGTCCTGTTTCCTTGCTATGTTTTGTACAGTGTGCATGTAAAGTGGTCCGGTTTCCTTGCTATGTTTTGTACAGTGTGCATGTAAAGTGGTCCTGTTTCCTTGCTATGTTTTGTACAGTGTGCATGTAAAGTGGTCCTGTTTCCTTGCTATGTTTTGTACAGTGTGCATGTAAAGTGGTCCTGTTTCCTGGTTGCAAATGGAGGATATTGCTACAGATACTGTCTGCTTGAAAGATTTGATATATTTTACCTTTTTTATTTACATTTTACAGAATTTTAGCATCTTAACCAATTATTTTTTATTTTGGCGTACTTGTTGTTTACGTTGATTTGGGAAGGGTTTATGTTCCTAAAGTATAGTGCAATTCTTCATTGTTACGTTTGTAAACTTTACTTTGAATTGGCAGCATTTAGCCATTGTTGTGTTGAGGTGCCGTTAAATGTTAATACATACATACATACATACATGCATTAATACATACATACATACATACATACATACATACATACATACATACATACATACATACATACATACATACATACATACAGACAGACAGACAGACATACATACATACATACATACATACACACACATGCATGCATACATACATACATACATACATACATACATACATACATACATACATACATACATACATATATAGATGCAGATATTGCGACGATTTTAAAAGCACACAAGAGGATAGAAACAATACAAAGGCTGAATAACAAATTAACGAAGAATAAAAGAACAAAATTAAATGATAAGAGAAAAGGAATGGACAGAGAGAAAGAAAAATTAAAGGAAAGTAGCAGGAATGGTGCTTCCTTTTTTAAGATATTTATTTATAAATCAGGCGATTTATCATTTTTAAATTACGTTTGTTGCTCTCCCTTAAAACATATTCACCATTAACTTGTTTGTGCATGGCAAAACACATGCTACCAGAAATTTAATCCGATGTTAATAAATTATGGGTCATTAATTATCAAAGAAAATGAAGAAAATTAGATCTCGTAAACAGAGAAGTATGTCATCTTTCTTCTCATACTGGAGTGTGTAATATCTTTTGCATTTATTGTAACTTTTAGGTCTTTATTTAAAGCTTATGATTATGCATTTAATATTTCCCATCTAGGAGAGTCAGACAATGCTGTCATCGTTGAGGATGATTCTACTGTGTTATTTCATTTATTATATACCCATATCATACTTTTCATTTATTATATACTTCATAAATAGCCCTATTAGTTGAACGCTGTTGCTACAGGTCTGTATCCAGTGGAATTGATGTAGTGAAGTAAAAATATTCACCGCTTCCTTATATGAGAGAGAGAGAGAGAGAGAGAGAGAGAGAGAGAGAGAGAGAGAGAGAGAGAGAGAGGAGGGAGTCTGTGTTTGTGTGTGTGGGTGTCACATGACCTTGGATACAATGCTACAATGTATGAGGCAACAACTTCTCTTCCACGTAAACAGTGCACTTTTAGCCACTCTGAATGGCATTGTTTTATCCTTCACTCGGAAGTTTAATAAAACACAAGCGACTCCAAAATAAATCTATATCCTTTTTTGTTGTTGAGGTATTATGCAAGATTGATTGACCACACTACCCTGGCAATAATAGTGACGCACACTGCACTTTCAAATTCACCCTCCACCATGACAGCAGCATACAGACAATACAATACTGTAACATTAGACTGAATTTTTCTAGCTCATCTTTTCATAATGGTATCTTCAATTTTCGTTGATGTATTGCGTCATTTGTTCCTAATATTAATATTTCGTTGTGTTTCTTTGGTTACATGACATTCCATCCTTTTCAGCAAACTTAGCTTCGTTGAGTGTTGAATGAGAATCACCCCATGTACACGTGCACCTTCATAGCAGTAAAGTAGCGTGTATTACTGCGCAGTGTTCAGGTTTCATTCATTAATTGAACGACGCGTAAAATGTTCAATAAAACGTTGAACGCTTTGTTTCAATTGTGTTAGTCTTATAACATAATATAATGATTAATATGCTTGTTTTTAAGTATATAATAACAAGTTTATTGACTGAGTATTACAAAATATTGGTTCTTTGTTCATGTAGCGTAAAATGTCCTCGCAAGCTCGGAGATCCTGCGCCACGTGACCTCGGATCCAATATTTTTCAATACTCAGTTAATACATATACATATATAATACGTTTATTATATACTTTATGAACAGTCCCATTCGTTTAACGTTGTTGCTACTGGTCAATACACAGCGGTATTGACCAGAGTTAAGTCAAAATATTGACCGCTCCCTTATATGGTACATAGGTGCCCGCATTCGATGAACTACTTCTAGCTACGGCAAACTAAAAATGGCTACGGAACGTCTAACGCTGACCACGTCATAAATCTGATGGCCACCAGAAGCCGACAATAACTGTAACAGTGCTGGAGAATCAGTAGATCTTGTTCTCATCCAAAGAAAAAAAATCTATCATGCAAATTAAATAAAGAAAATGCAAATACATCCAAAGACTTAATTTGAAAGGAGAACAAAATAAATAAATAAATAAATATGAGTTATACAAATACTGAAAATGGACGGCTAGTGATCTCTAGTTGATTATGTTAGTAAGAGAGAGAGAGAGAGAGTCAAACTGACCTTTGATACAGTGCATCAATCAACAACTCTTTCACGTAAACTAAGCTCTTTTTATCCTGCGCTAGAAATTAAAAGAAACACAACAGACTCCAAAATGAATCTAAATCCTTAATTTCAGGTATTATCCAAGACCAATGGGACACAACATCATGGCAACAATCATGACGCACTGAACTTACAAATTTACCCGCCACATTGACAGCATCACTGATGGTAACACAACGATAACCGTACACGAAATTTTTCTGGCTCATCTTTCCATAATGGTATCTTAAATTTTAATTGATGTATTGCGTCATTGGTTTATGATATCAAGATTTTGTTGTGTTTCTTTTGCTACATGAAATTCCGTCCTCTTAAACAACCTTAGTTTCGTCGACTGCGGAATGAAAATTACCCTATGTACGCTCGCGCTCACAAGGTAGTAAAGTAGCGTATATTACTGCGCGGTGTTCAGGTTTCATTCATCAAATGAACGACATGTAAAATGTTTAATAAAATGTTTAAATATTTTTTTGTTTTAATTATGTTATTCCTATAATAAAACATAATGAATAATATGCTTGTTTGTAAATATATAATAAAAACGTTATTGACTGAATATTGAAAAATATTGGGCCCTCGTTCATGTGGCGTAGAATGCCCTCGCAAGCTCGGGCATCCACATACATTGGCGGCGCGAGGGTTCGAGGCGCCCGGAGCAATGTTCTTTTTTGACATCCCAACCGAAGCGCCCGGGGGGAATGTTCTTCGGCGGTTCCCCTACTTTGCCACGCAGAACAGTTTTTATGTCAGCTGCCAAACTCCACCCCTTCTCCCGACGGCACCCCACCCCCACCACCAGCCTGGCGCCTGGGGGCAATTGCCCACCACCACTACCACCACCATCACCACCCTCGCGCCGCAACTGGACACATGCCCTCAGGACGAATATTTTTCAGTACTCAGTCAATAACCTATACTAATAACACCTCGTGATGTCACAAATGACGTCATAACGTCATGCAAGGGATAGGCGCAATAATCGAGGCATCCGAATATAAAATCAGTATTTTTGGTCCTAAGATAAATATAATCTTACATTTTGTACTCATTTCAAATGAAATTTATGAAACGAGTCGAAACATTTCAATCATTTGCCCTCTCCAAGGCTTGCAAAATTATTCGACTCGTTTTATAAATTTTATTTGAAGGCTAGTAAAAGATTGCAATTATTCGACTAGTTTCATAAATTTCATTTGGAATGAGCACTCGTGTCAGATTCTCTAGATATGATTCCTCTTCGTATGAACAAGGGTGATTGTATAAATTGTCTTCCAACTACCGTGTTTTTTGTTCTTCAGACTCTAATAGTACAGTAAATGTGATACAAATAAAGAAAAATGTGAATGAATTCTAGGTGTCTTTTTCTGTCCAGTGACGCATTTTGCTAAACTCGGACAATAGACTCATAAAGGATATCATGTATCATTTGATTCACTTCTCATCATACGTCCTTCATAGCAAGTGACAACTTTATTAATTAATGAACTATATGAAATTTTGAATAGCAGTTGCTCGTTCTTTACATCACGTTTGTTCTTTATTAAACCACGTATCCGATAATTTGCGACAAAAAACGCAGCGGACTCACGTAAATGCACTTGCAGTACTAGTTTACCTATAGTATATGACAGTATATGATTCTACTGTGTTATTTAAGTTAATATATACCTATATCATAATCCCACACACACACACACACAATACCATTTAACTGCGCTGCAGCAACTGTTCCATTTGCTCCATCTTTAATCTGTCCTTGATGATCGGTCGAGTTCACTAGACCTGATAGCACTAAGATGACATTAACCGGATATGTCAGTTACTCGTCTCAAAAAGCGCCCTCTATGAGAAAATGGCGGAAAAATTGAAAACTTAAAGGTTAATTTCTCCTGAACTGGTAGGCAAATTATGCTAAAAGTTTTTAGATGCAATAAAAAAAATTAACCCTATCAACTGAATACATATTATATTTTAGCCCGGATGTTCCATGTACTCTAGCTATGCCTGCTTTTAACAATAGAGACAAAAATCTCCATTGCCGAAATATGTGTACACGATGTTAATCTTTATTCCCTTACCAACATACGGTTACTTCATCTGTATTGCCATAAAAATAAATTTGTATCAAAATGATGATAAATAATAAGGTAAAAGTAATAAAATGTGAGCCGAGTGGAAAGATGTAACAAACTTTGATTTTTGCTGTATTTTTATCAAATGTTTGATATTAAAGGCTCCAAAGTTTTGGATATACGTCTCTGAATATATAAGACTTAATTTCTGCCTCCACAAGATGAGTGACTTTACTATTCATATGTATTCATACGTACATTGATTCATCTTTGATTGTTATCATACAGATGATACGTTCATTGATTCATCTTTCATTTTTATCATACAGATGATACGTACATTGATTCATCTTTCATTTTTATCATACAGACGATACGTACATTGATGGATCTTTCATTTTTATCATAAAGACGATATGTACATTGATTCATCTTTGATTGTTATCATACAGACGATACGTACATTGATTCATCTTTCTTTTTAGCATACAGATGATATGTACATTGATTCATCTTTCATTTTTAGCATACAGATGATACGTTCATTGATTCATCTTTCATTTTTAGCATACAGATGATACGTACATTGATTCATCTTTTATTTTTAGCATACAGATGATACGTACATTGATTCATCTTTCATTTTTAGCATTCAGACGATACGTACATTGATTCATCTTTCATTTTTAGCATACAGACGATACGTACATTGATTCATCTTTCATTTTTAGCATACAGACGATACGTACATTGATTCATCTTTCATATTTTTAGCATACAGACGATACGTACATTGTACGTACATTGATTCATCTTTCATTTTTATCATACAGATGATACGTACATTGATTCATCTTTCATTTTTAGCATACAGATGATACGTACATTGATTCATCTTTCATTTTTAGCATACAGACGATACGTACATTGATTCATCTTTCATTTTTAGCATACAGATGATACGTACATTGATTCATCTTTTATTTTTAGCATACAGACGATACGTACATTGATTCATCTTTCATTTTTAGCATACAGATGATACGTACATTGATTCATCTTTCCTTTTTAGCATACAGACGATACGTACATTGATTCATCTTTCATTTTTAGCATACAGATGATACGTACATTGATTCATCTTTCATTTTTAGCATACAGACGATACGTACATTGATTCATCTTTCATTTTTAGCATACAGACGATACGTACATTGATTCATCTTTCATTTTTAGCATACAGATGATACGTACATTGATTCATCTTTCATTTTTAGCATACAGATGATACCTACATTGATTCATCTTTCATTTTTAGCATACAGACGATACGTACATTGATTCATCTTTCATTTTTAGCATACAGATGATACGTACATTGATTCATCTTTCATTTTTAGCATACAGATGATACCTACATTGATTCATCTTTCATTTTTATCATACAGATCATACGTACATTGATACTCTCATTCAAATTAGTAAATCTACACAGATGACAATGTAATCTTTGTATTTTTGCAATATTTGCGATACACCCAAACGCAAGGGTTGCGTACAGACGTGTAAATAAAACAAGATATTGTGATCTCATTGAACAGGGGTCTGATGATTACCATTCCAATTAATATTTCTTTGAAATAGTATTAATGGATTTTTTTTTTTACAAATTATTATTCATTTCTTCTTTTTATCTTTTGAAACAATAACAGCTTTTCAACGAGCATGTCAGTTCCAGAATCTGGACAAAAGTTTTGACAACAGCAAAACCACACACATTTTAACAACAGCAAGACCACACAAATTTTGACAACAGCAAGACCACACGCATTTTGACAATTATAGGTCATATCTTAGCAGAAATAGTCAACGAAAATGAGGGGGCGGTTGAACCTAAAATATTGTTTTTTTCAGAACGTGCGTTCGTGTTTATGCTCATTGCTCACTTCTTTGTATTAAAGTAGATATTTTGTATTCACCCATACTGACGTTTGAAACTGGGCGTTGATTTTGCCTTAAACGTTCTTTGCTGTTCCAGATAGAAAGGTTCTTATTAAAAAATTCTGCCACTAAAGGCACCCCAATAGTATCATCACCTTTACTGTTACAGGTGTGATCTTTCATTATCAAGAGTGATGTTTCTTTCAAAGAACAATATTGGTTTGATGAAAGGGATAAACTGATTATCAGTAGGTAATGGCAACAACAATTCCATAATTGTCATTTCAGACAAAATTCATACTAATGTGAGAGTGGGCGCCTTATAACGATTTCATGGGAGAGTTGTGAATCGAGATTTATTGTGTGCATCCACCATACATTTGCAGCCTGTGGTTGGAGGTGTTCATTGACCTAATTTGTAGAATGAGCTCGGGCTTACCACATGCAATAATCAGACAGCTATATACCGTATATACTCGCGTAATCCACGTCCAAA
Organism: Margaritifera margaritifera; assembly: GCA_029931535.1. Taxonomy (NCBI): domain Eukaryota; kingdom Metazoa; phylum Mollusca; class Bivalvia; order Unionida; family Margaritiferidae; genus Margaritifera; species Margaritifera margaritifera. The sequence continues at coordinate 92,381 of JAQPZY010001173.1, forward strand.
TGCAAACAACATAGACCCTGATCTGCCGTCGCATAATGCGCCAGCATATCAGGGTCTATGTTGTTTGTTCTTCTGATTAGTCTTTATAAAGTGCATAGACCCAGATCTACCGGCGCATTATGCGATGGCAGATCTGGGTCTATGCAGTTTTAAGTTGGTATTGGTATATACGGTAATCACATTTGTTCTCACCAATTATTTAATAGGTTGCTTTTTGAGGTCTAAGTGTAATAGACATTATGAATTATAGTGTAATAGACATATTATGAATTATAGTGTAATAGACATATTATGAATTATAGTGTAATAGACATATTATGAATTATAGTGTAATAGACATATTATGACATATTATGAATTATAGTACAGTTAATGCAGATTTGATTTATATTTTTCAACTACATAATTCGAAGTTCTGCTTTGGTTTAAACATATTTATTTATTAACTTGTATGAATAACATTTAAAATCGGTAGACAATGAGAAATTCAAGAGTGTATAATATCGAAGAAACCTGAAAAATAAACTAGAATGACTTTTTCTATGGGATGTGTAAATATAAGTGTTTTGATCAGGAATGTAGATTTTGTGAATGCGTGATCCGTGTGTTCTATTAGTTATTGTTTACTTTTCTATGCTAGGAATATACGTGTGCCACGTAAATACTATGGCCATTAAATCCACCAGAAAAATCTCGATGCATTGTAATACTGAGCAAAACAAATAAAAAAACAGAAATTGCTGGCAATATAGATAGACCCTTCCTAGAATGTATTCATGTATTCATTTGACCCTAGGTCATTCAGTCGAAAACGATTCTAAGCTAGGCTCTTGCATAAACAATTTCATCATCGATGTCTACCACTGAACACGTCAAGCAGCAAAACCGTGACGAATATTGTTGTGTTCCATTGTGTAATGGAAATGTTACAATCCATAAAGACTTATGCTCACAACATATTCCATCCTTGAAGACGGAGCTACAAAATCAATGGATTCTTGCTATATGTCATGATGAGAGATCGCTCAAGATAATGAACGACATTTTCGTTGGTTATTCAAACAGCCATTTTCCTTTAAAATTTCAACATCAAACTTTATTATTCATGTAACAAAGAACACCCAGTCTAACAACACTTAGTCTAACAACACTCAGTCTAACAACACTTAGTCTAACAACACTTAGTCTAACAACACTCAGTCTGACAACACTCAGTCTAACAACACTTAGTCTAACAACACTTAGTCTGACAACACTCAGTCTAACAACACTTAGTCTAACAACACTCAGTCTAGCAACACTTAGTCTAACAACACTTAGTCTAACAACACTCAGTCTGACAACACTCAGTCTGACAACACTCAGTCTAACAACACTCAGTCTAACAACACGTAGTCTAACAACAGCTAATCTGGCTTTGTAATACTAACTCTTAACTTTTTCTATTCTCATCATGGTAAAGTTAATAATTCACACCTCTACCCGCCTTCAACATATCATCTCGATTACCACAATTACGGTGAGAAGTGAAAAATGAAAGTAATGTTTATGAAATTATTTTGATCAATGTGCACCCTTTCGTAATGAGTATGTATTGACGTTGGTGTCAATACCATACCAGGTTACATAATAATAATAATAATAATAATAATAATAATAATAAATCACCATCATCACAGATCATCATCGTCATCGTCGTCGTCGTCGTCGTCATCATTATCATCATCGCATAATTACTGACGGTAACATATCGAGCACATGTTCATCTGTATGAACTCAAAGGAAAATTAGCAAACACGCAGTTAAACATTAGCAGAATATAAATAATAACTAAAGCATGATAACTTACTGCCCATACAGAACATTCACAGGTAAGAACACACGATTTGAGACAGAGGACAAATAAGCATATAAATTAGATAACTATACGATCGGTATCGTAGGCCTTGTATAAGCTACTTCAGTACTATGTACATTATTTCTTTGTTTTTCTCTCTTTTTCAAGTTACATTCTGGTCCTAATTAGATTATAATGAATGATGTTGCTTGTTGTTTTATGGCTTGTTTGTCGAACTGCCTAGCATAGCCTCGTTTTCGTAATACATGTATATTAAGGAGGATCTTATTAAGAACGTTCTATTTTTCAATAAACACCGAAGAACAATTAAAGTACATTTTCATTTTCTGCTCATATTAATATTTTCTTTATCTTGTTGGATTAATAAGTGTCCCTCTTCTGATGATTAAGTTTCTTGATGAAAATATTTTAAATGTGACTTTGAGTTTGTTTCACAATAACCTATGACTAAACAACAGATAATGATGACTGTTGGTGTTTGTTTCACAATAGCCTCTGACTAAACAACAGATAATGATGACATTCGAATGGTGTAATTACCTTCATTGTTGAAGATCTGGTGTTCAGTATTCAGAAAGCAGTTTTTTTAAAAGGAACAGAATTGATATCTTCAAAGGATTTTGATCTCCACCTAAATATGAAGGACGATTAAAGGTGACAATAACAATTTAAATTTAGACAGAGTTCGTGATTATAAAAGAGGATGTCATAATAAATACATGCGTAGTAAGTGAATCGACAGCAATTACATGCTGGCACGAAACACTTGCCACACGTTTCTATATCTGAATGCGTGGATTGCCCTAATTTCTATGCAAGGCAATCACAAAAAATGATAAATAATTGGGTAATTTTTTTCGACATTATGATGAATTTATCTCGAGATTTTGGTACTACGATCTCATCGAAATGTCAAAGGTAGTTTTTGCAGTCATATTTAGAACAATGAAGCTAACGTGTTATTGATATAAGCTCATATATTCTTGATTTTTCCTTTTGCAAGATGTCTGATTTCGCTGCTTTTTGAATCTAAGGCCATAAGGTCAATAATCGGTATTACTCACCCAGGCAATGTTAATCCAAGCGGGACGGCACACTAATCACATTATGACATAAGGGTTGTAATGCAGCTGTCAGTTAACCGAATTCCACTTATTATTCAATAAATTAAATCTACAGTTAGCAAGTAGATTAAAAAGAAGAGAAAATCTTGTACAAGAGAGCTAATTTTCTTCACCTGAAGATATCTGTCGGTTGGTTTAGAAGACTTTAACTGAACAATAAAATCGTAAGAAATGGCCACAGTTTTATCGGCTTGGGGTAATACAATATTCTGAACGGTAAATTAAAAAGGATAAGATTTTCACCTTCAAAAGGAATGGAAAATACCGCTACCAGTCTTTGGGCAAGAGATTATCGTCCTTATCCTTCAAAAGGAATGGAAAATACCGCTACCAGTCTTTGGGCAAGAGATTATCGTCCTTTGTATCTAACAGCCGGAGACTGATTAGGCTTTGGAATCACACTTTCGACTACAACCATCGCTAGACAGAATCGTGAGGGATAATGTGTACATTCCTCACAGTATTGCAAGTACCATGAGACAATTTACCTACCTGGCCTAATTTTGTGCCAGAATGAAGTTGCAATGATCCATTTCATTCAATTGAAATGGAAGATACATTTTGCAAATGAGCGGAAGACGATTAAAACAGATGGAAAGAAAGAGAGAGTGCTTTATTAACTAATTAAGAAAAAGAAAGAAAGAATGAAAGAAAAGAAGGAAAAAGAGAGGAGAATAGAAAGAAGTATAAGGAGCTGAATTTTTTTCTTTCATAATGGACTATTGATCAGGCATCCAAGTGTTCCAAATACAAGTTTGCTACTCTGTCACAACTTTAAATAATAATACCTGATTATTTTAACCTTATGAATGCACCTGCTGTAAGCGATTTTATCCGAAATTAATGGATCAGTCAATTGGGAAGAAGATCCATAAAAGAGAGAATTATATCATCTCCTACTTAATAATCGGTCTGATGTCTTTAGTTGGAGACTATGATATAAAACCTTAATTTTCACTCATTATCATATAGAACAAGGTATAATTATATACTTCTCCATTGATCACGGTAAGCCAAATCTACTGTGAAATATGTGTAGTTTAAATCGGTTTTTAACCACTTTTCTTTCTGGCAAATAATAAATATTAGCTTAACTAAGAGTTTTCGTTTGCAAAATAATAAAGTCTATATACTTGGGCTGGGCCTTCACGCCGTTACTCGTTTAGATTTTAATATGACGAAAATCTGATATAGACTCTACCAGATGTATATTAATTAACTTTCTCTCTCTCTCTCTCTCTCAGTTCACGCAACTTTCTTCAATATAATTTAAAACCAAGCAGATAACGATAAGAGCTTATCTGAAGACAGACAGACAGACTACGCATGTGGCGGGGCCCTGAAAATATATTGAATTCCAATGTAATATGACAGTGTTTAATCCCAGATTTTGTAGGAGACCGCATCCGCAACTTGCAAGTTTTCTCTCGGATTCCATTTGTTATACCCCGCCTTTTCACAGGATTAGGGATTATAGACAGCAATTTTCTGCGGACAAACATATTAAAGACCGACCTATTCACGTGATTAGGGAAGAAAGCCAAAACGAGTACGGTAAATTGAGCAAAAAGTAAAGATATTTCATACGCTGGAGGATTAGTATATAAACTGTACTGAAAGTTCTTTGAAGTTGTAAAACACTGTGACTTGCTGGTGGGCAAGAGATTTATTTCACTTGTGTCTAACATCAGGGAACAAATATGTCTATGGAGTAATATATATATTTATTTGATCATCACCGGATAAAAAGGAAAAGTGAGGTATTTTATGGATTGCTGCAATGATTGTCAGTATAGTAGTTGTCTTTCCTTGCTATGTTTTGTGCAGTGTGCAAGTAAACTGGTCCTGTTTCCTTGCTGTTTTGTACAGTGTGCAAGTAAACTGGTCCTGTTTCCTTGTAGCAGTGTGCAAGGAAACTGGTCCTGTTTCCTTGTAGCAATAGGAAGATATTTCCTTCAGATACTGTGTACTTGAAGGAGGATTATATATATATTTTTTACCATTTTATATTTTTCAAATACATGTTACAGAATTTTAGAATTTTTACCTTTTATATTTTATGTTGTCGTATTTGATGTCTACATTTATTTGGACGGGTTAATCTTCCTAAAGTTTTTGTGCAATTGTTCATTGTTACATTCGCAAACTTTACTTTTAATTGGCAGCATATAGCTATGTTGTGTTGAGCAGCCCCGCCGAAAGGAGGGGGGGGGGGGGGCACGGGGGGGGGGGGGTAATTGCACAGGGGCTTAGCGATTTCTATGGGCCCACCGTCAATTCAGTTATCAGTTATAAAAAATTTATCGATCTTTGCAGTAAATATAAAAATTTGTTCCCTGCAAGAGTCTAAGTTTTTGTAGATTATTATAGGTTTTATACGCAAAACTGTACACAGGTTTTTATATATAAAAAAATTAAACTAGTTTTGGGGCCCATGACTGCTCTGCCCAGGGGCCCGAAATTTTTGTCGGCTGGCCTGGTGTTGAGCTGCTGTTACATGGTAATATATACATGGATGCATACATTCAAGCATTCTAAGTCATTTCGCTACACTATTCTGCTGCTTGGTCCAATAAAATCAGTATGTTTCGTCATAAGATAAAATATAATCTTACATTTGTACTCATTTCCAAGGCTCGCAGAATCTAGACAACAGTTTGACAACGGCAAATTCTGTCAATCATAGCTTTGAAGAAATAGTCAACGAAAATTATTTGTTTTTGTATATGAACCTAATATATTGATTTTGTCGGAACGTGCTTGTGTTCATGTTTATTCTCATTGCTTACTTCTTTGTATTAAAGTAGATATTTTGTTTGTCACCCATACTGACGTTTGAAACTGGACGTTGATTTTGCCTCGTGTCCGTCCATCCGTCCCTCCATCGGCACTTGTCAGCGCAACTTGTTTCGCAATTTTTGATGTGTTGCCATGAAACTGGGTAAATATTATGGTCATTACCTGAAGATGCACATATCTTTAAATCACTTTGCTCCCGCAATTTTGTGTGAATTATTGCCCCCTTTTTTGTGTCTTGTAGCTTAATGCAGCGTATGACACGATCTCGTTACCGTAACAAAACCCACAGTTTGTCTTGCATGTTTGTTTTTTTAAGGAACGCTGTGAAACTTGCTACATATTATGGCCATCCTCTAAAGATGCACACACTGACAAATATTTGTGCTCTCGTAACTTTTCTCAGAGTTATTGTCCTGTTTTACTTACAGCAGTATGCAGTGTATGAGAGCATTTTGTGAATGCAACTATTCTTGCCATGTTTAGTGGTTTGCTGTGAAAACTTGCACATATTATGGTCCACATATAAAATATGCATGTTGATAAATTATTCAACTCACACTATTTTCAGAGAAGTAATGCGCTTATTTTTTTTTTTTTTTTTTTGCTACAGGTTCATCGCCATCATGGTGTAGGAGTGGCATACGGGAGAGGCGGGAGTATATTTACATGAGCACCATTCCTCTAGATTTAATTTACTTGGTCCACTTAGAATCGGTCAATATGAACAAAAGTCAGAGAAATCAAGTGTAATGGAATGAAAGAACTAAACGCATTACATCACAAAGATCGTTCCTTTACCACCTATGATGAGCTCTTGATCTTTCTTTGCAAGCTACACGCACTTCATTCATTATTGCCCTAAATGTAATTCAATAAGGCGGAAGCTGATTGAAGTAAAATAAAGTGAAATTGTGGTTAGCTACATCTGTTTGGTTTTCTGATAGAATTCCGAAGTGGATACTAAACTTCCAGCTTAAGTGTTTCAATTTGGATTTGTGATTAGTGTACCTTATTTCGCAGTATTTAAAAGGGATACGAAATCACATATAATGACAAGTTAATTGGTTTTATCTGGATGGGGCTATTATTAAGGAGAGAGTTCCATTTGTTAGTTCAAGATAAGGAAAAGTAATATTGCGAAAGAGTCATCCTAGGGCAGATACCGAGTTCCTTTCCGCAAATAGCAAATTGCTAGATACAATTACACTGTAACTGCAACGAGGCGTCACAATCTTGTAACAATTGTTGATTGAAACGGAGTTCTTAGAAACCGGTTTTAGTATTTTGTTGTAAATTGTATATACATTTTAAGAAGTAAAATTTATGTAAAAGTGAGAAAAAGAAAGAGTGTAGCAAATACATGCAGCAAACGTATCACGCTGGGGTTGATATAAGCGATTACCATCTGTACTGGCGCATAAATCCATACCAACTCCAAACTGCATAGACCCAGATCTGCCGTCGCATAATGCGCCGGCAGATCTGGGTCAATACAGTTTGTAAGGACCAATCAGTAGAACAAACAACATAGACCCTGATCTGCCGGCGCATTATGCGACGGCAGATCAGGATCTATGTTGTTTGCATTTGGACTAAGGTAATACGCGAGTACATACGGTAAGTTTTTGTATTCTGTATTCTCTTTTGTCTTTTTATTTTGAATGATATGATGGTTGAAAATTGTTGCAAAGGATATATCGATTACGATGATGGGTTATCTGTATTGAGTACTATCGACCATAAGAAACTAATTCTAAAGTGTTCGATTGATTAAGCAAGGAACTGTCAGAAGGAGCATATGAAGCATATACCAGGCTCATCTATTTAAAATTCCCTATGAGTATGTGTGCAACGCACGATCGTTGGCCACAGTTCAGATAGGACGGCTTATATATTAGACTATCTCTAAGCAAATACAAAACTTCAGTTGGAAAATTTTAGGGATTAGAATATTTTGTTTTAATATACAAGTTTCAAAATACTCATTTTTATTTTCAGTATCTGTATTCAAAACTTGCAAATGTGACAAAAGAAGGTTTCGCTCAGGTAATGTCCGAAAATTTATTTGACGTATACTGTACGAGATATAAAAATGTACCATTATACGCCGACTACTCTTGTCATATATTACGTATCCTAAAATTAAGTTTTTCGAAATTCATTAGAAACCAGGAAACGGCACAGCTGCAATTATCCACCAGCGGTTTCCACTCGTTTACGTATGTGTTTAGGAAGGCGGATAACCATAGTGGTTAAAATCCTCTTTTTTTTTTAAGTCTAACGCCATCTAAATGAAGGATATTGCATATGAAAATTTCGCTGCTTTACGATTCAGTTCTAGCCATATGCTCAAGAAGTTGCGATAATACAGAACAGAACAGAATACTACTAACTTACTAAGCATTATTGTGCAAATGCAATGTATAGCTTGAAATACAAAATCACAGGATACATGACCTGTGCAGTTTATTCCGTGTCAGAAATCTAATTGCCTGATCAGACGGACAAATTAATTTAAGGTTTGTTTTTATATAATACTATAAAGGAAGGGGTATCTAACGAATATAGTAGACTATGAATCAATGTTAGTATACTAGATGATCAAGGACGTATTTACAAAATCCTGTTTTACATACACAATAAAAAGTACCAACTCCAAACTGTGTTCAGAAGACAAGAAAGGAAAATTATTTTAACCGGTTAAGTTTAATTTTGTCATTAAATGTTGAGATTTGTTAATGAAAGAAAACCATATAGTGCCAACGAAAAGCACTTGGAAATCAGGAAAAAATATCTTTACTACATCACCCTTCTAGTTCATACATTAAAATTCGCATTGATTTCAGAATACTAACTAACAGCCGAGAAACTAAATTACCATATTTTGACGCAAAAGAACATCATATTCCTCATCCGAAAAGACAAACGAAATGGCCTGTATTCATACGAATTAATGAAACTTACTTAATTTCAAAATAACGTACAAAGCCACATGAAGGAACTTAAAACCACACCCTTGGGAGAGTATAAAACTCGTATACATTGCGTTCAATTGTCATGCATATATTAAACAGCAACTATATACTTTCATGCAGTGTCTGAAAATGGCAATTCAGTGCTTCTAGGTTTTTTGTACAGTATATTTTGGACTATGAATGTAGGTTTTTTGTACAGTATATTTTGGACTAGGAATGTTGGTTTTGTGTACAGTATATTTTGGACTAGGAATGTTGGTTTTGTGTACAGTATATTTTGGACTAGGAATGTTGGTTTTATGTTCAGTATATTTTGGACTAGGAATGTTGGTTTTGTGTACAGTATATTTTGGACTAGGAATGTAGCTTTAGTACAGTATATTGTGAACTTGGAATGTAGTTTTTGTGTACAGTATATTGTGGAATAAGAATATAGGTTTTGTGTACAGTATATTGTGGAATAGGAATGTAGGTTTTGTGTACAGTATATTGTGGACTAGGAATGTATGTTTTTGTACAGTATTGTGGACTAGGAATGTAGGTTTTTGTACAGTATATTGTGGACTAGAAATGTAGGGTTTTTATATAGTATATTGTGGACTAGGAATGTAGGTTTTTATACAGTATATTGTGGACTAGAAATGTAGGGTTTTTGTACAGTATATTGTGGACTAGGAATGTAGGTTTTTGTACAGTATATTGTGGACTAGGAATGTAGGTTTTGTGAATGCTTGCATGTTCTGTTCTTTATACTCCTTGCTTAGTATTCTATATAAAAGACATGTATGCATCACTTATAATTAAATTACAAACCCGTCAGTTGACATTGCCTGACTTAAACCGAGGCAAGAAATAAATTTTTTTTTTTAAATTTAAAAAATCCGTCAAAAACAAAATAAACAACAATTATATCATCTTATTACAATTCACTTTTATTTATTACATAGCTTCACAATGTTTCTTTATGGATTTAGCAAGGTCTCGCCCTCTCCAAATCTGTTATTTAGTACATGCATGCTTTGCTATTTCACTGTACGATCTGATAAAAATCAGTTGAGTCTTGGTGATATTTGGTGACATTTAAAGAACGTCATCATCTGTAATGCTAATAGTGCAATGATCCACTAGGATTGTTGTTCCTACCAAGGTATTTGTATTGACTTCATAAAATGGTGTTGATCAGCATGTATGTTTAAAAGGGACTTCATAATGGGTGCATTGAAATCCACAAATTCAAGATTATATATGCTGCCCCCATACCTTTTCAATTGACCTTACCGTGGGCAAAGGTGTTATATTGTCCTGATATATACGTTTAGCACGGACGAGTCATGTGCAATACGTGGTAATTTATATAATAAAAGTGGGAGAATAAAAGTGACAGTCTTGATAAATTCGCAACTTTCTGATAATTGGTCAAGTGCTAACTAGGCGAAGATATCATCAGGGTGCCAAAAGTAGCTTTACAGTTTTTCTTTCGTATTTTGCCAGTGAAAATGTACATACAAAATTGCCAGGTCTACCTTGCATTGACGTTTAAATGTCAGTAAACTGACAGATATGTTCTTATATATTTTTCCAATTATGATCAAGGTTTTGTTTTGTAGGAAGATGTTAAAATACGGTGCCGTGGATCTTTTCGGGTCGTAAAATATCGACGATTAACGAGATTATAATCACGATGTTTACCCCTAAGATTAACAGTAATTATGCACTCCGATCCATGTTTCGAGGACTTTCTTGAAAAGACTGAACCTCCATTGAGTGCTTCGAAAGCCGAATCGTTCACAACCTTTTTCAAGTGTTTTAAAAATATCAAAATGAGACGTTAACCTATGTTCAGCTACTTTTTGCAATAACAATGCGTATTTCTGTACAGTACACACAGTCACTGCATAAAAGAAAAATAACCCTAATTTGACGAATGTTTCCGTCATTGTCTGTTTACTTTGGTATAAACAATGTAAATAAGATCATAATCATAGGATCATAATTTAAAATTCACTTTTGTGTTGAAATATAAAAAGGAGCTACCGCTTGGTATACATGTACATGTATGTATCTTGATATTTAAAATTCTCCTTAAGTAATAGTATCTAGATGTGTACTTATGTATAATTGTGTCGACGTCAAATGTATGGTACATTAATTACCTCCAAGAACTGTAAAGCATTGCAAAAATATGTGTTCTAGTTTGGACATTTGTAAAGTCTGATCAGAAAAATTAATCGGCTCCTTGCATGAAATCTTTACAAATTGACCCACAAATAAAGGAAGACTTATACGTTATGTGTCTCGTGTACATTTTAAACTAACACACATAATTTAGTTTCTAATTCTTTAAATGGTGTAATCCGTACAAATTTTGTTTACATTATTTTGCACCAGCTACGTTGCCTTTTGATCACATTTATTGGGTTTGCATGTTTTGTCTCCCTCGGTAAGTCAACACATAGTACTGTATACATTATTCTTTAACTTAAGTAGTAACACGTTTTTTGTTTGTTTTTGTTTCCTTGTTGTTTGTCTTTTGATTTTGTTATTTATTTTGTTTTGGTGTTTCATTTTGTTGCCTATTTTACTGTTTTCTTATTTTGTTATATATCGTTGTTATGTATCTTTTGTGCTTCTGTTATTTTTTTCTTCTTCAGTTTATATATGTATGTTATTCGTTGCTTAAATTATGTTGTTGGCTTGTTTGTTTGTTGGGGTTTTTTCTGTTATTGTTGTTGCTCTTGTTGTTTTCTTTTCTTGTGCTTTTGCTGCTTTTTTCGCTGTTGTTGTTTTTCTTTACATTCATTGTTTTGTGTGACTATTTTACTGTCTTTTTGTGCTATTTTATATTTCTTGTTGTTGGTGGTTTTCTTTCCTCATTTGTTGTTTTGAATTTTGGTATTTGGTGCTTTATTTTGGTTGTGTTTGTATTTTTGCGTGTGTGTGTATCTTGTTTTGTTTTATTTCTTAATATTCTTCATTGCTTGTTCCTTTACTTATTTTTTTTTTAAAATGTATTTTGTGTTTTCTAACATTTTGTTTTATTCTGTGTTATTTTTCATGTGTAGGGTTTTTATTCTGCGTTTTTTTGCTGTAGTTTTTACTGTGTAATTTCAAATGATTAAAAAAAGTAATGTTTTATTATGCAACCTTTTAAAGTATGTTTTAAAGATGTGTCTGTTGTTTAAAATGTATGTTTCTTGTTATATGTTTCTTAATGCGCGTTTTTTCTTGTGTTTTTTTTTTTCGACCACGTAGTAGTTTTGCTCCCGAGCCAGCAATATTCTACTTGCATAAGCAACGGGTAACTTTACCTCCTTTAGCTCAGGGGTGTCAAATTCATTTGCTATGGCGGGCCAGATTTGATATAAATAATAATAAATGATGAGTCTGGCTATACCTCTTTATGTTTGACACCCCTGCTCTTGCTCCTTTAGCAAAACTGTTCCTAATCCCGCATCAGTTCTCAACACGAATACTTTTTTTCAACTCTGGTAACTCTAGGATTGGTACACTGATCAACTTTCCCTTATGAGCGTTAAAAGCTCTTTCCTGGCATGAACTCCAAGAAACCTTATTGGGTTGCCCTTTTATAGTCAAGTCCGGTCAATGGGCGAGCTATAGCGGCGAAATGCGCAACGAATTTCGTATAAAGTGCTACTAACCCAACAAACAATCGAACGTGTTTCTTGGGTTGAGGTCTAGAAGCATCTCGGATCGCTTCAATTTTGTCAGGATGGGGTTTCAACTGTTCTGACCCACGGACTACATGGCCCATGCATTTCAAATTAGAATATGCGATATTACACTTGATGGGTCTAGCTGTGCGATTGGCCTTGCGTGGTTTGTGGAACAGGTTGATAAAGACGGTAATAAGCTCTCCCTATGTACGCGTGTACACCAGAATATCTTCAACAAAATTATCTACGTTTTCCATGCCTTTCAACAGTTTTAGCATAAGACGACAGCACGATGTGCCGGGGTTGACCAAACCGAAATTCTTGACATTAAGCCGTTAGCATCCTCAACGATGAACACCTGCCAGTATCTTTTGGTGAGATCTAATTTCGAAATATATTGATGCCCTGCCAATTTCGAAAACAAACCCTTGATATCTGACATCGATTCTGCACCGAACACGGTAAATTTATTCAATTGACGAAAGTCTAAAAAAAGGTTTGTTCCATATTTCTTTCTGACTAGTTCTACGGGGACGATACGGGGAGTTTGAGGGTTCAGTCACTCCCAAGTCCAGCATTTTACTTACTTCCTCGTTGATTGTCTCCCGTGCATTATATGGTATAGGATAACCTTTAATTCTGATTGGCTCTGATATGATTAAATTTATTTCATACTGTATTAACCAGTATGACATGGTCTGTCTGTAAACACGTCTGGATACCTATTTAAAATCTCCTCAATTTGTTGATGCTGACCTTCAGGTAACTCTGGACAGATGTCGATCTTATCACTCCTTCTTTTCCCACCCCCACGGTCTTCTTTTAGTTCGCCACCTGATTCATCTTCGATGAGCGCAGTACATACTACATTCAATACCCTTTTTATATCGTTTCCTCAGATCTCTTTACACATCGTTTAAAATTGTTACATGACATATTCTCAACCTCCCCCCTCACCCCATGCCTATTCTGTAGTCCATTTTGTCCTTGACCTGCTTGACTTTCTAGGTCCCTTTCCATGGGACCAACAGCTTGTTCCTACTAGTAGGCAGAAGCACCAACAGCTTGTTCCTACTAGTAGGCAGAAGCACCAACAGCTTGTTCCTACTAGTAGGCAGAAGCACCAACAACTTGTTCCTACTAGTAGGCAAAAGCACCAACATTGTAAATAATTCACAGTCCTACTGACGAAATGGGTGAATGTTTCTCCTCTCTCGGGTTTACTATATTTAAACTTTTTCCGAAACCATTGCTCAGTTGGCTCAAATCTCTTAAGGAGTACCTCTCTTAGCGCGTCATAATCTAACGCGTCGCTCGCGGGGAGACGCAAATACACAACCAGCGCGTTACCCTTTAGTAACGCGCTGAGATGGAGTGACAGGTCATCCTTTTTCCACTTCTGGACAATGGCATACCGTTCAAATCTATGCAAATAACTGTTCATATTATCTTTATCCTCATCAAACGGGGGTAATTTGGGGACTCTGAACTTGCCCGAGTTAGTGTCTTGTTCCGCCTCCCTCTTAGCTTATAATAATTAAATTTTCTTTTGTGCTCCCTCTCAATATACCTGTCTTCTAACTCTATTGTTTCCTGTCCTTTCCCACCCTGTTCTTTCCTTCTCTGCCTCCTTTTCTAATTTCTTCTACTTTTCAAGTTCCTTTTTTTTTCACGCTCTGCCTGCCGCTTTGTCTCTATCTATTCCCTTTATATATCCCTCTCTTTTAATCTTTGATCCCTCTCCCGAGCTTGCTCATCGTAAACCAATTTTCTAAGGGACTCTCCTTCATAGTCAAACTGCTTCCCTATCTCCGCAATGTCTTTAAGTGACGATATGATTAATACTGCTGATAAAATCACTAATCCCAAGTGCACTTCAATGTATAATGCACAATTATGGGAACAGCACGCAAATCAACGGTATCTTCCTTCTCAATGGGACACTCCTGCCGCGATAAATATGTATATATATACACATATGACGAACGCAAGGAGAAAGGAAAAAGTTTAAGCGAGATATTCACTCGCCCCACTTGCATTATCCTTTGTCAGGAAGGTCATAATATGAAACAGATAAGTGAAAAACAGTACTCGAGTCAAGACCTATGTAAACCAATGTCAGCGCTCCGTATAATCCGATCCCACGATAACAGGATGAAGCCGGGTGGGATTGGATCTAGCGAAAACACTTAAGACAATCACGTGAATGAGATGTTTATTTATGATGCAAATTAATGATAAACTAATCTGTCACCCTACTCATGCACACACAGTTTAACAACGGAGATAACACAATGACATCGTTCCTAAATGGATAGGAACAAAGCATGGATTTTGAACAAATAATTACAAATTATCTCGTATGTCAACGGACATTGCCAATGTATGGAATTTAGCAACATATATGACTGCTATATGGATATATATCAACAGACATGAGCAATGTAGGGAATTATCACCAAATACGATTGATGTATGGAATTATCAACATGTATGATCAATGTATTGTTTATCAACCAATATGATTAATATATGATTAATGTATGTACTTATGATCAATATATTGTTCATCAACAAGTATAATGCTGTATTAGATTAATTGTATATTGACATTGACTTTTATGTTCAAAACCTAATATATCATATATGATGATATTTATCTCGATAATCACGAGATTGCGATTCCACAGCTCCCGATAATTGATTGAGGAACGACCTCGTGTGATCATCTCCTCCTACCCTGAAGAAGGATTCCTCAAGAACCTCCTTATGCCGCAGACCCGTTGGTCCAGAACCTCTGGCCCTGCACACTAAGTTAATCAGTATTGTCCCTCGAACCAACCTCATCATTGACTGCAGTATCCGGGTACACAACCCGAAAGAGTTCGACGACTCCCCGTAACAGCTCTACAGCTGATGATTGCTTCCGCCAATTGGACAGCTTTCTGACAAGACTTATCTGTATTTGTGTCGATACAGAGAGAATTTGGGCTATAAGTAGTATAATCGTGGTCACATCCACGGCCAGATAACTCTAGGTAAAAGGGGTTCAACACTGCCGGCGCTTTGTGCATGTTTCAGTGAATGAACAGAAATCAGTAATTTTATATCGCCAAGGTTAAAACTAATACATCCGCTGCACGCGACAACGAAACCCATCTTCATTTTCTTTCATATGTAATGCACAGGCATTTTTGTACACATAATTCCGTGACACTGGTATGTTGTTTAAATACTCTGGCCTTTTATTCAATCCCATTAAAAATTGGCAACATATAAAATAAGAAATTCTAGAATATGATCCTCCTCCTTTTGAATAGACTGCACTGACGATATTATTTGCTTCAAGTGAAAACAAAATTAGCTGTGGTATTCTCTGCTGTCATTATTAGTTTGGAAAATCAGAAAAATATGCAGGCACGGTTTGCAAGACAACATTGATGTTTTTCATAAAAAGCGATTCCATGTTGTCTGCTTAAAAAAATAAAATAAAAAATGGGACTATTGATCCTCTTAGGTAAAAAAAAAAAATTAGAAGTGAAATTATAAATTACAATAAATTATAAAGGATAATACATGAACTCCAGGGGAAGAAAAAATAGACAAAACACATTTCCCTTGTCCCCTCCCCCCTCTCTCTTTCTCTCTCTCTCTCTCTGAATTACGCTATTTATGCAAGTATAAAGCCTTTCTACATCAGTCGCTGTATTCAACTGAAACTTTGGAATACAATTACCGCGTACATAAAGCTTATATCCTGATATGCTAGGATGTTTTGTCTCGCTTGCACTGGCGGCATTATGAAGATTCTGTGTCACGGTCATGCATGTATATATTCTACATAGGTTACTGCATTCAGTGCCATATATCATATATTCGGTTCATGAATTTATTTTTTACTTGTTATCTCACCTGGCAAACATGATTAGACATAGGTGTCACTTTTTCTGGCGGCGTCAGCGCGAACGTTAATGTTTTGTGTTAGTAATTTTACAAGTCGGGGGTGGGGGTGGGGTGGAAAACATGTTTGCACTGGCACAAATGAGACACCTTGTGCACCGATCACTTGTTTTGAATTATTGCTATATATTTTCCACACAGGTTTTAAAAAAATAAGTCAAAACCTATATGTACTTTAATGTTAGCAAATGGTTCTGGATTTAAGTACCAATAAAATGTTTTGTTTTTCATAATCATGACTGCAGTTGTCTGTCATCCACTCCTCTTCTAATTTCGGTTTGAGAGAGAGAGAGAGAGAGAGAGAGAGAGAGAGAGAGAGAGAGAGAGAAAGAATTAAAACTTATGATATGGAATGTGTGTAAAAATGATGCTTTTAGTTTTAGCTAAAGTCGATTTTAGTTTAAGCTAAAATATGTTTGCTTAAGCTTAAAACAAAATAATTTGCTTAAGATAAAGTAAATTATAAAAAAAAATTTGATTTTTCTGTAATCTGAAACAATATATAACGTAAGCATCAAAAGCTAAAAAATAATTCAGTTTAAGCTAAGTCATCTTCGCTTCAGCTAAATTCGACTGTTACTTAAGCTACAATGCATAATTTTGATAAACATTCCACGCCATAATAACTCTGCATACCAAAGAACAACACTGGAGAATATTTTGATGGTTTTATCACAGCACTGCCTCAAGCGCTCAAAATATCATCTGGATAGGTCGATGGTATGACGTGTGTGATAAACATTCATGTTAGCTATCCGTTACAAACTTTTGGTGATTCACAACAGTTCTGTGGTAAAGAAGCGTGGAAAAGACTTCAATTCTTTGTGTCAAGGCCTGATGCAACAGCTGCAAATGAGACCCTGTAGTCAATTAATCGTCGTTCCCAAGTCAAAACAAATAAGCTTCTACGGTATCAATATTTATATTGAATATACAAACTAATAATAATAATAATAATAATAATAATAATAATAATCACAAAATTTATATTATTTGTTATTTAAGAAATTGAACATAGCTAGGAAGCGACTGTCGGAACTCAAGGATGCAAGAACAGCGGTGCTTCAAGGAGAACAATAATGAAGAACCATAATAACTTTATGTTCAAATCAAAGAAACGCTTTTTTTTCTGTTCTCTCTATTTTCAACTTGTTTTTCTTTTCTTATACTAACATATATCTTATGCAGGTGCACGCGAATTTACAAATATAGATAAGGAGTTTAGAGTTTGTATAGGTATAGTTTTTCATATAGATACAGATATTTAAATATTTAAAACAAACACAGCTCTAATTTACTTCGTGTGTCAGTCTGTATGTATCCTCTGTCTGTCTCTGTCCGTCTGTCTGTCTGTCTCTCTCTCTCTCTCTATATATATAAGATATAGATATATATATATATATATATATATATATATATATATATATATATATATATATCTGTGGAAGATAATATTTTCCTTCAAGATCCTCGATACAATAAGTGCCGTGCCCAATCAAATGTTCGACGGCAACAGTGCTATCTATCTATCTGTCTAAAATACATTAGAATTATCTCTTGAAAACGTATATATGTATTTGATCTTGGAATAAGGGTACTGTCAGAGAGTGCATATGTTCCTTTGACATTTGTTTTGCTGTATATTGGAGATACATATGTGTCATTCAACCAATGTAAGAACCTGGCGGTTAACATTGGCATGAAGATAAGTGTGATAAATAGTAATACAGTGTAAACCACCCGAAAAAAGTGAACCTTCTCGGTCAGTCCCGGATGAGCAACAATTAAATGATATTATCATGTTCAGTTTAGGGAAATATTTTCATCATAGCTTTAAACGTTTTAGAGAAATGAGTATTCTGGAAGACAAGGTTGAGGGCCTAGAGAACCAGTCCAGAAGAAACAACTTAGTGTTCTTTGGAATCAAGAGAGGAAAGGGGAAGTACACATGGGATCAGTCTGAACAGAAGGTTCGCGAAGTGATTAAGAACACATCTTAAGATTGAGGAAGACATTGAGATAGAACGCGCACATAGGGTTAAAGGTCATGGTATTATAGTAAAATTTCTACGTCACAAGGACAGAAATCTCGCTATATCCAGAGTATGTGAATTGAAGGGCACGGGAATGGGAATTAGTGATGACTCGCATGTGGTAAGGGACAAGCGTAAAGAGTTAAGAATTCTTAGATGATTTGAAGAAGGTATCATAGGAAGGTTGAGATTCGACAAAGTCTATGCCAAGGACAAAGTGTACACATGTGATATTTCGCAACAACATGTTCTAGAATGTACCAAAGATTAGGGACATGGCTGGCCCAGAATTGACAGTGGTCATCAGAAATCTCTAAATAGCCATAAAACTAGTTTTCAGTCTAATATTGTTGATTATAGGAATTCATGTAATTTCATAAATATAAGTAACAAATTTAATCAATCATACTCAGAGACAATACTAAATCCTAACATAACTTCAGAATATATAATCATTGTACCAATCTACTATCTTGGAATATACAGGGCATAAAAAGAAATTTGTATAATTTTGATTTCATTTCATTTGTAAGATGCTATGAAATAAAAATTTGTTTTACTGAAGTATGGAAATGTGATGTATCTATGATCACTACTCTTTTTTTTTCCTGACTATACATGTGTAGTAAACCAAAGACCCACTGATGACCGCAGTGGTGTAGCAGTACTAGTGCAAAACGCACTTATCATTCACGTGAAACATGTTTACACTGAGTATTGGGACTGTATGTTTATCTTACTGAACAAGCAATTATTTGAGGTTCAGCATGATATCATGCTAGGTTGTATCTTTATACCCCCGTCAGGTTCAGCTGTATACGATGACAGGTCTTCTAATGGCATTGACGTATTAGAAATCAATATGATTGACATTTTAAATGACACTGAAAATGAAATATACTGGTTAGTGACTGATGATTTTAGTTCAAGAAATGCTTGTATATAGATGACTGTATAATTGATGATGATTTAAAGTTCATTCCATCACTCCATTTTGTACATTATAAGATTGATAGAAAATCGAGAGATACTGAGCTGAATGAATTTGATAAAAATTTGATTCAGTTACGCTGTACATTTGGTATTCATTTTCTAAACGGTAGAGTAGATGGTGACGAACAGGGAGATTTTACATGTCTTGCAAACGGGGGAAGGAGCCTAATAGATTATATAATAATACCGTCAGATTTATTTGAACATGTTCAACGACTCACTGTTCAAACGAGAACTGAATCTGATCATTTACCGATCATAGTTTAAATCAAAATATTATATATGAAAATGATACTGCTCTGGATGACATAAATGTAGGCACAAAACCCTATTATTGCTTTAAGTGGAATGAGAATGCAAAGACTTTATATGTGACTAATTTAGAATTGCTACTCACGGAGTCATGTTCTATGGATTATTTAAACACTGTCACAAAGGATATAGAACAGGTTCTTGACATGCTCCTAACAATGTTATATAATGCAGTAGATAGTTTTAAAAATAGATTGTATAAAATTAAAGTATTCCTAAAGCGTCCTGGTATGATTTGGAATGCATGGATTTGAAAAAGAGGAAACACGCTCTCTTAAACCAGTTTAGGATAACATGTGTAAGGGAATTCTACCAAACGTTTCTGGAGCTCAGAAATCAACATACCTTTTTTTGGCATTTCAAGTGAGGTACTCGTAGATATCGAATTTACAAGATCTCAAAAATATTTTGCGTCATCACATGAATTTTCTAATTGGTTATACAGAGCTTTGATCCAACATTTCTTTTTATTTCTGGTGACTTCTATATGTTGATTTTTGAGATCCTGAAACGTTTGGTAGAATTCCCTTAATATTATACCTGTTATCCTAAACGATTCCCTTCAAATATTTCGAATATGATCTGATGTGTCATAAGAGTCCCTGATCAATAAAAGTATGTTGCTACTGATATTTTTTTTGGAGATATCACCGTTTGTAAGGAATGTGTAAAGTTCAACTTATCAGGAAGTAGTTTTCTACCAAGAACATACTGATGTCTTCAAACGGTAACACCGATCAACAACTTCACACATTTAATGTAGACAAGTTTCATACATATGAATGTGCCGAGGGTATGGAGTGGACTGGGGATGAGGGTGCAGGGTGGAGGAGGGGCTCTTAACCAGTATATGGAAGCGGTGTCTCTTCACTGATTTCGAGTTGGTCTCACACAATTGTGACCATTCCCTTTTTTTTTTTTTTAAACTATATATCATTGTACTTATTAGCCAATGTCGAGATGGAGTAACCCGCATGTAACAATCAGGGTGCCATGCAATTAGGCATGGTTTATTCTAATTGCTTATTTTCCGTAAGAAAACGTACATGAATACACAAATGTTGTGTAAGTTCAATAAAGAAGTAGATTAATTTGTATGGTATTATAATAAATATTCTATTTATTTTCATTGTATACAATGAACAGGAGAGAGAGAGAGAGAGTTATAAAAAGCTATCTAAAATATAGTTTACGGTTTGAAACAACATGGAAAAAAGCCGAAGTTTCTAGCAAGGATAAAAATCTTTTTTTTCTTCTAAGGACTAGGAGTACTTTTAAAGACTAGGAGTACTTTTGATGACTAGGATTACTTTTAAAGACTTCAAGTACTTTTGAGGATTTGGAGTGCTTTAAATGATTAAGAGTACTTTTATGGACTATGAGTACTTCTGAAGACTAGGAGTATTTTTGAGGACTAGGAGTACTTTGCAGGACTATTAGTACTTTTATAGAGGTTTCAATTTCTTCTCTATCTTACTTGATATGAAAACCGACAATTTTCTCTAAGTCGAATCAATAATATACCGTATATACTCGACTATAAGTCAATCCCCCCCCCCTTTCATGGCTGCAAAAAGCCAATTCAGCTATGACCCTCCTATAAGTCGAGGTGTTTTTTGCAAATTAAATCCGTCTGCAAGGGGTGACATGTCATCACTGAGTCAGAGCTGCACTTAGGAAAAATAAACGAGCCAAACTGGATAGATAGATAGACATATAGATAGCTAGGACAAATAAAAACAAAAACCAATGTAGAATAAATACAATTGTATTATTGAGCTGAATATGTACAAATAAATTTACAACTTACATTTTGTCCATCTTCGTGTAATGAAATCCATATAGCTTAACATTTTTAATCCATTTATATGATAAATCCATGAATTGGATCATAGGTCACATACAGGTATAAAATTGGTATCCTATAAATGTCACTGTCTAAATGTCACTGTCTAATGTCCTCTGGTTCAAAGCCCAAGAATTCATCCTCATCATCGTAAACATCTTCCGACTCCGAATCTATTTATATGATAAATCCACGAATTCAATTATAGGTCACATACCAGTATAAAAATAGAAGTTCAGAATGATCCGATTCACAATATCCCGTAATATATTAATTCCACACGTCGTGCAAATAAACAATGAAAGTAAAGTCCACTTTTTTGTGATTCACGGTATCCTATAAATGTCACTATCCAATGTCATCTGGTACAAAGTCCAAGAATTAATCCTCATTGTCTGATAAAGTTCTGAAATCCTACATCGTCGTCTAGTCATCGTAAATCTCGACCGACTCCGATTTTCGGCTTTACTGTCATATGCGGGTGCTTATGCAAAGACTGAGCTTGGGCTCTGTGAGTAACACTTTGATCATAAAGTCAGAAATCTTTTAAAGGCTGCAACTGAACACATGTCAATTGTGCGGCAAGATCACAGGGAGTTCAAATAGTCTCCCTCTGTTACTTGGCACTGAACTCGCGGCTATGATCAAAGGGTTGTCACGTGGGAAAACAAAGATGGTGGTGTGTTTACAAGCCAAGGGATTAAGGTCAAAGTATATGCACAGGAAGTTGTAGAAATCTCCTTGGCACTGAACAAGTATAGATTGGCGGCTCGATCAAAAGGATTGTCAACTTGAAAACAAAGTGAGTCCCTTTACAAGCCAAAGGCTTATCGGCCCACGTGCACTGGCAGATAACTTGGGAAATAACACTTGGGAATTAAATCTGACTTGTGGAAAAGGAAAACACAAATTAAATCAAAACTTTTATTGCATCAAGCACAGTCTTTATACAGCAAAACACAAACATTAATACAAATACAGGTTGTTCGGACTTGAACGAAAATGGACGCAATATACTTACTAGTAAACACCCACGGTAAACATTGACGGACACTTCATTTTGCGGTAGGTAGTATTTTATTTACCTGTAATATTTTCAAATTAATAAAATCCAAATAACTGTAGATACATGTATTGTGTAATGAATACCGTCATGAAACGGATAAACACAGTACATACCATATATGCATTACTGCATAGGAATAGTGGCATGAAAACGTAAAATATATGAATTGACAGTATTTTTATGTACTGCAAACATCTAGAGTTTCCAACATTACCCCAAGATTTTTTAATTTTTTTAATGTCGCGCTTATAAGACGACCCCTACCCTGTATGAGTTAAATTCTAAGTAAAAAAAACGTCGACTTATAAGCGAGTACATACGGTAGATAAATTAATTAATTTGCTAAACTTGATGTGAAATTAGAGAGGATGTAGTCATTTGTTCTGATCCTGTGATGACTGATAACATGATAACTAAACCGTTATGTCATTAGGATGTAATATAATAACTTTGAAACTGTTTTTATCTTTTGTTTTGACGTATCTAGCAAACGGAGCACTCAAAACTCCGACTCGCCCGTAAAGTTCAAACGCCAGCTAGTCAACAGCAAACATTCACCAATTTGTCCCCACAAACATTTTTTTTTTTTTTTTTTGTCTCACTGTTTTTGTAGATCTTACTCCTCTTATGCGACATTTCATGCTCAAAGAACCCCTATCTATTCGAGGCATTATATAAAGGTAGTAATGCAGCTGTGATCATCTCTTGGCTGTTATTAGGTAAATAACGGTAAACTACGGTAAGCAGGTACAAGAAGAAAGTAAAGCAATTCTCCTGAATAAAGCTAATTGCCCTTCAACATTAAGTTACCCTTAATAAGAGGTGTAGATTGAAGTTAGACAATGCATAATCCAGAGGAACGAAGATTTTAAACAAAAACGATACAGTAAATTAAGATGAAATACAGACGCTTCAATCGTGGAAGGATAGGCAATTACGCAGTATTGGAATTTATTTGAACGTTAAAACTATCTTGATCGCACGGTAGACAATTATTTTTATATATCTTGTGCCTATAACAGTAGGAGTCAAGATGTATTGGATGTTATGACATTTTGATTGTCGCTATTTTAACAGGACACCAAATGAGATACTGTAACGTTCAGATTATTTTTTAAGTATTGCGCTCATTAATCTACATATATGAGTATAATGTAGTAATGAACTAAATAAGTAGAACTACCTTATATACTCGCGGAAAATCGGATACCAACTGCAAACTGCATAGACCCAGATCTGCCGGCGCATAATGCGCCGGCAGATCTGGGTCTATGCAGTTTGTAAGGACTAATCAGTAGAACAAACAACATAGGCCAAGATCTGCCGTCGCATAATGCGCTAGCAGATCTGGGTCTATGCAGTCTGTAAGGACTAATCAGTAGGACAAACAATATAAACCCTGATCTGCCGGCGCATTGTGCGACGGCAGATCAGGGTCTATGTTGTTTGCATTTGGACCCCGCTTATACGGTAGTGCTACGGTAATACCTTTCCATCATGCTAAATTTAGGGATACTTTCTGCAGATAGGTCAAGTGCAATATCATACAGGGCCCCCAAGACGGATTAGTTGGTGCACGAATTCTACAATAGAGACATATTCATACATAAATACATAAAAATGAAAGAATGCAATCAGACAAAATGGCATGAGAAATGAGTCGTGTTGTCGACAATATGATATTGGTTAATCAGCTAAGTAATTCCAAGTGTTTACTGCTCTCACAATGCTTGAATTGACACTTTCACCAATCTCAACCCTGTAAAATATCGGCTTCTGCACGCAAATGGATCGGAAATTATTGATCGATCGTTATTATTTATTAACGTAAACGAAAAAATAAAGCCATACAACAGATAAAAATACAGTTTCAATCAAACTATAACGGTTGTTCAGTCTTTATTATTGATGTTAAGTCTTACTTTTGGCGTCCTGAACTTCACTTCTTGTAACAAGAAATTTTTCGCCTCGATGATGATGGTGATGATTATAATGATGGTGATGCTAATAATAATAATGCCGATGAATACACAGTATCATTATGAAGCAAAGATAATGCATTTGTGTTATTTTTTAAAGCATCATTCAATATACGCCTTCTTATTCATAAATGAAATGATGTGTATTTCTAGGTTAGACCTCAGCGCCGTTGGTCTGTAATATTTTGAAACAACATCCGAGCTACAGATTACAGTAGATGTAAATTAATTCTTAGTTCCTCTTATTGCATTTATCGGATTTATTTCTAAATAAAATTCCGAAGTTGACGCTTAACCGTCATCAATTGGTGGCATTTTGTATCGGTGTGTCCGTGGATTTGAGATGACAATATATGCAATTTAGTAGACCAATCGTATTCAATATAAATTTAGTTATTTAGTAGACCAATCGCATTCAATATAAAACTTCATTTAAAGAATACAATAAATCAATTTAACATTTAATCTGTCTATGGCTATAATCTTGAGGAAAGAAAAAAAGAAAGAAAAGAAAGACAGGAGGTATATATGTATGAATGTGGCATTATAGTTTAACGGTACGACAGCACACTAGGGGCTATTTGGCGCCAACTTTTAAAAAATCTGCAAATGTAGCAATGAAAAATTACATATAAAACATTAGAAAGTTAAACCCTTCCAAATAAATGTAAACATGAAGTACAAAAAAGATAAAATGTACACATGGTGAAATTCTATAAAATGTATCTAAATAAAAGATAAAGGTAGAAAATATAAAATCCTTAAAATATAGAGTCAAATTTTGTTATATAAACTACATTCCCTCTAAAAGTCCAAGATTTTCTTGGGTGGTATATCATTATATAATCCCTTAATTGAGTTCCCATCAAGAAACTTCTGCCTCACAATATGGGAAGTCAATACAATCGAAAGAATATGTTTAACTGTCAGTTCACACTGATACGGTATGCACTCTAATCGAGGTTCACCCTTCAGGATGTATGCATGAGTCAGATATCTGTGTCATATGTGCGATCGGCACAAATCACCGATTTGTTCTATGTGAGGGACGCTACTCTCCAGTGATGGGTTTGGTGTTACGAAGCTTGTTTGCGGAGTTTTCGTTCCAAATACTTTGCCAGGTATATAGAACATGCCGATTTATATAATATTTGAAGTAAGTCTATGGAATCTTCCATTCGGAAACGGGTGACAGCAGGGCAGCTTTGGCCCCATTATCTGCCCTTAATACCAATGTGACTAGGCAGAATAGGTTTTCCAGACTGTATGAGAAAGTCGTGTTCCTGTAAGGTTTGGCAAATTAACGGTTTGTCAAATTTAAGGTTTTGCGAGGCTTTCAATGTGGAATGGGAAACCGAAATGTTGATGAAATTTGTGCTTTGAGAGGTTTTAATGTAGTTCAAAGATTTTAGTACGGCTGTAATTTCTCCTGTAAAAATAGAGGCAAACGGGTCGAGATGATGCCGTGAGAATTTGCAACGGCAGCTCCAGTTCCCATCTTTCGAACCGTCTGTATTCAGGGACGATTGGCCACGATAGGAGGATCTGATTTCTATGAATCCGAGCTGCAAAAAGAGAGGACTTGTTGAGGACCTTTTGATTTGCCAACGATCAAATATTATTTTTGGAGGTTTTGATAACCAAGGTGATGATTTATAACATAATTTTGCAGTGTTTCCAAGATTGATTTTTGCTGTTTCTAGGTGAGGACCAATTCGTATGCAAAAAATTGAAATGAAATTTGGTTTCTGAACAAACAGGGTTTGATATTTACTCCTAAAGACTACATCATATGCAGGATTGGATGGATACGAATAAGATAGCTTTGTGGTATACTGAAGAGCCAGTTTCATTCGTTTGAGATAAAGTGATGGTTCATTTACTTCAACATTAAGGATTCCTGAAGGAGAAATTTTAAATGTACCCAAACAAAATTAAAGTCTTTGACTGTGTATCGGATCAAGTATCTGCAGGTAAGATTGGATCCTACCAAAGACTTGTATAACTGAAGCAAGACCTTCCGATCTTCTTCCCAATCCGTCTTTGCCACGACTCTAATTAAATCCAGGGCTTTTTGGCATTGGTCGCTGAGATATCTAATATGTACAAAGAAAGTAAGTTTACGGTAAAAGAAAATAAGCCGTGCAAATTTGGTCTCCTCCAAAACATTGAGAAGAGAACCGCCAAGAAAGAGTTTTGGGTCATCAGGAATTCGATATAATCGAATCAGCAGACGTGCATGCAAACAATTTTAGATTTCGAAAATTTTAACCCATTTTCTTTTGCCCGTTTCTTAAGTCTATTAAAGGTGATCTTTATATGACATTTACAAGTTCGTATAATCGTTGATCAATAGCAGATCAAAATGTTGTTGGTATATAATGAGCACTCAGTTCCTGGATTAGGACATTTCGTTATGCTGTTAATTTTTATATTGAATTGGATGACTGACAATATGCAGTCCTGAGGTACACCCAATATCAGAATGATTGATTGGAGTACTTGGAGGGATATCTATTGAGCAAAGTCTAAGAGTTGTGTGAATGGATAAACGAACGACTACAGCATGTTGTCTAGCACTGAGATTAATTTTGCTGTGAGAGGCTTTATTATTTATAATGATGGACACTCCTCAATATCACTATTTCTCGAAAAGTTGTTTCAGGTTATGAAACGTTTTAGATTAAATATATCGCTTTCTTTTAAAAGGGTCTATTGAAGGCAGAAAGCTATTGGTCCCCGTTCTTTCAGCAGAAGACTTATTTCGTCAATATTTGTCTATATAAACTTCGGCAGTTACATTTTAGTATGGTGGTAGACATATTTATAGAAGTGGTAGAAGATAGTGACTTCTGGGAGGTTTCTCTGGTGCAGTATCATAGGGCTTCCAGTGTCACGGAATTGTGTGTACGAAATGCCTATACATTATATATGAACGAAAATGTAGATGTGTTTTCTTGCCGCGAACAGTATTACCTGGGGGTGTATTCTTTCAGCCTAACGATTTAAATATACTGATTTCTGTTCACTCAGTGTTACACGCACAAAGCACTGGCAGTGTTGAATCCGTTTTACCTCGAGTTGTGACCACGAATATAGTACTTATAGCCCGAATTCTCTCTGTATCGTCACAATACAGATGAATCTTGTCAGGAAACTGTCCACTTTACGAAAGCAATCTTCAGCTGTAGAACTGCTACGGGGAGGCGTAGAACTCTGTGGGGTTCTGTAACCTGGATACTGCAGTCAATGGTGACGTTGATTTGAAGGAGGATACTATCTTATTCATTGTGAGGACCCAAAAGGTTCTGGACCAATGGGTCTGCGAAATAGGGAGCTTCTTGAGGGATCTTTTGACAGGCTGGGAGGAGCGGACTACACGTGGTCGTTCCGTAACCATTTGTTTGGAGCTGTGGAATGAGACATATCATGTGATCATCGCCTGGATGCCACGCGATAAATATATCATATATTCCATTTTGAACCTAAAATTCAATGTCACTATATGTGTGACAATCAATCATACATCCATCATACTTTTGATGAACCATACATTAATCACACATGCTGATAATTCCATATATCGATCATATATGTTGATAGATCCATACATCGATCGTGTTTGTTGATAATTTCATACATTGATCACATCTGTTGATAAATTCCATACTTTGATCATATATGTTGATAGTTCCATATATCAAGTGTATCTGTTGATAACTTCCATGCATTGATCATATCCGTTGACATACGAGATCATTTGTGAGTATTTGTTGAAAATCCATTTAGGAACGATATCATTCTTTTATATCCGTTATTGAACTTTGTGCTCATGGGTAGGATGTCAGATTCGTTCGTCATTCATTTGAATTATAAATAAACATCTCATTCACGTGATGTGCTTTTGCTAGATCCAACCCCACCCGGTTTCATCCTGTTACGTCTAGCGTCCATACCTTCCAGACGTCCAAACTCATTGAAGAGCTTGGTAGGATCGTCAGATCCTTTCGGACGTCTAGTAGATTCTTTAATTCGCTCTTTTTTTTTTTTTTCTTTTTTTTTGGTTTAGAGCATGCATTTTCCAACGGCGCAAGAGGTCTGCTACTCCTTTAGTGGATGGATCTAACCAGTTTCTCGCTAGCACAACTTGTTTTTTTTTTATGTGTCACATTGTTACTATGATCACTCATGGTTCGCTGCTCTTTTCCTGGCCTGGATTTAACCGGTTTACCACTGGTAGCGTTTGGGTTTCTTATTTGTCATACTGCTGGATTGACCAATAGCCTTTTCTGTTTCACTCTCTGTTTGGGTGGTTACTTGCACAGGTTTGGCGGTGCCAGGATTGTAAACTTCGTGAAAGGTTTCTTCTCCACTATAGCTGCACTGGCATAGGATTTGCCGGTAGTGTTTTGTTCAGTTGTGGCTTCCACAAACCTTCTGGCATCAAGGAAGCTCAGGTTTTTCTCATTCTATACCCTTTGTATTTCCTTCTCTTGCTTCCACTTAGAGCAGTCTCTAGAGTAAGATAAGTGGTCACCCTGCCAATTCACACAAGAGATTTTCTCCGTGTAGAATGATCAATCGCGACCCTCTTGCCCACATCTGAGGCAGACTGGTTTCCTCTTTTAACCATCTTTGTGGTGGCCATATTTATGGCAGTTAAAGCAGCTCCAAGGATTAGGGATGAAAGGGTCGACTGGGATATTCAAGAACCCGGCTTTGATCGATGTAGGCAAAGTAGCACAGTCAAACTACATAGTGTCAATGTTTGTAGTAATAAACTTGCCAATATGGCGAATGTTGACTCATTTCACTTGGGAGATGTTCTGAGATATGAGATTTTCGAGCATCCCAGTCTCACTGCAACCATCCAAATCTCTAGATTGCACAACTCCTCTAGATGAGTTGAGAGATTTGTGTGGCAATGGCTTAATGGGTATCTCCACAAATTGCTTGGAGCAAAGCATATTATCAATGTGAGCTATTCAGCTACAGTCTACGAGCAATTGACCCGAGCTAAGATTTTACGCTCTTTGGCTCTCCAGCCGAGCCCTTAAGAAATTTAGCTATTAGAAAAGGTGACGACTTTCTCAGCTTTTAATTCTCATCACTGGATTCAATAATGAGAAATCTTGGCCAATTTTCTTCACTAAGTTTCCTCTTCCGAGTCACTGATTGAATTATTTCTGGCCCACTTGAAACCAGGTCACACACTATTCAGATTTCTCTTTGTGTGTTTTCGCATAATTGTGTAATATTACTTCCTCACCCGGGCTCTCTGCTCGCCTCGGAGCCCAACAAGGGGACATAGATGTACGCTTATTTGTTTTGTTTCTGATGTTAAGGCTACATAGGTTAATATACTCGAGCAAAGAAAAAAACTTACTCGACTGACCCTTGCCACCGCTCTCAGAAGCCATATCCTTCTAAAGTTCCAAGCACTGCAGTATGTTTCCTTAATCACAATGGAGACCTAAGTATGGAGACCAGTAAAACTGAATCTATGTTTAACATAGCATCTGAAGCTTGCCGTGACTATCCGATTAATAATACCGGATCCTTCTGACAACCCGTTTAGATGAAGTTGAGATCGAAGTAGTGTCTTGCATCAGAGTGGCTGGCAACAATCTCTTTCTCCTCTATTCAAGTATCAGGCTCAGGTCCTCCATCGACATGGGACGCAACCCACGCAAACAGGTTGCCTCCATTTAGCTGTTTCTTGCGGCATGCAAGAAGACGCATCGAGCCTATTCTACATATGAGTCCGCAAGGGGAGGGGGGAGGGGGGCTTCAGAAGGAGGAGAAATACATCTACATCATCATTTCTATGCGCTTTACTTGTGTTCTTATTTTCAATTGATAAACATTTAGACGAGATCGATGAACGCGGGGGTGAATTTCGACATTATGATCAGGGATACTTTTCAATTAAATGCATTTTTATAAACCGCGCTCTTTCATTAATTTCTCCCAATGATTCGTAAATTTCAAAATTGTGACCTTGGTATAAACGACGAAGAGAAGAAAGGAAAGAAAGAATAACAGCAAACAAAATGAAGAAATAAAATAAACACAATCATATAAGTCAGTAGATTTATTTTTATTACTCTCTTGTTAGTATGAAATATGTACACATGATATTTATTCATTACGACTTCCAGATTAAAATTCCAAAATAATAAAATAACAATGATATTATTTGTGGGCATTTTAATATTTTGTTTGCGGGAATTGCGTGTAAGCCATAAATTCATTACGAGTACCAATTTGCATCATCGTGTACGCCATAAATTCATTACGAGCACCAATTTGCATCATCGTGTACGCAATAAATTCATTACGAGTACCAATTTGCATCATCGTGTACGCAATAAATTCATTACGAGTACAAATTTGCATCATCGTGTACGCCATAAATTCATTACGAGTACATATTTGCATCATGAAGTAACAAGGAATATTACGGACTATTATTTATTAATTTCTTTAATGAAAAAGGGAATAGCACACAGTACAGTGACACTACCATATATACATACATATATACGTCATTCGCAATTATCACCCGCACACTGTAGAACACATCCAATACCTCTCAGAGGTTTACTTACAAGTGATGCAAATTGTACGACATATTTCAAATGTCATTTTATCGTAAAAGATCGTTTCATGTGCATTCTTCCTGAAGTAAGTGACTTCATGACACTTTCTTAAGGAAACTGGAAAGGGAAATGCCTTTCACATAAAACAGAAAGATTGGGCGCAAAATAATACTGACTGAAACAAATGCAGGTGTAGTGGTCGAAGTCTACAAAGCCACTTACTAAGCCGTGTAGTTGGTCCGGATTCTGTAGTCACGTAAAATATGTCACTGATGTAGTACTCACAGTTTTCTTTTTGTTTTGTTTTTCACCTTAAAACTTTAAAATAAATACTAGACCAGCAAGACTTTGTGGTGTTTTGAAAACCTACTCATGATTGTGTGTAGTACCATATCTTATAGGGGTACGAGAACATTTATATATATATATATATATATATATATATATATATATATATATATATATATATATACACACATGTATATATATATACGTATATATACATGTATATATATGTATTTATGTATATATGTATGTGTGTGTTGTTTGTGTTTGTGTTATATATATATATATATATATGTTGTTTGTTTTGTGTGTGTGTGTGTGTGTGTGTGTGTGTGTGTGTGTGTGTGTGTGTGTAAAGTACAGGACCAATTACAATGTAGTACATGTAATAAAATGTTGACTGATTGGATTTTACAGGTAAATAAATGTTGCATAGGTTACATGTCTTAACAAGAAATGCTGCGTGGTATAGATCCAAAGGTTTATGGTTCAATACATTGCAGAAACAATAAAAGAATTTACTATTTAAAGAGCTTGTCAATAAGTACCGAAATACTTAGCTAAATCTGAATCACGACACGTGTCAGCTCAATCCAGAAATATGTCACTAATTCTGATTTATAAGATAGGAAAACATCTGAAGTCTGAATCATAAGATGTGTCATATAAATCAAGACGTGCAGGACTATTAAAACTGATTCATAATAAACGATGACGCATATGTACATATTAAATGATGAAGTAAAAGATAAAGTTACACACAGGCAAAATAAATATATATTAAAATAATTTTAGTTAAAAATATAGAAATGAATACTTCGATATTTGATATGCCAATACCAAAAGAAGTGAGAAGAAAACTACAACCACTATTTACACTTGATTCTACTGGAAAAGAATTAGCAGGTGTGAAGAGACCTATTTTAGACATAAGTGTCACTAAAATATTTAGAGTCATTGAACAGAAATGTTAATGAGTACAAATTTTATGCTGACAACGATACAGATTTGTATAAACAATCTGATTCTGTGAAAGCTCGGTTAAATCAGACTTACGAAAAACCCAAGAATGCAAAAAGTTTTGAATTTGTACCATAGAACAAGGTCTCTAAATATATTGAACAGAGGTTAATGGAGAATATGATTGAACGTATATTAGAAATTCTACACACCAAATTTGGACAGGAAATAATATATATATATATATATATATATATATATATATATATATATATATATATATATATATATATATATATATATATATATATATACGAGATTGATGTTTGGCGGTATTGCATATTTAATATTTTTAATATTTCACACACACACACACACACATATATATATATATATATATATATATATATATATATATATATATATATATATATATATATATATATATATATATATATATAAACCGCTCAGATTAATCTCATACATTGATTTGTCTAAATAGTTTTTTTTTTAAATTAAAAATTGTCTAAACATAAAGACGGTAGAAGTAAATATCATTACACAAGAATTTCATAGCTTATATCTTCAAGAAAGAAGGAAAATAAAAAAAACAGCTAATACGGCAATCAGATTTGTAAACAGTTTTGGATTCATTAACAATAATAGATAATTTAACCCAAGTCAAATGAAGCGTCAACTGTTAACTCGAGCTCTCAATAATTTTGTTTTGTTGTAAGGTTGTGGGACTAACAGAGATGCATATAATCATCTAGTTTGATGATTCTAGCATGAAAAGAGCGTCTCAAATAAATTTAAAACACAAAATTTAACCAAAGCATATGAAGCGTGTAATAGGGGTCACAGTGACCTACATTTATGCTGAGGGTGTAGTACTTGTAAATATACATCCCCGTCACCAACTTTTACAATTCCATGTATAGCAGTGTGCATGTTAGGTGCAGAAAAACCTATGTGGTCATGAGCTAAACGCAAACACTTAACATGAGCTAGTAAAATGTGAAACGACTGTGATTTTCTTATGTTGTAAGGGGTGTGGTTCTAATAGAGAGGCATACAATGATCTACTTCAATGATTTTAGCATGAACAGAACTTCAGAAATAATTAAAAACACACAATTTAACCAAAAGTCATTGTAGCGTGAAATATGGGTCACAGTGGTCAACATTTGTAATGAGGGTGTAATACTCGTCAAGATGCATCCCCGTCACTGTGTTTTATGATTCCGGGTATAACAATATGTATACAGCGTGCACAACGCCTTCTTGATCATTAGCTGAACGTCTAAACCTAATACAAGTCAGTAAAATGTTAAATATAGGTCACAGTGACCTTTTTTGTTGTACGGGTGTGGTTCTAATAGAGAAATCAAACCCAAATCAGTGTAGTACTCGTCAAGATTCATTATCTACCCAAGTTTCATGATTCCGGTTAAACTATATGTATACAAGGTGCAAGAACCTGAGATAAACGAAAAAGACTAGCCCTTTTAGCCCACTCCCCGTGGGGGAGGTGATCTGAAGCCCTCTTGAAACTGTTGTCTAGGAGCTGGAAAGAAAGAATAGTTGAAATACAGTGAGGTTGAACATATAGGTATGTGCTTTTATATGTGTGGGCGCCGATGCCAATTCAGACGCCGAGATAATACTATAGCCCCCCTGTACTTCATAAAGTCGAACTAAAAACGAATAATCAGTTTATGTTAACACATGACATATCATGTATAGAAGGAACAAATAATGACTCTCCTTTATCTCATATGTAAATAAGATATACAATTTTAAGAAAATTATTGACTTTTAAACTCTCCAGCCATGTATTAATTCGAACATATTCTGTAAATGTTGAAATCTGGGATAAAATTTGGGTTATAAAGCGAAGCTTGGTGCTCTATATTATCGATATAGATTTGCATAAAATAATCGCTTCTGAAGTTGTCAATTTCTCTGAATTAATATGCCTCTGGTATATAAAATATTCATGTCAAGAAATATTCGGGAATAATTTTGTTTAGTTTTTAGCTAAATATGTCAGGATTTGCACTCGAATATTTCTTCTCGCTGAAGTGAAGTTTTTATTCATAAACATTGTCGTCGACCCCAAAAAATTAACATTATTCTAAATAATAACACAAAATATAGGCAAATTTTGATTCAATTAGGATGACTGTCACATCAAAAAGGGATCCACAGAATCTTCTATATGATGATCAAGTCACGTGCTATATTCGGGTAACTGATTGTGGGAGAGAACCCTGCTGTTTCAGCGATATGATGACAACTGATCACGTGGTAATCAAACAATATAATTTTAAAGCTTATACGATTCGTTTTGGCTGTAAAACCAAGCACTAGAATAACATCCGAATAAATCTTGAAGTTAAAAAATGACACTTGACTCATCACATACGTCTATTTAAAAACATTTTCTCCACACTTTGTTTTGGCTGTTCTTTGCTTTTGGAGGTATTAGATTTAAGGGTCAACTATCAACATATCGGAGGCATGCCAACTGCAAGATATGCCACTCATTTCACACCATTACATAAGGTCATGAACTGTCAGTCAACTCACTTAAACAATTATTCATCAATAACCTACGGTAAGCAAGAAGACACGACAAGCAAAGCAAATCCTGCAACTAAAGGGAATATTTCCCTTTACGTTGAAAGAACCCTACTTGGTTTTTAACCTAATACTGGAACTATAAATCCTCGTTACAAACACAAATTGTATGGGGTATATAGAACCGCCAGTACTCGCTTATAAGTCTGGTCCAACTGCAAGCAACATAAAGCCATATCTGCCGTCCCATAATAGGCCACCACATAAGGGTCTTTGTGATTTGTTCAACTGAGTACTCCTACCAAGCTGCATAAAACCCAGATCTGCCGGCGCATAATGCGCAGGGTGATCTGGGTCTGTGCAGTTTGCAGCTGGACTCTACTTATAAGCAAGTACTGACGGTAAGAGAATCAGTGCAGCGGATTTTGTAAAAGGAAAGGTATTTCACCGACAGGAGGATTAGTAAATATACAGCGCAGATTGCTGTTTTTTAGAATTTAAATGTCATGGCCATTCGGTACACAAAAGTGTTACATTCCAATTTTGATCGTCATCGCCAACATAGGAGAACACGGTAGAAAACATGCAGATTATTCACTGGTAGGCGTTGTTTGCATAATGTGCAGATAAACCTGATTTGCGTCTTTCATACTAGATGAAGTTCCTTGTCACGGTCCCTGTCTTTGTGCATGTGGTTTCATTCAACCAGACTCTCGCGTGATCTGAGATATCAAAGGGGAGAAAGAGTCTGGTAAAGGTCTGTACAACTGATGTTTACCCGTATGAGGTCTGCACAATTAATTATTACCAACAGGTATTACTGATTTATTTTTTCTTTCCATTTTCTTCATCCTGAAAAATACGCCATCTATATAGAAAAGTCCTTCAGCACTAGTTGTGCATAAGTGATAAATGTAAACATATTTACAATATATTTTAGAGGTCGTAGAATGTACGGGCAAAGCTTGACCCGTGCATGCATGTACTCCGTGAGTGTGTGAGTTTGTGTTACAATCTAAAAGAGTTTCGTACAGAAGTAAAAACATGTATTAACTATACATATTTTATCTGGTCGTTCCAAAACATAAAGAGAAATATAAAAATTGTGCATTTATATGATATAAGCTTTTATCAAGATGGTATACAAACCAGCCAACCGATCAGACAGTTTACCAGACTTGTGGTAGGTCTCGTTTTGAGCGTTACAATTGTTTGTATCGACCTTTACCAGACTATAGCGAAGATCTCGTGGAGTCACGCGACAGATCTGGTTGAACGAGACTATTGTACATGGGAAACTTAACAATAATTTATTTTGAAGGTTCAGAAGCAGCACCTGTCTTATTTTGACTATGCAAAAGGTGTGCGCCAAATAAATGTATTTTAAACATTCTCAAATTTAAAGTGCTCTTTCAGATACTGTTTTACTTTGTCCTCACAAATAGCCCAGTTTTCATTAGGTTCTCCTTCAAAACCATAAACTATCAAGCTGTTCCGTTTAAATTGGACCTCAACGTTATCCAAAATGTCCGCTAACTTTCTGAATTTCTGTTTCAAGGAACACTACACTATATTCACTATACTATGAAAAATAATAAAACTGAAGAAAATTGTTCTCCTTGTAATAATATAACTTTCTGACCCATAAAGAACATGTAAAACATTTGGGCTTCCATTGATAACTGAAGTCAAACCATCAGATTTGAAAAGTGGCGACGTCGTTTTTGAGTTCTATAAATAGCGCACGGAGAATCTGTACACATATTCGCACAACTACTGCTGTTACCGTAGAATCTGATAACTCCATGTAAATATGAGTGTGATGAAGATTTAATCCAAGGAGTCGAAACGAGTCTTGTAGACACACAGACTGTACAGATGGAATTAGATAGATCAAGAAGACGGAGAAAGGAAAAAAAATTGCAGACAGTACAACAGGTACAATGGAGCTAGACGCTTCCTTTCTATGGAAATTGGCTTAAAGTAAGTTGACATGAGAGAAAAAGGAGCATCTCAAAGCATCTAACTGCGAACGTTGGATTATTGTATCATTTATTTGATGCGTTACTAACATGATTTTGTTTTTCGATGTTTGCAGCCACTTTAAATCGCAATGACATATTCACATGCATGAAAAGCTCTTCACCTATTGCTATAAAAAGTACACCAAAAATCCATCTTAGATTTACAGCATTTCACACATTTCCAAGATTTTGAACGCTACTTAAATATGGTGTCTGCGCTCAAATCATAACATCTTTTAGCTTAACTTGTATACTAAGAATGCATCTTAGAATAAAAACATTTCACATTAAAATTGGGTCACTATGACCTCTTTTACAGGATTTTGAACTCTACTTAAAAATGGTGTCTGTGTTCAAATTATAACACATTTTAACCTATTATCACCAAACGTGCATGTCAATTGCATATGGGAAATCAGTTATGTCACACAACAAAACTGGGTTGTTGTGACCTACTGTCTATCGTTATTTGGTTACTCTCAAACATACTGACTGATGTTACAGAAGTGGACGTTATCTTGTGAGCTCCTGCTCACTAACAACTCTAGTTTTTTTTACGAGTAAAGCATGAGATAGCCAGGGCAGGTGTAGCAAGTGCAATTGCGCCCGTAGTGTTTGATCAAATTCAATTTGTAAAACATCGAAAAAAATCTGAACAACACAACCGATTGGCAGACCAAATCAGTCTAAGTTGTCTTTAATCCTTTGCTAACACAGTTCCGTTCAAATTTTAAGGCAGTGAGTATTTTGATTTTAAAAAGGAAGACAACATTATTAATTTTGATATAAATGCACCTAACAAAAAAGCAAACAGGAAAAACTATTGTATTTTAAAACCAACATAAATGGGATTGTACTTCATGGTCTAGATTCTTGTGCAGATGATGTCAGATTTTACCTTGTCTCTCAATTTCTGGCATGCTTGTTAATTTTCAAGGAATGAAAAGTTGAATAAAGTTCTGTAACTTAAAAAAAATTAATTTCTGTTAGTGTTTTTAGTTGTCTCAGAAACTTATTACAAATGGGTAGAGAGGAAACAAACGTACTATTTGATAAAACTGATGTGTGTTTTGTTTATTTTCAAAAGGATTTTCTAGCATTACTCTTAGCAAATAAAGAACAACTCTAATAGATCTCATAATATTTATGTTACTTAACGTAAACTGATACCCCCCTAACACATTTTGTTATATAGACTGATCTTATTCATATCTAAAATAATCATTTTTCTTATACTGTACGTCTTTCATAATCAGCAGA
The DNA here is from genome assembly GCA_029931535.1 of Margaritifera margaritifera. NCBI lineage: Eukaryota > Metazoa > Mollusca > Bivalvia > Unionida > Margaritiferidae > Margaritifera > Margaritifera margaritifera. The sequence continues at coordinate 130,714 of JAQPZY010001173.1, forward strand.
ATGTAATCTCTTTGTTACATCTTTTGCATTATTTTCGCCGATAATATTATCAAAATATGTGAAATATATCGCTGTCAGCCCTGAATCTATCATTACCATCAAATAAATATATAGAAGACTCATTCTTTTATTATTTTATTTTACGAGAGAGAGAGGGGGGGGGGGAATAGTTATAACATAAACTTTCCCTTCTAAATACCTCGAGATGACCCCTACGATTCCCATTACACAACAAATGGCTTGCTTTACCTATTGCTCTAAAACTGCGTATGAAAACCGCTTTACTAATAGGAGAATTTCTATGTATTAAAACTATTTTATTGCATCGACGTCAGCAGAAGATAACTATATATTATCACGGAAATTAATGTGAACGCATCAACATATCAACATACACTATCATTTTGCGTCTTTGAGTACCATTTTGATGCGTCACGTGACCATATTAAGCGTAGTCAAGGTCTATATCTAAAAAAGGAAACCACTACATACTTTATAGCTTGACCTTATTTTAAACGCAATTTTCTGTCTTTTTATATTAAACACAGGCACATATCATCATTTTTACAGTTATCACAAGGTTAACTTCATAAATTTTACAGTGAACGCAAGCTTAATTTCATCCTTTTTATAATGATCACAAGCTTATTATCCCATCTTTTACAGTGAACACAAGCTTATTATTATAATTTTTACAATGAACACAAGCTTAATTTCATCCTTTTTATAATGATCACAAGCTTATTATCATAATTTTTACAGTGAACACAAACTTATATCATAATTTTCCAATGAACACAAGCTTATTATCATAATTTTACAGTGAACACAAGCTTAATTTCGTCCTTTTTACAGTTACTTCAAACTCAGTTTCATCCTTTTTACAGTGAACACAAACTTAATTTCATCTTTTATACAGGAACACAAGGTTAACTTCATCATTTTTACAGTGAACACAAGCTTAATTTCATCCTTTATACAATGAACACAATGTTAATTTCATCCTTTGTACAGTGAACACAAGGTTAACTTCATCATTTCTACAGTGAACACAAGCTTAATTTCATCATGTTTACAGTGAACACAAGGTTAGCTTAATCATTTTTACATTGAACACAAGCTTAATGTCATCATTTTAACAATGAACACAAGCTTAATTTCATCCTTGTTTTAATGAACACAAACTTATTATCATAATTTTTGCCGTGAACACAAGCTTAATTTCGTCTTTTTTACGGCTACCACAAACTTAATTTCATCATGTTTAGGTGGAACACAAGCATAATTTCATCCTTTATACAATGAACACAAGCTTAATTTCATCATATTTACTGTGAACACAAGCTTAATTCATCATTTTTACAGCGAACACAAGCTTAATTCATCATTTTTACAGTGAACACAAGCTTAATTTAATCATTTTTACAGTGAACACAAACTTAATTTCAACATTTTGTCGACATTTTCAATCAAACATTAAAAAACAAATCCAAAGCAAAATTTTATGAAAATTGATAGAGTAACGCCCTTTAACTTCTTAATGTCAATTTTATATATATATATATATATATATATATATATATATATATATATATATATATATATATATATATATATATATATATATATATATATATATATATATATAGTGGAATGTTATCAGAGAGTGAAAAAATGATAGTTGATTGAATGTGTTTCGTTGGATAAATATATGGGTTTACTTTTTACTCCAAATCTGATCTGGTGTACAGTTAAACATACATTGACTACGGAGGCTCAGAAATCTATTTTATGTATATTTATATATCAACGTAAGTTTGGCTGCTGCAGTTGTTCTGATATTTTTCAACTTTTGAAAGCATGGTCAAACCAAATTTGTGTTATGTCTTAACAGTCTGTGTGTGTGTGAATATACAGAAATAATAGGAAAAGTATATAAAGAAATAATAGGAAAAGTATATAGAGAAATAATAGGAAAAGTATATAGAGAAATAATTGGAAAATTATACAGAGAAATAATAAGACAAGTATATAGAGAAATAAAAGGAAAAGTATATAGAAAAATAATAGGACAATTATACAGAGAAATAATAAGACAAGTATATAGAGAAGTAATAAGAAAAGTATATAAAGAAATAATAGGAAAAGTATATAGAGAAATAATAGGAAAAGTATATAGAGAAATAATAGGAAAAGTATATAGAGAAATAATAGGAAAAGTATATCGAGAAATAATAGGAAAAGTATATCGAGAAATAATAGGACAATTATACAGGGAAATAGTAAGAAAAGTATATAGAGAAGTAATAAGACAAGTATATAGAGAAATAATAGGAAAAGTATATAGAGAAATAATAGGAAAAGTATATAGAGAAATAATAGGAAAAGTATATAGAGAAATAATAAGAAAAGTATATAGAGAAATAATAGGAAAAGTATATAGAGTAATAATAGGACAATTATATAGAGAAATAATAAGAAAAGTATATAGAGAAGTAATAAGACAAGTATATAGAGAAATAATAGGAAAAATTTATAGAGAAATAATAGGAAAAGTATATAGAGAAATAATAGGAAAAGTATATAGAAAAGTAATAAGACAAGTATATAGAGAAATAATAGGTAAAGTATATAGAGAAATAATAGGAAAAGTATATAGGAAAGTAATAAGACAATTATATAGAGAAATAATAGGAAAAGTATATAGAAAAGTAATAAGACAAGTATTTAGAGAAATAATAGGAAAAGTATATAGAGAAATAATAGGACAATTATATAGAGAAATAATAAGAAAAGTATATAGAGAAGTAATAAGACGAGTATATAGAGAAATAATAGGAAAAGTATATAGAGAAATAATAGGAAAAGTATATAGAAAAATAATAGGAAAAGTATATAGAGAAATAATAGGAAAAGTATATCGAGAAATAATAGGAAAAGTAGATAGAGAAATAATAGGAAAAGTATATAGAGAAATAATAGGAAAAGCATATAGAGAAATAATAGGAAAAGTATATAGAGAAATAATAGGAAAAGTATATAGAGAAATAATAGGAAAAGTATATCGAGAAATAATAGGAAAAGTATATAGAGAAATAATAGGAAAAGTATATAGAGAAATAATAGGAAAAGTATATAGAAAAGTAATAAGACAAGTATATAGAGAAATAATAGGTAAAGTATATAGAGAAATAATAGGAAAAGTATATAGAAAAGTAATAAGACAATTATATAGAGAAATAATAGGAAAAGTATATAGAAAAGTAATAAGACAAGTATTTAGAGAAAGAATAGGAAAAGTATATAGAGAAATAATAGGACAATTATATAGAGAAATAATAAGAAAAGTATATAGAGAAGTAATAAGACGAGTATATAGAGAAATAATAGGAAAAGTATATAGAGAAATAATAGGAAAAGTATATAGAAAAATAATAGGAAAAGTATATAGAGAAATAATAGGAAAAGTATATCGAGAAATAATAGGAAAAGTATATAGAGAAATAATAGGAAAAGTATATAGAGAAATAATAGGAAAAGTATATAGAGAAATAATAGGAAAAGTATATAGAGAAATAATAGGAAAAGTATATAGAGAAATAATAGGAAAAGTATATACAGAAATAATAGGAAAAGTATATAGAGAAATAATAGGAAAAGTATATCGAGAAATAATAGGAAAAGTATATAGAGAAATAATAGGAAAAGTATATAGAGAAATAATAGGAAAAGTATATAGAGAAATAATAGGAAAAGTATATCGAGAAATAATAGGAAAAGTAGATAGAGAAATAATAGGAAAAGTATATAGAGAAATAATAGGAAAAGTATATAGAGAAATAATAGGAAAAGTATATAGAGAATAATAAGAAAAGTATATAGAAAAGTAATATGAAAAGTACAACGTGAGTTTTGCAAATGCTATCTTAATCTCTCATCCTCTACGAATAGTGCATATGTAGTTGGGGGATGTGGCATATACCCAGCATGTGTTACATCCTAAGCACGATGTAATAAATCTTGACTACGCTAAATTCATAAGGATGAAAACAGGTATTTCTATATGTATTATGGGCCAGTGATATAAAATACTGAATAATTCATTTGTACTTGTATTGAACATAGTGAATAATTCAATGTTATATTCTATCTAATGAACAATTGCAATCACTAGTATGCAATGCTTTTCAGATTCATGTATATACAAATGAACGTTCATCTTCGCTAGCCAAGCTTCCGATGTTTTAGCTTATCTTTAGATGTTAGTCTATATATATGTGTTAGCCTGTCTATAGATGTTAGCCTATCTATATATAGATGTTAGCCTATCTATATGTGTTAGCCTGTCTATAGATGTTAACCTATCTATAGATGTTAGCCTATCTATATATAGATGTTAGCCAATCTATATGTGTTAGCCTGTCTATAGATGTTAACCTATCTATAGATGTTAGCCTATCTATATATAGATGTTAGCCTATCTATATGTGTTAGCCTGTCTATAGATGTTAGCCTATCTATATATAGATGTTAGCCTATCTATATGTGTTAGCCTGTCTATAGATGTTAGCCTATCTATATATAGATGTTAGCCTGTCTATAGATGTTAGCCTATCTATATATAGATGTTAGCCTATCTATATGTATTAGCCTGTCTATAGATGTTAGTCTATCTATATATAGATGTTAGCCTATCTATATGTGTTAGCCTGTCTATAGATGTTAGCCTATCTATATATAGATGTTAGCCTGTCTATAGATGTTAGCCTGTCTATAGATGTTGGCCTATCTATATATAGATGTTAGCCAATCTATATGTGTTAGCCTGTCTATAGATGTTAGCCTATCTATATATAGATGTTTACCTATCTATAGATGTTAGCCTATCTATATATAGATGTTATCCTATCTATAGATGTTAGCCTATCTAAATATGTTAGCCTATCTATAGATAGGTTAACATATGTGAACTTTGGCTAGTGAAGACGATGAATGTTAATTCCTTTTAGTTCGTTTCCTTAAAGTTCAGACGGCACTGTTGAAGTTGTGCTTCTAATACTTATTCTCAAAGGTATAACCAGCATATATATAACAAGATACACGGGTCTCTAATGAAAACTGAATCAGGGAAATCGCAATATAGAAACAAACAGTCAATTCTTTTATTAAAATTTTATACAATTTACAGTTTTATATAATGCCTTATTATTAATAAGCCCATTGTTGGGATATATATTATTGCCCAAGTTACAAATTATCAAGTATTGGTTGCATCCATTACAACTAGCTGATGATGGAATTGTCCATTAGCGTCAACTGGACAATGCTAGGAGTGCAACATCATCCAGGTATAACGTCCTCAATTTGAAGTATTCTGAATATTTTAACATGTCTTGATTAAGACTAAACGTATTTACCCTATAAAGATGACATATTTATACAGGTATGATAAAGATGACATATTTATACAGGTATGATAAAGATGACATATTTATACAGGTATGACAAGTGGTGGAAAAGTAATACTAACAAATGTTTTACACTGACTATCTACTGCAAAATAAGGAATAAAAATTTTAAATGTCAAGATTTCTCCTAGTGCATCTAAATAAAAATTACCTTCCGTTATTTAGTCAAAAAAGACAAAGTGTCCATTCTCTTCATATTGAAACCGGTCGCTATCATATTTCAGTGACTCCAAGGGGAATCCAGATTTTATTGCTTTTGGTAGAAGATGAAAAAAAAAATCTTCTTATATACAGCGACTATGATAATTACAGGAAATAATTATTTGAGAAGCAGAACTCTACTGGATATGTTGCCAATACTGACATAGATTTTGTATTTGTCCAATTAATGAGCATGTTTGATTCCAATATTTCTTACTTTGTGTATTAAATGCATATACCAGAGACCTTGAAGGCTAATAAGTATTTGATATTTGTTGTTTGAAATGTTTGAATCTTCTTTATAAAGATTTTTTATCTTTAAATTATTTGCTTATCTTGAATCTGACAGATAATTATATATTATTTTAAACGTCTTTATTACTTTTTTGGTCTATACGAGTGCAAGGTAGGTATGTGGGGTTTGGTTGTGGTGTTGGTATATGTGCTATTACCGCAGAACTGCGTGATAAAGTATGGAGTGTTTATGATTATATGTGGTAATAGGTTGAACGGAGGAATGCATCCTAGAGTGAATGCAAGCAGGTTTTGCTAACCTTTTTGCAGGTGCTTTTATGTAATATATATTGTCATATCCTTTATATGGATAGAAGACAATAAATTACCTTATCTTATCTCACCTCCCGTAGAGGCTTAAATACTCTTCAAATACTTATTTTGCCCTAATTAAAATTTGAATGCCGAATGCCAAATGGAAGGAAAGAAAGTAAAATTGCGTTCTTTTGAACTGGACTGATTTCCTAACAAAACCTCCAACCTGACGTTCAACAATAAACGCTTTTGCGGCGAATTAGATTTTTTTTCTAAATTCGAGATGTTTTGTATTGTGTGATTAAACCTTATTCCTGAGTCTGTAAAGGGAGTTTATTGAATGGAACTTCGTATTAGATTACATTTAAACTCCCTTAATCTGCCTTTGGGTAAAATCTAGAGAAAATTCCATGCTTGACATTTAACAGTGGAGATAGAAATGCCTACTCTAACGATTCTAAGTTAAGCCAACATCGAAAGTAAGCCTACTTTGAAAATAAGCCGTTCAATTTCTACGATGTTTTTGCTCTTGAAAGTAAGCCATCTCTAAAATAATCCAATTCCTACGATGTTTTCCTTTTGCCGCACAAAATCACTAATTATTTGTACAAGCTGCGAGTTATTTTCGAGTTTTTAGGGTATAGATCTCGGCGCAATGAAGACACCGCCTTATTTCCTTGTACATGATCATATGTTGAATATTGGAAGAATGATTCGACATTACCATCTGATGATGCATTTGGTCAGAAAAATATTTAGAAACCGTTTTATGCAATCATCTGAAATGGATATGCATATTTTAAGGATTTATTTAGATAATATGCATTTAAACATACGTAAAGAGATGGATAGATATACAGACAGACAGGTATTTAGGTAGGTAGGCTTATTTTCATGAATTGAAAACACAAGAAAGAAAGGTAAAAAAAAGTCAACGATTCATTTATAAGTATGTAACCCCATTTTTTCAAGAGAATACCACATGAATAAACAGAATAATACGTTTATCAATTTTAATTGACATAGTTCCAGAAATGAGATTAACGCAGTTACTTATTGGCCCATACTGATTTTTCTGAAATAAGAGGGTTTCTGATTGATAATATAATCACGCTAATAAATATAAACAGCGGGTGAAAGGAAGAAATTCTGCAAAAATTGGACACGAGACAGTTACGTCATGACAATTGAATAAATCAGATTGAATTCGTATCCTATACACTGCCAACTGTTCAGATGGATAACCAGGTTGGCCTAAAAAGCCGTAGAAGTTTCTCTTGCAAGATGTGATTGATAAATGTTTTTGGGATAAACTCAGAGTTAAAATAAAAACTGACCAATCCATGTTCTTGAATGAAAACTTAAGTGGTTAAAGATTCATATGCCTAAAACACCAATTGGTTCTTTCTCTATAATATGATAGTTACATGTTGTAAAAGCTGCTGAGAAAGAGCTTTTCCACGGTTTTTTTTCAGATAATGTTAAAAAAGGGAGAACGAGGCATTGTTAAATCTATCATATGAACATCAAAAAGGTATTATAAAATGAGACAGATGCTAATGTGCACGTAAATGAACAGTTATGGACAATTAAGGAACATGAGCATAATTCAAGCTTGAATATTTGACTAATAAATACATCTTAAAAATGTTATTTCGTTTGAATGAGATAGATTAAGGCAGAAACTCTCTTTTATGTCTAAGTAAAACAATTTGCTAAATAAACCATGAAAGTTTCTAAAATCAGTGAGGTTGCAGTCCCCCCCCCCCCCCGTGATAAACAAACAAATCTGACTGCTGCTCTTTCTAAAAGTGTTCCCCCCGTGATAAACAAACAAATCTGACTGCTGCTCTTTCTAAAAGTGCCCCCCCCCCACCCCGTGATAAACAAACAAATCTGTCTGCTGCTCTTTCTAAAAGTGTTATTTATGGTAACCGTGTTGAAAGTTGGCAAATACGACATTTATATAAAAATAAATTGTGTTGTAAATGTGCCGTTGTCTGTAGTTTCCTTGTAAATGTCCCAGTTTTTACCTAGTTATATATTATCTACCACTTATAGATTGAGATATGAACATTTGAAGTGGTAAATTAAGTCCGTTCGTCATACTATAACCCTGAATTTAAGGAAATTAAAATTAAACGACTGTACAAATAGGCCAAATTAGTTTGATACATATTTCCTCAATTATAAAAAATCGAAAGCAGATGGTAGTTATTTGAGGAGTGAATCTTTAATCGCCTCCCACACACTGTAGCATTCCTGAATTACCTTTCTAGTAGTTTATGTCATGTTATAAACGATAGGCATATTTCCCTGTTTAAAGCTGGAGATACTATCTCGACGTGTACACACAATTTACAAAACAATTATTTCGTAGAGTTACGGTTGTTTCATCCGTTTATTTTAAATGGTTGAAATAAGTGTCGCAAATATGGTAAAATGGTTCTAAATCAAATTAAAAGAAACAAAAAAAAAACATGTACAACGGATCGACTCTCTCTGTGTAGCAGTCATTTGATCTTTAGAATAAGGAGTTTGTGAAGGGTGTATCTTATAATAATGTAACTTCTGGTTTTGATAGTTTCTGGGATTTTATTATACTTTATTTATTTCTTGTTTGTTACTCATTTGAAGTAAAAAAAGATCTTCAATATGCACATTTGCATGAGTTTGTCACTCTTTACTTGATCATGTGACTGAATTTACAATCCTTTCTCTCTCACATCTTCCTCCTCCATATTCGTTATCTAAATAAATTTATCAATTTCCTCATTTTCCATTCTATCTTTACTTCCCTTAAAAGCGTTCTTCAATAAACATACACGAGAAAGACTGATATGGGACCAAATTGTACGCGGATTAGGAAAAGGTGATGTGGGGGGAAGTGTGGGGGGGGGGGGAGTAGGGGAGCGGGTGCATGCAAGTGAACACTTTAAACAAATGCTAAATTTCATAGCAATATAGAATGTACATAGAAAAAGAAATTTATAGAGATAACTATTTAATACCCAATAAAAAAAGCTTTCCTAAATAATTTTGCAATTGTGTTGGAAATGCCTGAAAGGTTTCGCCCTTCTGGAGCACCTCTTGTCGATACAGAAATGCTGTGAATATGCTAAGTTGTTTACAATAGCCTTTTAGCGAACGATTGAGCTTCTGATGGCATTTGAATAGTGCCATCACCTATACTGTTCAAGGTCTGATGTTCCATTATATCGCAAGTGGTTTCCTTTGGGGAACAATATTGATTTCAAATCAAAAGGTTTTGATCGGCTGGTAACTCAATTTAGAAAAGATACACATATAAAAAGAGAGCGTCATAATGAGTATCGTGGTGAGCGGCGAATCGAAATTATTTCAGTTCCGAAATAATACTTTTCCCACTAGTCTGAAAATTGGTTAGGAGATATACTGGCCTTCGTTTGAACTTTTAGTCCGTGTTTGTAACATCAATGCTTATTATGTAGTTCGAAATGACGTGCTTATTACATTCACGCTATTCACAGTGGGTTACATCCCTTGTTTAGGATATTACCACTGCCACAACACTGTAAATTTGGTAGTAAAATGGAACCGGGAGAAAACCGTGCACTTTGATAACTGTATCACACTCAATTTAGACTGCATTTGCTGTGATCTTTACTCTAAAATGGCTTTAGTGCAGAATGCGAAGATTTTGCCAATACTTAGGATGAAAAGGTATAGAATTCTTTACTTGCATTGATGGATGATAGGGTTACTGATGTTACAAGGCAGCACGCGGGAGACGTCACAATATACAGATGACATCAGAATAAAGTACGTCTGAGTCGCCATGCACAGTATGGTTCTATTATCCTTGTTTTTGATTGGATTTTAATCTGTCATAAGAGAATAACAGTAGGAGCCAGTCAGTGTGGTCGTGTACTAATACGCAAGACGATGTACTAAGGTTTAGATGACCTAAGGGTCAAAACAGCGTTACGGCAGCGATATACTGTGAAAGAGTATGCGCTGTGTTAAGCGGATATTACATTATGATGTCATCAATATGACGTCATCTTTTACTTTCGTGTATCTTGGCACTATAAACTCTGTCTTTTTTAAATAATGAAAAAGGACAACTCTTAAACAGTTGTAATAATCGCAATAACAGTTCTGTGAAAGAAAGCGATAAATGTCTTGAAAATCGCATTTTATTATTTAGCTATTACTGCCCATTTTAAGCATGATGCACACAAATCATGTACAGATCAAACACGAAAGCCTTATATGGAATGTAATGACCAATATGAGCTGTAACTCAGGATCGGAAGTAAACAACGTTTAGTATTAGGCGCGAGATACAAATATATATGGAAATTCGAAACAATAGCTGTTTGGAAGCGAACATGGATGTTCTGGCTATCCACGTATATAATAATTGCTTCCTAAATCTAGGCAAGTCATTGAAAACTCCTGCCATAAAGCAATTCTAGCAAATTCCGTGCTTCACGCATGATTTATGTGCATCATGCTCGGTCTTTCAAATGAACAGTAGTAGCCAAATAATAAAAAGCGATTTCCACGAAAGAGGAATCTCTGTCTAACATGTTCATGGACGTTTCCTCCATATTTCTTTGTTTTTCATGCCTTTTGGAGATTTTAGGCTGATGGGCAAATAATCACAAACTCCCGAGATATCATATTATATGGTATTAGCAAGGGATCCATTCGATTCTCATCGTTACATAAGGACAGTAATGCAGCTGCCAGACAATTCCTACGGATACTTTTTGTACAATAAGTTACAATTAAACAAGTACAATGTGTCCAAATTCGTTCAGCTACTGAAGACCCTCAATTGGTTTTGAGGATAGTAGTGGGAGACTTTTATTACTGACTTAGCACAGTCTGTCTAGTATTTAAAAAACATCAAGACGTTACACAAGGGAAAGGGTTGGTAAATAAATAGTATTTGATAGTATTCATACTATGTTCTGTCGGACCAAGAGATTTTTAATATTTATCGTTTACAAGCATGAGACAGAAAATTTATGGCTTACAGAACGGAAAATCAATAGGATAATTTTAAAAATTATTTTTAAGGCTATCGAGACAGACCATGTCAGTTACCTCATCTGGCTGAAGTTTTTACGATATGTTTGCCAAATTGGTCTGTTTTTTTATATATATTTCAACATGGGCCTGTTGCAAACATATTTTAGCACTCATTGTAGAAATTCCTGATTTAGTTAAAAACGGTTCTTTTCATGTTTGAAGAATATTAATCATAATTTTCGTAGAAAAAAAGTGTATTTACAACCTTATTCTTAGAGAACAAATTTTGTGGTTTTGCTTGTCATTCTCTATATGCGTCATTTTATTTTCTCCTATATATTAACTGTTGTCTGAACTGAAAGTCGTACGCAAATCTGACATAAATCTGGCGAAAAAATCTTTGCACGAACTGAACATGTACCTAATAGTGCATATTATGATGTCACGCGATGACAGCTCAACGCCCACGGACGAGGATGATGTTCAGTCAAAGAGCCAGTCGGAAATACCTCAGAGACAAACACATAAACAGGAATGCCATCAAGGCCTTCGTGTGTAAATGTGAGAACAAAAATTATGATTTTTGTTTGGAACATAGAAGTCTTGTTTAGATATCAATTTGAAACTAACTTACAGTCGTTTATCATAAAATTTGACATCTGGCCTTTGTGAAAGTTGGGGCAAGTCAGAAAGTAAATTTGACGGTTTTGATGAAGGATACTTTAACTTTAACCGGCCACTTTAAATACTGTTCGAAATTTGAAATTGGTTGTATGAGTGGATCCGTCGACTTGCCTATAGTATGTGAGTTAACTTTTCCACTTGTCGACATTACAAACACATGCATATCCTAAGAAAGGTACCCTGGTAAAATCTTTGACATTTTCAGATGGCAGGAAAATAAGAAGTACGAATTTTGTATTTTATTCCAAAGTGAACTTTCTGATTTTCGATCTAATTTATTATACTTTATCTCTTGGAATTGATGAAGCTTCACAAATTGTCATTGGTCTATATGCCACACGTCACCCCGTTACAAGTTGTTACAGCGTGACAAAGATAGGACAGCACAATTATTTTGGTGGGATAACAATGTGATCTCTTCTAAAGGCAAAACATTTCTCTGTAAATGTACGTTGTATAGCTGTACTGAAAATCTGACGAATCGCAAAATGAGCAGAAATAGGCTATAACGGTAGAAAGGAACAGAAATTAACTGATTAAAGTTCAAATGTCTCAAAGTTTTGGAAGCTATGTAAATAAACACATGCACACAACGACACAATAGCACGTGATCAGTGGTATGAATACTTCAAATCGCTACTGTATCACAATGAACCAGAAACTAGTCACAATTTTGATTGTATGATTGAAACTCCAGATGATAGTTTTCAAAAGCTCAGTCTCTGAAGCTGAAGTTCTCAAAAGTATCCGAAATCTCAAATGAGGAAAATCGGATGGATCGGACGGAATAGTAGCCGAAATGATAAAAAGCATGATATCAACCATATGCCCTTAGTCAGATTAGTTGACGAAAGTTCTTTTTATATTGGGCACTTCCTAATTAATGGCGCGAAAGCATTATCTCTGCCTTGAGCATTTTTCTAATCAACAGGGCGAACACGTTATCTGTCCATTACAAAAAGGAAGGTCATTCAGATGACCCTAACAATTATAGAGGTATCTCTCATATTTATATTTTCAATAAAATTTGTACCAGTGTTTTAAGCCAACGCCTCATTAAGTGACGTGAAGCTAATGAAATGATGTTTAAGAAGCTCAGGCAGGATTCCGCAAAGGATATTCATCAATAGATACTATATTTTCGCTTCAAGCAATGGTTCACAAATATCTGAGGAAAAAAGGTTGCTTGTATTGTTTGATCATAAACTCTTCCAAGGCTTTTGACTCTGTCGATCATATCAAATTACTGAATTATTTAGCTAACAAAGGTCTCGATGTACAAGAACGTATATTCATGTGTGCAGATGAAAGGGCAATATGCTGAATTTTTCATCTTGGTACCGGACAAGGTTGCGTATTAAGTCCTATTCTGTTCAATCTATTTTATAAATGATTTGGTATATGACCTCCGACAAAAATGCCCAAATGCTAGTTTTATTGCACAAGAAATATCTGATCTTATTCTCTATTGTATGCTGGTAACGTTTCAAATTGTACCAATACAATCTTCTCTTTACTAATACATATTAACATGACTCTGTGAATATAGTGGAATGTGTCTCAATTTAGATACAAATATAATTTTTATATTCAGAAATAAGGAGATTTTTTAGTAGTAACACAAATTGACTTTATTAGGGTACAAAGTCCTAATTGCATCTGGTTATATATACATGGGACCTTACTTCATTCCTAAACTCACCTTGACGTCAGCGAAAGAAGAACTAGCAGTTCAAGCAAAATGTATTTACACACAGTCATTATTGTTCAAAATAAGTTAGGTACATTGTCTGCGACAAAAACTTTGAAGCTATTTGATAATATGATCACATCCGTATAACTTATGCCTTTGAAATTTGTTGGTACGAATATTCATATACAATTCAAATGATATATCATAGGTTTTGACAAGATTTCTGAAATTTCCGAAACAGACATACCCCCTCTAATCACGAGGAGAATGTGGAAGATTACCTTTGTGTTTTACTTATTATTCTAAATGTAATAAGTGCTTGATTAGGTTGGTCAGATGGATAAGAATTTATACCCAAGGCAATGTTATATTATGCTGAGAAAAACTGGATGAGTCTGGTAAAGTTACGCCTGTTACTAAAGGTAAGACATACTATTCGGATATATGTTTCGTTATGTTTGGTACGCACGGGATTAAGGAGACGTAAAAGTATTTGCACTCAGCTTCAAAAACAACGTCTTAAAGATAATTCATTTCAGGATTGGAATTTCGCTGTAAGCAAATCAGATAAAACATGTCACTATTGTAAATGTTATTATAATTTACCTGTTCAGTTTTATATAACCATTGATTTACCTACCGATCTATTAAATGCATTAGCCAGAGTCCGATGTTCCGCCCAAAATTAGCTATAGATAAAGGACAGTACACTGTCATCCATCCTAATCAACGTAAATGAATGTTAGGTGACAAAAACCAAATATTGATGAATATCATTTCGTTTTAAAATGCCCATTTTATTCAGATTTCAGAAACAGGTTCATACCAAGGAATTTTAGCAAGAAAATACCCATTGTGAGGAAATCTTTTACTCTTTGATGAAGTCTAAGAAGCCCGTCTTGATAAATATTTTCAGCATTCCATATAAGATATTAAGTGGATATGTAACAATATTATTATCCTAATTGAATAAATACTTTTTTAACGCCATTTTTTCTCTCTACCCATATGTAGTATGGCAGCTATCTGATGTAGCTCCCTTTCCGTCTCACTACATATTTTCATTGGGGTATCTTGATTTTTTTTATATTTTTATTTCACTTTGTGTTAATTTTATTTTGTAACCGCTATCTACAAGCGGTAAACCGAATATGTAATTTTGATCATTTACGTACACTATAGAATTTACTGCAGTATGTAAATCAGCTAGATATATGCGTCATCTGACTAATTAACAATAATTAATCAATTATTATGACCTACACACGTACGGTTCTCAATAAAGAGAGTTGCTACCGTTATGTACCAGTATTATGTGACGTACTATTAATCAACATGCGACTATTATTGCCACATCTCGTATAGTACGTCAATTAATATGACTGCATAACGGCTGCAGCACAATTACAGGATATTTAAGCCAATCACGACTTTTAATTTTTACAAAAATGCAAGATTCAGGTATTTGAAATCTAAACTTTACCTGAGATGTTACATAGATTATCTACAGGGTTCGATTAGAAATACATTACATAAATATTTACCCTCATAACAATTTTGTACAACCTGTCACATATTACTTATCTCCAATTTTAAGATAAAAAGAGGGACATTATGCGACGAAATGCGTCATTCAAGCTTTTGCTAGTGTGTAATTAACTGTGTTTCTATTTGCCATATTTCTTTCCAGGTGGAAAAGAATGACCAATATGATTATATCAAATGCTATATCAACATTTAAAACTTGAAAAGGGTTCGAGAAATGTAAGAAACGTCCTCACCCCTCCTCCGTTCAAAAAAGGGGTAGGTTGCGCATGTCTCACTGCTTCATTCTATACAAAGTGTTACTTACGGTGGCAGAAGGTTTCCTGCAAGCCGACAACGACGGTAAGTGGATTAGATTGTATTTGTAAATATGTCATTGTTTATGGTAGCATCATAAATGCCTCCATTACTAGATACGTAACCTTTATCTACATATATGTGGCATACATTTAAAGCGGTAATTGGATAAGTTTATGTCATTCTACCGATAAATTGGAGGCAGAAACGATTGTAGACACAGGGTAAATAGGTTTTTCACCTATTTATTTACTTATCATTTGTCGATAGATGTACATTATTGAAAACGCTTCACGGTCAAGTTTCTTTTGTGTGTCATACATTGCCTGTATCTAAACAGATAGATGTAACTCTATTGATGAAAACGGATATAGAGTAATCATGAAATACAGTGGACCTTAAGAACATAAGCCTGACTGGAACCATATTTATTGCCTAATATGTACATTACCAATTCAATTAAATAACTAGCAGTATGCACATAAGACAATTCAATTTTGATATGGACATGTGACAATACAATTTTGATATGGACATGAGACAATTCAATTTTGATATGGACATGAGACAATTCAATATTGATATGGACACGAGACAATTCAGTTTTGATATGGACACGAGACCATACACGAGACAATACAATTTTGAAATGGACATGAGACAATTCAATTTTGATATGGACATAACTGCACTGTATCAACAATATGACGGCAACGGCACTGCTGATGAAACACTGTGTTTTTACCTTTCGCAAGGAATCTAATGCATAATAAATCAATAAATCATATCTCAACACAAGTACTAATTTTTTTTTATATCTATAACGTTCAAGAAAACCGAGATATGTTTACTTGATTAACTCAAGATCCTCCACGTTCAATTGATTTTTTTTCTACCTACACTTTACAGGAAAATGTTTGGTTCTTTTTTCTCTCTCTTATCTTTAGCTATTTTTACAACCCCAATATTAAACCTCCCGTGTTGAACGTGACTAATAGTTTTACAGGACTTAAGTTATATTTTTGATGTATGGACTAAAAATAGTTACTTAAATCCATTTCAGTTTATACTGTACAATTAATGTTTGTGTCTAAAAAAATAATTCAGGTTTATGTATTTCCTCATTGCCTTTACCTGTTCTATATATTATTGTCTTATTCTGACAACCACTTGGACAATGAGATATTTAAACAACACATGTTTTGCGAAAAATAATGTCTTTTCTATTTGCACTATTTGATTTATAGTTCTTATATATGTCCTAACAACGAGTTGCGTTTTTTATCATTATACAGACTGGTTGTCTTTTAAAAAGTGCACACAGATTGACAGCAATCATAAAATAAGCGCGTTATCTGATAAAGCAGATACATAAATGATCAAAAATTACTTTCGTGAAATGTTTCATGTTGACTGTGGTAGATAACTAATTTATATATAACACTTGTAGAAAAATATAATTGTTTGTTCTTCGTGTGAAACAGTTTATTTCAGACAATGTTCAAGTAAAACAGTTTGTCATCAGTGGTTGATTTAGTAGAATACTTGTGAAATAGCTATCGTCAGCTCTCAGCCCGCCAATTAGATTCTCATAAACGATTTAAAGCCATATGATTCCCATAAAGCCATTCTAGTACATGTGTTAGCTATCATATAAGCTTGACAAACAGTTGATTAATCATCCAAAACCACTTTCCAAAGGCCTTTATGTATCAGAAATGACTGTAGCGAAAGCCAGAGGAAATCGTTCATCAACATATATCAAGTATTTAACTCCTCTTTGCAATACCTCGGTAATAGCAAGAGATCTTCCAGGCCCAGGATTTGTAATGTCGGTTAGACTAAGAATATCTTTAAAAAGACTTACCAAATTAAGAAGTGCGCTTCATAGCCTATCGGGGCCACGGGTGGCCAAGTCACTGACATCTCACCTCTGTCCGCGTGGGTTCGAGTCTCGGGCTCGGTCAACGTAGGTGTGTGAGAAAGCTTGCCAGTAGCTTCCCGTGGTTCGGTGGTTCTTCTCGGGATTTTCTCGGGTTCTTCCTATACCAAATATACTGGCCGCCATGTATAGCCTATCACATCTGAAAAATGGCGTTAAACCCATAACAACCAACAACCAAATCATAGACCTTTAGAGGCCCTAAGCACTGAAAAGGGTATCCCCCCCCCATATGTAATTTAACAAAAAAAAAACGTAATTTCTCTTTTTTTTTTTTTTTTTCCTTTGGTGCCCCTGCTTTGCTGGTGCCCTAAGCACGTGCTTAGTCTGCCTATTGGGTAATCCAGCACTGATCAGATCAGCAAATGTCAAGACTTCATAATGCAAGCGGCACGTTTCAGCATGGTTAAAATGAAATGTGCATTTGAAAAGCTAAGAATATATCGGTTAACCCAAACACTTAAAATAATGTCAGTCAATTTTACATCTATCCAAACTAAGTTCACTATCATAGTCAAGGATCGAAAATGCGATGCATAATTCAGAATTACACGAGGAACGATGACACAGTAAGCACGAGAAAGCAAAGTCTTGTACTGTTCCTATTTCAATTATATAAAACAAGGATATGCAAACATATTTATGAGAGTTGTTCCAACATATACCGTCTATACTAACCTATAAGTCAGATCCAACTGCAAACTGCACAGACCCGGATCTGCCGTCGCATAATGCGCCGGCAGATCTGGGTCCATGCAGTTTGTTAGGACCAATCAATATAACAACCCTGATATAACGGCGAATTTTGCGACGGCAGATCATGGTCTATGTTGTTTGCAGTTGGACGCGACGCATAAGCGAGCATAGACGGTATTAGATATACTGCGAATCGGGTATATCTATGTCTCGTTTATCATTGCCGTGTCATGTATTATAATAACTTTATTAGTCTAGGACGGACTGTTGAGGACCTATTTCTTAAGTTTACACTCCACTATATATTCTCTGTAAAGAAAAGAAATGAAGAAAAAAACAAACAGAAAACAAAAACAAAAAAAAAAAAAACAACCCATAAACTGACCTGTTATGGAAAGAGGAGAAGTTGTAGGATATTGCTGACGTCTTTATACTCAACGGGACTGACTGAAAAGAGGATCATGAATTTTAGAAAATGTTATCAATAACGTTAAAATGTTATCAATAACGTTAAAATGAAGACCCGCAATATGATCAAGTTTTTTTCCCGACACTGGTAGAGACTAAAGGAGAAGAAACGGAAAAAGAAGAATGAAAAAGAAAGAGGAAGGATGAGGGAAAGAGAGAAAGATATATTGACGAAGACCTGAAAATCCAACTAACTTCTATTTTGTTCTATAACTGATCTGGATTCCGTCGATTGATTTTATATTATGTACTCAAGAGGGACACATGTACAATGCAAAAATGTTTTTAATGCTTCAACCGTATTACACGCACTTTTTCTTGACGATGTTTATCCATAATTTTTAAGGTGAAGTTGTCTTTTAAAACCTCTTTAGAGTTAATTGAAACTTTGGAATGGTTAACAAACATAAAATCAATTCCTTCAAAAGTAGTCGATTATATATCTTCTGAAACCTTTATCAAAAGAAAAGCTTCCAATATACAGCATTGTCATGCGTTATAAAATGTCCATAATAACAGAAAAAAATGCACCTTAAAATAAAAACTAAGAAAATAAGAAGTCCCCGCCAATGCATTTATTTGGTACATGTATTATTGGTGAATCTCTTCCTGAGAATAAACCACTGAGCGGAGCACTTACTGAGCTAAAAATCACGATTTTGGTTATAAAGGACGGGATTTTGTATTAGCTAATGATACAAAGCATTGATGGAAAATGGCTGAATATGACTGTGTATACATTACCTCAGTACCTGCATAATATTGTTATAATATTGTTGACCATATGTATTATAGTAACTTGATAACTAATGTTCAAAACTCCAGGGACATTGTTGTTCTTATACATGTACACAATAACAATTGGGCAAGACGTGAGGTCACGAGATAGCTTGAGGATTAGTTCACTTAAGGCTCTTATTCATAAGAAGAAAAAAAATTATATGGAGATTACCATCCTAGAACTTACAAGTTTAAACATAATAAAAATACCGTACTTATTTTTTTTATAAATGTAGAGCACATCAACACAAGTAGTTTACTTAGTATCAAGGCAATTGGAGTAAAGTCCTATGCCCAAGGACACACCACAGTAGCCGACTTGGGCTGATGTGATGGTAGGATTCGAACTCTCACTCTTTCAGTCGCGAGTGCGTCAATCTATCCACAGAGTCATTGGTTCCTGCCTCTATTAGTCGCCTTTTACGACCTGCAGGGGGACGCATCGGGTCTATTCTACTATGGAGACGGATCACCGCAATACTTTTATACTTTTAATTTTCTATTAATATGCAATATATATTCTATTTTGCATTTTCTATTTTGCATTATTCTATTTTGCATTTTCTGTGTGTTTATGATGTACGTTCTAGGTTGCATCTTTACTAAATGCGATGTGTTAATATTGGAATACTGCAATTTCATATCTTAAAATTCCATGTCATGATTGAATGTGTATATTTTTAATCTTACTCACGTCAACATTCCACATTACATCATTCCATTTCTAAATATCTTCTTTGCATTCTGACAATTCATTAGATGACATATATTAATCACCCTAACAATAAAAATACATAACATCCTGGAAGTTACAGTTGCAAGTAAGATGTAAGCATAATGCAAGTTGGAATAATATAATCAACGCGATCTGTTACATCTCTCATTAAAAAGGCTAACTATCTAACGTCCTGTATGTATCACAGATTCTAAGCATGGTCCTGTATGTATCACAGATTCTAAGCATGGAAGGCATATCCACGGATCCCCGATTCCACCACAAGCCCTGGTTAACTTGCCGTATCTCGCAACAACAACAAAATCATCCTTTATTGCTCTTGCAATCTCAGTCCAACTATATTGGCAAAATGGCAGATACTTTCTTTAAAAGCTTATTTATTTATTTATTTATTTATTTATTTATTTATTTATTTATTTATTTATTTATTTATTTGTTTGTTTGTTTGTTTATTTATTTATTTATTTATTTATTTATTTATTTATTTATTTATTTATTTATTTATTCTTCTTAACACGCTGATCAGGAACCAGAGATTGTTCAATGCCAATCTCACCAACACCGGATAATCATTATATTTAGATACACACATAAATATAGACGTAGAGCATTATCTAGAACACTTTTCAGTTTCAGGGGATTAAATTATATCTGTCCGTCCTCCCGTCTTTCCGTTATGTCTGTAAATATAGGTCATCCTAAATCACTGGCTAGAAATTCACCAAACCTATTTGGTAAGTTGTCGGTATCGCAAATACATGTAAGAGGGGTAAACGTATTTCGCTTTGTCTCCACGGAATCCGGGAGGACGTAGGATATTTTGTTTTCTTCAGCCAATCTGTATATATTTTATATATCTGGTTCTTGGAGGAAGACGTTACATACATATATGTTGCTGTTTACTGTTCCCATGTTTCTGCCTACGTACACAACCAGACTCTTTGAAATTAATTATATATCTTAGTTTATTTAATTGACTTTATTTTTCTTTTCTTTTTTATATTGTTTGAGACATTTTCATGTAAACCACAATTATAAGAGAAAAATCGTGTTTTGGTTAGCTAATATTTTTGACAAGTCGGTATGCGGTATAGCATCTGCTACATCGCAACCACCTATTCGCCCCCCACCACCACCACCACCACCCAACCCCTTTTCTCTCTCTCCCTCCTCTTCTCTCTCTCTCTCTCTCTCTCTCTCTCTCTCTCTCTCTCTCGCTTAGTTCATAATATTGTTCTTTTATGGAACACCCAAGTGTGAAATCCACATGAAATCTTCTTTATCAAATCGAATCTTTAACTTCATTTTTAAATTAAATGTTTTGCTAAATATAAAGCTTTTACAAAACTTACATTTGAAAATAACAAGAATGTCCTAATTCTGTATGAATATCGTATAACTGAGTAAGAAGATTTTATTTTGATTTTATTATTTTTTATAGCTGTGATTTATTTATTCTCATAAACCGATTAAGCATTCTTATGTTATAAAGGTCTTCCAAATACTTCTTTATAAAAACTGTCACGTGATGCTCCCTTGTTTAGTTATTCATGTAATTAGTCACACAGGAATTCGACGGATTGTTCAGTTTGAAAGAAGCAATTTACAGTATGTATGGGTATATAAATTTATAAGGCTGTTTAGCAAGGCTAACACAAGATTATATAAATAGAATCGTACGTTTCTGACCGAACAATGCGCTTAATGCCTTTGATAAATACTGTCGTTATGCTGACCATTTACTTCATCAAGGGTCTATCTTGCTAATATAGGTCCCTGATTTTCATATATATATATATATATATATATATATATATATATATATATATATATATATATATATATATATATATATATATATATATATATGTGTGTGTGTGTGTGTGTGTGTGTGTGTGTGTGTGTGTGTGTGTGTATGTGTGTGTGAATCGAAATGCTACAATATATAAACACGAGAGAGAGAGAGAGAGATGCTAAAATCCAGGGAGACTTATCACTTGAAGGACTGAGGGAGAGTGTCGAACTTTTAAAAACAAATGTTCTTTATTTTACAATCCCCAGATAACTAATTTGCAATATGGTCGTCAATTTTAAACATAGGCGTTACAATAAAAGAAGAAAAAACATGAATAAGAAAACTGGAGATTATGTTGGAACTAGTAAGGAATGGTCAAAATGACAAATCATTACTTTTATATTGTTTTATTATTCATCAACTTCTACGTTACTGAGGAGACACTACAGGCGTGACCAGTATATCAGTCCACCATGATTAGTATGTGCAATATACCGAATACAATGTTTATGAGCCTTATGTTGATAAGAATGGAAAAAAAATACCATTGAGTGCCTTGAAATTGGCGTAGAATCATTGACCAATATATTTCACTCGTAGTCTGAAAAAAGCATAATTTTTGAAGGTTCTGTCTATTTGTCAATATCATAAAGTCAAAATTATTGAAGGTTCTGTCTATTTGTCAATATCCTAAAATGGTGCGCACATACTATTTTATCGTAACTCCTATTTCACAGCTGTTCATTGGATTGAAAAATGAGAATTCTATTCTAACATATTATTATAATTCATGATGCTTGGTTTAGATATGACCTTAGAATTACGGGTCATGGTCTTCAAAGAATAAACCAACTCGCGTGTCTCCGCGGGACATCATGTAACACCTTGTTGAGGGACGTTGTAGAGAAAAGAACAATGTGTCGCCTGAACGTGTCTTGTAACCTCGATACAATATAGGTCAATGCACAGGACGCTTTCTTGAACTATCCATTTTAATCTCTAACAAAACAGGTTTATGCGAGAAATAACAAGAATTAAAAATGTTGTACTTGCTTGAGTGATAATTCTTGAATGAGAAAGTAATTTGCCACGAAACAAGCCCGTATAACTACAATCTTTGCATTATTGCGGAATATGCAGTGCTTTGTCTCACCACAACACAGCCGCTCCACTACTCTCATCACAGCACTACACTACAGCCACTGTACTACTCCCACCACAGCCGCTCCACTACTCTACATTTCCGACACTTATAAAGTTATCTTACCGTTAACTTAGCAGAGACAATGGTAGATTCAGGAATATCATTTAATGAGGTGCGTAAACAAGTAGGTCTGTGGAATTAAACACATGGTGGGGGTCCAGTGGCCGAAGCTCCCTTAAACTCCTGCATTTTAAGCGTTTTCAGGGCATAATTTTAACCATTCAACAAGAAAGAAAACTTACTCTAGGAAACGTTCCGGATGTTTTGCGCTCATGTTTTGGTGTGCTGCGCGGCCGACTCTGCCACCCGCCCCCCCCCCCTCCCAATTCACCGCTCCTGAGAGACAGTAGTAAAATGAGTAGTAGTATTAGTAGTTGTAGTAGTAATTTTTCTTGTTGTAGTAGTAGCGGCAGTAGTAGTTTTTCTTGTTGTTGTAGTAGTAGCGGCAGTAGTAGTAGCAGCTGTATTTGTAGTAGTATTAGTGGTAGGAGTTTTAGTAGTTTTAATTGTAGTAGTTGTAGTGGCAGTAGTTGTAGTAGTAGTTGCAGTCGTTGTTGCTATTGTTATTGTCGTTCCTGTTTTGTATTTGTTTAGTGGAGCTACATTCAAGAGTAAATGCATTGATGTACTTGATTGACCTTGCTGATTTCGGATGATATACAAGTAAATGATTGACAGGATCTTCCTTCATGAGTCTTTTCAGTTACAAGTTCTAGTATTGGTAATATGAGTCGTTGGCTGGGTGTGGGATGGTTGGGGGGGGGGGGGGGAGATGGTTAGTTTCTTTACCCATTATAAAAATATTTATGAAGAGATAGTTTTGCTAACCATTGACCCTGTCTCATAGCTACGCATCAATCAGTGTTTCCCCTTTAATACGGCTCTTATCTTTTAACACGATTCTTTATATGCGTTAGATTACATTATTCTATATGCGTTCCAATACATTATTCTATATGCGTTCGAATACATTATTCCAGTCATGAATCATTCATGCATCTCGACCATAAAAGCCAATTGACCATGACTTTATCTATGGTTTAGGACAGGGGTGTTAAACTCATTTGCTATGGCGGGCCAGATTTGGTATAAATAATAATAAATAATAATAATAAATCATGAGTCTAACGGGCCGTATGTTTGACACCCCTGGTTTAGGAGCACAGGCTTGTTCACATAATAAAAAAAATTGTGGTGTTTTATTATATTTTTTTAAAAAGCCAAAACTAAATCCGCACCAGATATAATCAGCGCAAGACCACTCACCGTAGATTACCATATCCGCTCTATTAATATTACAGTTGTCTCCATTCAGAGCAAGAAAAATGAAAGCTTACGCTCTTGGTCAGTTTGTGTGACTCATAAATCATAGGCACGATTACAATCTATTTAAATAGTTACATCTAAATTGTTATCTTTACTATTTTATGAATTTTCAACATTGTGTACAGAAATTCAAAACAAATAAAAATTCCTGCGTCGGCTTTCATGTTTTTGTTTCTTCGTGGCATGTTCAAAATCTCTAAAAGTTTGTTAAAATATTGACGAGAAAAAAGGTCAAACAGAACTTTCTTAAATCCTAAAGGGTTGATTCTAAAAAACGCATATTTCAATCTCATACATGTCTGGTAGTTTTTGTTCGTGACTGAGGCAAGAGAAACTTTGCTACTACGAAATTTGCTAGCTGCATGTACTTCATTGTTTCTTACATATGATATATACTATTTCTTATAATCTGCAGTGCATTTCACGTGCATAATTTCTTTCACTGGGCAGAATTTCTTTTACAACAAAGTGGTGTAATACCGGATATTTTCAACTTCTTTTGTCATGGACAATGTATGAGATTATTAGTCTAATCATAATCAAGTTGTATTGTGGCACATAAGTGGTATATAAAAGCAAGAAAATGTATTTGCGTTAATAATTTCTTATAATAAAATAAATATTTTTAACATTATGTTTCAAAGCATATCATGTAATTGAAGGGAAATAAAAAAAATGCCTAACGTATAGCAAGGTGAAGCATTTTGAAACATGTTACTTTTCAACGTGATAAGGAGCACACTAATCACTTTCGAAACTGGTGTTTATGCATTTTTGTCTTTCGAAATTATTCTATTTCTTATAAGTGTGACAGTTTTCCAAAAAATATTTTCCCCAATGTTCACTGTATGTTACGACTCTATGGTCTAAGAAACATGTAACAGAAAGAAAGTGAAACCAATAAATCAAGTAAAAATCAACAAGCAATTTATTTCTAGACAATTAAAGTGATAATTCAAAAGACACTTACAGTAACATGAATTAAAATCCAAATAATTCAATGATCCTAAGTGTCCTAATCACATGTCCTAAATATAGAATGTTCCGAATGAATGACTCTAACCTTGAATGTATTGATGTGCCAATAGTCTTTAATGTCATGATGTGCCAGTAGTCTTTAATGTGTTGATGTGCAAAAATGCAGTACTCCAGAACATCTTTGAATAAGTTCACATAAGATACCAAAATCATCAGTTAAAAATCCAAAATCCAAAGTCTATGAACACTTTAATAATCTATGCATATTTTAAATAATTCCTCTCTCTGAATTTGGAATGATTTTTCACAACTGTAATGGCGCTTTAAAAGTCTGATGGTAAGGTCGAAACTGAAATACTGTCCACTAAACATGGTATATATAAAGATAGGTCACATGACAGAATGTTCTAGAATATTATAATGTATGTGACTTTTTGACACGTAACTCTAAGGAAATTCTGGTTTTATCTGTAAGCAAAATCAACCTTGACCTCAAATTGAATCAACAACTTGTTTTCCAAAACCGTCTTTGAACTCAGATACTAAGTAAACAACCCAATTCAAGGACAATAGCTAAACATGTCAACATTATACTTAAAATTAAGGTTTAAGCAAATATAAAAGTGAAGAAACATTTACAATTTCCTAAAATATTTATATTATATAAACGTCATACATAACACTGTATTTTAAGCCAACCGACACAATATATATATATATATATATATATATATATATATATATATATATCACATTTATAGTAGAATGGACTCATATTTGAGTTCTTTTCTTCATTTAAAGGCGTGTCTATCGTAACATGCAAAATGGATTATTTCACTAAAAGACGTCAAACATCAGGGTTTAAAAGCTCCATACAGAGTATTACCTGGGCACGCAAATCACTCGAATTCGCGTTAACTGAGTGTTGCGTAAAGAAGCGAGGGAATCGAGCGATGATGGAGTACAGGCGTCGATAAGCAATCATCCGCGTGATTCATTTGTATTAGAGTTAATTATATTCTGTGGTCCAATAACTAACGGGATGCTTTACATCTGCTCCCACTATTTATAAAAGATTAGAACGGAACCCATGTGTTCTCACAAGAGTTGTTACTATTCGTAGAGAAATTACCTCTTTGATGCACTATTTAAGTCTCTATCTCTAGAATTAACTTTTACATTCAAACTTAATTTGTGAATGTATCACTTATTATTAAATTTGAAACTCTTTTATTTGAAACTTAATCTTGAATAAATATTTTGAAGAGTTGGTACTATACAAGATGTTTTTTTGTTTTTTTTTAATTTTTTTTTATAATTTTTTTTATTTTTTTACCAATATGGACGTGTTGCACTGATACAAGAGCCAGGTTCTTGGCTTAAATTTCAAACGAGACCTCTTTACTATGCCTTTTAGCCTCAAACTTTTAGCAAACTCATGTTACTCACTTTTCAAATTTAACCTAATATACTCGCGTTGTTACGGTTGAAACAAGTTTAATATGTATTCCAAACAAATTAGATACAAGGAAATGTTGAGTAATACAAAGAGTATTCTATGAAAATACAAAGAGTAATCTCTGAAAATACAAAGAGTAATCTATGAAAATACAAAGAGTAATCTCTGAAAATACAAAGAGTAATCTATGAAAATACAAAGTAATCTATGAAAATACAAAGAGTAATCTATGAAAATACAAAGAGTAATCTATGAAAATACAAAGTAATCTATGAAAATACAAAGAGTAATCTATGAAAATACAAAGTAATCTATGAAAATACAAAGAGTAATCTATGAAAATACAAAGTAATCTATGAAAATACAAAGAGTAATCTATGAAAATACAAAGAGTAATCTATGAAAATACAAAGATATGAAAATACAAAGTAATCTCTGAAAATACAAAAAGAAAGGAAAATAAGAAAGATGTGACACAAATTTGATTAAAGACATAAATAAGGATACGATTGCCATCGACGTTTAGCAGTACATCAGCACAATTCTGGCTTTATAGTGCCGAGAAAAAAGCTATGTAGCAAAATATGGTAACGCCAAAAACCTTGCCAAAACTCACACGAAGATCTCCCCCCCCCCCCCATCCCCCGACCAAAGGTAAATATGCACAACGAGACAACAGAATAAAAGTAAAGATGTGGAATGACTCCTAAAATAGATATACAAATATAAAGGCAACAAAAAAAAAAAAGGTATAATCCTTTAAGAAAAACCCAAGGTGTTTTGTTTAAAAAACATAAACCTCACATTTTAAAACGGCCAAAGAACTGTTTTGAGTGGTATATCATCACGTGACGCATCCCACAGGAAACAGGTCACCTCCAGTAGTCGCCTCTTACGACATGTGGCATATTTTACATCCTCGAGCCAGCAGCGTTTGTGTGGGTTCATAATAGTCCCTGACCAAACCATTCAGTTACTAATGACATTTGAATAGTGTCATCACCATTATTGTTACAGTGTGTGATGTTTCATTGCACTGCTTCTTATACCCAGATAGTCTCTTCAGATAACAACACCATTCTTACCATTGGCACCATTCTTACTAACTTACTTACTTAAATTATACTCCCGTGCGACCAAACTGGTCATGTGCGAGGAGCTTGGCACCATTCACATGCCGTTGTATTATATGTACAGGCGTTTATTGGCGTACTTGGTTTATCAAGTATGGGCCCATTCACGTGCCATGCTATTATAGGTACTGGCATTTATTGGCGTGTTTGTTTAATCAAGTACGGACCTATTCACGTACTGGCTGATACTTAATAAGAACGATTCTAAGAATATTAGCAATATCATGAAAAATTGTCACAATGCTGATTGCTTTCCAGCTTTTATTTTGTACACACTTGCAGAATTAAGAAACGGATTCTTGAAAGTAGAGAAGTTTAGTTTGCAAGTAGGCCGAGATAAAGAAAATGCTATTGCTTTGCTATTTTTTTTTAAATTCTAGAGCTCTTGTTGTCTTTAGAGACTTTAATGTAGTTAGCACTTCAAAATTTTAAATGGGGAATAGGAACGGTTAATAAGATTAATATTATGACTCGATTTGTCAGAATACCAGCACAGTATTAGAGTCAATTTTCGCCGTCAAATGTTAATACTGTCATAACAGCTTTATCACAGCCACAACCAAATATGCATACTTTCGAGTTTATTTCATGTATTTCTTTACCTTTCCTGTTACAGCCGCTTGCAACTTTTAAATTTTGAGACCATTATTCCCCAAATGTGTGTGTTTGTGTGTGTGTGTGTGTGTGTGTGTGTGAGTGACAGAGAGAGAAAGAGAGACTCTAAATGACATGCATCGAGTGCTTTTTAAATTCATGTGTAATCATAAAGTCAAGGAGCAATGTGACATTAAGATTTATAAAATGGTTGCTTGATAGATGCGCACTTTTGTAAAAATCAATGAAAATGCGTGTAGAAAACTCACACGATTAGATAGATAGATAGATAGATAGATAATATGTAGTTAATATTTATTTTGTCATTACGTGCGATAGATGATTCCAAGCTACAGTGCAGAAAAGCAGTATCACTACCCTAATCGCATAGAGACTTTTTAAATGTGGAACCGCATGAACAAACAAAACAAAACAAATATTTAAAAACAGATCACAAGGATTAAGGGTACTTTATAATGCTTATGGACTTTATTTATATTAAATTATTACAGATGAAATATTTTTCATTTAATTATAATTTTATGTTTATTCATGACATAATTATTACGACATTTTTCGTCTCAAAGATGCTATCAGGGACCGACTACGACAGAGACTTTTTCAGCCAAGTTCGGTTATAAAACAGCTTTTAGTTTGAACATAGTGAAAATGGTGGTTTTGGGGTGGTGGGACTTTTAACAACGATTTTATTTATGTTTCATGGTGTATTTTGTATGCTTTTGAGAACCATATATAAAAGCAACGATCATATTATTAACCATGTTGGGGTAATTTGTTAAGATTTTCTGCATGTAAGTATCTTATGGATGAAAACCAAGGACGACGGACGTTCCCATGGGTACAATTAAGATGAAAACCAAGGACGACGGACGTTCCCATGGGTACAATTTAGATGAAAACCAAGGACGATAGACGTTCCCATGGGTACAATTAAGATGAAAACCAAAGACGATGGACGTTCCCATGGGTACAATTAAGACGAAAAACAATGACGAGGGACGTACCCATTGGTACAGTTACGTTGTGTACCTTTACATGTTTTAGGGCTGCGAGTTTGTTCAACAATTTTGTCGCTGGGATTTTAATCTGAGAAAAGGATAAGGATACACGTTATTGAAATGTGTATCATGATCTCTTTTGGACATTTATAATTCATAGATTTGCACCAGGTGGTTAACGAATACAATTACAAAAGAAAATGAAACTTTTGCATAGGATGACACAAATTTAAAAGTTAATAATAAGTTAAGAGATATAAGAAGACAAGAAAATGATCATCAAGAATTAAAAGATTCCCAGTAAATATTTGTACTAGGTAATAATGTAAATCAATGATTTTCAGGAATGGAAATCTGTTGGATTACGTTGTATTTCTTGAAGTAATCTATGAATGCCATTTAATATGTTTCTTAGTCCTTACATAGTATATACATATTGTATTTCATTGTTAAACTGTGTGGTATAAATGAAGGATTAACTGAGCAGTATCATTTTCCCTCTGGCTTAAGCAGTGAACATACACCTAAATTACGCTCCTGTTTAGTCAACAACACTGTGTGACTGACTGTTTTGACAGTTCAACTTGGCCTCACGTCTATAGAGGTCTAACCCCAACGGTTTCAAACTCCAGTCTTTAAATGTAAAATATGGAGGTTTCTGTTTAAACTTATTTTTGAATCTCCCATACCTGAAAATCACTTATTTGTTATTATTTTTAATTTCTGCGTTTGAAAGTATGGCCATCACAAAATATGGTGCATATATTTCCTACCTCTGATATATATGCGAAAGTGACGTATTACTAAAAGAAATGACCCACTAACGTAGCGATTATGGTTCCACTCCACAATTTGTTATTTTGCATTGGGTTGAATTTATAAATAAAAAGTGAATCCCAACATTTGACCTATGGGATAATATATCATTTAAAGTATAACTGAGGAAATCTTATGCTAGAGTAAATCAGCATTATTTAAGAATTCAGTACGTACCAGATGATGCTGGTATCTAGCTCAGTGTGATTACCACAGTGTTCAAGTACGAAACTATGCGCTTATAGTGAACGCCAGGTTTTATAAAGCAAAAATGTGTATACAAATATTTTAGGTGAAATTACAACAACAACAACAACAAATTTATTTAAAAAAAAAAAAAAAAAAAAATAGCTGGTCAGATTTTCTTCAACTTTCAACTAGAGAAAGACAAATTTAGGTACACAAATCTAAAGAAAACTATGAAAATATCGTGCATTCAAACGCAGAAGCGCTAGTTCGGCGTGTTTTCGAATTTTTAAGGCATTTTTGGATTGCGGTCTATACGCAAGAACTACTTACCTCCGAAACTTCATGAAGAGCTTCACAACATGCAAGAACTATTTACCTCCGAAAATAGAAGAGTCTGACATAGAAGTGCTCCAATAAGCAAGACCAATTTACGTTTTATAAAAACGCGCTTGTACGAAGAAGTTTACTTAGTTCAAATTGACTTGCGTAAGTTATCACAACAAACAATCAAAGGGGTCAAGTGTGCAGAACTTTTTTGTTAGACTCTTAACATACACACGTGTCCGCCAAGCCTGTCTGCCTAGGGATACTATACACGGGTGTACATGTGTATTGTGGATTGCCAGATAACAGAGGCGCTTAACCTAGTGGCGATGGTGCAGAGTGATGCCGGCTCGTTCTCGTATTACGTCACACATAGCGCGAAACAGAGCCTAAGTCGAGGGAGGTAATGCAGTGGGTAATTTGTTGACAGCCTAACTCTTTAATAATGTTAACGGTAAATTTGGGAATTTGGTTGAAGTAAATGTTACTGGAGAAACGAATTTGTAATCTGCACATAATGTTCTACAAAAAGCGTGAAAAATGCACATTTGAAATTTTTTCTCCATAAATGAGCTCTCAGTTCCGGTTTAGCTGGCATCTCAAATAATGAAATAAACAGATTAATTACCATATATTTAGGTAGAATTGTTTGTATTTTTATATCTCTATATCATTGACACTTTTTGTGGATGTGACAAGAACTACTCAAATGAACATTTGTACGTCGGAAGAATCAATATTTATCCTTGTACAGATTTATGACCTGCCATTTGCTATGTATTATGACCTGCCATATGCTACGTATAGTCAGTTCTATGAGACAATGCTAGTGTGATAAAGTTATACATACAATATGCCGGTTTACCGCATTGATTACACAGGTAGAAAAGACTACCGATATCATTTTGTCTTACTTTCAAAGTCTATGATATCAGTTTCAAAACAATGAAAAAGAATTTAAATGATGTATGAGTCACCTCCTTGCCAAATAATTATGCCTTCCGTAGACATATTTTCTCACTATGTGTTTTATATATAATTTAACGGTAGCGTGAGGTCTTCAGTAAGTTGATAACAGCGATATAAGGGAATTATATAGTATAGTAAATTTGCCATTGTTTATGGTAGCATCATAAATTCTTGTATTTATTTAGCCTCCCACTTACAGATATGAGATATATTTGGGGTGGTTATTGGATAATTCAGTCAATCTATAACTGTAAATTGGCTGACAGCAGCGGTTGTAGAGATGGGGTAAAATTGGATTGAGACATATTTATCGAATTATAAAATTTCCAACAGATGTAAATTATTGAAAGGCTTGATGTTTAATTATCTCTCACGTGCGTCACCTGCCAACAGCATCTATCAAAAGTGATAAAATGTAGGACATTAATTTATTTCTACACAAAGGGACAAATTTCTCTATTTCTCAGGCTGTATTTGGATATATTCAACATTAAGAGATTGTTTGAGTTCGGAAATTCCAGATTATAACCAATAGTGTACGCAAGCTCTATATAAACAGAAGCGCGGAAAGGAGCTCTATACATTAGTTTCTTAGTATTAGACGCATCACATAATTAGCAGCAATATTGTTAGCACTGTTGATGGTAACAGAGGCAGAGGGGGAACAAAACTAAACAATGAGTAGTGTTCGTTGTTGATCAAAAGGAAAGACTTTGTGAAAGGGAGATTTTCTGATTTGTTCAGTTTAATTTGTGAAGTCTTGGAAGTATGAAAAGTTTTTATAAAAGTCAGAACTCCAAGTCAAAGACTGTCCAAGACTGGCTCGACGGTCATAATTTCTCAGATAGTGCTACAACCCTGTTATACAACTTCATGATTGCTTGTATTATGGACTCTGTGCTGATAAGCATCATTGCCGGTACGGCAATATTATATATATATATATATATATATATATATATATATATATATATATATATATATATATATATATATATATATATATATATATATATATATTCCACAATATGTGTCTCACATAGCCGTAATGCCACATGAACTTTTAAAATGACTCTGGTCCCTCGTGCGTCATGATTCGACTTTCATCGATCGTACATGATGCTTCTTGCGTCCGTCAACAATTTATATGTTCACCTTTTTCTCAAATATGCATTTTATGAACTAGCTTTTAGGGCTATTCTTCGGGACATGTTTTTTTTTTACAAGATTGACACCGGAATGGCCTCAATGGTAACCATGCAGCTTCCACATAATCCAGTTGTACAACCACTTTCTACTTCCTTATCAGAACTGCTGAGTCAATTTTCATCAAATTGGAAGCACATTTCTCAAGACATGCTTTACCAAAGTTGTATCTGATGTGGTTACACTAGAAACGATATTACTCCCATAAAAACCAAATTTAAAAAGTATATTATGCTTTTCTTTGACAGCGACCGGGTCAAGTTTGATCAAGTTTCCTGTGAATGTCCCTTTAGGCAATAAATGTCCTGGACGACTTCCGTAGCAAGAGTTTAGCATCGAGTGTAAGGCCGTACAAGCCTTTTGTTTTCTTGGCTTCTCCAGAACTGATGAGCAAGTTTGGTAAAAGCTGATATGAATTTTGCATAGGACATATTCTACAGAACTGGGTAGGAATTTAGGGCGCACTCTCACATTAAAGCTCCCCTTTTTTACGTCTGCACAGGGTTGCTCTGACGTTAAATACTCCCCTCCTCCCTTTTTTGCTGTTGTTGCTAAAAGCATCAGCAGCTTAACATTCTTTCTTTGGTCCAACTTCAGTCTCTTAACTTTTTTTGTTTTCAAATATGATGCCGATCTTTGATTTTAATATGGCTAACTTCCAAAAAACTCGCCTCAAAACAATTTGATCCATTTTTACAAACTTTGATTCAGCAAATGTCCTGAGATGGACTTTTGGCGAGTGTCAGAAAGATGTAGGATGTCAAGTCTAATCGGACGTTTTGTTTATCGCATAACTTGGTCTCTAAAAAGAACGGATGCATTACAGCCGATAAGCTGTACTATTTAATCTGCTAAACTTTCCAATTTGTGTCACATGGCACATAGGTTGTGCATCACTGATCGGTCTGTACTGAATGAACAAAAACCTCGATGTGAAATCTTTAAATAGATTTAAACAGTCTGGTCGTGGCTGTTACTGAAATAAAACTTAATGAAATGGAAAAATAGTTGTAGAATTAAAACAAGGCAGTTTCTCACACGATGTAAACCGGCTTTATTACTCTGATTTTATTTATTTTTTTGTTATTTTTTGGTTGGTTGGTACGAATGCCTTAATTGCTCATCCAAATTTAATAGATCAATGGAATACTTGCAGCAGGTTTACAAACCAGGAAATCAAATTTTCTAGAGACGTACCGTAACGATATAAATATTCTCTTTCAAATGATGCGATCTAATTTAAATTTTTGTCATGAACCCTTTGATATCAGGTATGCACATCTGATAGGATACATAGCTTTATTTATAGTTCCCTGTTGGATGTTATCTTGAAACATTACACATTGTTTTGTTGATCTGTGAACCACGCAAAAATGGTGTTGTTGTTATGTCTGTAGGGACTGCAAGCCCTATCGCTTGTCACCAGACCTCTATCAGAAGACTTAATTGACTCCACTGAGCATATCAGAAATAGAGACACGTGAGATTGGCCATTATGAATCAAGCGTAAGGCATATTAACTCCTGAAATTTGCTTGGGTCCAATTCTGTGTGAAGATTTTATCGATACGGTTGTTTGATTTAAGGGAAAATAGATAGCAATAATTCACAGAATAATACTTTCCCATGGTGCTCATTTTACTATTTGTACTGTTATGTAACGCGAAACTATTACAGCGTCAAATGTAACGCGAAACACTATTACAGCATCAAATGTAACGCGAGACACTATTACTGTGTCAAATGAGATCTATTTACTACCTAACTTGACACAAAAGGTAGAGGTGTAGAGGTCTGGCAACAACCAAGCTTTCCATTAAACACATCACCTGTAACTACATTTGCTTGAGAGAATAAAAATATATTTATAAAAAAACACGGACAACGGGTCACACCTGAGATCAAGCCGAAGTGTGAATATGATCAACAATCCAGGAATGTTTTTATGTGAAAGAAAGCATTAATAATATACGAGCTTGTAATTGTTCCTTGGAGAGCAAGGAAAGTGCTTTGAATATTTGTATTGAACGATACTAATGTTTATGCACTTCAGGTCAGATGTTGAAGCACACATATTGGTAACGTTCTTACTGTATCAGCAATTGCTGTGGCTGTTCGTAGAGGAAGACGGATTCATATGTTACAAAACGTCAAAAAAAATTAAAAATAAAAATATAGCACTAAATAGATGTCTTAATGAATAATTCGAATACAAGTAGGCAATAGAACCATTAAATACATATAATTTAAAAAACGCTTTAGAACAAATATATACACAAAATTACGAACGGAATAAACCTGATATAGGATAGAAAGAACGAGAGCAGAAAGTAGACAGAAATACTTTACCGATGTTAACCAAGCAATATAGTCATAATATGATTGATTTAAGCGAAGGATCACTAGACCACTCAAACTGCGAAAACAATTAGCGAAAAAAAAAAAAAAAAAAAAAAAAAAAGATATTTGTCTTTTACCTCTTGTAAATAACGACACAAAGCTACAATGTAACAAATTCAAAAGTTTTAGAGAGGTGATACAAATATTCCAGGAATTCAACCTGAAAACCGCAATGTAGGTATTTAGAGATAATGCCTTTTTTTAAAAGGTTTGGACTGGATAAGCTTGTGGTTAAAGCAAGTTTTATGAAAGAATAACATCCAAGAGAGTAAAAGAAGTAATTTGGTGATTAAAACATAAGAAATACACTCCTAAGTTTCATAAAAGATGGAGATTTCTTCTATGGATTTTTTAAATTTTGTTTTAAATGGCTGACAAGTAACAGTATTTAAGACAAACTTTACAGGACCATGAATCACATAAATTCATATAAAAATTATTATCAATTGTGGGAACAAATTAAATAGGACACTATGAAAAACGATACACGGAATTGTAATTCCGATTAACCAAAGAATCTACTAACACACTGCACAATCAAGCAAGAAATATATTTTCACAAAGAAGGTTCTATGCTTGTCATATGGACTACCAGTAGCAGCCAGACATATTTGATATGCAAGTATATGAACAATACAATAACGGATACAAATACATTTTGACAGCAATACATATTTTCAGAAAATACGCTTGATCTAAAAAAGTTAAAGCGAAAAAGGAAGATGATATACACGAGTCTTTCAGATACATGTTTAAAGAGAGAAAACCTGAAAAGATACAGTTTGATGAGGGAAAATAATTTTACATAATAGATGCTAAGCATTTGCTGGAAAAGGAAAACTTCAAATACTTCCCAACTTACTAAGACAACAAAGCACATGTAGTAGAAAGGTTTAACAGATCCCTAAAAATATAGTACTGTATCTAAATATTTCATTCAATTTGAAGCCAGAACATGATTGGATATTTAACCATAGTTAATTGATCGTTATAATAACTCTCATTATAGATCAATAGAAAAAAACACATGTTGAAGCAACCAAGGAAGAGAACTGGTCTGGATTAAGCTGTTCGGTTACATGACAATAAATAGATTTGGAACTCCTAATTTTAAAATTATTGAAACAGTTAAAATTTTAGAATACCCATTTTTTTCATAAAGGGCTACCTTTCTGCCTTTACGGCTTTACTGAGGAAATGTTTACGAACTGGAAGACTTGAAAGAAGATTTTAAGTGTGTCGGGGGGGGGGGGGATGGCTTTACGAACAACAATGATATTTTCCGACAAAAAAGATGGCATATACAAATTTCATCAGGTTTTTAAATACAAAACACACGAATGGAATGTATTTGAGAAATTGTTTAAGGTTGGAAACCAGCTGAAAACATTATGCCATGAAATAAATCACCGACGAAGAGTACATAAATAGTATGAACAGGACATACATAGTATGAACAGGACATAAATGGTATGAACAGGACATAAATAGTATAAACAGGACATAAATAGTATGAACATGACATAAATAGTATGAACAGGACATAAATAGTATGAACAGGACATACATAGTTATAAGCATCGAGGCGTGTGAAAACTTTAAGTATTTCAAAGATAATGAGTTTTTAGAATGTGATAGGTATGGAAAAAACAGCGCATTATAGCACGAAGGATTAAAAAGATGCATACCATCCGGATTTGTATTGATCACAAAAACCAAAGGAAAGAAAGAAAGTACATCCAAAAACATCACCAATAAGTAACAA
This sequence comes from Margaritifera margaritifera, assembly GCA_029931535.1. Classification (NCBI taxonomy): domain Eukaryota; kingdom Metazoa; phylum Mollusca; class Bivalvia; order Unionida; family Margaritiferidae; genus Margaritifera; species Margaritifera margaritifera. The sequence continues at coordinate 167,971 of JAQPZY010001173.1, forward strand.
CATGGCACATATGTAAAACGCGATTAGGCGAGTATATTGTAGACAATGTTTTGGCAGGGTCAGAAATGATATCATAGAAGAAGTGAAAAGACGTAACATAAAGCTGATTTCAAATGCATTTCAAAAGCTGATAAAAACAGTTACATTGTAAACGATTACAAGCTAGTCTGTGCGATTTCCAACAGATTATGGGTTAATAAAAATATCGTAGACGGTGATGCAATTATGATAACATTTATACTTCTCTCGAATTTTATTTAAAGAAGATACAGCAATACTGTCAACGGTTACACAGTCAACTATGTACTATTGTAACACATCCTTACAACTTTCTGTTACGAAGAATTATAATACAATCAAATCAAAATTAGTTGATCTGGAAAGAGGTTGTGCACCAAATGGTAGAATGTAATATCCAGTAAACCGTTTACAATGTGTAGATATGCAGATTTTGAAAATACAGTTTGTTCAGAGCTTTCATTTGACATCTATTAGTAGGGAAAACTAAATTAAATCGTCTCCGAGAAAACATGCACGAAAGGTGCAATCATGCTTGAGGCAATGTGTACCAGAGGTACAGTCAGTTGTAAAATATTACAAATACAACAGAGAAAACTCTTAGAGGTCATGGAAAAAATGATATAAAAATACAAGTGATGTACATATTGTGAAAAATCAGGTAGATTAAAATGGTATTATAGTGGCGGAAATTAAAAGATTAGAGAGAAGAATCAACAAATATTTGGACGCGAATGCAGAAAAACAGTAAATAGATACTCAGTGTTTTTTACACAAGAAGCCAATTTCATGTTATTGTTTTCCCTAAACTTAAATAATGCATTTCAAATTCATAAACAACACAAAAGAACTGCACCTTATCCTTGTCCTGCAAATAAGTTTAACTCCCCAATTAACTCAGCTGTTGCATACATATTTAAGGAGGCAGAATGTACAACAAACAAACTCAATCTTTACATTCAATGCATTTTTGTAAATCTATGTTTAATACTTATATATTCAAGATACCCCTTTCTTCCAGCTCTTCTTCCAATACTTTTTTGTTGTTGTTGGTTTTGTTTTTTGTTGTTGTTTTTTTTTTTTTTGTTGTTTTTTTTTTTGTGCCTGTTTGTTTGCTGACATATTTTCGAATCTCTTCAAGATTGTGTGTCATACTTATCGTTACAAATTTTTCTGGATTATATTTTTGAATTTACAATTTCTACAGCATTTACATAATCCTTAATTCTATTTCCGCTCGTGTGTTGAATAATCTTTCACTGTAAGTGGAAGCTCTTCACCTTGAAATCTTTCATGGTAACCATTTATAAAATTTTCTGATTCACTTTCATGTTCGTTTGTTCATATTGTTTGCATCTCTATTTAATCAGGTACTTTTAATGGTTGCCTTTGTGCAACCGTATCGTCTAATGAATAGTTAGCTTTGTATGTGATTTGTCCTGTATTTGACGTCTCTCCAGTATATGTAAGTCTGTTTAATCTATCCTGAAATTCATCTGTTGCGGTGGAATTACGTTTTGTCTGTCTATTTGCTTCGTCCTCAGCATTTAATATTTTCATACAACTAGATCCACCGGCTTTTATCTGTATTGAACTGGGTGCTAAATGTTTTCTATCACCATCTGTGGTGAACTTCAAATCATTGCCGGGTCTGTCTATGGGCTTAATGAGCACTTCACCCAACCATCTTTATACATATGTCTTGCATAATTACTTACGAACGTCCGATTCTGCTTTATTTTAAGAATTTGTGAATAGTTTATCCAATTTAATTTCTTTTTGTTCTTGATCACACAGTATACCCTTTACTTCACAAAAAAAGGTCATAGATTTTGCTCGGTACAACTAGTAGCAAGAGTTCCTGTATCACCAATGTTTGTTTGTTGTGTATCTACAAAAATTGTTAATTACATGATCAAAGTCATCATCACCTCCTTCTGCCATTAGTTTATTTAAATAACACCTAATGTGCCTTCTGTATCATGTTATCGTTAGTAATGGACAAAGAACAATGACACAGTCTGGACAGTCCAACTGAAAAACAAAATTGGGATTTATCGAAGACAAATAATATAAATAACTCCATTTCGCCAGAATTTGGCGAATACAAAATGGAATTGAGCATAGCTATTGGAAATAAAAATATAAAGAGATAACTGGCATACATTTAACTGAAAAAGAGGTGGGGAAAATGGACGAGAAACAAACCAAAAAGTCATATGAAATATTTGTTGAAGCTAGAGCTGCTAACATTTTCACATCATTGACGGATGTTGTAATCTACATTGTGAAATTATTCATTATACATTTTTTTTCCAATTAATAATTTGGACAGTTACCGGAATGAAGCGAAAGATGGTTATTTAATATAAATTGCTATTAGATACTTTACTGGACGTTTGTCATTTAAGCTAGGTTTGCCTCTGTCAGCATTGATAACTTTCAAATAGATCGCTCTCAAAAAAAGACAAGCGCAGAACCTCTGCAAAGCAGAACAGAAAGTAAGGAGGAAACAGGAAACATAGAAATTAATTCTAAATAAATGTGTACTGGTTGCTTTTTTTAGATGCATTTGTACCTTTAAGAACAATTGTTGCAGTAGCTTTTATTACAGGGATTCCTGCTTACCATTCAATAAAGTAGATAATGAAGAAAGAAAAAAAAAAGAATAGACAATACCGTTCATAATCTCAACGATCATAAAGTTAGCAATCTTGAATGACTCAGCCTTTTTCTTATGTTCGTTTATTTCATATTAAAAAGGCATTTAATCACGTTTGGACCGGTTTTAACTTGATATAATGTATACTTTGAGCAGAGAACATTTTATTTGTTGCTAAGGATCAGACAAATCAAATGAAGAACATGGAATAAAATGATCAATATGAAGATCATCTTCACTGACACATTGGTGAAGTTTAGCCACCTTCGACAGAAGTTAATAGACGGAACGCCTAATATTTTGAGCGTTGTATTGGATTGAATTTGTTGCCTTAACGTATGTAAAATTGTACTTTGTGCTTTGTTATTTAATCTGAAATTTGCATTATTTCATTATTGTGGCATTTTTGTATGTTGTATTTATTTGTGTGGTCTCTATTTTCCTCATTTCCATTTTGTCTTGTTTTTGTTTCAACAGGACTTATACTCACTTCGTTTTCGGTTGAAATAAGATGTATCTTTCACTCCTTGACATTTTAAACAAGTCTTGAAATCCGTGTATTTTATTAAGCCAGCCGTTAGATGTTTCAAATTACTTTTCATTACTCAAAGATTGTACCTTCAATACATAGGACATTGGAATGATTAATTATAAGTAGCCTGTACATCATCTTAAATTATATAGATTTAACTTTCTTAATTTCATTAAAAATAAATGGAATGCGACGAAGACCCAAGTGTAAATTAATCTAAGACTGCCAAAGAGCCAGATAAGGTTACTTTACAAAAACCAAAATATTCACGTAAGGCTGAACCTGGCAAACAACTTGTAAAACGTTCACAATTTTTTTTAACGTTTAATGAAAGAAGAAGGAAAACTGAAACTTCGCAAGATACTGCAAGCATGCTACTTGAAAGAAGAGATACAAGTTCTGGAGGGGGGGGGACAAAAACTCTCTGAAAGACTACCATACGTTACATTCCCAACTGGAACTGCTCCAGAAAGATATCCGAATTAAAATCAAGCAAAATGACCAGAGACTTAAAATCTAATGAATGATTTTAGCATTAAAATTACTGACTTAAACAATTACTCACGCTTATAACTTATCAGAATTGTAACAAAAAATAATTTAATAGAAACACACACACACACACACACACACACACACTAACTGACGACAACAAGAACAAGATAAATATGTATTAAAAATATGATAAAAGCTATGAAAACAACGTACGATTTATCTATTACAGACTTGAATGATAAGATAAAAACGATCAATCATGTTAGATTTATTGAATTTTACAAGACACTGAGGTTCAATAATCAAACGCAGAAACACACGAACATGTTTAGTCGAGAAGTGCTTAATACTGTCGGTGTGGTACAATATAGTATTCACGAAACAGACAAGAGGATTAAACAAATGAGAAAAGATTTCAGTGATTTGGAACAACATTTACAACAGATACATATGAATTCATAACTGAAATGGTTATAGGATCGATACATTTAAACTGAAAAATTAAAATAAAGAGACATTCAAAACAGAATTAAACGCTGAGATGGGCATCATGAGTCTTGCATTAAGTGGCAATATGAATGAATTAAAATCGAAAATCCATAATAATAAAAAGAAGAAACCAAATTAATGCTTGAATGTATATTTCTTTATGAATTTCAGATTGTTTAAACTTTGGCGTGTCTGTATTGTATTAGTGTAAGTGAGAGATGAGGTTCAAATTATTAAAAAGACATCATCACCTGAATTAGGAACTGATATTAAATTTAAATATACGAATGGGCCGATGGACTTTATTTTAGTCTAAAATTAAAAGTTATCGATTTAAATATACCCCGTCACGATTTAATGAATGCAAATTACACACAATAGATGAGCCACAGCAATATGTCATTCAGATGCCAAAATACTGCAGCCAGTTGGTATTTTTCCTCTTGGCAGCACGGCTCCTTCTTTGGTTTTCAATCCATGCATTAAAACATTGTTCTATACTAGATAGTACGTGTTTCTTCTCGAACACTTTAAAAATAAGAATAGTTGTATTTAAATTATAATAAATAAGATACGTGCTGGTTTGTTACATTTAATCTGAATTCATTGTTGTAAAAGAATATATTGTGTGTAACTTGTAATTGGCAAACAATGACGAAGAAGAGTGAAATCCATAAGTCTAATATAAATTTATGGGGTGTAATTTCAAACTTCTTAAAACGCCAAATAAAACAATCAAGTGTTTGTTTACATGTCTATAGTTTATCTCTAATAACTGAAATTTCATATATTTTCCTTTCACACTTATTTTCATTCCATCCTGATGGTGGTAATCCTGATACAGTACTATACAAAAGACGTATAGGAATATGCATCCAATCATTAGTAGTTTTCTCTTCAAACTGCTTTATTTATTGCTCTTTCAATGTTATAATTATATCATACAACACAATATTTTTTACGTCCATTTACGTGTTCAATTCCGTTTTGATTATCTTTGCGTTTTCGTTTATTTCGGTTTTAACAATACTAGTACCTAATGCGAGAATCTTTTACCTACTTCAGTTTTGAATGCATCTATAACTGCTGTAAATTCTTGTTTCAAAGCTATTAAATGTGTTTTCACACAATTTATCCTTTTGTCTACTTCATCAATACTGCCGTGCACCACATCGATATCATACCATTTCTCGATCAACATTATATATCTGTTTTTTATTGATCAACCTCAGAATATAACTTGTTGTACAATTCATCAAAGGTAACATCTGTTATCGTTTTGTCCTTATTATTAATATCTATAGTATATAAGTAGTAAGTTGCCTTCATAGCTCTTGTCGTGCTTTCATTGACACTTATTTTGTTTTTGGCGCCCTCTGTCTTTGTGGGTATCTCCGTGAAATCATTCTTGGCTTTGTTTGTAATTCTGACATGGTATTAGTGTTAGTAATTTGTTGCTTAATTAATTCGTTGTTCTTCGCACCGTCTCTGACGTTAGCTTTAAAATCGCTTGACCGTTTTGTTGACTTTTAATATTTAAGTCTCTCTCGAGCGGTCACAACGGTGATTACAAAGTTGTATAGTCTTTCAGATATTTTGTTATATTCTCCACGTCATTATCCAAATCAATATTCTCACTGTTGATCTTCTAATCAAAAAGGTTGCAAGTACTGTTGAATATTAAATATCTCACATAAATTTCTCTTACTGTTTGCAAACTTGTATTGCAGTCGAGAATATGTTGATTCTTTGTTTTATAAAAAGACTAACGCATCTATTTGGTTCTGTTCTCGTCTATACGTTTCTGTAAATCTGCTATTTTGTTATCTCTTTTATTTCCGCTCTGTTTAATATATGTGAATTTATTATCAACGTATTCCCTCTGCGTCATAATATCTTTCAAATTTGTATCCTTTATGGTCTTACGTATCTGAATATTAATCAACACGTCTTTATCCAAATTGACTATTAGCTGCATCATTGCCTTGAACAAGATCACGTAAATTTGTAATACATTTGTTGTTGATGTTTAAGTCAATGTTAATTGTTTGACCTATAGTCACATCTTTCTCCTACGTTTTTTTCTTCTTCTTAGTATTTAAAGGTAAACCTAACTTGTGTATCATCTCCGAAAGAGAATCACTAGAACCTTTCAGAGATATCTCCGCCATATTAAGTTATTTATTGAACGTGCAAACATACTTTGTAAGCATGCCATGAATGTCTATTACTTTTCGTTTTCATTTTTTAAGCTGATATTCAATCCGTCAGTTGCACCCTTCTGTAATTGTTTATAATGACCATTACCAATATATAAACGAAGTATCATAAAAAAGTTTACAACGGGCATGGACTCCAGCAGGCACGAAAACTAGACATTTGAGTAATTGTTTGTTGTTATTAATCTAATCGAAGATAAAGTAAAACCTTTCAAGTTTCAAAAACCCACAAACTATGTCAGATTCCGTAGATACCAATGAAGTTCTCTGGCTATTGAATCATATTGAATCCTAGCAATGTAGCGATGCAGTTGGTGATATACACCGGGTAATGATTGCGTTTTGTTTGAAACATTAAGCATCTATACTTTCTTCATCGTCACCATTTGAAGTAATTTCATATACATTTCGAGGTTGTAAAAACAGTCAGGTCTAAAACAGTCTACGTTTAATTTTGGCCGCTATAATAGAAGCTATTGTTTATGAGTTCATCGGAAAGACTGTAATACCCAATAACACAATCTATTCTCTGTAATAAATTGATAGTTTATCATTTCTCGTATCAGTTGGATTGATAAAAGAGATTTCTTTCTCAGGAAATTCATTGGACTCTGTCTGCGTTTCCCGATCAGGCTTTGTTTGCGCTGCGCTCTCTATTGTAATATAGCTGTCCCATTGTATAGGCAAACGTATCCCAGCCAAAACCTATACATCCTTTACTTATATTTGCTCTTTTCAACCTGTAACATGTTATGTACGTGTCCTTTGCACATCCGTTCATGTACGTTTCTCCAATATTTCTGTCTCTTTTCATTTTGTCCTCTAGAAACCTTTGCTTCAATTTCCCTATGTCTACTTTTACCGGAATTGCTACCATGGACGTTTCTATTTCTCTCGTTTCTTTCCGAATCACGATTTTATCTCGTGGTAGCTATTATAGTCGTTGATGATCAAAATAAACTCATAATATTTTTTTTTCATTGTTACTTATTGCTTTGCTTATCATAATGTCAATACTGTCCAACTTACTGCTATTTCAGCATATATCAAAACGTTGTCTCAGACCAAAGTATCCTTTAAAGCTTTTGCACCAATACCTACCACTGTTGTACCAACACAAGCAAATGTCAAAGGAACAACTTTGCCGATAACATTTCCGCTAGACTCTATACTAGCTAAAATTGCTGCCTTTACTCAATCATAAATTGCATGATATTTTGTATTTATTTTTTAGTGCATCTATAGTGGTCGATCTCTCTGATCAAATCATTTGTAACCTCGTTCCTTTTTGGAGACCTTAAATTAGGACCATTATCAAAGTCCTAGCTTCGCTATCTTTCCGTATTGTAGGATATAACGGTGGAACACTTGGTGTCTTTCCACTCATTTATCTATCAATAAAACCCGTGTTATTCGCATAGCTCGTGACCTTAGGTCATTCGTACATACAAACGAGGAAGCTTAAACTATATAGCGTTATCCGTTGTTATTGAAACTATAGATGTTTCATGTTGTTTTGTTGTAGTTTATATTGCACCGGTCATTTTTCTTAGGCTTACCTTTAGAAACAGTAATGTAGCCATATTTGTGTCCGGAGGTAATTATCTATCCGTAAGTAAACGCTGTGCAATTGTTTTAGTACAGTTATGTTAGGTAAAAATCCATTTAACATTAGGTTTTCAATGTAAACTGTCTAAAAAGAATTGGAATAATTAGCTTTACAACTTCTTCAATACGCATGCTTGATGGCTATGGTAAACGTCAGTAGCATTGTAAAAAAAACATGTAGCAAGGTAACTGTTAGAACAGAGTTCAATGTTGCATGGTAAATTGTGTTTATTTTGTTTTTCTTCCAGTTGACATTTGTCTGCAGCTTTATATAAATAAAAGTTAAAGCTCTTAGCAAGATAAGTCTGATTATTTGTTTAAGTCTGATTAAGTTTGATTATTCCTTTGGCACACATAGCAATGTAAGTTTGATTATTCCTTTAGCACACAGAGCAATGTAAGTTTGATTATTCCTTTAGCACACATAGTAATGTAAGCTTGATTATTCCTTTGGCACACATACCAATGTAAGTTTGGTTATTCCTTTGGCACACATAGCAATGTAAGTTTGATTATTCCTTTGGCACACATAGCAATGTACGTTTGATTATATCTTTGGCACACATAGCAATGTAAGTTTGATTATTCCTTTGGCACACATAGCAATGTAAGTTTGATTATATCTTTGGCACACATAGCAATGTAAGTTTGATTATATCTTTGGCACACATAGCAATGTAAGTTTGATTATATCTTTGGCACACATAGCAATGTAAGTTTGATTATTCCTTTGGCACACATAGCAATGTAAGTTTGATTATATCTTTGGCACACATAGCAATGTAAGTTTGATTATTCCTTTGGCACAAATAGCAATGTAAGTTTGATTATATCTTTGTCACACATAGCAATGTGAGTTTGATTATTCCTTTGGCACACATAGCAATGTAAGTTTGATTATTCCTTTGGCACACATAGCATGTAAGTTTGATTATTCCTTTGGCACACATAGCAATGTAAGTTTGATTATTCCATTGACACACATAGCAATGTGAGTTTGATTATTCCTTTGGCACACATAGCAATGTAAGTTTGATTATTCCTTTGTCACACATAGCATGTAAGTTTGATTATTCCTTTGGCACACATAGCAATGTAAGTTTGATTATATCTTTGGCACACATAGCAATGTAAGTTTGATTATATCTTTGGCACACATAGCAATGTAAGTTTTATTATATCTTTGTCACACATAGCAATGTAAGTTTGATTATTCCTTTGGCACACATAGCAATGTAAGTTTGATTATATCTTTGGCACACATAGCAATGTAAGTTTGATTATATCTTTGGTACACATAGCAATGTAAGTTTGATTATATCTTTGGCACACATAGCATGTAAGTTTGATTATTCCTTTAGCACACATTGCCGTAGCACAGGAAGTTCATTTTGCCTGTACAGTGTGAACAATTTTTGTCCTAGAAACGTTAATCTGCTATCAGGTTGTAGGTCCAAATAGAATAATTAGCTTAACAATTTCTTCAGTGTCCATGTGGTGGACCTATTGACATCTGGAATACTAGTAACTTTTTTAAAGCATGCTGTAGGAAACTGTGAGAACAGGTTTATGTGTTCCATGGTAAGCAAAGTTAATAATATATTTTGTTTCTCTCAACATTTATGTAGGTAAAAGCTATGATATATTAGAAAAGGCCTAAGTATCTCTTGGATCAGGTTGTAAGATACGATTTCTCCTCTTGATGTGCTTTTGTTCAGTGTCTATTGTTAACATCAACATATTTTACAACTACAATTAGATGCTGAATACTTTGAAGATAAATAACTGGACTTTTTGACAAAATGAACAATATAGATAAAACAGCTACATACAACCACCTTTCAAAATAGATTGTGTTGTTTTAGTTTGTTTCTTTTCTTTCGCTTTGTGTGACTACAGTATTTGTGGTTTTTGTAGACCCATTTTGCTCGTTTTTCAAACTTTCAACTTAGGCTCTTTAATATTCCTGTAAATGTTTTTCAAATTGCCTACGAAGTTCAAATCTACGATTGCCTTGTGGTTTTTGAATTGGAACAAAGGTTTGATGGAAGCTAACTTGCAAGTTTACTTTGAGTAGTGAAATATAATTTGAAATCTAATTGGGTAAATAAAGCGATGGATTTCAACACATGTCCTAATAAATATTATTTTAATGTCTCTAAATTGTACTTTCTCCACATTTCGTGATTGTCAGTGTGCCTGCAGAGTTTTCATCATCCTGATAGTATGACTATCGTCATTATAATCTTTCTTCTTTATATAATTTTTACGCACTTTGTCTTCCTTTTTGCCCTAGATTGTTTATCAATCTTTGGAATACCGTTCTTTTCAGTAATAATTGTACGGTTTAACCCTGCTTTAAACGAGTCATTAGATTTATGTAAATTGTTACTGTGTCCGACGATACTACCCATTTTCATACCCATGTCACTCAGCGCAAAAAAAAAAAACAACAAACAAACAAACAAACAAAAAACAACAACAAAAAAACGCCACCACCGAACGTTAATTTCACTTTTTAATTGGTTATGTATTCTTGAAATTATTGAAATTATACCATAATGCTTTGCGTCTGTGTCATAATATTTCTGTCTTGAAATGAGTAGCTCCATTAACCTTTTAACGGTCACTGATACTGTCAAAACAGACTGTGTAATAAATGTTCCGTTTTGCACCTGTGTACCTAATACGCAGATTACAAAAGACTTTATACTTTTATCAGTGTAGATATTCCCTCATCTGTTAAACCGTTTCTGTATTGCAGAAAGAAGTTTGCCAGTTCATCTGTATCTGCCATATAACTCATTTCATACGTTTAAAATGTTCTCCAATATTCTATGGTTAAATTTACATTTGTAAGAAGCTGACAGAAAAAGCAAGTGTAAGGCTTTCCCAAAACCTTAATATATAGCTGTATGTTCTTCTGGCCCATTATCCATCAAGTATTAAGGGCCCCCTCCCCTTTGAGGTATCTCCAGTAATGCTGTGGTGTAATTTTTTAATTGTTGCATATCAAATTAAATTGTTTCATAGCTTTGCCAATGATATTTTATATGAACGTATCCTCATCAGTTAAAGGTATTTTACATTGCAACAGCAGTTTTTGCATATGGAAATAAACATGAAATTTGTATACTGATCTGATTAGTTCTCTTGCTGTTTGTACTATAATCTCCTGTAGGTTATATCTTTTGTTCTGTAAATTCGTGTATTCCTTCGAATGCTATAATAGAAAAGTTTCGCAAATTTGTCATTGGTTTCTAGCTTAAAGGGCGATGCTTTCTGTGCGTATGTTTGAAAGTACCATGTGAGACAAAGAAAAGTATCCATATAACCGCCTGTATTTAATTTTATGACCATACAAGGATGTGTAATTCGCTTTATATATCTTTCTCTGTGTCAATCCCTTTTTGTTTGTACTTATTCGAATGAAACTGCGATGAGGTCTAAATGCGGTTAAGAACGGAGCAAAGCTATTTGGAATACAAATGTTAATGAGGTCTATCTCTACAAGAACATCTACTGGCTCCACTCCATTATATAGGGACAATAATGCACCTATTGGACAACTCATTGTAAACCTTTTTTGAATGAAACCTATGGCTGGCAAGTAGACGAGAAACTCGTACTAAATCCTGTACAAAGGGGCTAATTTTCCCTCGACTATAAAGCACATTTGAAAGCATTTCAGATTTTAAACGGAAAATTGCCTTTAATGCGATGAACGAAAATCCTAATGGCTATAATCATCAGTTTGAGAAATATTTTGGAAAAAGACTTTTAGCCCGCGGGAAAATTTACAAATATATAACTTTAAAAGATATCTGAAGTTTAAAATTACCATGACTACTCGCTGGATAAGAGGTTTTTATATCTCGTCCCTAACAGCCATGACTCGGATAGCGAGCTGAAGAGATCAAGTTGAATAGCAAACCAGATAATGTAAAGACAACTAATTTTATTATGCTTTAATTTTGTGTAACTTTTATTCAGTAAAAGATATATTAATTTCCTAAACCTAAATTAATGTTGCTGTTGTTGTGTTGTTGTTGTTTTTTTTTTGTTTTGTTTTTTTTTCTTTTTATGTTTTGTTTCTTTTTTATTTATTTTTTTGTTTTTTGCTTTTTTTAAAATTATTTTAAATGTGACAATTGTAAAAAAGCACACTAAAAGATATAGGTTGATTAATAGATTGACCAGATAGTAAAAGAAAGAGGAAGAAAGATTGGCCAAGTTAAGAAAAGTAGGAATGATATGAATGAATTATTAATGTTTTCATTAATCATTATTTCATGAATCGTGCGTTTATTATATTCCTGACGACATGCATTCTGCTTTCCCTGGGTATTACTTGATAATTAAATCAGTTTTATCACGGTAAACACCTGCTACAGCAAAGACGATCGGCTATGAAACGATCAATAATCATTAAATATTCATAATGATTATGCAATAAAACCATACAAGGAACATTTTTAAGAACATTTGTCAGACTAAAACGAACCTTATGTGTTTTTGCATATACCTTGAATGGGATGTCTTGGGACAATCATGCTCGTGAAAGTAATTTTATATCATAACAATGTGGAAGTCAAAGCAATTTCACTATGAAACAACGATTATATGTTTTGGAAATCTGTTCAACAATGAATCTAGCAGTAACGTTATAATAAATCTTTCCTCAACGAATACATACCATAATACGTTTATAACCTGGTTTCATGGCCGGCGCAAGGGTATTTGGCGCCCTGGGCGAGCCTTCAGCCTTGCACACACACACCTACCCCAAATAACTTTCGAAAATGAATATTGTGCATTAGTATGAATAAAAATTCTGCATCTGTTTTTCTCTTTCTATTTTTAGACGCTTATTATCTTGTATTTTACGCTAATTCTCTTTATTTGTATTCATTTAGTTTTTTGCCGCCCCCCCTACCCCCCCCCCCCCAATTTTGCCGCCCTAGGCGACCGCTCGTTTGCCTAATGGTTAAACCGGCCATGCCTGGGTACTCGTATCTTCATAATTTACGTGAGATATACAACAATGTTCTATAATTTACGTGAAAAATACAATAATGTGCTATAATTTACGTGATAAATACAACAATGTGCTATAATTTACGTGATAAATACAACAAGTTCTGAATGATGTTAATGAAATATCACGTTACTATAATTTTATTTTTATTTTTAAAAATATTTTTAACATACAGTGCAATGATTTAAACAGATGATGGTTCCCAGCAGGAAGACCGTCAGAAAGGGGATGGTGATAGAGGAGTGGTGGTGGTATTTAAATATCTATCAAGTAGATTATTTTCGTTTGGCTTTTGCTACAAACCGTATCAGTAACTTCTGAGATCCCCCCCCAAAAAAAAAAAAGAAGATGGAATTTTAAATAATTAAAGCGTAGTTGAATTTAATCTTAGACTCTCTTAATAAAGTCAACTGTAAAAAGAGCTGAACAATGCTCACGCTATTTGACGAGTTTCAAATGATGACGTTTCAATTGAGCTCCTTATTACAATATTGGTCCTCGTTCTTTTACTGCTTTGTGTACACTAGTTGCAATTTTATGAAGTAGAAGCCTAATACAACCACAAGAACAGAATAGATGGAGTTTCCAATATGTTCGATTTCTTAATAGAATTCGGTGTCAGACACTTTACCTTCAACCATCAAGGGGGATTAAATTATTTTCTTTGAATTCATTCGTTCGAGCTTGTACTAGAACTTTATTCCCAACTCCTGGCTTCTCTTTCCTCAAAATGGATTTGCGAATAAGGAAGCTTGACTTGAACTCATCAGGTTTCTTCTTTAATCTCAGAGAAGAAAAACTAGTCTCATCTTTTAGGTCTGGAGGACAGGCGGAGGTGGTAGGGCAGAATCTCGAGTTACAAGACATTCAGCACTTATCTTATGATCCTAGAATTAGGATGTAGTGAGGCATTTAGACAACACAGTTATATTTGAAAGTGGAAAAAAGAAAATGGATTTCTTAGTGGTGTTATCGATGAATTTTATTTTATATTCCATAAAGTATTATCTATGATTCAAAGAATATTTAGCAGCAAAATCATATATGTATGTATGTATGTATGTATGTATGTATGTATGTATGTATGTATGTATGTATGTATGTATGTATGTATGTATGTATGTATGTATGTATGTATGTATATAGGAAGTTATCAATATAATGACATATCAAAATCACTATATTTCCATCTGCAGTTGTTTTCTGTAACGTTCATTTACTGATGTTACAACACCATTATCTGTTATATTAGTTTGCTTTTTTATGTCTGTTCAATTCATTGTGTGTATTTATGTTATATCAGAGAAGGACAATTCGAAGTTGGTAGAACTTGTGTCTAACCCCTTTGCTTTTATTTTTATGATAAACTATGTTTATATCAAATTATTAGCGTTCATTGCATATTCTTTACCTTTTTTGCTGATTTATTGACCTTTTGACAATAGCTGCATATATCTCTATAGATAATACAGTATAACAAAAGGTGCATATCTCTCTATATATAATATTGTGTAATTATGAAAGTTAAATATATGTGACGGGAAGCTTAATTGATCAGCACTAACATCTCTCGTCCTCAGCGTCCCTCAACCCTACTACATCTCTCCTTTGTTTGTAGACTGTCGTTGTATCCTATGGACTATCTTTTCTTTACATTTCTTGTTAATGTTTTAAATTGCTTTGATAAACACTTAAGTGATCATGATTTCAGCTTAATTCGACAATAGCTGCATTTTATGCGTATATAACAGTAAGCATGAAAAAGGCTCAAAGAGAGTTATACGATTTTCTGTTGGGAAAGCCTTATTCACACTGTTGCACTCTTTGTCAAGGTCATGCAATGTGGTCAAAGGTTTAATGAAAGCTTAAATCTACGGTGACCGCAACAAATAATGTTGTAAAAGTGTCATTTCTTACAGCAGCAATATAGATGCTTTGGATTCAAAAATGTGTGTCGCTCACTTACAGGTCTAAGTGTTATGTATATTGAATCTATAATGTGTGCTTAACTTTGTCCATTATAGTAAGGTTGTTGTACTTATTTGTACGTTAAAATACGGTTACTTGTAAACAGGATGTTTACCACCATTTCAGTTCAAGTCTGGTCTTATTTGCTATTAAGCTGGGTTTTTTTCCATAGAATGATGTGGGTCATTAGAAAATATATATACAATAGAGACTTGATACGCATTAGCTTCATTCCGGTTTTAAGATCAGTCTCTGAATCATTTTGTGATCAGAGTTTATTGTTTTGCCATTGAACCCAGATATCATTCAAGAGGAAATATTTATTTAAACATCCATTGGAATTACTAAGTGCTCATTGACTTTTGAATTAATATATTACTTTAGACTTGTGTGAACTCATTCAAAGACATTCTGGATTGTATCATTTTGGTATATCAGGACATTCAAGACTATTGGAATTCATTCGGAACATTCTATATTTTTGGACTTGTGATATAACATTTAGGATTATTATTTAGGATTATTTGGAATTTAATTCACAAACTATAAATATGTTCTGAATTTTTACTTTGTATTGTAAGGAAATACATTCCTTGTTGACTTTACTTAAATTGTTGGTTTCACTTTCTTTCTGTTACTTATTTTTAAGAACCTAGAGTCGTAACACAAGGTTGACACCTGAGTTGAAAATTTTATATGAATCTAAGCTTCCAATAAATAATGCTAACTGTTGCGATACCTCTTCGTTGTATAACAGCTCTACATCACTGAAAAGTCTGATATTTGATATTTTTTTAAATCTCTTGGTCACCGTTAAGTAATGAGCATGTTGGCAGTTTACACGAAGAAGGAAAGGTGTATGCGAAACAGATTACAGTTGTCCTATTTACCTATATGATTTATATTTAAATATTAATATTAGAGAATTCCCATATCGAAGAGCAAAGTTAGATACAGCGGCAATTGATTTTATTTGACATATTATTTCTCATCGTGACATTTTAATAACATCCAAATTGTCTAATGTAGGCTCAAGATACAAAAAGGATTAAAAAGTGAAACAAAGAAGAGTTGAGTGGAAAAAGAAAGATAAATGGCAGTTCACCCGTCCCTGATAGCTTTTATCATGATGCGAAATCCTATTAGGTGGTAATATCTTTACTTGTGAAAGGGTATCCCATTAGAAATTTGGGAAATAATTCATTATCACACTTTATTCGAACTCGAGAAATATATCTGCGTTGGCGGCATCTCAAAAATGAAAGAATGTGAGCTTTTTTTTAAAAGTGATACACAGACTCGTCGCAAACAACGTGTAATTGATACTTTAAACGTATAGCGCCAGTAAAGACTGTGGCATATGACACCATCAATATTATGATAATAACACAGGTATCGGGAATGTTGCTTAATGTTGTGATTTGTACATTCTATTCACTCGCTTCAGCATGAATATCTAAAACATTTAGCAACTACCATGATTGTCAAACATCTTTTGTGTAATATAAATGTACATTAGCAGTTATTTCTTGACATGCCGGCACAGGAAAGAAAAAACCCAATCAGGAATAAAATACAACGATGTACAAATTATTACCGTTGCTGACGACACCAGGTATATTTATGAGCCAAAGTATCTAAATTGTCTTCTCTTTCAATCGATATACTTCAATATTTATTTAGTAAAACACCTGCCCACAAAACTTCGATCCTACATTAAACGATCCTTTGTCATAATTATTAATTGAAGAGAGAACATTTAATTAATTGCAACTACATGTACTTCATATTTATGAGCCCCACAAGTTTTCTGTACTGGTACTTCCACTCTTAAAAGAATGAATAGAGCTAAATTTCCTCTTCGTAAGGATCGCATAATAACCAATTCTATATCATTTGCCAACTAGGGTTAAAACAACGTGACATTACTGCGCAAGTATAGAGGTTGATCAGTTTCACACGCCTTCTAGTAATTGCAATTTGCATCTTGGGAGATGAATGAGTATTGCATTTTGCTTTTCTTTTCCTGTGTAGTCTCGTGTTGAAATCAGTATCTTTTTATACTATAAGTTTAGTTCTGAATATGGAACCAAACTGTTTTATTGTTGAGCCGACTGATTATCTTATGGTCAACACAGTATGCATGTCTTCTGTTGGTAAATATAGACTGGCAGCCAGTCTAATGCATCTTTGCTCTGGCGACTATCAATGTGTCAATGCTGATTCTACGTTACAATTGCAAACAATTGAAGAATCTGTCTCATGGCAGTGTGTCACCTCAGCATTACGAGATCTTGATAGTTTTCTCACCAACTTCTGTTTTCTTTCATGCAATGGATATTTTTAACCATCTCTTTCTACTTTACAATACAAGTGTAAACAATTTAACAATTCTGTCTTATGACAGTTTGTCTCGTCGGAACCTTTGGAGATACCTTCTCTTTCTCTTTATACCATAACTAATATTTGTCATGGAAATTGCTGACAAAAGAGTAATCCAACTGATACAGTTTGTCATATTGGAGCTTTTCTAGATTTCAATAGCTTTCTCCTCCATTTCACGTTCCTTGATGACGTATCTAAAATATGGCATGGTTGCTTAATTATTCTATGTACTGTGACCTCCAACTATAATTTTTGTATCTCTTTATCTCTTTGCTAATTCTGCATGGCAAAGACATACAATGGAAGAATCTGTCTGATGACGGTTTGTCAAATTTGAGCATTTTCAGATTTTGATAGTTTTCTCGCCTAACCATCTTTTGTCTTATAGCTGCTATTTGGCCATATTAGTGTATAATTATCCCTTTTACCATATCGTCTTCCAATGAGCCATGCTTTTGTTATTGCTGCTGCTTCTAATTCTCTACGTAACAAGAAGAGCATACACATGAAGAATCTGCCTGATGAAGAGCATACACATGAAGAATCTGCCTGATGACAGTCTGCCGAACATGATGATTTTGAAATCCAGTAGGGGTACTTGAATACTAAAGGGCAGTGTTTGGTTACACTACTTTTGAATTATGACACCAATCCCTTCTGAGTTTGGGAATTATGACCATACAGAAAAAAAGAAGAAAAAAGTTACCGAAAATTCAAGAATGATTGTATATCTTTAACATTGTCTGAGGGTAAGATGAAGAGTACAGGTAAAGTAGGTAAGATAATACTATTTAAATGGCAGTAGTTTCTGTTGTTTAAAGTGTCACACAAGTCAAGCTATTAGTTTTGACCAAAATATAAAGAGATTAATAATGAATACATGTTACGCTTGTGTCTTCCTAAAGCTTTTTGTGCAATTCTTAATTTTTTTTACATGTTTTGGAACTTTTGCTTTTCACCCAATCCAAGAACAATGGTCCAACTAAAGTTTTATTCCGTCCCTGCTGGTTTTCGTTTGCAAAGAAAAAAAGTGATGAATCAAAAGTTGCAAATATTGCATTTTCTGCCTGTCGCATCAGCAACTATAGCACTTCAGTTTTAAAAAAGCATAGTTAAATTGCATAAATTATATCATCCATAACATTTTTCTGTTGGTTGCTTAACAATTTCACCGTAACTAATTAAGAACACAGAAAATGTTTATGGACCACATATTAATAATTACAAAGTAAAATCATGCCTTCTATAAAATTATTTTGATCAGATTTCACTCAAAACATATTCAATTACTTGGCGTTAAGCTGTGACATTTAAGAACATAACTTCCATAACGCAATTTCAAATAAAAACGGTCTATTCATGGCATTTTCGCATAGTTGTCCTTATGAGAAAGCTAAAATCGTCAATACATTATGAATTTTCTTCAAATGATTGGAAGAGAAATAAAAATTATTACTGATATTATAAAAAAATATAACTCCGTAATGTATAACATCCATAACCAGACAATGAGCAATGTGAGCTTCGTTCCCATAAAAATTTTTTTTTTTTTTACATTTGTGGGTCGTTTTTCGTATTTAAAGGCTGAATATGTCTTTTTATCAGAAAACTTCAAAAAGTGTATATTTTCCTAAACTTTAAAATTAAATAATTTTTTTCTGAACTTGGACCATTTTCCTGCGATTATATGTTTTAATTAGCACCATGCAGACAGTATTGTGTTGACGTGCTTTTAAACGCTAATAGATACATACTCACATACATACATACATACATACATACATACATACATACATACATACATACATACATACATACATACATACTTACATACATACTTACATACATACATACATACATACATACATACATACATGCATGCATACATACATACATACATACATACATACATACATACATACATACATACATACATACATACATACATACATACATACTGTTAAATAAACAGGGGATATTGTAAATGCCCATAACTGAAAACGCTCAACAGCGGCAACGTGTTAAGAGTCAGATTCTGTCAAGGTAGTGTCAAGGGTCAAGCAATTTTAAAAAGCACTGAACACAATCGTATAGACGATAAAACAAGATATATGGGAAAAAGATTGTTTTTTTTTCTTCTCCGTCATACAAGTATATATACGCTTTCAAGTCATACACGTATATATACGCTTTCAAGTCATACAAGTATATATACGCTTTCAAGTCATACAAGTATATATACGCTTTCAACTCATACAAGTATATATACGCTTTCAAGTCATACAAGTATATATACGCTTTCAAGTCATACAAGTATATATAGGCTTTCAAGTCATACAAGTATATATACGCTTTCAAATCATACAAGTATATATACGCTTTCAAGTATTACAAGTATATATACGCTTTCAAGTCATGCAAGTATATATACGCTTTCAAACCGATGATACAATATATGAACTGTTTTTACTGCATCTCGAAGAAATAACGGACCATAACATACATATATGCGACAAACATGTTTCTTTGCATGGTCACATAAGGCGCATAAACGGTTAGATTTTAAATTCATTTTGTCCATCTACAGGGGAGTACTAAAGGTAAATGGCGCCCAGGGCCTGTCTACCGACCCCACCCCCACCCCCCGTTAGTACGCTACAGTCCTTCTAGCAGCCCGCATATCGACGGGTGCACGACTGGTCCGATGGTATCAATAACATTCATAAAAGAAAAGAGAAAAGAAACACAAAAAAATTGTTTATTCATTTTAATGCATTTAAATGCAATCAAGCCTATCGTGGCGTGGATATAACATTTAATGAAATAGAAAATACAAGTACTGAAATAAGGCAATGACTTATTCTCCCACGCTGAACAGCGTCCTTGGTATGCTCGAAAAACAGTTCCTTTTTTGAAAACCATGTTTTTATCCCGACTTTGTGTTTTAGACGGTTTAGAAACCAGAAAATAAAATTTTCTAGATCCTTACCCTGACGCCATAAATTTCTCCATTTCCAAGGACCGAATCAAATCTACCTTTCATTTACATTGACCTTTGACAGCAGGTATACATATTTTAATGGGACACGGGTATGTATTTCCATGAATGTTTACCATGTATTCTTGGAATATTACACCAATTGCTTTCATGGATCTGTGGATTTGAAGAAGAAAAAAAAGGTTATTATTATCTCTAAACTTCATGAACAGTAGAGAGGTATTCATTCTTTGATCACTATTTTACTTGTATTTCGTCGTCTGCTAAAGCTTTTGAAGTATCACGTATCAAGCACGCGAGCAAATAAGTGCTTGAGATTCAATTTTTGCTTTGATGAGGCTGAACCTTTGTACAGGTAGTATTTGTTCTATTTAATCTAAACAAGAATCGCTATTTTTTTATTTTTTTTATTTTCAATATTTCTCTGTGGCAGAGAATTGTTGGCACGCAACGTTTCGTACTTTAAATGCACCCTTTGTGTAATGAGATGTGGAGGTTGCAAGATCCTGAGAAAAAGGCGTCTTTAGAGGTCTAAACGAATATGCCTATATAAAAGAACTGTAAAAAACAAACAAACAAACAAGAAAAAAAGATCCCAATTATTATCTTATAGTCTTTGGAGCCATCTGTAGACTGTTCTCTTTATTTATCTGACTTAACGTCCATGCTGTAAAACTTTGCCTTAGGGTTAAAGGGACGATAGAGATGCTTATATATGAAAAGGCAATGCTAACTGATTCTTTAGTTTATGTGGTCATACTCTACTACGTTGTAATGGTTGTATATCCATTACCAAGTTTTTGACTATGACCACTTTAGAAAAATGTACATCACAACTTAAATGAATGAAATATTTATGTTCCCTGAGCTAAATCAGGAGAAAAATTAATATTTGAAAAGCAATATTTTCATTGTTTAAGTCTCACTCAGGCCAAACTATTATAGAATTAAATGACCATAGTCAGACCCGCCGACAAAAATTCCAGGCCCCTGGGCAGAGCAGTCATGGGCACCAAAACTAGTTTAATTTTTTGTATATAAAACTATGTGTACCGTTGTGCGTATAAAACCTGTAGTAATCTACCATAACTTAGACTCTTGCAAGGATCAAATTTTAATATTTACTGCAAAGATTAATTTTTTTAAAAATATAAATGAGTTGACGGCGGGCTCCTAGAAAGCGCCGGGCCCCTGGGCAATTCTGCCACCCCCCCCCCCCCTCCCTCGGAGGGCCTGATCATAGTTGGGTATTTATCAAAGTGTAAATTTACATTGTTTGAACTTCTAATCGTCCAATTTATCTGGGGTTGCTAATTTTGATGTGAAGCTTCAGTGGTGGGAGGCTTGTTGTTA
The DNA here is from genome assembly GCA_029931535.1 of Margaritifera margaritifera. Lineage (NCBI taxonomy): Eukaryota > Metazoa > Mollusca > Bivalvia > Unionida > Margaritiferidae > Margaritifera > Margaritifera margaritifera. The sequence continues at coordinate 189,736 of JAQPZY010001173.1, forward strand.
TTATTTTGGTGTGAGGAGTTGGTATAGACAAGGCTTCACCTAAAACACACTGGAAACTGATTGGAAACCGAAAGTAGTCCCCACAATTTTCAGAAGTGCAAATAAAAAAATCCAGATCAGTACCACATGACCATTTATATCCAATCACATTCAAGAAAAATCAGTAAATTCATGACAATTGGAATTATTTAGTTTTTAAAAAGCATTCAAAGTGATTAAAAAGGAGTACAAGTCACAATAAGCCAATGTCTATGTAAATTAACAGGGGGATACAAAATAATTGGAAATGTTTAACAAAAACGGAGCACACACATTATTCACAGGGAAAAGTATATTTCTCATAGAGACATGGTGCTTGAGATTTCAGTCAAGTATTGATTTGAAGAATTCATCACTCAACCCCGTGGTATCTTTATAACTCATAAATTGCTTTTGAAGGTACATCACTTGTTTACAAGACGCTCTCATGGCTAGGCTGTTTTATATCGCATTGCTTTAAGAGCCATCATGTTTATGAAGTTACATTAATCTGAAGGTAAATTTTGAATAAGCATAGAGAGATTGTCATGAGAGACTCAATGAAGGGAGGATGAACTATAAGCGAAGGAGGAGACACAAAAACATCTATATGAAGAAACGTGCTTTATCTGGACATTCTTTCCTTATAAAATTACTTTTTGGGTTTCATCAATATTTAATTAGTATCATTAATTTTAAATAGTGACGCCTGTTACATCTATAAAATTTGACTACATAGATATTGATTGATTCCCGTGTATCTTCACACAATAAGGGTTTTATTTCGTGGAAATACGACTATCAAACGAACCTAGGATATAAATGATGTAAGCATTTTATTTCAGTTTGAGACTATCACGTCAACTGTTCCAAGCTAATCATCCCAAACATGACTCCATTCAAATACTCATATGGTAGAGTTGGTGTACATGGTTGCGTCTATCCTTGCTTTGGACCATGAGTACTCCTCAAAGGCGTATTGAAGCTTGAATAGACATTTTCTTTCTTTAATACTAAAACAAAAATCAACATTCCTTGATTTTGAACTTGCCTGGAAGTTACCTCTATCTTCCCTTAATATGTTTCATGACGATACATAAGAAATGTAAAAAGAAGGGCCGTACGGGCAATTTTGTATATGCAGCTCTTTCATATTTTGCATTTTTTTCCGATTTGTTCATGTTCATCCGGGCAAAATATTGATGTTTTATCTCACTTTTGTCAAAGTAACTTTGGACTAATTTGGTCTCTTTGAAATTGTTATTAATGCTATCATGAATCAGAAACATGGATTCAGTTGATGGTTAACTCGTCATTTAAAGTACACGTAAGTATTCTGTGAAATTTCATCTCAAGAAGATACTCTTAAAGATCAATAAATACATTTCGCGTCTCAATAGTTAATATTAGAGGGGCTAAGGACTGTGTTTTTTAATATGTCAGGAGTGCAGATTATTTAAGTCTGTATTGCATATATTTTGCAAGTATTTAGATTATTCTCTAAAAATACTAATTCCTTAAATGATAAATATTTTGAGTATTTATAGATGTTTTCTGGTTTGTAATCATCCCAGACATACATTTTTGAAGCGTTATCAAAATGCAGGCATCAATTTTACAATTTAAAACAACCATTGCCATTAAAAAATACCCATCGTAAATGTGTACGATCCATTCGTATAATGCTTGCGTAATATATAGGAACATCTGTGTGAATACTTTCAATGTTTCAAAGCGATCAAAAATTGTATTATGTATGCGTTTCGTGACAATGTCTTCATTAATGTGATTGAGATCACGGGTTTTTGCTGCTTTTCTTGATACAAAAAAGGCATTTGATACCGTGTGGCACAAAGGGTTACTTTTTAAATTATTCATGTTGGGAATTACGGGTAAATCCCTTTTGATATTTTTTAACATGTATATAAATTTACAGAGCAAAGTCTTTGTCAATGGGCAATTTTCGGACTGGTTCTCAATTGGCCAAGGAGTGAGACAAGGGGGTGTTTTATCAACCTTGATGTACACAATATTTATAAATGATTTGCTGCTCCAGTTAGAGAATAGTGGATTTGGAGCAAAGATTGGATCCTTAGCTGTGGGAAATCCAACCCTAGCTGATGACATTTCACTTTTGGCTATATATCCTAGCAATCTACAAAAGCTGTTAGATACAGCATACGCCTACAGTAATAAGTGGCGATTTGAGCTTAGTGTCACAAAGTCATACATTATCATTTTCGGTCCCCAATACAAGAATTATGTCAATATGAAATGGTATCTTGGGCCGTCATGTTTGCCGGTTACTGATTCGGCAACACACCTGGGATACCGGATTAACTCAAAGCTGACGTCGCATGACGCAATACTCGATGCATGCAAGAAAGGGAAAAAATCTTTTCACGGTCTGTTTGGTATTGGCATTAAACCTAATGGTTTAAATCCTTTGGTTGCTGCAAATGTGATCAAAAAGGTCATTTTTCCTTCAATGTTTTATGGAAGTGAATTATGGTTTAATATTTCAAAAAGTGACCTCTCTTCATTGGATAAAAAACTCTGAGGTATTTTGCCAAACATTTACAAGGCTTACCAACACATACAAGATCAGACATCGCTCTGGGAATGTTAGGATGGACATCAGCTCAGTCCGAAATTGATAGAAGAAAATTGATGTTTTTACACAGATTGTGTTTGATGCCTAATAACGTACATACTAAACGTGTGTTTAACGTTGCGTTATTTCACTTCATTTTGAGCGGATGCATGTCAAGCTACGGGTTAATTTCAAATCTATATTATACGTTAAAGAAGTTTGACTTGCTTGAGTATCTAACTGATTATTTGCAGCATTCCGAAATTCCAGATAAACAAAATTGGAAAGAAATTGTATTGTCAAAAATTGCTGGTCTTGAAAATAGCCTCTGGAGAGTTCGTATGTCTAATCAAGCAGATTTTGATAGATTCTCTTCGATACACGAATCCTTGCGACCCGTCTCAATATGGCAGTCGGCTAAAACCAGACAGCACACTAAGGTATTTACATATGTAGCTAAACTATGGGCTGCTGTTCCTCAAACACAGCTCGATATGTGTATTCGATGTGGGAATGTTTATACAGACTTGATACTTCATTGTTGTGTTGCTTGTCCTTATATGTCGAATTTCAGAAACTCTTTCTGTGATTTCCTTACTGATAAATTTCCACTGAGCCTGCATATTACGTTATTTAATGCTGAAGATGAGCTGCTACTGCAATATCTTCTAGGTAAAAGGTTACCAGCAGGTGTAATCGACAAAGAAAACTCCAAGTTATTCGCCCTGTATGCAGCATACTTTGTCATGCAGTGTGCAGCTATCTTCTGCAAATAAGGTACTTAAACTTGCAACTTATGCAGCTGAGGAACACTTTAATGATGGATATACTGTAAGAATGTGTATTCTAGTATTCTATTTTATATCATAGACGAACAATGTTATGATATTCACACTATAGATCTCTTTACATTATTGTATGCTCGAAGTAATTGATGTTGGTTCTACGGCGCCCCGGATTCACAGTTTGCTTAATTTATTTATTTATTTATTTTTTTAAACTCGTGTTTGTTTGTTTTGTATTCATTTCTTTATTTTGGTACTTATTTATTGATTGTATTCAGATGATTTATTGTTATATCATGCAATCTTCTACGGAAGGAAATAAAGATGATGATGAAGTCAGATTAGATTTTAGTTCAAGAAGGTAAGTTAACTATGTTCACAGCACAATGAACTTTCTTACACATAATTTATTAAGAGAAATCTTGCTTCAAGAAGTAACTTATACTGAAAATTATCATGCACAAGCCCTAAGGGGGGGGGGGGGGGGGGTGATGGCAGGAAACAACTCTGACTTAAATAATATAGTCTAGGCGTCTGCACTTACTTTAAAATTGTGTCACATAAGGCACACCAACAAAACCATCTGTAATTATTGAGATCTGTTTCAACATTGATATAAGAGAAAATCATACCGTTTAATGCTATAAAATCGGTAACGGTAATTGTAACAAGCAGCATCATTTAATATAATAAAATCACTACTGAAGACAACACATTGACGTAACTCGTAGCACATGCTATGGTATGTAGGAAAAAACTCATTAATTGGTCGTGCTTACCAAGGCATTTACCTTTTTGTTATGTAATAACCCCATTGTGTTATTATTAAAAGATCGAATACTTGTAATTTTACCTGTAAACGTTTCTTTTCCATGCAAATCAACTACTGTGTTCTTGTGAGTAAACTCGACATTTACCAGACGAAAATTCTCATCCATTTCGTTCATTCGTGTTTTCCTCAAAATGGATAAATGAAAACGTTCCCAGGGAATAATAACAATGCTGATGAAAGTAAATTTGAGACATTATCTTTTGGAAGGTGAAAGAAATCTCACATCCGCAATAATTATATGTTAAGGAAATTAATTATATGTTAAGGAAACAAAAAGTTCCATGCATCCTTTCGAAGCATGCAATTCTCAAAATGTTTTTAATATCGCCACACACACCCGTTCATAATTTATGACACAATATATATGGTTCAGGTTCTTCAGTTGGAACACCTCGTGGCTTTTCAAGTAAAATCCCAGTGGGAAATCTGCTTGAAACTGGCAGAAAGACTTTTTGACTGCTTTCGAACAAATTTGCAAAATTAACAATTAAAATATAAATTTCACCTTTTAAACTAGTGGAGCTAACGCTGTCATAATAAATATATCTATCTTTTCGTTTAACATTATAATTCAAATAACAAAAATGACGTTTCAAAACTCGGCTGACCCCGGGGTAAAACGGTTTGTGCAGGCACTGGCGTTGTTTATGATTTCATCTGAGTAAGTACTTGCCCAAAATCAACCTCAGAAATACTCTGATGGAGCGATACAGCGTAATAAGGGAAACAAATGGCGGTGAACTCAGTCACGTCCTGAAGTACGCAGGGCAAAATAGCACCATGTCTTAAGGATTATGATACATTTTTGGAATCATTTGTACAAGTTCAGGAAAAGAAAGTTCTCAAGTAAGCGCATGCTTGAAAAAGAAACTTGGGAATGTTTCGGCCAAGAATATGTCACTTCAGCCCAAAACTCGCCTTAAGGAACGCTATGATGGTTTGTGAATTGCCATTACGTCCTTAGGTAAACAAGGTAGATGTATATGCAATGGCGGCTATTGTGGTATTGCCGATATGTTTTTTTTTTTTCCCCGATGATTGGTCGAAAGACCAATTGCAGGTTCTTATCAAGGTGAAGTTTAAGTCCTACAAATGTATGTTCTTTAAAAAAAAAATTAGGAAATAGCGCATACATCATTTATATTAGAATTTTTGCAGTACTTTGCAGAAAATTGTTAAGGAGGATTTTCCATCGAGAAATACATACAGATAGCTTTCGACAGGAGAATTTAAACTCTGTCCTGTAGATGAATATTTCGGATTTCATTTCCTCGTGCTGTACAAGACCACATCGGCAAGTTCTGAGTTTTCCTCCTTTGCAAATAGGTAGAACTCAATCTAATTATCTTTACGGACAATTTAATCTTAGTTCCCAGGATGAAAGACACCTGTATCAAGAGTAGAGCGATACGGATTACACCTGGCGGATTGCAACGATGAAGTTCAAAATAAATTCCTTATTTCATTATCAGCCCTAATGCCCTTGGCGGCTTATTTATACTAATTGCAATTTTATTAGGTAAAGGCTTGGTTGAATGGAAAAAAGAGAATGTGTCGATTTTCAAATATGTTTGATTTCTTAATAGAATTCCGAATTGGACACTTAACCTTCAACCAATGAGGGGAGATCAAGTCTGTTAAGATTACAAATGTGTGTGCATACTTATAACTTTTAGGAAGTGGTTTTCCTTAAAAATGGCTTTTCAAGTCGAGACAAAGTAATGAATTTCATTTGTTTGTTTGGGATATTTAAAGAAAATAAGTGCTATGTGTTTAGTTTTGAAGGCAGAGAGAGAGAGAGAGAGAGAGAGAGAGAGAGAGAGAGAGAGAGAGAGAGAGAGAGAGAGAGAGAGATTGATTAATAGCTTTATTTAATCCGTATATTACGAAGAATACAATCAATAGTATAGAGAATACTGCAAAAATAGAAAGTGACATTAATTAAAAGTGAGAAATAACATACATTTACAAATGATCATACATAAATATATGGTGAACATTCAAGGAAAATTAACGTGATATATCGTCAGAGAGAGAGAGAGAGAGAGATGTGGGAGAGAAAGGCGTTATTGTCTCTTGTGTTTGATATCTTCTGAAAGATCGGAGAATTCGGATGCAGTGTAGCACTTCTGCCCGTTATGTATTGATACAACTAATGCAGTGTAGCACTTCTGCCCGTTATGTATCGATACAACTAATGCAGTGTAGCACTTCTGCCTGTTATGTATTGATACAACTAATGCAGTGTAGCACTTCTTCCCGTTATGTATCGATACAACTAATGCAGTGTAGCACTTCTGCCCGTTATGTATTGATACAACTAATGCAATGTAGCACTTCTGCCCGTTATGTATTGATACAACTAATGCAGATCTTTTCCGTAGTCATTCTTGTTGAACTATCCGTGTAATTTTCATAACATTTTCTATTTCATTCAGAGGAAAATTGAAAGCAGTATTCATACATTTTTTAAACGGTCAGGAATTTCTATATCATACCCATATTAAGAAAAGAACAAATGATTAGATTTCCACAAAGTGAGATGAAACTTAAATCTATCATCAAACTAATAAGATGGAATATTTATAATAATAATAATAATAATAATAATAGCAAAATAAAGACTGCAGTAGAAATGAAGAATGGGATAGAAAAACCTGAGAAAAGAAACTTTTTCGATATTGCTATATTATTGAAAATAACGCTATTGAGCCACGGTATAATATGTGATCATATATAATACTGTATTCAAAGTCACTTTGTCTATGGAGTTTATAGGTCATTAATTACAAAACTTTTCACTTTGATATTAGTTTTAATATATAAAGTCTACATACCGCATATTACGTGCATTTGACAGCTCAATCATGAGTAAGGAATATATTACTAAACAGTCATTTCATAGGTCAGCATTCATATAAAATATATCCCCACCCCTCGCTATTGTCTGTTTAACTGTTCCTTATTTATCTTTTTTCTTTAGAAATGTAGTTCAAAACATTTGGCATTTTAGACATAATAATGACTTCTAGCTTCTGAATTCTATACCAATGTTGTTCACGGCAGAGGAAACTTTATGAAAGTTGAGAAATGCGATGATATGATGAAGCGGTGCCATTGCATATCTTTATTTATTTTTTTCTTCTTTTTTTTCAATGTATTGCTGTTTTTGTTCATGCAAAATGGTAATGAAACAATGCGACAAATAGTTAAATGAGGCAAATGTATCTTATTTTTGTAATGACCTTGGACTGGATAATTATTTATTTAATTGATCTTTTAAATTTAGAGTTATATTGCCGAAATTCTGAACTTCAAATCAACGGTCACAAATCGAAAAGGAAAAATGGGAAAATATTAATAGAAATGACAGATTGTAAGCACTGTGCGTATCAGTGATATTGGAGATAAATTCCATATCATTTTAAATGCACTTTCATTAATCAACAACGTAATTTATAACTTTTAAAAAAAATGTTGTAAACCATAATACACTGAAAATATAGCAATTATGTAATACTGCAAATATATGAGAAATTAAGGTTCTGTTCTGTTCTTTTCTGCTTATGATGGCGTCCTAAATGCCTCAATGTCGTTTCTTTGTTTCCCACTCACAGCCATGAGACCGACACATAAGTGGTTACTGAATAAGAACGACTCACAGTTGCATCAATCGGGTAAATTGGTTTGACACATCTTAGTTGGATAACCTCGTAGACAACAGCTGCACACTACTGAGATGGCAGGCATTTCCTAGTCATTTTCAAAATTCAGAATGCGTGGGTCAACTGCCGGTATATTATCGAATGCGACAAATTGTAGTCAGTTCTAGGTGATATTTATTTTAATATATTGTGGGATTATGAGGTTTAGATTGTGTCATAATAGCTTATAAGAAATTCTTACCTTATCAATAAATGCATAACGAGAACTTTGACCAACTTATTTTCATATTCTAAAATGAATAAACTGGTTACCATTCCCTTCGGTTTTAAATTACATCTAAATCAACCTCTAAGTTGAAGGCATTTCCGGCGACATATAGAAAGTTAAACGTGTGCACAAAGATTATCGTTCAGTAAGATATTTTGATGTCTATATGTCGAAAGATTAACAGTAACTGAAATGCTTTTTTATCATTGAATATCGAGGATGGTTAATTTTAATCGTGCAAGAACTTGGATTTATCTTTTCTAGGCACGGACTCGAACTGCTTTCGCACGTTCATTGCAGTTTGGAAAGAGATGCAAACAGATACGGTAATAGAAAAAACATGGCAATGCCGGAAGACAGAAGGAAAAAAGTAAGGGAAACGCCGATACATGCCTCCCTAAACAAAAGTGCTTGTATACATTTTTTTATTTTGATAAGAGCTCTTTACATGTTGCTAAATATACTTCCAAAGAGGTGTTTGTTAGGTCTAAAGAGATGAAATAAAACATAGCGGTCAACGCTAATTATACTACAGAGGGTCTTTATTTATGTCACTCCCGCCGCAATTGCCTGACTGAGATGATTGAATTTGAGCGGTTTTATTTTATGACCCATGCATCGACTGTTAGAAGTAAACTTCTGGTACCTTCTATTGAAGCATTATTGGACTCTAATATAGGATTGATATAAAACTATATAAAAAAATAGAGACATTACTGTTACTAGAAAAATGTGGTACGGAAAACCATACCGGGCGTTTGCAAGATGATTGGTTTCATGATACAGACCTTGAGTATGGTGTATTTTTGTTATTCGCTTTCATGTTATTTTACAGCACATTTTAAGCTTGAGTTTGTCTATTCATTACCAAATAATAATTGCCTAAAACACAAAATGATTGTTTATCGAGAAATTTATAACGGTATCAAACGATGATAAGATGAAACAAACTTAAACCGCGGTCCTCTGTATATGAGCCTTTGTAAGTCTCGTAGAACATCCTTTATTTTAATCGCCCGAAGTAAAATTATAATAATGTTTAGTTGATCATTAAACTAAATATCTACATGGAAATATGAAAATTATATTAATGTTTAGTTGATCATTAAACTAAATATCTACATGGAAATATGAAAATTATATTAATGTTTAGTTGATCATTAAACTAAATATCTACATGGAAATACGAAAACATTTATCTTAATGTGAAGCTGTCATTTTTTAAACACTTACCATCTATACTCGCGTATAATTTGATACCATCTGCAAACTGCATAGACCCAGATCTGCCGTCGCATAATGCGCCTGCAGATCTGGGTCTATGCAGTTTGTAAGGACTAATCAGTAGAACAAACAACATAGACCCTGCTCTGCCGGCGCATTTTGCGACGGCAGATCAGGGTCCATGCTGTTTGCATTTGGAAACGTTTTATATGCGAGTAAATACGGTATGATATGTCTAAGGCTAGAGATATTGAACGTTTTGATCTGCTATTTTAAAACAAAATCATACTTATCTTCTTTTGGTCTGTGCGACAAATAAGGAAAAATATATTCCCATCTATTAAATATTTTAAACCAAATCCCATCCACGACACTTTATTGTAATTACTGTTCAATATTATCATGTATTTAACGTATAAAAGGTCATATTGTAGCCGAACATTTGTACGTGCCGTTCATAGATACAAGAAATTAAAAGTATTTCGAATTTTAGATAACACTTCTAACCATTCTGTTCTAAGGTGAGCTCCTCAACCACCTGTGCACTTCGTTTTAACTTAACGATTCCTTTGAGCTTGAATTGCATTCTTCTTCAGTTAATATTATGTAGTGAATTGAAGTAAATTGAAGTCTCAAATCAAGCCAGTTTTAGTACAACCTTGTTTGTAATTTCAATCAAATCTTCTCACACAATACTGAATTCGAAGACTTTAGATGTTGCCGCTCTGTGGCACTCGAAGTGGTCGTTTCCTGATAGATCATTGGATTATGCATTGAATCCGAGATAGTATCCGTCTTCGAAATTTCCAACAAGAAGTAACTAAGAATGAACTGAAGCAACATGAAGACACTGCTTTTGTTCAAGGTCGGGGACTGAGTATTTCTTAAAAAAATATAATTTTTGTCTTACCCCCCCCCCCCCCCCAAAAAAAAAAAAAAAACACTTGAACGTTCAAGAGCATGCACCTGGTTGACCTGATGATTAGTTTGGATTGAAAAATGCGTAACCCTTGAGGCGTGGTGGGGGTGGTGTGGTGTGGTGTGGTAGAGTCAATTAAATGATGAAAAAGGTTGTTATTCGGTTGTTGATGTTTTTTTTTTTGTTTTTTGTTTGTTTTTTTTTTTTTGGGGGGGGGTATTGAAAAAGAAATAACAGGAATAAAATAAGTTTATATGATATATTTGATGTTTCAATTCTTGTTTTTATTTCTGCATCGTGTCAATATTTATTCGAGGGGTCATTATTTCATTTAATTAGCCCGATCAGTCATTTTACATTAAAAGCAAGAAAAAAATGACATAATCTTCTCTCACTCTGCAACTGATTCTAGACAGTCTCCAAAAGTCCTTTTTCTTTGAGTTTACGATACGAGAAAAAAGATGGGGGTGGGAGTGGTTGCGGTGCTACAACCAAACAATCGTTTCGCCTTTAATTTTTCGTGTAATCATTGTTATGATGAAATGAAACGGATCCGTGTTCAGATTTTAACTGAATTAAGGTCACAAAATCATCGGAGTCGCGATTTAGGCCGAACAATATTTTTGGTCACTAGTGCAAATTCCCACACACTGGACCTTAGTAATATATTCATTCTTGATTTTAATTGTCTGAAAATGATAAATCATTGAAAACTGACTGCTATTCATGGATGAAGGCAAGGGCATATAACTTTATACAAGTATGAGTTAGTGAGTAAATGAGTGAATGAACATCTACATACATACATACATACATACATACATAGATACTTGTGAACATTTTCTTAGTTGCCATACAGATTTTTACGATTTTATTCGAACGTTAATTATTGAAGATAAGACATATTCTTGTATTGTCTGTGTTGTACACACTGGAAATCATACTTTCCGGTATAAAACTTAAGTTTGAGGCTGGCACAATATAACCTTAATTCTTAATGCTATGGTCTAATAACAATACACATGTACATAAATACATGCATATATACACACACATATATACATGTATACATACATACATAACATGCATAACATTCATAAGTTGATACAAGCATGCATACAAGCCTGTTCTTTCTTTTTTATGAGTTTTAAAATCTATTTTAATTTTTTATTTTTATTGTGTTGTAAACTTAACAACGTTTGAATGAAGATAAGGATCGTTCTCCTGTTGTTTAAGCGAAACCATAAAACTACAATGATATAGTTAAAAGCGCCCCAAAGTAGGACATCTGGTTCGTTTGAAAACAATTTAAGTTTAATGATATTTTTCCGAATGGATCTACTATATTGGTACTTCATAGAACAGTTTTGTTTTTGCCATGGCTATTAGTCTTTACTGTGTTCTTAATGCAAAATGACGATAACGTCATATACAGCAGAAAATATCAAATTGACGTGCATCAACATTTCATATGAGTGACGTATTCTGTTTATGCATTACAGTGTATACACTGATGTGCAATAGGAAGAAGTTTATATTCTCTTTTCCGTTTTTATATATCAAAACTGATATGTTTTTATCAGTAATATTATTCTAAAGGTTTCTTCAATATGGCGAATAATTTGTTATTCATTATAAGGCGTGTTGCATCATGCGCCGACAGTTCTTAATTTTATTATATACTTACCGATTTTCTACACAAGAAAGAGCCAGAATTTTACCGTCATTTCCTACAAGCAGGAAAACGATACTATCGTTTTCTATATCCGTATTACCATACTCTCAAACGAGGCTGGAACTACTTTATCCTCGTCGTTTCCTGGTGACAATAGCAGCGCCCATAGCGACGGAATGCCAACACTAGCAGTGAACAGAGCTCTCACAGCGACGTTAGTTAAGAAACCTTGCGTTATATGTGTTACGACTCTATGGTCTAAGAAAAATGTAACAGAAAGAAAGTGAAACCAACAAATCAAGTAAAAAATCAACAAGCAGTTTATTACTAGATAATTAAAATGAAAAATCAAAAAGTCACTTACAGTAATGTGTTTTGAAATCCTAATAATCCAATAAGAATGATTGTTCTAATCACAAGTCCTAAATATAGAATGTTCCGAATTCACGGCTGTGTCCTTGAATGTTAAGATGTGCTAATGGTCTCCAAAGTCCTGATGTACTAGAAATCTTGAGGTGCTGAAGTCAAAATGAAGTATTCCAAAATCTCTGAATAAGTTCACATAAATTCCAAAATTGTCAATTAAAAATCCAAAATCCAAAAGTTTATGAGCACTGTTATAATCCAATGAATATTTAAAATAATTCCTCTCTTAGAATTTGGAATGAATTTTCACAACTGTAATAGCTCTTTACAAGACTGATGGTAATGTCGAACTGAAAAAATGTCCACCAAACATGGTATATATAAAGATTGGTCACATGACAGAATGTTCTAGAATATGAGTCATCTTAATGGAATTCTAACTGTAAACAAAATCAACCTTGACCTTCAAATTGAGAACACATATTGATCAAAACAACCTAATTCAAGGACACTAGTTATACATGTTTTTCCTAATAAACATAAAGATTTAAGCAAATATTAAAGTGAAGAAACATTTATAATTTCCTAAAATATTCACAATATTATATAAACATCATACATAACATATGTAAAATATCTGAAAAGTCTAAACCATACTTTTGTCACAACAAAAATAAAAAACTAAAAACATTTATTCCTTTATTTTGAGGTAGTAAAATATAGCCAAAAGGTTCGTCTGAAACAAGATCACATTTGGAAATCGCATACGAAAACATTACTGTACAGTACAACCCATTTACGGAAGTTGATAATTGGTGACGTGAGTGAGTTTCCAGCATAATGGATGATTTTGAAATTATAAATGAGTAACATTCTCTGCAACAAATCTGTATCATCAAGTTCCAAAAATTTGTCCAACCCTGCTGTAAATAACTGTCAAAATAATGTTGTCATTCCCATGTCAAGTCCCTATCGGAGCCTCTCATAATGTCGTCGCCAGAAACAGTTCAACCGCTATCAATCTGGTCTCGGAAAGACCAGAGTCATTCAGCTGGTGAAATCTTCCGTGATGCAAAATTTGAGAATTGCACAATAATAACTGTAAATCACATATGAGTATGCTGCCCCAAGCGTCGAAGAATTCGTATTATTGACAGTAATGGTAGTCAAACTGAGTGACCGTTGTTTCTAAAGCTTCATTCATAAAACTAATATTCATGCGCATGTCAGCTTTTCAAAATGTAATTCGGTTTATGCTTTAAGATGAAGTTCGAATTAAAGAAGTTGAATGGTTTAGCAATTTCTTGTGTTTTTCAGCTACATATAGTTATTTTATTAAATTAGCTCAAAAATAATAGGTATAGAACTAAAATATCATTATCACAGTAATACGATTTTGATTGCTAGATCACGTCTCGTTGTCAGCATCAGAAAATCCGGATCATGACTCGATGCTTCGCGTCTCGTAATGAACCGGATTTTCTGATGCTGACAACTTGACGTGATCGAGCAATCAAGATCGCGTTACTGTGATAATAATATATATGTATCATTGGGAATTGTTTTCTTGGTAAAATTATTAAATTTATACCGAAGAATTATTTTAGTAATGTAGTGTAGTTAGTTTTGCTATTTTTAGATTAGTTAAAGATATTGAAATTACTATTAGAAAAAATAACAGTAATGTTTCTTCACCTTCACACCAAATATCCTAATTCATCTTCATTATTATTGTTTTTATTAGTAGTCTGTATTACTGAAAAATATGGGTGAATACTATTATGTACCTACAGTTACATAGTAATTGTGCGTGTGTATGTGTGTGTGTGTGAGAGAGAGAGAGAGAGACGCAGTTTTAGTAACGCGCGCACACACACACACACACGCGTACACGCACACAAAAACACACACGCGCATACACCATACACACACATTTTGCACGTTTGCTGTGTCATGAGATAATATTAATGCACCAAAATAACTTGCTTCTTCTCACCTGCGCTGCATTTCTTAAATCATGTACATGGCTAGCTGCTTTTTGCTAATTGTGCTGAGCTTGGATGTTCGACCAGATGGGAAGCAATCAATCCAACATTAGGCAAGTGTAACTGAAGTTTTATTTTTCGAATAACATTAGAAAGCATACATAGTTATGAGCAAACTATGCAATTGTTGTATACATGAACAGTGTATGTATGTAGGTAGGTAAGCAGATATGCATATGATGAAGAATAACAACTCTCCTTTTCAAATCTAACGCTTCCTCTCTTAATTTGCTTCATCTGACAAAGTTGAACAATCCTCCTTTAAAGTGCAGAACGGGAGCTGCAGATAAAAAAGCAAACTTTCGAGGTGTATTACATTTATAATAGATCTTCTCTTTGAGCAACAAATATGTGCAGACGACACAAAAATAGTAAACTTGTTGATGACACAAACAGACGGTTGTTTAGATTGGCATACAAACACAACAACACACGGATTAAAATAGGACGAACAGGCAGACGGACAGATACATACATCGACAGGGAGAGGAACAGATAACTTTTATAACGATCAATGAGTGTAAACACGAACTAACTGACCAAGAGATAAACTGACAAACGGACGAATCGGCAAAGAGTGAACGGACGGATGGGCACTTGGCGAACGGACTGATAAAGGAACTGATGGACAGACAAAGTTATAGACGAATAAAACGATGGATGGACAGTGAGATGGGTGAATAGATAAACGGGCGTTCTCATACACGGACAACCAGACGGTCGGATCGAGAAGGTAAACGGACAGAAACATGCACAGAGGAGTAAACGGAGTTTTGAACATATAATAAATTTGTCCAATGAATACTCGGACGGAAGCATGGGTGGACTTTCTAATAATTATATAGTATTCGTTCAAACAAGTGAGAGACCGATTAAAGCAACAAACACTCGAAGTGGATGGAAGAGGGTGTGATTCATTCTGAGTCCATTCGTTCGTTTCAGAATAGAGAAACCTGGTGATGCCCAACAAATGAATTTTTAAGAAATTCGGTTTATGAATGCATTACATCAGAAACACAGTACCAAAGTTATATTGAAGCAATAGTTCCACCTTTACCGACATTTAGCCAACTCTTTCATTTAAAAGCCCATTCCTCCTCTTCTTTGCTCTCCCCTACCCCACCCCCACCCACAAGGCATCTCGAGTTAACACTGGCCTAGTTTTGCAGTCGTTACCGATGCCTTCTTTATTGTTTTTCTTTTTCAAAAGCGATTAGTAGGAGCAGAAAATACTTTGTTTGATCGGCATCATCATTATTGAGGTTACAGCTTCGCAGGATAAATATTGCATTCGTGTTGTGTGTTATAGATGTCCTAGTGTTTGCTTTCACAAGTTTAGAAAATTACAAAATGATTCAATATTTATACGTTTGGACTCCCGTACCCATACCATATATTTTTTGAACCAGGGTTTGCAAACGGCGCCGGGGGCCGGGGGAAAGAGTTTTTTAAATTTGTACTTGTAGTATTGCCTATTCGTATTTTACACGTGTTACTTTCGCCATACTCTCTATGAATATAATTATATAAGAAGAAAAAACAATGAGAACGAAGCAACATGAACGTTTTCTAGAGTAAGTTTTCTTTACAGTTAGATGGTTAAAATTATGTCCTGGAAACGCATAAAATCCTGGACCCCCATACGTAGTTCCGTCCAACTGATCCCTCGCCTACTTGTGTAGCCCCCCCCCCCCCCCAGCGATATTTCTGGATCCGCCCTTGAGATTTGTTGAAATGAAGCCTAAAAACAAAAAGTCTCTTCTTTTGTCTTCAAATGCAACTCTTTCTAGAATAATGAGTTGAACTCAGATCATACTCAGTTTGAGTCGTTGCAACAATCACTGTATCTAATAGTCATGTATTCAGTGCTCTTTAGTCAAATATATATAATTCATTCTTTCTTGATAGATCACTGTCGACTTTATTCAATACAGCTCTATTTCACTGTCTTTAAGTTCTCTACAGGAAAGTTTCCAATTTATTTCCCATTTGACAACTCAGCAAATTTACATCATTTCGATAAAAGAAATAGTTTGCAAGGAGTACTTATATGTATATCTCATATCTTTACACAAGCAGATAGATATCAAGTATACCATGACTACAGGACTACATTAGCAGAAGACAAAGTTTATCTGATCGATTCTGTGGTACAATTCGCGTTTCCAGAAAGGAACGGAAACACTTAAACCCTAATAATCCTTGCATGATCTTCTGAAGTGCAATGAAGAACACATATCTTTGTTCTTTCACATTATGTCATGATTAGCCTTTACTACCCCTTGACAAAATATCGCTGTGGGTGATGCATGCGCTTAATGTTAAATATCGTCCAAAAGGGTATATTTCTGGCAAAAAGCAACTACCATTTCGTCACGTGACGTCATGACGTCAGGACATGCATATGATGTCATGGGGTACCAATTGAAACTCTTATCGGTATTGTAACATTTTGTGATAGAGATTAGTCTATCCATTAAAATGTATTTTTAAACCAGATTTGAGGGTCGTTTAGAGAGTAAAGCGAACCTAGTCCTTTAGGAAATTTTGGATCGAACTATTTTCTTTTACCATGCCAGAAAGGTCCTACACTCTCCTCAGTTTCATTCAAGATTAATATTCTCTGAGTTATATATATATATATATATATATATATATATATATATATATATATATATATATATATATATATATATATATATCAGTGTGTGTATGACTTAAATGTAGAGGTATTTGTAAATAAATTCAGATTGTCATTTATCACAAATCTCCATGTTGTCATGATAAATATCTATCTGTGTAAGTAGTGAGTGACAAGTATTTTGGTGAATGCAATTGCTTCCTTCTTCTCATGTATGTAGCAATATCCTGACAATTGTTCGCTTCCATCACTCAATACATGTTTGCTGTTTTTCATCTAATTTGTTTTTTACTGAAAAATATCAGACAGTATATGTACTTATTGAATATACTCCATACCTTCCTTTGATGTTATATTAAAGTTATCGTAAATGTTGTGTTACAAGTTATATTCGATGGCTGTGTTCAAATTCTGGTCTACATTATCCAATGGCAACGGTCAGGAAGATTTGTACATTTTTATACGAGCGTTAATTCTTACAAATTGTAAATACCAATCAATATTCTTATTTATATCTTAGATATGTTATACTGCATATATTGCACCATGTGCTGTTTGCCTCTGTCTAAATTATTGGGTGTTCTCAAAGAAAAACCCTTCATTGATGATATACATATATTTTTGTATTGTCTGTGCTGTACATACTGGAAATCATTAATCAGACCTTCATCTCTACAACTTAAATTGAGCCTGGAATAATATAACCTTAATTCTTAATGTTTTGGTCTACCTTCAATCAGTATGCCTTTATGTGTATTCACATAATTAGTGTGCTATATACACATTATTGTTAGCTGACATTTTCTTTCGTTATTATGTAATATTGACAATGGCTGAACTTAATACATGTATCTATTAAAGAGGAAATCCAGAAATTCAGCTATTTAGTCATAAAAAGATAAAATATAAAAGTACATACAAACATGTATATACAGACCCGTTCTTTGTTTCTTAAGAGTCTCAATAATTAAAAAAAATTTAAGAGTAATAAAATTGTTTGATGTAATTTTAACAAGTTTGAATGAAGATAAGGATTATTTTACTTTTACGTGTACGCGAAACCATCATACTACAAAGATATTGTTGAAAGCGTCTCAAAGTAGGACGTCTGGCACGTTTATAAGCAATTTGATTAGATAGAAAATTGTATGGCCCTTTTCTTGATTGAAAAAATTTTCTTTTTGTGGGCCTGAAAGGTCTTTCTCACTTTTTATTCTCAATTCAAATTAATATTATCTAAGCTTTTTTATATTTATGGTACTTAAATGTAGAATTCTGTGTGTGTGTGTGTGTGTGTGTGTGTGTGTGTGTGTGTGTGTGTGTGTGTGTAATTAAATTCCTATTGCCATTCATCTCTGTAGCAAATCTCCGAGTCGTGGTCATGTGTCACGCACAACGGTCTATGTTGCAAGAGTCGCGATAAGCATTATGGTCCGACGAAATGCTTACTGAAAATCTATACCTGCCTGCATAAATGTACAACAATACGTAGAAGGAAAAAAAAGTGTTGCTTCCAAGAAAACATGGTTACATTTTGGGGGGAATGGAAAGGTCTTCAAACAAATGGCTACATACGGCGTCAGAATGTTAGCCAGAGCGGAGATAGCGAAAACTGAACTAAATTGTACTGAAAAGGTGCCTTTGATTATGGCCTAGTGTAGAGATTGCACGTCCACGTAGTTATCACCAACTTATTGGTATGTGACATACCCAAGAAGTATTAAGAGAGAACTTTTGCAACACTTTATTCGCAAATTGGACACAAAAGCTGTCACCAAGATGGGGTAAATTGGTTTGACGCCTGTCTATTATATTGGAGCGTCGACAGCAGATGTACATTGGAAGAATAGAAACTCCAAAGACACCGTTGAAAATACGACATGAGTCACTTGACCGTACGCTCTTAAAATATGACAACATGAGGTAGACACTAAACAAACTTTATCTTCCGTTGGATCTAATAGAAACCATAAAGTCTTAACTCACTGGAGGGATTCAGCTGAATCTAAAACAAGCTGGCAACATCACACACTTACTAATATTAAATAGTAATACTCATGTTACATTGCAAATTTGTGACTAAAGCAATGTAATAAACAAAGCATGCAAATGCAACATTTGCAAAAAAAAATTAGATGTATCTATCATTTAAGACACTCCTAACATATTTGCTATGATCGAACTAGGAACAGAACCCACGACACAGACCTTCAAGATATGTGATACCTGCAATAATAACACATGAACAAAATGGATTGACTTATATGCAGCGAAACATAGAACACACAGAGGTATTGGTTAATTACCTGTAGATACAAAATAGTAAGTGCGCACTTTAGGTATTACAAACTACAAGGCCTTCAAACTATTTTTCCTTAGAAACGGTGATAAGATAAACGTATAGTGACCTTCTGGTTGCTACCCTGCAAAGCTATTTACACCACTGAAACCACAATACTGAAATAATAAAGTCAGGTCAGTTAAGAAAATGATGCATTATATCAACAACAACAAATTTTGGCAATTTTTTTTTCTCTCTCTGTAGCTCGATGATTAAATTGTAATTTATGAAGACAATCAATACTCTGTGTAAAATTGTATAAATAGGTTTTTTCTTTTGTTGTTCAGATTCTATTACATTGTGAAACTTTAGCTTTCATGCATCAATTTTATTGATTTAGGGTTCATGCATCATTTTTATTGATTTGGTTTTAAAATCTATAATTTGTTTTTTGTTTAAAATCTGTGTTTATTATTCTGAATTTGAGAAAACCATTTGCACTTCTGGTCACATGACCTTATGTGGTTTTTAAGTGCTTCCATGAAACTGTCAGCAAGATAAAATTAGTGAACAAAATAAATCATGCGTTAGTTTATTTACCCCTCTTGATGAAGTCCGCTAGATATTTAATGTTGTTGTTGTTGTTGTTGTTCTATGTTTGTTTGTTTCGTTTCGTTTCGATTTATTCGAACCAATCCACTGAAAAGACTATTGAATGATGTTAGCAGGTTTGACGTCAGTAATAAATACGTCCAGCACCAGATAGATAAATTGACGTCAGTGATGAATACGTTCAACACCAGATACATAAATTGACGTCAGTAATGAATACGTTCAGCACCAGATACATAAATTGACGTCAGTAATGAATACGTTCAGCACCAGATACATAAATTAACGTCAGTGATGAATACGTCCAGCACCAGATACATAAATTGACGTCAGTGATGAATACGTTCAGCACCAGATACATTAATTGCTAGCTTTATGACACGTGCTATATTTCACTTTCCTAATGAAACCAATCAACATTGGTACGATCCAATCAGAATTAAATGTATTGCACAACTGCACATGCATTCAAAAAACCTATAAAATATATTCACCGAATTTTTATATTGCCTCATTGTTTCGGCAAATATGTTGAGTGTAATGTATTTATTATTTTACAGCATTTTGCTCTTCTATGCAAAATATATGAACTCCTCATTTAGAATATGTCGCGATGTATATTTCTTTATTTTCATTTTAACAGTATATGTTTAATAGACCAACAGAAAATTACTTTTAGTTTGACTGGTTGATTTAATCATTTCCTGGTTACAAAAAGATCAATTTGTGAAAGTTCTATTAATATTTAAATCCAGAATTTGTTTTAAAAAATTTCTAATATAAATGGACAACAACCACAAAATCAACAATTAATTTCAACTGGATGATTCAGACTTTATATAATGCAAGCCAGAATGCTGAAATATGCCGCGGAACAATTTATGAGTGTTGGATTAATGCGAAAATATAACTAAACTTAAACAAAATGGTGTTTTAATTAAAATGACAGTGACCGAAACATACAGGAAATTTAATTATGCTAGCACCAAATGTGACTCACATGTAGAGGTATGGTTTTAAGTCTGGGAAACCTATATGACACATAGGTAATATGTAAACTGTTGATGTATCAGTCATAAAAATTAAAACGTGTATGTTCAATCATCACTTAGAAACTAATGATGTTAGTGTCCCAAAATCAAAACCCCTTCTACCATACGTAACCTGGATATATTTGAACTTTATCGAGCATACTAGAGTCACCTTTCGCTGGAAGAAAACAATTCTGGAAAACCTTTACTGATACATAGGTAATAGGTATATCACAGATTACTGACATCTCTAAAATAGTGAATACTATAGAACATAAAATGTATCAGTTATTATTTTATTTTAACATGGTAGTTCGTCATATAATAATGTCATAATGTGATAACGCTGATTAAACTTGAGAATTAGTTTAAGATTGTTAGGCAGGTCAACAAATCGAAAAACAATACTGTTTGGAAAAATGGTCTTTTTGGAATTGAGGGAGGAAAATGTTGGAAAGACTATTTTTATTTACTGAACGCTCTTGCTTATTATCTTGAAAAATATGTCAGTTATTGAATATAGAATGATACCAATATAATCAAACAGGCTAAAGAGTTATTATTCGTTCCAACCAGTAATCGAACCCTTGCCTTCTCCGCCATGCACTCGTCCCCAAAGAAAGGTGGCATATGTTCGAAGGGAAGGATTCGGGGTGCATGAGAACTCAATCTCTTGGCGAGCGGCCTTTAAACAGTCAGTTTATATGCACAAACCCACTGGATTTATATTTATACATGCAAAGTATACACATTAAATTATTATTACAAATTGACACCTATATACTAAGCAGACAGGAAAGCTCTCATCTCTGGATATATAGCTAAATTATGAGCAACAGTCAGTAAATGTATGAAGCTGAACAGAAGGTGCGAAATATCAAATGAACAGCATAGCTATGGACGCCATAAACTTGATTTAATGTAGACCCTGTTATGTGACAAAGGCCTATGTCGCCCAGCTGTGCAAGGGATGGACAAGTGTGAGACTATTATTTAATATACAGTCATAAACCTCTTTTCCCTGACCTTCCCATTCATGCCTCGTCTCGGAGAACAAAAGCTGCTTGTCTCCGTAGGACATCGTGTAACACCTTGTGCGATGAATTTGTTGAGAAGTAAAATTTCTCGCTCAAACACATTTCTACCCATTTGAAAGTATAGGCCAACGAGTACATTGTGTATGTGGTGAAAGTGAGTATTAATCCCCAGATTCAATTAAGTAACCTTAACTGATTTTTGCTTTCATTGAGAAAGTTGTACTGCCTTTATTGTGAACGTCAGTAGAGAATGAGATTCTATATTGATAGGCAAATAATGCTGCTTGCTTTGCTACAAACATTGCCTGAAATATTTCAAGATCTTCAAATGTTCTGCATGAATTAATCATAGTAAAAATAGCAGTAGGCGTCGTCGTCGTATAAGTAGTAGAGTAGTGGTAAGCAAGTACATATAGTAGTAGTAGTAGTAGTAATATTTGTATAGTAATATTTGTACTAGTAAACTTGTTCTGCTGAACGAGTATTCTTCCAAAAAATACGTGTACACGGAGATGAACTATTTCACTAGATTTGAATTATGTGGAAAAATAATTGAAGTTATTTCATCTCATACTAGGATCCACATTTGTGTTTACATTTAAGTGAATTGAGGGACGCAAATACAACCGTGGAAGAAAAAAACAGGGGGGGGGGGGGGATGAGGGAACAGAAAGCGCATGCCTTTTTTTATTACCAAAAGTGCTTTTGCCATATTTTTTAAATATGTTAGCAGGGGATTTTTATGGGTGTTAAATAGGTTTAATTGCGAAATGTGACGCTAGTCAGCTCGATAAAGATCAATTACAGAAATAATTATTCATGGTAATTGTAGTAGAAGGGGTCTTTATTTCTTGGACACGAACATCAATAGCCTCTAAGAGATGAATGAACATTAATGCTTATATTTTTATGACAGCAGAAATCTTCTGGTCCCTGCTGTTGGTCAATTAATGGGCACCACCATAGCATTCATCTTCAAAACAGAGACTCTACTTGTTCTGGAACATGGCACCACCTAAGACTGCACCAGATGTTTTCAAGAGAATTGATTTTATTATACAGACCTTGACTACAGTGTTTTATGTAAAGGTTTTTATGTTCTCTATATTAACTTTGATGTTATTTTCATACGAAGTTTTACAGTGACTGTCTTTAATAATTATCTGTAATTAGGATTCTTAAAGGATACATTGTTATTAGGAAGAAGTGGCCAAGGCATAAAGAGAAGGATAGATGAATTTGGGGCCGCTGTCTTTAACACTTCGGGGAATGCCACTCTCATGTGCCTTGTATGTAAATATGTCGCTGGGTTTTTGTTAAGTGATTTTGCAAGAAACCTTTAATCGAGCATTTTCATATATTGTTTAAAATAATATAATGAGATTTCTTTTTAAATTGCCATTAAACATGGTGATGTTCTAAAAAAGCTCAAAATTTCCCTCCCAAAATTAAATTGTAAAAACGTGCAAGGATATGAAATGACAAAAATAAATACCGTCAAGACTGATTTTTAATGTCGTCAGCGAAAAAGTCAATGCACTTTCAAAATTGGACTATATTATTTATTTTTCAGGTTTGAGTACATGGCTCCGGTCTTGTGTAAAATTTTGTGAATCCCGGATGTTTTTGTACATCTATTTACCTCGGATAACCGGATGTTCTTGTTCATTTATTTACCTCGGGTAAAAAATGTCTTTATCTGTCCACTGGCTTTTATGCATAGGCTGGGTCAGTGAGTGTAAAAATATCACTAGCAATTGTACAAAGAAACAATGATGAATAAGTTGACAATTGTGGAATGACAGAAAAAAAAGAATAGAAACAAAAAGAAGGGAAGAAAAGACTGATATGTACGTAATCACCATTAATCACAATATCGGATGTATTCATGCATTAAATAAATCAAATTTCGATTGTTTCGATCAGTAATTAATTTACCTGGTAAAACACCTGCACAAAGAAATACGATCCCATTTGAACTGATCCAATTGTAATCAATTATTCATGAGGTATTAGAGCTATATAGGTTAATTACATAAGGATAATCATCAGTGAAAATTTCATAATATTGGGCTTTAACAAAACAACGGTTGATTTTCATTTTTTAATTAGGAATCCAAGACATCCAAATGTATCGTTTTCAAACATTATTCGAGTCTTTTTAATTTAAATAACTGTCCCATAACAACAACAATTTTCATGGCAAAGCATAGAAAATTGCAGGTTGTCAGTCAAAGTCCACCAAACAAAGGGAGAATGAGTAGTAACGAATTCATAAAATATTTGCAATTGTTGAAGACAAGAGATTTCCCTTATCAAAAACATCGAGAGAAATGTATGAAAGAGGAAAAGGAAAGACAATTATGCAGATTTTACGATTGTTTGCGGCGTCAGATACATTTATCAGTAAGGTACTTAAAATGTCACCTGCTTCGATTGGTAATTATCTCTAATTTTGCATGCAAAACACCTGCTAAAAAATATCCGAGCGATGTAAATTAGATTCAATAACATTACTAATTGGTTAAAGAGAGGAAATGTAGCCATAAGGGTTGGTTGGTTGGTTGGTTAGTTTTTAACGACAGTTTGAGTACTTTATTGGCTATATCATGCAGAGGAAATGGGAAGCTAGTGCCTTTCCCAAGAACAATATGTAATGAGTTCCAGAGATTAAGTTTGTCTAAACTTAATTTAATAGAGCATTAAATACAAATATTTGAATATTAATGAGCTTGTTGATGGTTTATCTGGTTTCTTTTACATAGTGAAAAAGCATAATATTTTCGGAGAGAGAGAGGGGGGAGGGAGGAGGGTCTTACCTGTTGAGGAAAATAAAATAAAAAAGAGCAAAATCTTTGTGATGATTTCGCTAGGCTGTCCATATGTGCAGTTTTCCGCATCATGCGGATTTTTGTTTCATCTAGATAGGAGATGAATCAGTCAATTTGCCAGGGTACAAGACATAGCCATACAAAAAGAAAATGGTGCCAATTGTTAAAGATTTATATGTGCGTTTTATGTGCAAGTTGTTTAATATCTGTACGTCTTAAAACGTTTTGACTGCCATGGCTGTTGATGTCAGCAACCTTGTTTTTATGCAAGTAGGTGTGAGGAATCAAAAATGAAAATCAAAGAATCAAGAATCAAAATCTGAACATGAATCTGACAACTGTATTAAACTGTAATCGCTGTAAATACATTGTCTATGCTAGCTTTGTGTAAAGCCATCAGGTCCACATGTTCATCATCAACTTAAATATGCAACCTACACCAGAAGTGAACATTGAATAAATTGAATAATTTTGAACTGGATGGAGCAGCGTTCAATAAGATATGGTATATTAGTTTGACGTCATATCTTGGTATTATTACATCAACAGCTGATGGACATTACAGGAAGAGTTGACGCTCAAACAGTTCTCTTAAAATCAGCGACACGTGCGATAGCCACTTATAGTCTCTTTACAAATAGTATAGGCAGTCAAAAGCAGTTGTCAAATTTTATTTCCAGTCTTACTCAATGAAAACAATAAAGTACTATTTGATTTCATCTAGTTAGCCGACTGTGGAAGTGCTCGGAACAAATAAATGTTACAAATGTCCAGTTAGATAAATAATTACGAAAATGTCCGTTGTAGCTGTAGAGATGAAATACATGCTATACACTCACACAGGAAAATGATACTACATGTGCGTTAGCTGTTGCTAAAACAATACTAACATATTTACTATGGAAAAACAAGAAAACTAACAAAAATGGAATCGAATAACTTGACATGTATATGAAATTAAAAGAACAATAAAAGCACACAAACAAAAGGTGCTCACCCTATACAGCACAAATATATGTACATATAAAGTTACTGTCTATGAAATCCGAGACATTAAATGTTAATTGCACACATTAAACAATGCAACAACAATAAAAAAAACGACCTTACATTTTTACGACGAAAGATTTACAGAGCAATCTATGGAGGCTAAGTGGTTCCTTTTCCTGCAAAGCCATTGTCCAACCGTTGACATCACAACACTGAAGCAATAAGTTGTTTCAGTTGAGAAAGGATGAATGTTATCAAAGTTTGTTTTGTTTCAAGTTAATGGTTCCAAAATTCAATCGAAGAAATTGAAATTCAATCTGTACATTGAACACGCTATATCAAAATAGAGTTTTAATTATATTGGATTCAAACATGTTTAGCATTTACCTTTTAGACATTAATGATTTTGATATATTTTTTATATCAGCCAACTAAATTTTTTTTCAATTTGTGTTTAAAGAAGCATTTGCACCTCAGATAACAGAAAAACGAAATAAATTTATATTCGGCGAAAAGTCTGGAAAAAATCTAAATCACACCTTTTCATTTACATACAAGTAACAATAAAGCAAGAAATATATACATTTCTTGAAAATGTAATTTATCTTGTGTCGAAATTCACTTGCTATAATTCACTTTTTATCTGGTGATAATTAGAATAATTTATTATTGGATACATTTGATAATAAATGTAATATTATTTTGCAAGTCATCAATTCGAAAAGCAACAGAAGTAGGAAAAATATTATATCTATTTTGTGTGAGCGAGGATGGAATGCATGTCGTGGGACCTTCAACCCAAAGCATCATATGGTTGTGATCTTGACAGAAACGATTAAATATTATATGTACCGTTCATTATGAACAACAGAGAATTTATTTAGCAGAACAATGTCTGTGAAATTCAAAAGTACTGGCTCAGTTATGGACACCAACAAATTCACTTAAGGTCCTTGAATTTGATTAGGATCTGTCGCCCAGCTATTCATGGGTTGGTCAAAAGTGGACTATAATTTAATGAATTTATTGTACGAGGGGTATTTGAAAAGTTCTGAATATTTTGTTATAACCTTTTTGTATCTTTGAACCTGTCAATAAATTTAATGCCGATCGATAGACAAAATAACGTTCTATCAAATGATCTGCAGTTGCACGTGCATATATATGCGTCCGACGTAACATAAGTAAATAACAGTGACGTAAAAATGTCGGAGAAGGACTGCATTCTCAGCATAAATCCTAGCGCTGTTAGTGCACTCGCCGACTGATATCAAGGCCGACTTGGATACAGTTTACGGATGTAATTCTCTATCATATCCTACAATTTTGGGGTGATTTCATAGTTTTAAAGATGGTCGCGAATCTATGGAAGATGCCTACGTTCTGGAAGACCGTTGCCTGCGGTTGGTGAGCGGGAAAAGCTTCTATGAATGGGGCAATTGATGAAGATGGTCGATAAACAGTGGAAGATATTTATATTACCACGAGCAATAATTCGTCAGCTGTTTTTAATATATTGAAGATTCATTTGTAGCTGAGTAAGGTGTGTGCAAGATGGGGGGGGGGGGGTCCCACATTTGTTGACGGCTGATCAAAAACAGACTCTGGTTTAAATCGCCAAACATCTATTAGACACATATGAAAATAATGACCAGCGACCTTGGAATGAGATTGTCACAAGTGATGAATAATGGACAGTCAAAAGAGTCTTCGATGTAAAAGGCCCGGTCGTCCAGGTACCTGTGACTGACTCTGATAATGTCACTGGACATTTGTATACCTCCAAAGTGTTGTCAAACGTTGTGGAAGAGTACCAAGAGTACCAAACCACCCGTCCGCGCACCGGTACCCGAGATATCCATCTACTCCCTGACAACTCACCGACGCATACATCCGTCGTTGTGACAGACTTCCTAAAGGAACACAGCATTCAGACCTTGCCAAATCCTCCATACATCCCTGATTTAGCTCCAAGAGATTGTTGGCTGAATCCCGTTATCAAAGATTCGCTGAGGAGCAAACGATTTGAAAGCCGCCATGCGGTGGAAAGTGCAGTCTTCCAGTGTATAATAACTACCAAACAGTCAATACAAATAATTGGATTATCAGACTGAGAAAGTGTATAGAGGTGCAAGTGGGGTGCTTTGAGGGGATGCACTGACGTACTGTCCGCTAATAAAGAACTTTGTTGTACAGCGCCCTAATATTCAGAACTTTTAAATACCGCTCGTATGATAAACCTCTTGAATTTAGTATCGATAGGACCTTAAAAATGTATGAATATTCTTAGAGACAACAAGTAGGCAGCTTGTCTACGGAGGACAGCGTATTTACACTCTGTATTGGAAATATACAGAATAGCGTATTACACTTTGTATGGGAAATCCGCAGGACAGCGTATTACACTTTGTATGGGAAATCAACAGAACAGCGTATTACACTTTGTATGGGTAATCAACAGGACAGCGTATTACACTTTGTATGGGAAATAGGCAACATGACAGAGTATTTACACTTTGTATGGGAAATAGGCAACATGACAGAGTATTTACACTTTGTATGGGAAATAGGCAACATGACAGAGTATTTACACTTTGTATGGGAAATAGGCAACATGACAGAGTATTTACACTTTGTATGGGAAATAGGCAACATGACAGAGTATTTACACTTTGTATGGGAAATCCGCAGGACAGCGTATTACACTTAGTATTGGAAATCAACAGAACAACGTATTACATTTTGCATGGGAAATCCGCAGGAGCGTATTACACTTTGTATGAGAAATAGGCAACAGGACAGCGTATTACACTTTGTATGAGAAATAGGCAACATGACAGAGTATTACACTTTGTATGGGAAATCCGCAGGACAGCGTATTACACTTTGCATTGGAAATCAACAGAACAGCGTATTACACTTTGTATGGGGAATCCGCAGAGCGTATTACACTTTGTATGAGAAATAGGCAACAGAACAGCGTATTACACTTTGTATGAGAAATAGGCAACATGACAGCGTATTACACTTTGTATTGGAAATACGCAGGACAGCGTATTACACTTTGTATTGGAAATCAACAGAAAAGCGTATTACACTTTGCATGGGAAATCAGCAGGACAGCGTAGGAGGGGGCGTAAAAGGGAAACAAAGACGCCGGTATATGCCTTTTTTGACAAAAAGTTCTTTCTTTGTCTTTTTTTAATTTTGTTAAGAGGTTACCTTTAATTACAAAAGCTTATGCTTGTGAAATTGAAATATTAACTTAAAAAATAGTAAACAAAATTACTTATTCTAGATTGATATTTTATGTTGGACGCTTGCTTCATTGGCATTTAGAGAGATGAATGAACGTGAGTGTTTTCATTTTATAACCGATTCATCGAATGTGCAGACAAAGCTTGCTATCCCTCCTTTGGATGCTTTAATATGTATCATTACACTAATTGAGCCAATCAGTTGTTCATGGAATGTTTTGTAATCCCTAAGAAAATCAATAATACTTTTTTCTCAAATTTTTCCTGTTGATGTGTTAACCAATGAAGAAATTTACTTGTATTCAACACAAATCAGCATAAAAGCCTATAGAAAAATAAAGTGGTTTCTTTTTTTTTTAGTTTAGCCTCTTGTTTTTGCGCAGAACGAAAAGGCAATCAGGTGTGATTCGGCTGGTTCCGAAAAGGTCACTTGCACTAAAAATTCCAGTCATCTAAATCAAAACGCAACTTTTTTTCAAAAATGCCAATACCATATGCTAATTTTCTATACTTAATTGTATACGTTGTGTTTATATTAGTGTCTAAGTAAGTAAATGTCTCAATGGTTGTCTTGTTATTTATGAAGTAATCGTAAGCTAGTCTTGTTGCATCTAAACGTATATCTAATGCGCTGGAAATATGAAGGAAATATATAATGAACTTAATCTGTGTATTAATGGGAACTAGCATTGCACTGAGCCTCAAAAATAGCAGTTACTGTTACAATAACAATATCAGAAACAGCACCAGATGATTTCAAGAAAATTGCTTTCATGATAAAGACATCGACTGCCTTGTGTCGCGTAAAGGTTTCATTATTATATAATATATTGGCTTTGAAATTATTTATAAGTTTTATTTCTCTGTAATTAGCTTTAAATAAATGTATAAATAGTTGTCTTGCTATTTACGAAGAAATCGTCAGGACATATAAAAAGGAATGGATGAAATTTGTACTCGATCGTCTGTATGTCAAGCTAAGCTTGCATTATGTCTTGCTAACAAGTCTCTGGCAGGCAGAACAGTATTGTGGTATATATATATATATATATATATATATATATATATATATATATATATATATATATATATATATATATATATATATATATATATATATATATATATATATATATATATATTGTTTTAAGTGATTTTTTAGTGCTTGCAATGGACCATTTCCTGTTTGCTTTTCCATTTTGAAGTTGATATCGATGCATTTGACACTGCCGTGGAGTGTAACCATACGGGAACTTCATTTGCTAAAAATAAATTGATGTACGTTTCCCGTAACCCACTGACTGTGTACACATTCTTAGACGCGTTATAAAAGTTTGTGAACATGATAAACAATGTATGTCAAAGCCAGCCGCTTTGATCTGCCATTCTTGTATTGATTACATAGCTTCCTCCGTCTTGTATAAAACCACATGTTGTAGTTAATCTCGTTCATTGCACTTGATGAGTGCTCCAAGAACGTTTCGTATTTTATATAAATCTCTTACAACTAGTACTAGTGTTTTGTCTTTACCGATATGGATGGAAGGAAAAGTTCTGTCACACTTCTGCCTAGCGGGTGTTTTTTGTATTTTTTTTTTTTTTTTTTTTTTTTGTCTGTGCTTTTGTTGTTGTTATTGTTGTTGTTTTGTTGTTGTTTTTTTGGGTTCCCCGATTGTTTGCGTGAAACTGATGAAGCCATATATTACTGATTGCACTTAGAGAGTTCCAATAATCAAAACAATGAAAACGACACGAACCTTTTCAAGCGGCTCAGGTTAAGATAGCTTATTGACCCAAAATAATTAAATACAAAGTATAATCAATTTATCAACGTGTCGTACATCAATCTATGAAACAAAGATTTCAAAATAAACGCCAGTTAAAATATATGTGAGCTCAACAGCACTGTAAAAGTGACGTTTAGGATCTAAACATACAAGTAAATGCATATGTTGTTGTTTCTTGTACTGAATACTCCTAACAATCTGAATAGAGTCAGATCTGCCGGCGCATTATGCGACGGCAGATCTGGGTCTATGCAGTTTGCAGTTGTATCCGACTTAAAAGCGAGTATAGACTGCATTTACTATCTTAAACCAAAACTTTATAATTCTTGCGGCTGATGTAGGTGTCACGGGTTTCTAATTCGCCATATAACATTGGCTGTTGATGGTTAAACTCTAAGTAACTCCATACAAAACTTCCTCTGTACTCTTGTTATATATGTTGCTAGATTAAAATCCCATACCTCTGTTGACAAATTAAAGATAATTTTAAATAAAGTCTATTTCCTTTTTCCATCAATATGTTTCAGTGCTTTTAACCCTTTTCCAGCAAGTGTTTGATCTGCGGTAGTAAATCACCCGGTATAATGAAACGCAAAGCCTTGATAATTGAACTCATATAGAATGTCAATATATACAACATCATATGTCCGTGTTTTATTCTGTTTAAGAACCCAACCCCCCCTTCCCAAAGAAAACATTATTTTTGTCTTATTGATATTCACCGTTAATCCCCATTCATCACAATACTACTGAAGTTTATTTAATGAATTCTGAAGACATTCCACATTTTTTGACAGTAATACTACGTCATCCGTAAATAATATTAAAAACAAAGAATGTGATCCAAGTATATGAGTAATTTTAAAGCGATTCTCCATTTTCTGAGGTAGAAATCCCATGACAAGGAATATGAAGACACCATTCAGCAAAGATAATATCAGATAGATAGATAATTAGAGACATATATGGTAGGATGGATTAAAAGATATATACTGTGTTATGTATGATGTTTATATAATATAGATATTTTAGGAAATTATAAATGTTTCTTGACTTTAATATTTGCTTAAATCTTAATGTTGTTTATCAGGAAAAATATGTTTAACTAGTGTCCTTGAATTAGGTTGTTTACTTCAGATTTGAGCTAAAGGATAGTTTTGATAAACAACATGAATTTGAGGTCAAGGTTGATTTTGTTTACAGATAAAACTGGAAAATCCTTAGAGTTATGTGTAAAAAGTCATGTCCATACAAGTAAAATTCCATTAAGATGACACATATTCTAGAACATTCTGTCATGTGACCAGTCTTTATATATACCATGTTTAGTGGACAGTTTTTCAGTTTCGACATTACTATCAGTCTTGTAAAGAGCTATTACAGTTGTGGAAAGTAATTCAAAATTCTGAGAGAGGAATTTTTTAAAAATATTCATTGGATTATAACAGTGCTCATAGACTTTTCGATTTTGGATTTTTAATTGATGATTTTAGAATTTATGTGAACTTATTCAGAGATATTTTGGAGTACTTCGTTTTGACATCAGCACATTAAAGACTACTAGTACATCAGGACTTTGAAGACCATTGGCACATCATAACATTCAAGGATATAGCTGTGAATTCGGAACATTCTATATTTAGGACTTGTGATTAGAACACTAATTCTTATTGGATTATTCGGATTTTAATACACATTACTGTAAGTGTCATTTTGATTTTTCATTTTAATTATCTAGAAATAAATTGCTTGTTGATTTTTACTTGATTTGTTTGTTTCACTTTCTTTCTGTTACATTTTTCTAGACCATAGAGTCGTAACAACTGGTAGATAAAAGGAGGCAAGGGTGATAAATGAAAGGAGAGTTTAATTTATCAATGAGCAAACCGACAGAACATAGGAAGTACAAATGAAAGAAAGACATCTACATAAAGTTTATTACTATGGTTATGATTTTGTATTTATAAAAGAAGTATATTAACATTTGCCTTTAAGGTCAGTGGTTGTAATATATTGTATAGTCTGGTAACTTAGTGAAATGACCAGTACGCGCTGGGCAAAAATACCACTTTTCACACAACCATCGCACGAGGTCAAATATTCAGAAAAGTATAAGCTCCCAAAAAATCTGATCAGCAGGTGGCTAATATGGCGTCATTGTGACGGCAATGCTTCAAAAATACATCAAAACACAGATAAACGTTATTTTAAATGTCATGCAAGGAATTTAGGGGTTATAATTGAATGTACCAGTATTGTATTATTTAGTCTGTGTATAAGTTGTGGACAAAAATGATAAGGCGGGGTCATAATGATGTCATGAAGTCATTTTAATGAGGGGATTACCTCTAAAAGATCTGACAAATAGTGATAACATACACACACACACACACACACACACACACACACACACACACACACACACACACACATAATTCATCAACAAGGTTTCTAGTAACAAAGTTATTTCTACAAAGATAACCTTACGATAACAATGTGGTTATGTTATTTGCTCAGGTCAAGCTATGCCAATCGACTATTTCTGACAGTTGCAACTACAAAGATCAGTGCCCGGCAGTCGGGCTTTGGAGCACTTGCAGCTTCGACAAGTTCAGACTTGCAACCGCATTTGATCAGCTCACTGCAATATTTAGCCGATTCAGGAATAGTGGTCCTGACGGGCTGACAGTGGTTGTCTTCCATTGTCCACCCCATCCTTCTGGCGTGGGACACCTTGGGCTGAGGTTCTGTACTTGTGGTCCAAATCCCTCCCTGATAGGACACTCTCTTCATATGTTGCAGCAGGGCATCCTAAAGAGACAAAGAAGTGTAATTTATATAAACAGAAACAAATTAAATGGATTGAATATTGTCTCTTTGAAGCAGGCAATAAAGTAAAGTTTTATAAATATTTGTATTTACAGAAAACTATCTTTATCAGTGTAGCTATAATTTATTATGTTATATTTTCCTCAGTATATGTATCTACAAATATACATCAGTCTTTTTGTTGTTTTTGTGACGTGTGACTTAGAAGTTGCAGCGGATGTAATTTGAGAGAGAGAGAGAGAGAAAAAAAATACCCATCCAAATACATGAAATCAGCGTTGAATTTTTCCCCGTAGTATTATAAAAACGACTTAGGTTATATCGTGTTTCTCTTCCTTCTCCTCCTCCTCCTCCTCCTCTTCTTTTTTTTTTTTTTTTTAATTTTTTTAAAAATTTTCACAAGATACATGATGAATCTAACTTATCCTATGATCAAAGATAAAGGAACTATAAAGTGTTAGGAATAGATTCTTATACCCCATTGGACAATGCCATCCAATGATTGAATGGATTGTATCACTTGTTGGTTCTATTGGTGCCAAGTATCTTATTCGCTCTAATGGCTGTTTGATGAGGTTTAGCTTGATGCCATAAAATTCAAGTAAAATCGAATTCGTGATAGAATGAACGTTTCAAGCCAAAAACGACGAGAGTTTCTTAATCCTATGTTCAATTTAATCTTCTCGTACAATACAAAATTGTGATGACTTTGGATGCTTTAGTCCTGCAATGCACTAGTGACCTTTATCTTGGAAATTGAAACATTATGCACGCAACTGAAGATCAGACGTCTCTCGCCCGTCGTCTGTATTTCGAGAAGAATATACCGATTAGAGTACAAAACATGGAGTAAATTACACCTATTATTTGGCAAATTATAGGGATCACTTGTTCTCTGAAACTACTTTTTGTCGGCTATTCTGAAAAATACTTGAATAATAAAAAGCTTGCACCTGCTTGATCTGATTACTACATATTGTTCAACCAGAGAGAGAGAGAGAGAGAGAGAGAGAGAGAGAGAGAGAGAGAGAGAGAGAGAGAGAGAGAGAGAGAGAGAGATCTTTGCTTTATATAATTTGTTTTTAATGTTGAGTTTGATCAATTCAGTTTGGTTTCATTACCTAAATAAACATTCATTTATTGTAGACAGTAAGTGATCTTTATACGACAGAGGTTCATGTGAAAAATAAAACAATTTATACGTCAAACATTACCGTGAATGACAATATAGCGGCAGTCTGCTCCACATAATTTCTTCGCTTTAACGGGGAATTAAAACGCATGATTTAAATTTTAAACTCTCAGTTGTTTTAAGTTTTACCGAAAATTGCAAATGACGATAAACTGACTTCTCTTTTTTCAAAGAATGGCTTGAAAGATAAATGAACTTTATATACATAAGTGTCTGTTTTCAATCTATCAACAATAACACACACACATGCACATACAGACAGAGAGGACAACACACATATATATTGATTTGTTACACAATGAAAAGTTAAAGAATTTCGCCAGCTTAACCTGTATTTACACTCCTCTTGTTTTTACACATAATATAATTAAAGCTGTTTAAACAATGGACTAATTACAAGGGCTAGTAAAATGTACATAATTATATTTCTAAAGAGGGTTTCTATCTTGCTCAGTTTCCCTCCGTTTTGGGCGAGAGAAATCATCAAATATCCATTTAATTTGGACCACCATAGTGTCAGGAATAGTATCAAGTTTGAATATTTCTAATATTTCTTTACCCTTCAGAAAATAACGAAAATGTAATTATGGAGACATGAGAAGGGTAACGACAGGAACATGCTTCTCTGCAGCAATTGTTGGTACACGAAAGCAAGGTCATCTATTGGACCTTTCTCTACGGTTCCTAATGCCACATTTTACTGAAGCATCCAAATCATTCAGATATTTTAAGCATGGAACCAATTGTTGCGGGGCGAATTTTTACAAGTATTAATACACACCGTTAAAAAAGACAATATCCCATAATATCAGATATGTGCACATGGGGCATATTGCATATAGAGTCATCATGTTTGCTTGGCATTTAAACGTGTTTCTTCTGTAGTATATCACACTAAGTCGTCTATCTATTTTGCTTGACTTACATTTGCTTACTTAATTTGGATTATACTCGTTTTCGGCCATTCGGCCATGTACGAGTGATCGTTCGTTCTTTGGATTTAGTTCGTGTGCGGCCATTCGGCCATCTAAGAACATGTACGAGTGACTTGACTTACAACTTTGTAAACTAGATAAATAATTGATGGATCGCCGACTCCGACCATCTGTCAGTGAAACATTTACAGATCACAAATGAAAAAGTGAAAAAGGCCCGCAGATCACTGCTATAACTTGCTAGGTGTGAGTGTTACGTGATAACAGCGAAGTTAAAAGCATCTAGTCGCGGGGCTTTGTGTGTGTGTGTGTGTGTGTGTGTTTCCTAACTTTTAATTGCTGTGATCCAATATACGATTATATTCTGTTTGATCGTTAATGTTTTCCAGTGCGTCTTGGCACTGCGCCATGTAAAATTACTGTTCATTTTTGAAAGCGCCAGTTAATGTTATCTACTTTGAAAATAAAGATTGTGTTCTGTTCTGTCACAATTAAAATCATGACACAAGTATTCGACTATCATTATAAAATTATGCTCAGCTATCTACTAAACTAATAAATGTTTACGAAAGAATAAATATGATCTGTCCCAAACATGTATACGATCTGTCTCAAAAATGTATATGATCTGTCCCAAGAATGTATATGATGTGTCCCAAAAATGTAACATGCAAATGAGATGAAGACATACATTGCTTTAGAAAAAGGACCCACAAAAGGTTGAAGCAAGCGGAAAGGTGCCGCGAGCAACTGAGGAGCTATGAAAATCGTCAAGTAAATAATCATATTTTGTGGGGACGCAAACATGAAATTGTTTGCATATTTTCACTTAGCTTTTCGTTCACCTGTGTCATCTTTGTCCGTGGTATAGACTTCTAGCGATCGTATTTAGGGAAGTGCATGACGTCATATAATGAACTAATCAGTATGCCAAATTTTAGGGTGATTCTTGCGAGTTATTTCTCGAATTAAAAATTTTCATGGATTATATTTTTTCATGAATACAATTATCCCTTTGATATTACTTTTACAACAGAGAATCTTTATGAAAACAAGGCATAACCAGAATAGGGCCCAAATCCTTTACTCTAAATGTGAAAGGGTCGCTCATGCCAAAGAAAAGTTGGAAATATCTTTATTATAAGAGTTAGACATTTTGAATACATGGAGGATCTTC
Source organism: Margaritifera margaritifera (assembly GCA_029931535.1). NCBI lineage: Eukaryota > Metazoa > Mollusca > Bivalvia > Unionida > Margaritiferidae > Margaritifera > Margaritifera margaritifera. The sequence continues at coordinate 226,726 of JAQPZY010001173.1, forward strand.
AAGAGAGGACTGAACCTCTCTCTCTCTCTCTCTCTCTCACACACACACACACACACACTCACACATACACACATACTCAGAGTTTATGCCCCATACAGCATTTCTCCAATAGCTAACGCCGACAAAAGCACGAGCGGGGTATTATCACTAGTCGTAGTGAATCCGGCACGTGGCAAAAGGGCAAATAACGAAAGGAAATTGAAGTCATCACGATAATTAATATAAATTGACTTCTCTTTTATCAAAATGCGACACCGCAAATGGCAACGCAAAGGTCCCGTCTTATCCTAACTATAAGGGAGAGTTAGAATTCAATCAAACAATCTTGATGAACTTCTCTGTTTGCATTCCTGTCGTTTGATTAAGTGAATCAGTAGCTTTCAACAAGAATTTGTACTCAAAAATTAGCGTAGGGTAAGAACACGAACGTGTATTTATCCAATTATTACACATTATTTCTGAAACTAGCATCGATTCCAGGTAACATATATTACGTTAGTTACTGGTGTATATACTGTACAGTTCTTAATTTATTTAAGCAATGAATGTCATTTTTTTGACCCACTATCATGCATGTTTTACGTGTATTTATCACACGGGAATAGATTTTAATGTTTCTTTGAATAAAATAGTAATAATATAATATTATAATGGGTTCACAACGTGTCCGTCCATGCGTTCACACGTCGAGATTTTTCTTCTTGCTCTCAAACTTGAAACTAGTTTTGGTTTAAGAAATAATATTAAGCAGATCCAGGTCATTGTCTTCTTTGATCCTTTTCTTGTTGAATTAAAATCTGATTCAGTAAAGTTATGGCTTCTGTTAGTTTTAGATCTATAGATGCCGTCCGTTCAATAGCTTATAAAAGACTTCAAAAATGAACACTGAATTTGGTACGAGGATGTACTTTAAGAAGACCTAGGCCATTCAGTTGTATTATTGCACCTTTTCCGTAGGAATACGACTGAGTAAGGGTCCATGTTTTCCTTGGAAATTTGCCTTTGCTTCTTGAACAAGGTTTCTTCAGATATATTTTATTGGTCTTTATGGTGGATGAATTTTTTTAGTTTTTATAAATGGTAACCTACTTCTTTAGTACTTTTTCTATTTATTCAGAGGATACAATATTTTGACCCACGTTTGTTTATTCATGTTCTCCAAGAATATAAATATTTTATTCAAAGAAAATTCCCCCCATTTCTTATGAAACTTTAATTGTCAATAAATACTACGAAAAAGGTTGCAAGGGGTGGGGGGTGGAGGGGTTCATGAAAGAGATTGAAGAGATTTATCACATCAAAAATATTTTACATACATTCAGATATATACAATCTTTAAGATCTATGGAGATTTTTTTCTTCATATTTTAGTCAAGGTATCGCCGAATACGATGACCTTGTTCCTTGTTTCATACTTGACCTTCATCCAAAGTGTTACTTGTTTTGGAATCTAGCCAAATTTTCTCTTTAGCATTTTCATCTATTATTTAGGACACAGATTGCGAGCATTTGTACTTATATAAAAAATACACTTACTTAAAGGAGCAAACTATTGCATATAAAAACATATTGTCCTTTGTAAAATCCGATTATAACAAATGATACACACTTACTGCGTCTTGATGACGATCAGTGCTTCAAAAGACGCTGAGATTCTTTTTTGTCTATATCTCTTTAGATATTGTTTGGTTCATAGCGTAGTTTTAAGTCGAATCGACAACCAATTAAAGAACTGGCAATATTGTGAATAAAGTTGTATCTTCCCCACGCGTATCTATCTAATCATTGTACTAATCAATGAGCCAACGTGCGTTAATCAAAAACATTGCAAAAGACATGTTCGAGTAGTAGAAACCAACTTTTTACCAATAACCTAATAAATGAGAAAGAAATCAAGCGATATTATGTACGTCAGTATAGCAAAATACCTACTTTTTGCATTGTGTCAAGAAATGTTTCTTGTTTTGTACCGGACCTCTGCCTAATCTGTCCACATCCTTGAATGTTACTAATAGTAATATAGTAAAAGTAGTAGTAATAATAGCATTTGTGTTAGTAGGAATAGTCGCTGTGGTATTTATATTTGAAGTGGTAGTAGTAGTTATAACAATAGTAGTAGTAGTAATGTTAGTAGTAGTTGTTGTAGTATGTATGTATGTAGTAGTATTTTACGGCACCTCAGCACAATAGTGGCTATATGGTGCTAACTAAAGGTAAAGTTCGAAAACTGTAAAATGAATTGTACACAAGTTTTGGAAGATAAATCCTTCCAAAATAAATATAAAGACAAAGTACAAAATAAATATAAAGACAAAGTACAACAAGATAAAGTATAAAGCGTGAAGATGTTAAAATCTGTAACATGTGTATAAAACAAAATATAAAGATTAGACATGTGTATAAAACAAAAGATAAAGATTATACATGTGTATAAAACAAAATATAAAGATAAGACATGTGTATAAAACAAAAGATAAAGATTAGACATGTGTATAAAACAAAAGATAAAGATAAGACATGTGTATAAAACAAAATATAAAGATTAGACATGTGTAAAAAAATAAAATATAAAGATTAGACATGTGTATAAAACAAAATATAAAGATTAGACATGTGTATAAAACAAAATATAAAGATAAGACATGTGTATAAAACAAAAGATAAAGATTAGACATGTGTATAAAACAAAATATAAAGGTTAGACATGTGTATAAAACAAAAGATAAAGATTAGACATGTGAAGCAGTAGTTGCTGTTGTTGTAGCAGTAGTAGTGTTTGTGGTGCTGGGGATGAAAGTAACAGTCGAGGCATCAGCAGTAATTGTAGCAATAGGCTGCATATTGAATAATTTTTAGAAATTTGGGCTTCATGTGAAGAGCGATTTAGAACCACATCCGTTTCTGTTGAGTTTTTGTTTTATTTTATCCATCAATATCTTCTGCCCGAGATTCACTTGCTTCCGAATGAATTTTGTGTGTGTCAAAAGAACAAAAAATAGCAAAGCACCAGACTTATCAACTTAGAACTGTGCATTCAATTCAATATCATCTCAAAACAGATCAAACTCTTTTAAAATGATTAGGACGTGGGAATATTCAGCGAGGAAGTTCAGTAACACATTAATTTTGAGGCATACGTCCATTCAAGCTTTAGCATTATATGTATATATCACCGTCTCTCTCCCCCGTCTCCCCCCGCCCCCCTTCGCTTCATCTTACCCATTGGTAACTTAGTTGATCTAAACCTAAATTTAGCTGAATGGAAGATTTACCATCGGATCCACAGGTTTCTACCTACTCTTCAAACCTGTCTTTCGTTTCTTGTGATTTTCTTCGGGGAAATCCCGATATCTAAATCGGATACACCAATCTCTGATCTTCGTAGCTAGGTCAATATGGGGCCAGCCTGGTGCTGGGCAATATTTTTTTTTTAAAGGTGGTGTGTCACGCATTTTGAGCTGGTAGTGGAAATGACTTATATATATATAACGCACACTGCCCGTAGACTCCATCAGCGCTGGCCGATCAGGTGACTATCTGAATGCAAAAACAAAAGCCAGCATCTAAAGCCGCGCATTACCAGTCGGGCCGATGCAGGTACAAAACAAACGATAACGGCTACGTGAGTGAGTAATTATCCTGAATTATCTTAATTAAATACCCAAGAAGAGGTAAGAACAGGTGTCATTTGAGTGATAGAGCTTTGAATTTGGTGACAGGATGTTTATTTAATCGATTACTTTTTAAAGCCTACGGGGAAACATTAAAGCGTATCGGCACTAGCGCATTTCGTATCGGCGGGCTCTAAAGCGTCGCGGGCTGAAATGATAGCGTATCGGGACAGCAGCAACGGTTAAAAGCCCTGTGGGGAACAGTATATATATATATATATATATATATATATATATATATATATATATATATATATATATATATATATATATATATATATATATATATTAAAATCCAATAAAAATCTACGACATATTAGAATTTAAACTGCCTAGCATTCATTAAATCATACCTTAAGATAAATGCTGTTTTTAAAATTACCCAGATTTTATAATAACATAACTATGCTAACAATTTAATAATTCAATGAATTTGTACATACTTGTCAAACCCAACAAGGTTTGGGTCAGCTTCATGGCTGTGCGGGACGGTCACATGTAAATCATTGCAATCTAAGTTTGTAGTAATTGCGTCCTTGCATTGGCGTGCCTTCCTTAGAGAGCACTCCCATGCGAATTGTATTCTTAGTCTTCTTCGTGTACATATAACCATCATAGCACAACGTTTCACCATCCGTATTACTTTTTTATTTGTGGTCTAATCCTAGTCCTTCCCAGCATATTTGGCTGGTTAGAGCATTGGAAAAGTCCCCTCATAAATTTCCGAATACCAAAAGGTTGATACTATTTTAAAGTTGATTAATGTTAAAAAATTTTAAAGGAAGTTTTTTTTTAATGAGGTTCCTCTCCCCCCCCCCCCCCCTGTATTTCCAAGTTTTCTTGTTCTAGGGCTCCAGGTTCGTACTCACCTCCCTTCAGGTATTGCCTGCCGGTCGGGTTTCCGTTCCCTTCTCCCCTAAGTAAATTATTGAAAACAGTGACCTTTGCCTAGAGGTCTTATTTTAATTTCTCTAATTTCTAGTCCCTTGTATTTTCCGTATGTGAGATTGTTGTTATGTTACGTATTTGTTGTCCTGGGACAGGCACTATATAGATCAAATTTCGATTTTCAGTTTTATGTTAGATCTAAGAGTTTGTTTTCTTGTATATTGTGTGCATTTATCTTCGTCTTTCTTTCTCTTCTCTTTCTCCGTTAAGATTGTTGTTATATTATATTTATATTATGTTATAGTTTATTAGTGCATATTATATTCTATTACTATTAGAATTATTCAGTATTTTGTTAGTACATATAGTTGTAGATATTAGCATATCAGGTTACATGTACATGCGTTTTTTTTTTGTTTTTTTTTTTTTTGTGTTCATTTCAGGTTTGTTGCTTCCTTCCGCTCTGGGCTTTTCCTGGTTGTTTCGTTCTTTTCATTAGTGGCTGTGTTGGGGATGTGTCTTCGTCAGACGTGTTTATTCCTGCAAAGTCCAGTTTGTAATATTCTTTTCCATCTGGCATCGGTCTTGTTTTCCTTTGCTTTTCCCTTTGTCTTTTTCCTGACGTTTCCATTTGTTTGCTTGATGTTGTGTTTTCTATTGTTTCCTTTGGATTCTTCAAGATGATTTTTATTTCCCTTTTATGAATAACTGCTTCTGTTGTTGCTGGTGGTTTTGTTGTTTGGTTGTATTCTGCTGTGCTTCTCACCACTGGTAATTCTTTTCTGTTGGGTGGTGGAGCTACAGTCAGTTGATTCTTATTTGCTGTGTTTGAATCTCTTGTTTTTGACTGTGCTAGGTATTATCCAGCTATAGTCATTTCCAGTATGGTCGGCTGATTTAATTCTTGTTCTGGGGTTTGAGGCCTGTTCTCTGGTGTTTTCATTCCGAGAGAGTTTTCTATCATTATTTCAGGTGTAGTTGGCTGTTCTGAAGTTTGAGGCTTTGGTGTTTCCATTCTAAGGAGGTTTTCATTTGTTACTTGTATTACTCCTCAAGTGATTTCACATACCCCAAAATACAGTTTATTATATGATGATTAGCATGGGAGTTCGTATTCCTTCGACAAACAAAATAAGTCCCAAAATCTTGGCACTATTTTTCTACATACAGTATACGATAAAATTCAAGTGTTAAAAACATCGCGGAAGAATTAAATGTGATTAAAAGTGGAGTGATGCTTATGAAAGCGATGTGACAAAGCACATGCTCGTACAATTAGTCTTTAGATCAAAATGATCATTTGGCATCTTAATCTCCATGTCTGTTAAGATCTAACATCTAACCTGCACACTATACGTCTTTCATTTACTCAAGGAAAGCCGACACAAACTTTCAAAGAGCCCACAAACACGTAGGTATATGTATATATGTGACTTCATCTAACCCACACACTATATGTCTTTCATCTACTCAAGGAAAGCCGACACAAACTTTCAAAGGGCCCACACACACGTAGAAACATATATATATATATATATATATATATATATATATATATATGTGTGTGTGTGTGTGTGTGTGTGTGTGTGTGTGTGTGTGTATGTGGCTTCATCTAACCAGCACGCTATACGTCTTTCATCTCCTCAAGGATAGCCGACACAAACTTTCCCATGGCCTACAAACACGTAGAAACATGTATATATGTGGCTTCATCTAACACGCACACTATTCGTCTTTTATCTACTCAAGGGAAGCCGACAGAAAACTTCAAAGGGCCCAAGCCGACACACAAAGATGTATATTTTTGACGATTTAGAGAGTTTAAAAAGGGCTAAGTTAGACTGGGGTGGGATTAAGTCCTATCTTTCATTTTGCTGTGTTGATTTTGTCCTAGGGGGATTTTGTCTGTACCCCGTGTTTAACAGGAGTATGATGTGCTCTGTTCCATCTAGGTACATCTACCAGTTTCTATATGCAAAATATGTGATTATGTTCTCAATTTTAAAATAGGATTTAGAAACTTTTGCATTGTTACCAAATTTAAATATTCTTTATATCCTGACACCAAAGATAAATTTACATATAGCCTTGATCTTAAAGATTCCTCTATCCTTGAATTCCATTTTTGGATAAGCTGATCAGATAAACTTTTTTTGGCAAGTGATAAAATACATTTGTATTGCCAGCAGATTTGTTCATCCAAGTTTCTCCAAGTCCTGGATCATTTAATAATATTACCACCAATAATTTTGGTCCAGAATCTTCAAAATACGGTAATACTTATTTGTCTGTAGAGACATTCTCACAATTTTCCCATAAATAGAATAATTTTGGCTATATTTCCCCACTCCTAATAAATATTGACTAAATGTTTTAAGTGTACTCTCTTGACAGCATTTATTGAGATGAATCCACGTACTTCGGCATCATAATTCAAATTGTGACAACTAGAATGTCAAATATTTTACATACCAGTTTGGGAGATATGTCACAAAATTTATACAAGCACTCTGCATAGAAAAAATAGCCTTAGAAGCCTGTCCAGCAAGTGTTTGCTGTGCTTCATTTAATGCACCACCCGAGGTAAAAATGGCGAAAATGGGTACATACATTTCTCAGACAAAGTAGTATTGTATCTAACACTACTTCAACATGTTCATACATAGAATGTATAATATTAAACATTTTTCCTCTAATCACGAAATTCAGTATATCATTCTTTCATGTACATAGATCTTTTCCAGTAAATAGGTTAAAGTATCCCTTATTTCAATTATGATCAAGTAAAAGTCATACGAATGAATGAACTTTCTTTGCATTTAGCCAATTGGCCATCAGCAAGTATATACAAATACATTTTTGTTTGTTACAAACATTGATGGTGACACGTTTAATACATAAAGAATAACAAGTCTATCGAATTTACCAACATTCGATAAATACTAAGATATATACTTACGTATGCATACCCACATTCACAAGCACACACATGCGTACGCTTAAATACAAGCTCCTTCGGGAGAAGACATAAAAAGTATTATCAATATATAAGTAGTATTCACAATGCTTTTCTTATTAGTATTATAAGAACATTATACATGAAATATGAAAGATAGCAATGCATTTATTAATTAATGAAATGGAGATGAGACAAAGAGAAAAAAAATATAATAATAACTAATAACTAACTAATTAAATCATGTAATTTTAAGTCGCATTAATCATATTATTACGTTCAATTAGTGCTCTATGAATATAATTTGCCAGATTTCTAACATCGGCAGTTTTTGTGGAAATGAGTAATTTTATAAATTTCAACATACTTGGTCCTTTCCAAAAAAAAAAGTTTATATATTTCTTTCTTAGCGGCAAATAACATTGGCATTCTAAAACAAAGTGATACTCATCTTCCAGCACGTTGCAAAAAATACAAATTCTTTGATTTAGTGAGGTGCAATGTGTTCTGTTCCATCTCCATGATTCAACATGTAAAGTATGGGCAGACATTCTTATTTTGAAAAGGATTTTCTAAATTTTGTCACTGTTACTATATCTAAATACTCCTTATAGTCAAAATTTTGTGACAAATTTCTATATAATCTAGCTCTTGAAGATTCTCTGATTCTTGAATGCCAATTGTGAATAAACTGGTCAGATAGCCGTTGTTTAACTAAGGATAAGAAAACATTTATTTTCCCAACAGCTTGATTTATCCACACATCCCCAGACCCAGACTAATTAATCAATTCCGGACTAACAATGCCCAATTTTTCTTTCTAGGACGGTTTTCTATGTCAGTAAGCATTAGATTATATATTACCGATATATATTTTCTATTATCTGAAGAGATTATCTTAGTCCAGTATTTCAAGATGCGGTAATATCTATTGATCTATAAGGGTGTCCTCCCCAATTCACCATATACAAAATCATTTTGGGTAGATTTTTTAACCCCAAGCAGATTTTTGCAAAAATTTAATAGCAACCGTTCAACAGCATTTCCTTCAATGAATCCCCATACTTCTGATCCATAATTAAGAATTGGTGAAATTAGTGCGTCAAAAATTTCACACTTTACCTTTGGGGGCATATCGAAGCTAAGGTTGTAACAAAGGATGATCTTCGCCGCGCACTCCACTGGAGAGACATTAATAGTTTGAACATCTTCATGGCAAACACAGTCAGTACTACATATGGAAATGTTGTTCCTGCATGGGTGTTGTCGTCTATCTGCCTAATTCATCTTCCTTGGTAATTGTTCATGAAAAAGTAAAATAAAAAAAAATAATATAAAATTTTTTTCTTTAAAATTACATTTTTAATAGTTAATTTGCTCTTTCTTTGAATGGTTAATAGTCCGAGAATAAATGCTAACAGGTGACAAGAAACAATTAAACAACACCTTCTCACACGTCTCCGGATAGCATTTCCACCTCGAACAGGTAAGATACTAGTGATGGTGTCTATTCAATGTACAAATGTCGTGTGGAAGGATAAAAACGAGTGTTGCACATGTGTTCAACACGTATCCTAAAAGAGCTTTCGTAAACTTATATTATCAAAGAGTCGCGTGAGAAGACGTTGTTTAACTGTTTCTTGTTACTTATTCTCTTAATCTAGAACTCAATCTTTTAGCAGTATGTAACACGAACCTAAAATTGTACGAAAATAATTGGAAGGTTTTGACAATAAGCGGACTTAAAGTAACATAAAGTTTCCAAACTTTTATGCAAGAGTAATTTTAATGCTAACCATTCAAAGAGAGAAGAAGCAATTATTCAAAAATATAACTTAAAGGAAAAGATATTTTAAGTTGACCAATGAGTAGGAATGGGTTATTGGTGTGTACCAGGGACGCATAAACAACAGCTGGTTTGATTGGGAAAAGCCCAACTTGAGTTCTGATTTTTTTTTCTCCAAAATCCCCGACACATGGCTCCACCTTACTTACTGAGATGGACTCGTGGATTAAGGATTTTAATTTTATCAGGTGAGGAATGAAGTCAACAGAAAGACGACGGCACCTAGGGAAGACAGCTCTAGTGCCACTAAATGTAGACAAAGAATTACAAGACGCTGTGTTCGGTTTGAAAAGTATTGTCCCTAGCACTGTACACAAATATGTTTGGCCTTCATGACATCATTACTCAATTAATATTAAATCATTTTGGTTAATAAGTAAATAGGAGCCATGATTTCAATCATATGTACTACGTGTATCCATACAAATGAATAGTTGCCGATGAAAAAAGAAATTAAATAATTAAAATAAATTGTTATTTTTCGAAAAAGACAACACTGAAGCGTACCAATATATAAAAATTTATGTTTCACTGATTTCTAAGAGTTCTCATTCTTAGTACAAATAATTTTATCGCATTTATGTAGAGCATACAACATAACTGAATCGAACAATACTTTATTTGAAGAAAAAAAAAACATAACCAGGCTATCCATATATGGCATATGAATCGTGTACAATCAAAGTTCTATGATATAAATAGTCATCATGGTGTAATGTAAATGAGAGAGAGAGAGAACATGGATTATATACACATTACAGTCCAGATAGTATCTAAAGAAAAGCGAAAATCAACTTTTAAATGATCCGTGTGATTTCTGTACAGAACTAATATAAATAATTTAGATGAAAATCGTTTGATATTTTTCACTTAATATTAAAAAATAATCCCGATCGGTTGAAATGTGAAATCAATCAAGAACTATATTAGGTTTCTAATTCCCTCTTAATTTTGCTAACAAATATGCTTAATGTTTTCACTATTTTTTGTCATTAAATGTAGACATTTCACAAAATTCGGATGCGTAGATACGTAGATATATCACGATATGCCACATCTTTCATGAATATGAACCAGACTTGATCGTCAGTCTTTGTATCTTTCGAAACGCATTTGGGTAACCACTGTAGTTGGCATGCTGTCATAAATCCCAAGGCATGAAGTTCCTCTAAATTAGATGAATATGAATATTAGGGACGTCCAGAGCAAACTTGGAAATGTTCATAATTATTTCCAGGTCAAGATACGACATCTGAATAGAGAAGTGAGTTAAAATATCTTAAATATTCGATAAAATATGGCCCAACTTTAGGTCAAAAGTAAATGAGCGTTTCTATTTTTGTCGGGTATATATTGCAGGTTGCTTGCAAACCTAGGAATAACCTTCACAAGTATTTTGACTTTTACGTCAAATATCTGTTTTTCGACATCATCACAGAGTTCAGCACACGCTTTCTACTTTTTAATACACGAGGAAAAAAAATACACTTAGTGAAGCATATACAATTGTCATATATTTCAAAAGGAATTTTATTTTAGCATACAATTTTTATAAACTCTTAATTTGTTTCCATGGTCTCAGCGATATGTATAGGCTTCTAAGAAAGAATACTGTCAATATACTTTGTATGCTTTACCCGCCCCCTGCGGGCTCGAGGTTTGTAGAATAGGTTTGATGCGTTCTCTTGCATGTCGTAAGCGGCCACTGAGTGGATAAAACCCGTTTGTCGTGGGTTGTGTTCCGTGTCAGGTGAGGATCCTGGTTGTTGAGCAGAGGAGAGGCCGATGGTTGCAACTCCGATGCAACACACTATTTTGACCTCAACTTCACCTAGACGGGGGAGGGGGTCTCAGAAGGGCCCGGTGAGAAACATACTGTTGTTCTTGGAACCTTAAAATGGACGTAGCCACTGAGGAAGGGGGGGGGGGGGATAAGTTAAGGAGTTTAACTCTATGTCCCCTTGTTGGGCTCCGATGCGGATGGGGAGCACAAATGACGAAATAATAGTAGTACATTTTGGAAAAACTCACCAACACCTCAACCAATAGCGTGAAACTTGGTTTCAAAAGGATCAGAAATAATTCAACCAGTGATTTGGAAGAGGAAACAGTTCCGAGTCATGGAAATCGGCCACGATTTCTAATCATTGAATCCAATGATGAAATCAAAAGTTAGCCAAGCTATCATCTTTCGTGATAGTTGAAACACTTCGGGGCTTGGATGGTGAGCCAAATTGTGCACAACAACTTAGCTCGATCCAATTACTTGTAGAGTGTAGCTGCAAAGCTCACACTGACAATCTACTTCTCTCAGAGCGATTTGTGGAGATTCCCATTTAGGTATTCCACGTAAATCTCTGAACTCGTCAAGAGGTGTTGTACGACCTGATCTGGATGGCTGCACTGTGAATGAGATGCTAGAAAATCTCAAATTTCAGAACGTCTCACAAGTGAAACGAATCAACATTTGCCGTAACGGCAAGTTGATTCCCACTTACATCCTGACGTTTGACCTCGATTGATCAAAGTCGGGTTCTTGAATATCCCTGTCGATTCTTTCATCCCTAATCCTTTGCTGTGCTTTAACTGCCAGAAATATGGCAATCACAAAGATGGTAGCATGAGGAAACCAGTCGGCACCACATATAGTCAGGAGGGTCACGATGGAACTTCCTGCACCGAAAAAGTCTCTTGTGAGTTTTGCAGTGGAGAACATTTCTCGTACTCTAGAGACTGCTCGAAGTGAAAAATCGAGAAGGATATCCAACGATTAAAACCCCTATTTATAAAGATACTCCAGGAAATTGATAGGGATACAGTACCAAAAGCTTCGGCGATTTCGGGAGGTGTCAAGAAGCCATGGTTCGATGATGAATGCAAAGACGCAATCAGAGAATGGAAAAAGGTCCTTAAAAATGAAATGTCAGTCCACCAACTGAAATCTGAATAAATACCGTACATACATAGCGAAAGCTCGTCGTACCATGAGATAGAGCAAGTGGAAAATATGGAGATCCTATGTCTCTGGTTTGAACACTCGCTCTTCTATTAAAGCAGTATGAAATATGATACAAAACATCATTTTTGCAAAAAATAAAAGCAGCTGTATCAAGTTTGACTTGTGATGTTCACAAAAGCTATGATCTGTTATAAATGTTGCACTAGCTTTTAACAGTGAACACCTTAAATATTTATCGGCCAGAACAAAATATGAACACAATTTATTTGATTTAGAGCTCTGATATATGATATGAACTTCTGTCGTCCAGATGATCATGGGGTGAACTGATGTGATTTCAAATTAAATGAATCGTTGTCCCTGGAATTAAATACGAATCCCACCTTACGGTGTAGATCTTGTTCACAGACAAGAAATGCACAAGCAGCTAAAGAGTGATCGCAAAACACCTTGTACAGGAAGTCGGCGGGATAAAGAACCATTTAATGCCCCAACGCTTATCTACCCTCTGTACACTAAGGGTGAATGGACACAACGCGTATGCGTGTGTAAGTGATAACTGATCTCTAAATCTTCAAATAACACCTGTTCAAGAAACATTTATTACAATTTTCCCATATGTCTGGATAAGACGGAAGACCTGTGGTTAATTTAAAAAAGTAACTACAGTTTTAATTTACGTATAAGTGGGAGCAAAATACTGAATGCTTTTGATGCTTCGTCAAAGACACGCCCATAATTCTTTAACCTTTTTTATCGTTGTGAACATAAGCATGTTGTCGTTTCCAGCTACAATATATCTGAAATTTTTTCCTTTACAATCAGTAATATTACTGTATTTTAAATGCGTTTTTTTAAACATTGTTTATTCTTCTAGACGCGTATGATAGGATAAAATTAACTTGGGTGCAATGAAATGAGAAATTCACATAGAACTCTGCTCTTGTATGACTTTTTGTCTCTCTATTTGTTCGGCTACGATTGTTTGTTTTTTGTGTCTCATTTATTTTTACTTTTATGTTGGCATGTAGAAAAGCGTGTGATATCTGGCTTTCTGCCAAATTATTGATGGAGAATTTGATTTTAACATAGAATACTGGCAAAATCTTTGTAAGTGAATAACCATTACTGAAAATCTCTCTCTTTATATATATATTTATTTTTTTTCTTGCTTAAATACCAAATTGCGAATTGTTTAAATATATTTTAATGAATCATTTGTGATCGTAGAGCCTGTTTTGTTCAAATCTTTTCGGATTAGTTCCTAATTATTGATTTTCACTCAGTTTAAATATTCAGGAAAGCATGAATCGCTGGCCTTCACGGCGATATATCAAAGTGAAATAATTGTCACGTTGATATTCGATTGGGGAATTATTATTCTTCCTTATATCATATTTGTCTTAATTAAAGTCCTAATTTTCTTCACAAAAATAGTAATTATTCTAATATAAAATGAATTCACTATTGAAGTTTCATTTAGCACTGAAATTAATATATTTCAGTGCTAAATTTCATTTTCCATCTTTTGCAGGATTGAGAGTGCTAATAAAATATGAAATGTTCTTTTCAACACGTTATACCAGAAACTAGCAAGTATTGAGAAAAATTAATTGCTGACACCATACATTCAGAGCACCCCTTGCTGACTTGCTGGTGCTAAAATCTTGTTGGTAATGAGACATGTTATTGAAATTAACGGAAAGAGCGGGCGACCTTTCAATTCAGGTCGCTCGTTTGCCATATCGTAGATATAATTAGTGTGCTCCTGGAAGCTTTTTAACCAAACCTAGCAGATGCTAGGGTAAGGTGTGGCATGCCAAAGAGTTTTCTCGATAGTCAACTGCTGTGATCGACAACAACTATTTTAAACATTATTTTAAAGAGTCACCTTCTGAACGCTGACATTGTTACTGGTCAGTAAGGAAGTAAGGAAGTTCAAACTGTGTGTGTTTGTGGGTGTGACGGGGGGGGGGGTTACCGTTTCTTTCAAAAGGATATCTGATTTATTAGATTCAGTGACAAAATCTGATACCCAAAGAAATTTGTAGATAAAACTGCAAGATTTCCTATTACAATGAGAAATGAATATCCATTTAAAATTGAGGTTTATACCGCTTGTCATCAAAAATAATCTGTCTAAAATAGTTTGACTGGTACTGTTGTTTTTACCTTGAGTTTTGATTAACAGGTCATGTAAGATAGTTATAATGGATTGAAATAGCACGGTAGCTAACATGTTTTTGACTAGTGTTAAGTCTAGTCTTGAGTTTGTATTTATATGTCAACAGTATTATTCCCATATTATCAGGTCCATGTATCTCTTTCAGAGATAAAAAGTAAGAATTATTGTCTTTAATTGCTTATTTATGAGAATGTTTTCATATTGACAGGTTTGTGTCTTTACAAGTTTAATTTACACAAAAGTGAATACAATACTCACTCATTTTTTCTTTCTTCCTCTAGCTAAAGGGGGGGGGGGGGGGGCTCAATTTAAAGGCCAAAAGAGGATGGTTCCAGCTAGGAGCAAAATATCTGTCATCTACTTATTTTGAATGAGAAAGCTCTAAGAACAATATCATACATTTTTCAGACAATTGTGTGAAAAATTACGTATCTTTGGTACAATCGTTTCTTAAATATCGTTGGATAATAATAATAAGAATAATAATAATAATAAGAAGAAGAAGAAGAAAAAGAAGAAGATGATGATGATGAAAAAGAAGAACAAAAGTATAACAACAACAACAACAACAACAATACTACTACTACTTCTAATAATAATAATAATAATAATAATAATAATAATAATTATAACATTATTATTATTATTATTATTATTGTTATTATTATTATTATTATTTTATTGATGTTGTTGTTCGTTGTTGTTGTTTAAGGGATTTTGGATATTCATGTCCACTAGTCAATGCACACACAACTGAAAAGATAAAAACTCAGTCAACAATTTTCTGGAGTCAAGTATTACTTATACATTACCTCATTATGTAATCATATTTACTTTCCTTGGGTTCTCATATGAGGTCGGACCAAAAATTATCGGCATTACCGGCAATAGAAAAGCTGTAATGTCCAGTCAATTCTGACCTATTTCATCGCAAACAGTTTTCTTCTATATAAGGAAACCATAAATAAATAAACGTGCATGTACTAAATTTACATTGCAGATATTTACATGGTTATCTATCAATCATGTTTCATCAAAGTCTCCCCCCCCCCCCACCCGCCCCCATCTTCCCGCCAAAACAAAAAACTTTTTATAGGTACCTAATTAACGATATACTATTTTATCCGATTTGAAAGGAAAGATAGGGATCAATTTACAATTCAACTGCACAATACATTTGACAATATTATGAGTATCGTTCATGTTTTATTGTGCACGAATTGACAGATCTTGATTTATTCAATAATATGTCAAAAATATCAATTTAAGGCCGTAAACTTGATTAGAAGACGAATAAATGATTTCTTCCATTTTTCGACACGAGAGCAAGTTTGTCTTCAATATGTCAACATTATCTCTCAAATGCAGAGAAGGGACGCCAACCGTATTTGAGGCACCTTTACATGTGCTTCCCATTTTTTGTATTCTGTCTTCAACAGCCTTAATTCTGAGTGAATTTTGTTGTGGACAAATATGAATGCTACGCATAATCAGGCTAGATTTTCATGTTTTTTGTTGTGGACAAACATGTATGCTGAGCATAATCAGGCTAGATTTTGATGTTTTTGTTGATCTATGCACGATGTAACGATGAACCATAAGTAGTCTTGAAAACCTTATTGTATACGTGTTTGCACAGTTTATCAATATTGGTATCAAGGTGACTAATTTACCAAAAATCAATAATTGTCACCATCAATTAATGGTTCCGTACATCAAACTTGGTACATCTGTTCCATTTCCTCCTCAATTAAGAAAACACCGATTGACAAAGAAGTTCAATAGCTATTTTAATATATATATAATTTAATTCAATTTTAATGAAATTAGAACCGCTTTTTGTTGTTAAGGTACCCCAAATTACACGACAAAGCAGAGAAGATCACAAAACATGTCTAACGTTGTATCCCCTCGTGTTATTGTGATTATGGAAAACTGTATTTAGTGGCGGCGGTTACGTGTGCATATGCTTGCTATTGTTGCAACTATATTTCACTGAAGAATAAGTATTTAATGTATGTACAAATATACTATTATCTAAAATGTTACATATCTTTCTCTGCCTTTGGTAAGTCATTCCGCCAGCAAATGTCGAATATAACATTTTGTGTAAAATATTTTGCGTACTCACATTTTCAATACGGTAAAAGTTTGACCATTACATCTTGTAATTAGTAGCACGATTTCAAACGTATCTAAACAATCTAAATTATTGAATGGAAAGTCATGTTTTATAAAATAGCTTTCTTTGGGTATAATTGCAAGATGAAAGACAAGAAAAAAAGAAGGAAAAAACATTTGATTACATTCTTGGGATTTTGCTGATGTACAAGGTACTTATTCTAGGTTTTGCATAAGAAACTATTTTTTTTTAAATCTTGTATACTATAGCGTGAGCCTACAAAACGTTAATTATATGCTGTGAAATCTTATCAAATTTGCATAAATCAACAACAACATAAACAAAAAAAATTCGTTCAAATTTTCACAGTTTTATGATGGCTAATACAAGTCTTTGATAAAAAAAAAAATAAGATGGGTAAAATATGAATTTTAAACTGTATAGCGAACTCTAAAACCTTGAAAATTAAACTCGGTCTAAACAGGTTTTGCCAATATTTTTGGGCGATAACTTTGTTATTCGCGATCTGATTTTTTAAAATCTGCCAGTAACAAAGTTTTTTTTGGGGAACGACTACAGCTTCTTAAAATGTCCCCTCTGAATAGAACGCAAAACTTACGTGGCTGATCAGGTAACAATTTTCAAGACCTGGACATTTTCGCAAAAATTATATTAAGATGGGAGCTTGTTGAGATACTAGAGTTAGTCGTAACAAACAAACTTTATCGTTGGCACTTTTTCTTATCAGAGCACAAATAAAAAGCTAACGTCGTAACAAGCAAACAAGCAAATAAATATGCAAAGCGTATTCGGACATAGTTTAGCAACAGTTGCTAATAAAAATAGGAAATACAGTCGCAATAATATTAAAGAACTTAAAGTTATAGTTTCCTTTCATTCGCCTCTTTCATCTCGAAATGTCAAAACCATGCATAATATTGTGGCAAAGGTGGTGCACAATGCAACTTGCACACCTGTTTAAATATATACATTATATACGACATCGTCAGCATTACTGCACCTGTTAGAAGTGGAAAATACTATTCAAGGGGCGCATGACACGATGTTCTTTAACCGTTTTTTGTTACAGATTAGCTTTCATTTCCGAACTTGATCTATGAATTCTTTCATAATTGTAGCCATTGTTTAGAATTTTCAGAAGAAGAAATTACTTTATATGAGATACCGTTTCTAAACCCTACAATGAAGAAACTTAATACAGACGAAACAAGCAGTACGTGAATAAAATACGTAATCATGTTAGTGCCATCTGCCCAAAATGCGATGGGACGATGGAACGATGGCGATGACGCCAGGAACGCGATGGGACGATGGCGATGACGCGAGGAACGCTATGGGACGATGGAGCGATGGCGGTGACGCGAGGATACGATGCAAAGTGTATAGCTCCATCGTGTAATCGCCATCGCTCCATCGCTACATAACGTTTTAAACCATGCGCACTTCGGCATCAATTATGATAGCGTACAACGTTTTATACGTGCACAGGGCTAAGAACCGGATTTCTTCCACGCGAATGGAAGCCGACTTCCTGGACACTTAGGAATTAAAAATTAATTGACGGTTATCTCGTCCTGTTAGATTTGAAAATTTCATTGTTTAGATTACAAATAAGAATCGGTATTTAATTCTACTTTGTATTGGAGAATATTATCTGTGTTAATACCTAGCGACTCCTCTAGTAGCCGCCATTTTGGGGCAGAGAGAGAGAGAGAGAGAGAGAGAGAGAGAGAGAGAGAGAGAGAGAGAGAGAATTAAATGTTTTAATATGTTCTTTCATGATTCCTCATGACCATTCTGGTAAATGATCACGTGAACACGAGAGTAAAATATATATTCTCTCCTCAGTTTTGCTTTGTGTATTTAAACTATACTTCCACACTACTTTGTTCTATAAACGTAGTGTAAATAAATAAATAATAAAAAAAACAACAATTTTTCCAACTTTAGAGTCCATTATTAGGTAATAAGAATACAGTTTGAATCGAAATAGTGAATAAATATATGATTAAATCTGTAAAATTATTAAAACAAAATTGACTAATTATTCATTCTTCTGAAGATATTTCACGATGCCCTTAAATTAATTACCTAATATTGAAAAATGTGTTAAGTCTCTGAAATGGATTAGCTTTTTACAAACCCGTGGTACTATTTAAGAAAGCTGATTTGTGACACATTCTTGTAAACACTTGCATTCATGTGAGATATGCATTCGCCTTATTAGTCGTTATGTGATTCAACTGCTACATCGATCAAACTTTCGATCTGACCAGGGGTTTACCGAACCCGCTAACTCTAGTATGACACGTGTCTATTTCTTTGGCCTTATAATCTAACTCATCTCCCACCCCCCACCCCCACCCCCCACCCCCCGTCCACTTCTTAACTTCGCATTCAAACTTTTTGCCTTCATTACCTAGCTCAGGATTTGTCTACCTTTCTGACCTTTCTTCGATGCACATAATGTAAAGCGCGAATTATGCACAGACTTAGTAGATAAAGAATGGGATTTTGCGACCGCGGTTATTGATCATGGTTAACCCCTTCTATACCCCCTAACTTTTTCCCTTCTGCAAATGTCCATGAATCTACGATGAATACCTATAGGTTCTGAAGCAAAAGTTAGAGGACGCGACGCCAAAAGGGATTCATGGTCGCACACAGATTCTGGCTACTGATCGTCTGGTTCTGCGGCGCCCGCGCGGCTACTAATCAGGTTTGAGACCGCGGTTCCTTGCGCGGGGATTAGGGTTTGCAACCAGCGCGCGTGCTTGCATGCTACTCCCTCTAGAAGCTCTGCTTGCCCAACCGAAGGCACCAACGACAGGTTTACTCGATTTTTACTGTACGTAAGATAAATCCCTGTTTTGGTTCTGTCTCGCGGTTTCGTATCTGCGCACGGAGTCGTCGGACATTTTCCATTGCGGCCAGCACCAACTAGAACTCGGCCGTGGTAATCTTTTTATCTTTGTTGGCACCGAGTACAGCTTGGAAATTGTACTGAGACTGTTTTGTACCGCCGTGAGAATTTCCGAATAGGCACGTATTCGTTTTTGCAAACGTAACGAAATTATTTTGCTAGCGCCACCAGCCACACTAGTTGCTATCGATATAGCTCGACACCAAATCCGATTGATGTGCCTATGATAGTTGCTATAGTCGCGAGTACAACGGTTTATTTTTTTGTTGTTTTTTTCTCTTTTTTTTTTTTTGTTTTGGTAATTTCATCTCGCAGCTGTTGTTCCACTTCAATTATTTTATAGCTTTGAGGGTCCATTACAGTTCTTCTATTAATAACGTCACCGCGAAGTATAATTGCTCGACAGGCAGACTTTGTCCAGACGCATCGCGGCCGGTTGGAACACGCACACGCACTTCTGACCAATTACCTTTCTTCACTGGTACAACTGCCATGCAATCGTAGAATTTTTTTCTCCCGGGTATTACTTATGTTTCCGGTGATTGTTTGCATGCTTCCTGGTTCGCCTAGAACTACATTAATTACGCCCTTGTTTTGTACAGTCAACTATTGTTCTCGTGTTCGTCCAAGAACTGTTACGCAGACAAGTGCGTCCTTGTTGAATATCAGTCAGGGTTTTTCTTTCGCCGTTCGAGTTATTGTTGGTTTGATATAATTGACGGAGAATTTGATCACGGTGGATTTGTCGGTGAATATTATTTCATCGTTGTAGAAACAGTTTCTGGATGCTTTTACGCCCGACCGGGTGTTTTTTGCGTGCATGTGAGATGATTCCAAACCAGCCTCGAGTTGGCATTGGTACATCAGGGTGGTCCCAATTGTCGAATTCCATCTGGCCCTTATGAGGATCTTCGTTGGAAGTGTTTATCAGTAAAATCTTGCCACATTTTATCGCCACGACCAGTGTTTCCGGCTTTAAATTCTGTGATGGCATCTTTAAAAGCTTTCCTCTTCTTCTCGGTTGCTCTTTTCTTTCCAGTGAACTCCCTAAATACCCACCTGGGCCATTGAGTGTAGATGTCCGCCACAAAGGTTTATAGTTTGAGGGTCTTAAAACAGCGGCATGTAAATTGACTATCGAGCTTCGTCGGTAAAGAATCGAGGCGGTGGTGGTGTTTCTGATTCGTACTCGGGACCGGGCTCTTCTGGTACTGTTTCAATGCTTTCTTTTTAATCAGTTGGTTCATACGCGACCATGCTAGTTGTTTCGTACTCGCTGTCTGGTTTAAGCGCGCTGGATGCTTCAAGACCGTGTTTTTTTAATCTCAGAATTTTTTTCTCTTGAGTCTTAGTTTAGCAGCAGGCTGTTTTTTGATTACTCGTATGAGACGTGGGGTGGCCTATTTCGTATTTCTTAAATGTCTTCCGCAGCAGACATGGTAGCCGCTGCGGTAAGTGCGGCATTCTTCGCGAATTTTTTGCGGTCGGGGCTGCAATCTTTTTGTTAGTTTGATCAACGGCCCAAACATTTGTTCGAAACTCGCTGCGAGGTCGTCCCGTGCGGCCTGTCGCAACTGAAACATATCTTTGACGCGTTAGCGAATATTTATGTAGTCGCAGAGAAGTTCCCGTTGTTCGTGGGCAGCTTTCCGGCGTCGGTCAGCACCATCTGCTATAACGTCGCTGGCAGGTTTTGACTTTGTATATATTTATCGTGGTCGTTAAATTGCTTCACAAAATCGCGTCCAGACACCACTCAATACAATCGTGAGGAAACTATATGAATCCCGACCGACCTCCGCGTACATATTTCAAAACTCATCTCACGAGTAATCGACGGCACACCAGGTTCAATGAATGTTTTCAAGACCATGCGCATCAACCCCACGAACTATTATCAACAGGTTGTAGTTGTCCTGGATCACTTTTGGCACGTGAGCGTATCATTGGGTCACATGACGGAAAAATAGGCTTTTCTCTTTCGCTCGCATGCCATGTTGAATGTCAATTGTTGTTTACTTCTCAACATGTCTTCATATTGTGTGCGATGCCGCAATAAAACTACAAATCCAACTCGGGTTTTAACGAGTAATGGCAGAACGGAATCGCTGGGACTTGTTTCCGGCGTGGAGCAAAGAAGTTTACATTTGTGAAAGAAAGTCGCCGGAGGTGATATCACTGATGCGTTAACGAAACTACCTGGGTTACCGTGGAGACAATATTCTGGGGAGAAGCACATTTGGATTCCTCCGGGACCCAGGTAAGATTACTGCGGGCCTGGAACATGGCTAGATATACGACTGGATTCCAATAACCGACCAAAACCCGGAGAAGAACCTGCAAACCGCGTCGATGCTGCATGTTACCTACATGAGCTCGCGTATAAAACATCATTCGATATACGCGCGCGTCAAAAAGCCGACCTGGATCATCCACGACTTGAACGCGATTAATTCTATACTCACCAGATCGATTGTCAAAGGAAGAATGAAGGTCGAGATTGCACTTGGAGGCAAAGCCTCGATATAACAAACATGGACGAGAAACTGGCCACCATATACTACAGTCCCCGCGGTTATTGTGAGTGTGAAGCCGCCGTCGGAAAATTAGTGAGCTCAGCAAAAGTTACTCATAGCGTCGCCAGAGCGTGGCTGGCCAAACTAGCATTGTGGCAGATTTTTTACCCACGACGAGGAAAATTTGACGTGCATGGTTTGATGTTTTGACGCACAACGAAGTTCAACAGGCTGATATCTTGTTTCTCCCACATGATCGGGTACGTGTTCGTAGATGCGGTCGTGCGAGTACATACAAATATGCACTAACTATCGTAGATGTTGCCAGCAGATACAAGGAAGCTAAGCCACTAACGTCCAAAGATTCAGCAAGTGCCGCGGACGCGTTCAAACGCATCTATGCACGTGTTCCGTTAACATGGCCGCGTACTTCTGCAGATGGGTCCGCGCAAATAATTTCTCAGAGCTGTTGTTGCGTTGATGGCGAAACATCATGTGCCGGATCAACGTGAACATGCTGGCGTTAATCGCGATAATGCCATTGTGGACCGATTTAACCGCACACTTGCGGAACGATTATTCAGGCATGAATAAGCGCAGGAATTATTGATTCACAATTGGTCCAGAGAGTGGGTGACGCGGCTTTGCTCGGCCATAGCAGCGCTGAGCAACGAAATTAAACGCACGACCGGGTTGAGACCCGCTGACGTGATTCGCCAGTCAACTGTCGCCGCCACCCACAAAGGGGTCCAGAACCGCGAAGCTGTCTCACGTGCTCTGCAGCCACCTGCGTTAGATTTAGTCGAGAACAATCTTCTTCTGTATTTGTTTGCTTCGGGGAGTTAAAAGGCGGTAAACGTCGTGCTACTGATCCGGTTTGGTCCGTTGATGTATTTAAGATCCCGGACCGAATTGATATTCCGGGGCAGCAAACGCGCTACCATTTGGCGCTAGCGAACGAACGTCCGCGAGACGGCTCTGCGGTCCAACCACCAAGTAGGGCATTCGTGCGAGAGGAATTACAAGTCATTCCCACGAGTACAGATTTACCGCCGAGGTCTATTTTGGGATCCGCGCGTGCCCATACGCGTTAGTGGTGATTCCACCAGGAAAAATCCACCGCTTGGTATCCAGAGAGGACAAACTTACCTTGGTACAACGGTATACACCTATGCGATGTTTCTTCGACCGAATAAGATTTGCCGGATATGTGAATTCACATCGTTGCTGAAGACACTCAACGTACATGTTGTGCTTGAGATCTTTCGCGACCACAACCCAAGGAACTTCTTTGGCCTTTTTTATGTTCCTAGAGCTTCCACCGATGGACCTGGAAGTTCCTACCACAATCGATAACATTTTTGCGCGCAGTCCTACGAATTCTTTGATCGGCTTTCCCGCACACTCGTCCATGCATTTCCCCACAACTTTCTTGTTGACGTTGATGAACAGCGGATCATCCTTCGAGTACACGCTGGTGTCACATTCACACGCTAGCGATGTCGCGCCCATGTCCGCGTAGACATCGTAGGTGGTAATGTGCATCAGCAGCGAGTCCGTCTCCGTGTACAGCATCTTAATGGTGTTGCTGTACCGCAGCTTGATCGAGTCTTAGTAGAACTCGTACATTGACGAATCCAACATGGACGCTCCAACGTTAATAGGTTTTATAAACTTCAACCGCGATTTCTTGTTGTGAACTGCTACCAATCTGCCATCGAATATTTTACGTGACTCGAATGCCGCGTCGACAATCAACCTGTGAAGTTTTCGTTGATCACTGTCTCGGACATGGTCGACGCGAATTTGTTTTCGCAGGTTTTCCATGCTTTCCCCGAACACAGCATTTTCATCAGCTTGAAGAAGTCCTTTTCAAATTCGTAGGTGGCGGCCGTTCGCAGGTCAGTATTCATCTGAATGTAAGGGGCCATCCATTTGCGCTGGAGAAACTGCAACATCCGATGCATTCGCAATACACCCAGTCCCAACCGCAGATAAAACTGCAAGTTTCGTACGTGAACGACATAATTTTTGCTTCGGGCGCAGATTCGGAACCAACTTGGTGTATTCGACAAAATTGCCCCGCACACTAGTACGGCGACAACCACTTGCGGGGAACCGACAGTTCTTCCGGGGCCAGTAGAGAATCATTGTGGGCATGCTCAAACTTGTCGGCGTATTCCAAGTCGATATTGGTTGCTGTTCTTGTCGTACTCGACGGAAAGTTTTGCATGTGGAAACACCAAGGTGAACTTTCGCGAATCTGGAAAGAGTCCATCCTGAACCTTCTCGGGTGTAATCGTCAAACTTACTGAGGATCGTTGCAAAAACCTTTGTTGATTTCATCATTGATGGCCTCAGTGTCTCTACAGTTGAAGATTGCAAGGGCACTACTGGTAAAGTACCTGCGTGAGATTGTAACTCCTTTGACGCCTTCCGAGTCGATAAGCGGCATGGTTAAGTCTGCAACGAGAATAATTTTTACGTTGGACCCGAGAAGCAAAGCTTCTTTGGAGATGCCTGTGTGCTGCAATGTTGATATGATTCCAGGACGCATGTTTGAAAGAAGCTTCACGGCGTCTCTGTTTGGCTTGTATGCGTTTGGATGATTGCCCGGTCATCTTCGAAATCACCAGAGCGCCTGTGCAACTTAATTCTGGAATTTGGACTCGTTGACGAGCCTGTGCGACAGCCTCAAAAGCAATAGTAGCTGCGGCGGCGGTGTTCCTCATCAACGACCACACGTGCGATTTCTGCCCAAGTGGCTTGTGAAGGAATCTTGATATGCAACTTGTGCTGCCGTTGCACAAAGCTGCCTCACGGTCAACCGTGGCTCATCCGGAGTAAGTCCTAATATTGCCAGTGTATGAACTTTCCTTGCACCTCTTGGTGACATTATTCCAATGTCTCACGCAAATTGTTTGAGCTGATTCACGGTAGGCAAGCCCATATAATAAACAATATCATCTATTTGCTTATTCTGTAATGAATTTTTGCAGTATCATTTTTACTTTACCACAATAGGAAACGGCAAGCGCTTCGATCCTGAACATTAATTCATTGACTTCATTGTCTTTTTCCTCGACGGCATCGTTAGTTTTTTCCTCCACGGCATCGTTAGCTTTTTCATTGTTGTTTTCTTTTTTTCTTCCATATTTGTATTAGCAATTCTTCGCCGGCGCTCGCGATAATACTCGGTTAAGGATCCGCATGGTCGGCATAGCTGATTACGCGACTTGACTCCAATGTCGCACATAAAACATTGTCGAGCACCGGTTCTAACACGTAATGCGGATTTACAATATTCATAATAGCATTTTCTGCCGCAAAGTTCACGTTTTCCAAGATAACTTCAGGCGAATCCTGTGTTTAATTCAGGCGGTACTTCGTGTATCAGAGAATACTGCAGTGGATAGTATTTAATCGTACGACCATTAGCCATAAAATGCTTTGTATCCATGATAGCAATGTGGAAACTCGGAGCAGCACCAGAATACAGAAACTGCAGATCATCGTCAAATAACTCTTCCCGCTAGAATATAATTTTCTTCAAGTCGGTATTGGGTCAGATAACTGCAAGCTTGCCACTAAAAGTTTTACACAAATTATTAACTCGTCACCCATTGTACATTGGCATTCAATGATTTCAAACGCCTTGCTGTGCTTAGATACTGACTATATGATTTATGTGTCATGAAGTTGGGCCTCTTTGATAAATCGATATGACGCATTCAAGCTAAAGAGCGATTTAATCCTTTCTGTGACATAACAAACTCACCATTGGTCGGGCAATTTAATTCCCGCATCAGCTACAGACGTGAATTATTTCACAATACTGTATGTGTCAAACGGCGGAGCTTTCAAGGGCATTTTATAATATTCCACTGAAGTTTTCTAATAGTGACTCAGTTATATTTACATACAGTAAAAATCGAGTAAACCTGTCGTTGGAACCTTCGACTGGGCAAGCAGAACTTCTCGCAGGCATGGATTGCAAGCATGCACGCGTGTTGGAACACTGACCCCCGTGCAAGTAACTGCGGTCTCAAACCTGATCAGTCGCCACGCGGACGTCGCGGACGCAGAGGATCAGTAGCCAAAATCTTTGTGCGACCATGAATCCCTTTGGACGTCTCGACCTCAAACTTTTGTTTTGGAACCTACGGGGATTCATCGCATATTCATTTGTAGAAGGAAACACAATTATAGAAGGGGTTAACCCTGATCAGCATCCGAGGTCTCAAAATCCCATTCTCTATCTACTGACTTTAATATTCTGCAATATTTTGCCAACAACAAATAAAATAAAGCCTGGGGTATGACAGAGAACAAACTTTTTCATATTCAGCCAACATGTGTGGGAAGATTTTATTAAATCCTCTAAACTTACCGTCGGGTCTATCTGCCTTTCTGACCTTGCACCAGGCATATATACCTCCACAACTTTAGTAACGGGCCCATCAACCTCCATTATCTTCGCACAGGGCCAATCTACCTCCATGACCTTAGCACTGGAACTATCTACCTCCATAACCACAGCTATCTACCGCCCTGATCTTAAAACTGGGCATATATACCTCCATTACCATAGCACAGGGTCTATCTACCTCTATGTGCATTACACCAGGAATCTCTACCTTCATGATCTTAACACCTGACCTATCTATCTATATAAATAGCTCCCTGACCCTGACACCGGGCATATCTACATTCCTGACCAAAACTGCGGATCTACCAACCTCCTTGACCTTAGCACCGGTCTTATCCTTTCCCTCACATTTGCATATAACCAATCTGCCTCTAATACATTTGTATCTTGACTATCTTCGTCCCTTACCTTAGCACAGGGCCTATCTACCACCTTGTCTAGATTTATCTTCCTCTCTGACCCTAGCACCGGACCTCTCTGCCTCTCTGACCTTAGAACCAGTCCTATGTAATCCCCATTACATTAGCATCTGGGCACCAGCTGTCCTGACTTTGCATTGAGCCTATTCGAATGCATGACTGGGTCTATCATCGTCCCTGTCCTCTCTTTAATTCAATCTATCTTCGTCCCTGTCCTACCTGAAAAGCAAGTAGGCAGTTATATTTTGTATTATGAATATTGTTTTTGCATTATGAATGTTTAGCTACTAAGATGAAGTAAATCAAAATGGCATCCTTTTCAACCAATTTCCTTCTCTGTATTTTATATGTTTGTTTTTATCACAAGGTCTTACGTGTCAGGACTGTGCGGTGTTTTATCCATTCCCAACAAATATCGGCTCGCATCATGTGCCCTAAAGAAAGCACTTGGCAAATTTGGTGACACAAAACGAATGTCATAAAAAGTGGCTACAGGATCGAAAAACCAGTGAGTTCGTATAGGCTCTCCAACTCTCTTCATATAGGGGACCTCCTAATGCAGTCATCCTTGCTTCTGATAGCACAATCCATAACTTGTAACAACACGAACAATCAGTGAATGAAGTTCATTTAAAACATTACATTCAAAGTAAGACAACTCATATATCTACCTCCCCAATCTGGTCTGTTTATCTCCCAACTCTTAGCACTGTATGTATTTACCTTTATGATCTTTACGCCGGGCTTTCCGACTCTGATCTTGCAATCGGTTCTCTCCACTATACTGACTTAAGTAGTTGACCTATCTACCTCCTTGACTTTTAAACCTGACCTATCTACCTCTCTGACCACATTTACGGAAATGCCTATCTCCATGACCTAAGAATTACCAGTCTACATCTCCTTCCTTAGCACCAGGCATATCTACCTGCCTTTCATTAACTCCCGACCTATCTTGAACTTAGCACTGCCCCTATATACCTCCTGAAGCGTTAGTATTGCACTTGTCTATCTATCGGACATTAGCACATTGCCAATCTACTTCCCGGACCTTCACACCGGACTATTTCCTGATCTTAGCGCCCTTCATGAACTTACAACCGGGCGTAGCTACTACTCTGATATAACCACCAGCCATCTTTACCTCCCTGAATTTTCTGCCGTTAGCATTGGACCTGTTATACCTTTCAGACCTTATCACCAGGCTGTTATACCTTTCAGACCTTATCACCAGGCTGTTATACCTTTCAGACCTTATCACCAGGCTGTTATACCTTTCAGACCTTATCACCAGGCTGTTATACCTTTCAGACCTTATCACCAGGCTGTTATACCTTTCAGACCTTAACACCAGGCTGTTATACCTTTCAGACCTTAACACTAGACTTATTAACCTTCTTAATCTTAACACCCGCCTTATCAACTTCCATGAACTTAGAACCGGGCCAATCTACAATCCAACTTTATCACCAGCGCTCTTTGCGTTCCTGACTTTGTCACCTTATGTAACTACCTTCCTGACCATAGCACCAGGCACGTTTGACTCCCTGACCTTAACATCGCGCCTGCCCACCTCCTTAGTATTAGCTTTGCAACCTGCCGGACCTACATACCGGTCTCGTTAACCGTCCTGGTCTTAGCACCAGGCTTATCAATAAGGCCTGTCTACCACCCCGACTTTAGCAAAAACTTTCTTTTCCTCTCTGACCTTTGTCACCAAACATCTCTACCTTCTGAAGTAAGCACTGGTCCTCTCTACCTCCATGACCTGGAGACCGCACCTGTCTACTTCCCAGACCCATTGAACCGAGATAATCTACCACGGGCACCATAACACCAGAATTATTACGTCTTTTATCTTTTCACCCGGCTTATAGACCCCCTGCCCTTACAACCGGTCCTATCTACCATTCTGGCTGTAACTGCTGACCTCTTAACCTCCCAGAATCAGCCACCTTTCTTGATATTAGCACCCGGTTTGTGTACCTCCCTGACCTTAGAACCGGTCCTACCTATATCCCAACCGACCTGACACTCCAGTATCCTAAACCCAACCTACCTGACCCTCCAGTATCCTAAACCAATTGAATGACGAGTAACATCTTACAGCTCAACTTTTTCCGGATATCAACCAATATCTTTTAAAGTAAACGATGCCCAAAGATCGACGATGGAATCATTGAATGGACACACAAACGCACGCACGCACACACACATACACCCCCACCCCACCCCCATATATATATATATATATATATATATATATATATATATATATGAAGAATTGGATCATATAAGTTAGACAATTTTTCAATTCTTTCTTTTATTCTTCTGTCCCATATTAATTCATGCATAATTCATTGATTCATTCCCTTTTTGTTCATTTCTTTATCAATCCATTTTTCAAAATAATAGAAGAGATACTTAGGCAAAAGATTTATAAACTTTTTGTAAATATTATTCTTTTTGAGAATTTTTGTGCAGTTCATACGATAAATGATATTTCCTATTCGAACAGTGTGAACTGACTGAGACAAAAAGACCAATCCTGTATGGGACGCCAGTCCATTGCAGGTTACCTCCATCCCCTTCCGCTGATGACTGCCGACTCACGGCTCAGTCATCTTGATCAATGAGGATGGATAAGCAAACAAACAGTGCCCATTACAAGCACTGCACTTAAAACTTCACCATCCTGAAACCCGGATGTTGACAATTGTCCCTTTCTTGTTGTTTCAACAACATAACGATAAAAAAATCAATTCTGAAGCTCATAAAATGCATGAATATTGCATGTTAACATCTGCACATTAAGTTATGACCTCCAAATGTTACTCTGGTTGATCAACGGTTAATATTTAAATGGAAGAAAATAAAAGATTAATCTATCACAACATAGCTGAAGCGCAGAAACTGTCTACAAGAGAAATCTATAAGTTGTATTACTTAAATGGATTATTTTAAATTAACTTTATTCACTGATTGTTCATGTTGTCATAAGTTATGGAATGCACAATCAGAAACTAAAGTGATTGCATTAGGTTCCCTCGAAGTGAAGGAAGCGGGAGAACCTGAATGAACTCACTGGCCTTCGATGTATGCCCACTTGCTACCCCTAGGGATCGAACCCGGAGCTGCAAGGGATCGAACCCGGAGCTGCAGAGGTCTAGATGACAAAGGCAGTCTGTTAATTAAAACCAACGAAAGATGAAATATCACACGGATTAAGAATAAACTTTTTATTATAATTTTGAATACCATGAACTTTAACCTTGTAATCACACAAATTTCCCGTGCAGATGTGAGCCCTCTGTGACTTTTTTTAAATGTCATTTTCATTTATGATGGAACAAGAACCACTTAGACAAATCCAATTAACGGTTCTCATAGAGTTTGTTCGGACTAGCTATGGTAAAGAGAAGCTGCCTTCTGACAGTCGATTGATCTCAGCTATGTGTTTGTAACTATGGCTTTTGTTTAAAACTCGTGTGCGTATAAAGTTAAGCCTTATTAATGCATTCGATAGTTATCAATATGGCAGAGTTTTTAATCAGAATGTGTTCAAGCATCACCAAATATCCAGAACTATGCACACATGCTACATTTATTTTTATATTGCAACACATAGGAAAATTAAATATCTAGTCCTACATTTAAAAAAAACAAATTAGATCTGCTCTTCTAGTACAAGCACCTTGCAGAAATTGCATATGGCAAAACAATTTCAGTTGATTGTGAATGCCCCCCGTGTTCTAGCCGAATACAAGCAACTGTTGTTTTCATATGACATTCATTCTTTATCTCCAAATTTGCCGATATTTTTGCTACTGTACCTTATTGTTGCTAAGGTCATGAAGGTGGATAAAACCGGTGCTAAGTTAAGGAAGGTGGAGTCAGATCCATCTGATGTTAGGACTTGGGAGTAAGATCCATCCAGTGTTCTGCCAGAGAATCATTTACATCAGGTTCCAATACCATGGGAGTCAGTTATATTTAGTGATAATGTTAGGAAGTCAATTCCATCTGGCGTTTGGTTAAGAACCTGTATCCATTATTAGACTCAGAGAATCGTATCTATAAATGTTAGGGTTTAGGAGTAAATTTCATCCCATGCAAGGGGAGAAGGGTAAATATATCCGGTTCTAGGGCAACGGAATCAGTTACATACAGTGTAAGTTCCAATGCAATACATTTATTGTTAAGGAAAGGGAGTCAGATGCATCCGGTGTATGGTCAGAGGGTCAGATAATCCAATATTAGGGCTTGAAAGTGAAATATATCCGTGACTAGGGCCCAGTATTTATTTACATCCATTGCAATAGATAGTAATTAATGTCTCTCCGATGTTAGGTCTATGGAGTCAGTTTCGTATTGTGCTACAGCAATTGAGTCAGTTACGTATGGTGCAGTGACAGAGTCAGCAACATCCGGCGCCATGGAATTTAAATATATCCAATGCTAGAACGAGAGAATCAGAGCTATACAGTGTTAGGGCAAGGAAGTCAGGTCCATTCGACGTTTTGGTTATGTAGTCAGATAATATGACGATAAAGTCAAAGAGTCAGTAATGTCCAATGCCTTGGAGAAGGAATAAGTTATATTCGGTGATCAGTCCGTTATATCTGGTACTAGGCCTGGGGAGTAAGGTGCTAGGGACAGGGATTCATATACATCTAGAACTTTTGCCAGGGAGTCATATATATCCTATAATAGGGCTATGGAGTCAGTTACCAATGGTGCAAACGCTATGGATTAAGTTGTATATGGTGTTAGGCGCCTTGGAAATCAGGTGTTATGCAGGAAGTGAGATAGATCCGATACTACGACCAGATAATCAGATTCATCAAGTTTTAGGGAGGCATATACATTCGGTATTAAGGCTATGGAGTCAGTCACACGTGGTGCCAGGGCTAGAAAGTCAGTAACATCTGGCGCATGGGACAGAAAATGTAATGGCTAGGGAGTCAGACACGTCCCCTGGACCAGAGAGTCAGGTGCGTCGGGTTTTAAGGCCACGGAGTTAGATACACCAGCAAATCAGGCAAACTCGGCATTAGCGCTGAGGAGTAGGGTACTACAGACAGAAGGTCAGATATATCCAGTACCTTGGTCACAGTTTCATATTCATCTATGATTAGTGCTAGGGAGTCGGTTACATATGGAACTACGAGCCAATGAGTCAGTAGCATCCGGCGACTAGGACAGGAAATAATTTACATCCAGTATTAGGGACAAGTGGTTAGGTACATCTAATGTTCGGACAAGAGAGTCAGGTTCACCGGTGTTAGGGCCAAGGGGTTAGATACATCCAGTGATAGGACCTGGTAGCCAGGTATATTCGGTAGAATGCTGAGGAGTAAGTTACTAGGGTCTGTGAATCAGGTACATCCAGTACTTTAGCCAGGGAGTCAGAAACATCCTCAGTTAGGTCTTTGTAGTCAGTTTGTTCTAGTAG
Source organism: Margaritifera margaritifera (assembly GCA_029931535.1). NCBI lineage: Eukaryota > Metazoa > Mollusca > Bivalvia > Unionida > Margaritiferidae > Margaritifera > Margaritifera margaritifera. The sequence continues at coordinate 259,116 of JAQPZY010001173.1, forward strand.
CAATTATGTTATCAGAAAATGCTTTAGTTGAAGCTTTAAAAATTGTAAGATTTATGGCAAATTTGTCACTTAACCAATGTCACTGTTCGATTAAAAATGTAAGTTTAAGTATACATACATTTATGGAAACCTGAATAAACTTAAAGATGTAACAAGTAAAACTAGTTTTTGAACGAACATATTTTATATTCATCTTTTCTTAGGCATAGAATGAGTGGTTATTGAGCATGAAATTTGTTCACACCTGTCCCCAATCCTAACGATCGCGGCTGTCATCCCCTCAATCAAATTCAGGCGTAAGGGCAATTATAAAAACGTATACACATTTCATTAGCTCTTATAGTCGATGACTAGAAGACCTTATGCGATGGTCTGTCGGACCTCCGTCCGTCATATTGCACAAGTATATTATAGTGTCTCCTCCCAAACTGCCTGGAGGAAAGATGAAATTTGGTATTCAGTTCTAGCCCGAGGTCTAGTTGGTCCTACATGAAAATGGTCCCCTTGGAACATAAAGTATTGCCGCAATTGCAGTCATCTTGACCACCTTGTTATCGCTATTCCTCCTGAATGGATGGTCATATCGACATGTTTTCTTTTAATAAAATACTTTTTTTATGGCATTTAGATGGTCTTAAATGAAAATGGTGTCGATCTGACATCAAACATAGAATTATGGTTGTTATCTTGAACAAATAAAAACTGTTATCGCAACTTCTCTTGAACCAATGGTCATATTGACATGGTGATTGTACTTAAAAGACTTAATATGACAAGTAGATAGTCCAAAACAAAATGGCGCCGATATGACATCCAACATGTCCGCCATGACGTCCATCTTGAAAATATTGGTAATGCTACTCCTCATGCACGGATTGTCAGATTAGGATTTCACAAAATTCTTCTTATGACATGTAAATGGTCTAAAATTGAAATGACGCCAATCTGACACAGTCACCATGGCGATCATCACTCAAATCTTGCTATCACTACTTCTCCTGAACAGTTTGTTAAATCGACATGGGGATTTCACTGAAGGATTTCTTATGGTATGTAGTTTGTCCTGAATAACAAATGGTGCTGATATGACCTTGCAGTATGCCCACCACATCTGTTAACATGAATATTATGTTATGACTACCCCTCGTGAAAGGTTGGTTGTATTGCATTGCCATTTGTAGTTAGTCTTTATTAAAATTAGACTGATCTAACCTCCAAAATGACTTCCTCGGAAACTATCCGAACAATTTTCTTATGGCTATTTCTCCTGAACGTATGGTTATGTCCACATGGTCTTTTCACTAAAAAAGTATAACAATATGTAGCAGGTTCGGAGAATGGTGCTAATCTGAACACCAACATGGCAACCAAAGTGGCCATCTTGAAAATCTTTTTATCATTATTCTTCTTGATATAGGGTATTCTTTACAACACCACTTGCAATATATTATTGATCCTGAATCAAAATGGCGCATATTTAACTACCAACATGTAAACACTATTGTGAACATGGTTGAAAGCCAGATATTTTTGACCTTGGGGTCAAGTCAAAGGTCATTGCATTCATTTTTGTGTTTGACTGAGCATATGAAGACAGTGACATATATATATATATATATATATATATATATATATATATATATATACATACATTTTTGTGGACAATACGTTGTACTGCGTTGTTTTTGAATAAACAAGTTGATTGTCGGCACTCTGACATAGATTTCCAGGTCGCAGTTGTTGACTCAGTTTTTAACTGTGAAGGCTTGTGAGCATGACGACACAAAAAAGTACGAACAGACTTTGATCGAACCCAGTTTGTGGATATATCTGAAGAGTATCTTAAAAGATGCCAGCTTGAAACTTCTTTTGTTTAAAAAAAAAATAGAATAGAAAAAAATGAATATTGATTATGGTTTAAATCGAATTTAGCATGTGAGAATTTCTTGACAGTATTTGAGACGAGTTCGGTAATATCAGTTTCAAGTTGAAAGGCCATGACAAAGATTTTTGCCCTACGCTTATCTTGTGAATATGTTGACTCAAATGCATAAGAAAATATTTTTGTTACCAGATTTAGTATGTTGGATTTTCTCAGGAATATCTTAGACGATTTCAACACTCAATAATTATAACACATTAATGGAAGGCAAAAACGGATTTCTCGTAAATTCCTACGCATTCTTTTCTGCCAGCAGAGAGTCAGCCCTCTACAACGGAGTTTTGTATAGTTTTCCCTCGTGCCCGGATTAGACCAACAAAAGTTGTAAAATAAATATTGCACACTATCCAGTTACTTTTGTTTTTATACGCCAACCGTAAGCGAGTGTTGTCGGTCTGTCTGTCTGTCTGTCTGTCCAATGTTTGGTTTGGAAAGTTAAGGAGGCCCCAGGTTTGCTCCCCAGTCCAGCCCCTCTGACATGATACATATTGTTAAGGGAATACAATCCATAGGGGAAATATATTTCTATACTCGTTCTAAATGATAAAAAGACTGCAGAACACTCAGTTCTGTTTTTTAAGTCTGGCACCAAGTCCCATTTGCAGTCTGGCACCAAGTCCCATTTGCAGTCTGGCACCAAGTCCCATTTGCAAATATGCTGAGCATTTTGGGGGAGGAGAATCTTCACATTTTAGTAACTTTAACGAAAGAAAATGCAATTTACTGAATTCCAAGTAAATGTACTTTGGATATAATTTTTTTAATTCTGTATTTCCTCTTTAACAGAAAAGTCGAAAATATACACAACAAATGAAGAAGGTTACAAAAGATACAGATGACCATACATTACGAAACCTAATGAAAGATACATGTATACATGGGGATAGTAAAAGTGAATTTATTTTGTCGGAATACATTGTTCCTATTAGGTATAATGTATATATTGCTTGGTTCTTTAGTATGTTACCAAATACATGATGCAATAGATCTTTAAACTGAAAAACTCCTTCTTACTAAGAAACATTATTACCATCAACGGTTTCATTTATATCAGTTTCAACATATGCACAATAAACCAAATGTAGGCAACTGAGGTATCGATCGATCGAGATTTCTCAAACCAATACTTCATTCAGTGATCAGATATATATATATATATATATATATATATATATATATATATATATATATATATATATATATATATATATATATATATATATATATATATAGTTACGACTCTATGGTCCAAGAAAAATGTAACAAAGAAAGTGAAACCAACAATGTACGTAAAATCAACAAACAATTTATTTCCAGACAAATAAAGTGAAAATTCAAAAGACGCGTACAGTAATGTGAACTAAAATCCAAATATTCCAATAATCCTAAGTGTCCTAATCACCATTCCTAAATATAGATTGTTCTGAAGGAATGAATGTTCTGAGTGAATGAATGTTCCGAATGGATGAATCTTGCTAATAAACGAATGTTCCGAATGAATGAATGTTCCGAATGGATAGGTAGTCTGGAATGTCCTCGTGTACCAATGATAATGTAATCCAGATCGTCTTTGAGAATGTCCACAGGTATCCAAAAGTGATAAATATAAATCCAAAGGTTAATGGGCACTTTAGGTAACTCCGATGAATGTTCAAATAAATAATTCCTTTCGAATTATGTATATAGCAGTACAGCATTACGGCATTACAGTAGCACAAGATCACAGCACAACTATGATTCCAAACAATCTGAGGATTCCAAAGGCTGATCATAAAAACAGATGTTTTTAAAACATGATTTAAAATTGGAATGATTATAATTCGTATTTCAAGGTCTTATATACTCTTTGCAAATGGCCTATTTCACAACAGGAAACCTGTCATATTACGACTCAGAATGCAATACTAAATACGTCTTTCGAATGGAAATATTCTCAAGAAATTGGTAAACAGCTCTGACCTTGAACTCAAATGTAGTCAACATTTTGTTAAAAACTTTAATCAGACTTAAAGTGGAGCTTACTATTTGACACAATTTTAAAGTACAGTCATAGACCAAAAGTTTAGGCAATTATTACATATTCTATACACATACATACATATATATATATATATATATATATATATATATATATATATATATATATATATATATATATATGTACATATATATATATATAATATCAACTACTCATTTCATAATAATTACTCTATTTCCCCACGAAGTATGTTTGCTCATAATTCCATTTAGTAAAAAATTATACTTTTGGATCTCCCAATCCCAAATCAGACTTATTAGCTTCAAATTAAAAATGAAATATCAAATCAAAGTAGCTCTTTGTAGACTTGGTTTATTGTTTCAAAATTTCGATCTGTATATAATAGATTTTGCTAGAAGCAAAACATTGATTTACATAACTTGACCTACAAGATTAATTTTAAATCTCCAAATAAAATTAGATTTTTGGAAACCTCAAAGTCTACTCTAATTTCAGTTCTACAAAAATTTGAAACCTGACACCAAAATTGCTTCACAACAACATAATTGCAAAATAAATGTTGTTTCCTCACTACTACAGAAGTAACACGCCATATCAGCTACAAAAACCTATTTTAAATAAGAAATAATTTGTAGTCAGTAATTAGAGTCACGATAATTATGTTTTATGGCACTGAAAAAATGACTTTATTTAAATATTATATATGTCTGTACATCGTTGTGGATTCCTAAGTAGAACTTTAATATACTTCGGACAAAAAAGACGTATTTTTTTATCATGTTGTAAATTTAATCTTTGTAAATATAATTTCATTGCTCTTATAATACCGTAGAAATGTGTAATCTGGGGTGAAAAACCATATAATTTACAAAACCTTTCACATGATAAATATAAACCTTGCTCCTCAAAGAAATTATATCTAAATTCGAACCCTTTCGACAACCACGACTTATCTAAAATTCGTTTCGGATTACTAATTATATTTTCATTTTTCCAGATACCATCTTGTAAAATTTCAATGTACTTTGGATATTTATACCATGCAATTTGGCGTCTCTTCTTTATAAGTCAGTAGAAAATGAATTATGTCTCGGCATCCTCTGCATTATAGGAAAAAAAACCTTAATACCATGTTGTTTGTTAGCATAATGGTGTGTATGTTCTCAACAAAACTTATTGCATCAACTAACAATGGAGTATCCAAAACTAAGTTAATAGTATAAAAACTATGTACTATCTAAAACTAAGTTAGTAGTATCCATTTGTTTTGGATAAAAGAGTACATTTGAATATAAAAAATTAAATCTTCTTGTTTGTTTGTTTGTTTTTTTAACATACCGGTAATTTTTACTTGTCGTGGTTTATTGATCTATAAAAAAAAAAAAATAACGGGTTGTATACGAAATGCAATATATAGATATTAACAGCCATAAAAAGATTTTTACTGTTTGAATTTAATTTTGTTTTTGTCAGATTCCAGATGTTCGCTAAAATAATGCAGTTATAAATTCCTTTTATCAGGTAAAATAACCTTACGCTTTAGGACAGTAAAATAGTTTCTTCTTCCACTGAATGTGATTGGAATTTATCGGGCATTCTTAGAGGAAGAAAACAAAGATTTAAACCATCCATATTTCAGTTTCAAAGGCTAGAAGTGTAAAACATTTTTGGGATTTAATGAAGGCACTCATACGCGTATCGCTAACTTTAATTTGACATGCACAATATCATGCAATATCATGAAAGCGGTGTCGTGGATAGTGCAAAACGTGCGCAGAAAATATAGCTAGTCAACCGTCTGCTAGTTTCAGCAAAACTAAAATATACAAACGCGCTTTGTCTCGCATGGACCAAAGTATTAACTATAGAAATTGATATGTCTAGTAATAAGTATAGACTAAGACCTTCAGACTGGACCTGCTGACCAGTCTTAATTGGTTTGAGTTTGTCTTGAGTTTCCAAACGTTATGTGTAGAGCATGTTCCGTGATCTGATCGAATTATTTAAAACGGACTAAGAGAACATTTCAGGTTGATCGTTATCACTAACAAGTCTGATTGCTGAAATAAATTCTGAAAGATTGCATTTTAATTGTAAACAGACATTTATTTGTATTTGTTTTTTTATTGTGTGAAAATCTAAACGTTCATGGCTCGCGGATCTATATTATATCACACATACTGGGCAGAATTGTATTCATTGGTTGTCAACATGTTTTGCCTGTTCATCGAATTTCGGAGTAATAGTGTCAGTGCCTGTACATTTTAAGAAGAAACAAATAACAATAAAGAGAGAGGCGATATATGATAACTGTTACGTAGATTTCTGATGTTATCAAATGAAAGGAATAAATTGCTCGTGGAGTCCTACACGAGACAATGACTGCAGTTGGAATAGCTGATATATATATATATATATATATATATATATATATATATATATATATATATATATATATATATTAAAGCTAAATATTTTAGATAAGTTAATTTCCAGTCCTGGTAGATGTGTAAATTTTCTGTCTTAATGTAATGATAGTTCATTCTACAACATGTTTAAGACAATATAAAACTTTCCGTTGTGTTTGATACGTATACTGCATGTTTAAAACAATATAACACCTTTCCATTGTGTTTGATACGCATGATTGAATTTGAAAATGGAATCAAAATAAATTGAATCGATTATACTAGTGATCATTTCAAAAGTAATCAGAGCTAAGCCTCCAGTTGGGATGAAGTGAAAGTATCAGATATAATCAACGGCTGTGGTTTGTGATCTTGTCGACGATATAAAATCTTTAACGCTGATCTATATTAGAATCAGAAATTTAGTCTTGACAACCGAAAGATAAGAAATATTAAATGTACTGTACATTTAATATATTTAATATATATATATATATATATATATATATATATATATATATATATATATATATATATATATATAATTATACTAATGTATATTTAAGGATGCGATACATATGGCAATAAGACAGTCTACCGCGTAGGCCTCAACGTATTTACATATAAAGAACATTGGGGAATGACTATCTATAATGCATATATTGCACACACATATGAACATCAAACATTGATTTATAATCCTTCAGTTTAATGATCATTTGTGTCACCCAGGTGTTAGTTGCACTAACAAAAAGAAACTGCGATCCAAAGTATTGTAATGAGCACTTGGAATAAAGAATGGATCTGGCCTTCGATTTTACTCATTTTCATCAGAGAATAAAGGAGAAGCTTGTCTCCGCATGACATCGCATAGCACCCAACACAATGAACCTGTGAAGAAAAGAATAATTTACCGCTATATGGTTTATTAAGTACAACGAGTATTTTTGGAATTTCCGCTTCCAGTTTCTTCGCATAAATGTTTTGCCTCACTACTACTACTACTACTACTACTACTACTACTGGCACATTTACAACCTTCAAAAAGATATTTTAATTTGGAATGATCTGTGAAAAATAACCCGATAATTTGTGCCCAATATTAATTTTTTTATTGTCGTTTACCGAACGATATAACAAAATATGTCTACTTTTAGATTTAAAAAGGGTTGAGTTGGGTTCTGTTTACTAATAGATTGGCAAATAAGTCAAGCACACTGCAGTATCGTAATGGAAGAGGTACTTAAGTGTCATTCAGAGCCATTTTGAATTTGTTTTATGTTTTCTTTTACATGTTACATATGCCGATGTAACATTTCAGACGGTGGTACTTCCATGTGATTTTAAATTTTGATGAGCATCAAGATTATATCTTGACACAGTAGGAATCTGAAACAAAAATCATACAATTTTGTCTACGGACGCTTAGAAAAGAAGTGTTTTTCATATAGTAACTTAATAACAAATACAATGTGCGTTATTCATTTCACTTCAGGTAAAATAATATGCTTCTCTCAGTTGTTGTGCAGAATAAAGCAAAAAAGACGAAACAAAACAACTGATGATAGAAGAAATTTAAAGTTCTGAAAAATTGGACTCTAGTAAGTTTTTGGTCATCGCTAGATACTGCATATGCAATAAATATTCACATGTCACCCCATTATTGGAATGATATATAAAGAATAAGTTTATATATATATATATATATATATATATATATATAGAGAGAGAGAGAGAGAGAGAGAGAGAGAGAGAGAGAGAGAGAATATAGTATATATATATATATATATATATATGTGTGTGCGTGTGTGTGTGTGTGTGTGTGTGTGTGTGTGTGTGTGTGTAGCAAGCGGATAGTGTTTATGTAGGTGAATCGTAAATTGTAAGTTCTAATATTGCTCATGTGTTGTTAGTTTTTCATTTTTTATTTGTTTCAATCCTATTCATTAAAAGTTAAAAGCATCTGTATTAGATTTCAGGTGGTGGAATAATAGACTTCTTGAAACATCTCTAAAATGTATCCAAGCATCATCTATTTTCAATGACATCTTTGGATTTTATCGGACGCTTTGTCGCTTTATTCCTTCTCTAGGTAGAACTATCTTGTTAAATAGCTCTGCAAGATGATCGCAGCATATAAGGGACCGACCACTTCATTTTTTTTTTTTTTTTTGAGGTGGGGGGGGGGGGGAGAGAGGGGACGAGATTTGCTTTCGAACCAGGATTTTTTTCTGTTACCTCAACATAATTTTTTTTCCAAACTAATATATGGATATAATTAGTTCTTTTGTTTTTCTTCTACAGATCAGAGCAACAATATTTTTTCACGCCATTTGTTGGCCGAAAATTTAAACAAAAATCACCGGCCCCAAGCAATCACTCCCACCCTGAACATTAAATTGTCCGTCCCTAAAGTGTTAAAGTTTTTATTTACTATTTAACATCATGCGGGCTAAAGAATGTATAATATGCATGGTGAGCTCTCCTGCTTATGGTAAGAGGTGCCTAATTGAGACAGGGACCGCAGTAGCTCAACGGTTAGCGTTCGGGACTCGCGACCGAAATGGTGCGGGTTTGAATCTTACCATTGGATCAACCCGAAACGGTTACAGTGGTGGCGAGGAACTTTATTCCAAATGCCTCGGAACTAAATAAAATAAATGTGTTTTTGTGCCATTAAACACCATACCAAACCAAACCATGTGTCATTTACGATTAAAACAATTTATAAATTTATTTTTCAACATTTTTTTAAAAATCTAAAATATTCGTTGGAACATTTCTTGATTTCATAACGGCTCATGTGTCGTCATGATGTGGTCGTTCAAGAGGAAAGAATCGTCAGAGAACATTTGAAGTAGAAGCATATACCTGCAAAACCACTTCGCCTCAACACGTGAACAAAATTTTAAAAGAAAAATAACAACAAAAACAAAACAAAACAAAAACACCCCCCCCCCCCCAACATTTAACATACTAGTTAACACAACAGTGCATTGTTTTATAAACCAGTTGTTTCGGTAAAAACAACCCAAACTGATGCCTGCATTTTTTCATCCAACAGCGGATTATTCATTTAGCGGACCTTTAACTACATTTATTTTTCTTCTTTTTATGATTGTTAGCCTCCTCTGCAACATATACAACATAATCAGGCACACAAAATCGCGTGAACATCGAACATACCTTTTTTGGAAATTGAAACTGTAGCATTTAAACTTTATAGACCTATTGAAACTTAATGTGTTGCTACACTTAGACATATTCTCTCTAACATTTTTTTCTTTAGATTTTGTGGAGCTACTCGAAAAGTTTACTCTGATTTTTAACAGCTTATTCAAAAAATACAAATACAAAGAAACAAGTTAATCGATGATAAATTAATTTTATTAGTAAGGTCTGTTAGGTCCAACTAAATGCCAATAACAAATGTAAATGTGACAAATTTCTGAAAAGGGTGGAAGCGGAAAAAGCGCTTGACCTTCAATTTCATGTCACTCGTTTGCCTTGTCATTGACAAAATTAATAAGTTTCTCAAAGCGTTTTAACCCAGAACTGGCAGATGCTAGGGCATAGCGTGATACGCCAAACTTCATTCTCGACAGCAAACTGCTGCAATAAATCATAACTGATTTTTTAAAAATCTTTTTGAATGATTTCATTGTAAACAACAAAAGTTTAGTTTGTGTCGTCCAGGACGAAATCACTTTTCCTGACATTAATTAACTTGAAAGCATGGGGGAGGTGCTAGGTTCAAGAGAGCGAGCTTTTCCGTATGTGTTAGACTTTTGTATAAATCTGTAAGATTTTCTGACAAAAACCGCTGAACTTCATAATTTTGTAGATAAAACATTTAGTCTCTTTGTACTCAATACACATAGATTAAGTTTCAAATCAGCAAAGCGCGCACAAACACTGTAATATAGATTTATTTTCATATTACCAAAGCACGCACAAACACTGTAATATAGATTTATTTGCATATCAACAAAGCACGCACAAACACTGTAAAATAGATTTATTTGCATAACAGCAAAGCACACACACACACCGTAACAAGACTCTGACTTCTACATAAACATGTAATTATCTGTTATGCAATTGTTGAACAAAGTGACACTGCATTATAAGATTTATTACCATTGAAAAATTATTTTTGAGATCCTAATTTGTTTAGTTAGTTTTATTCCCGATTTGCATATGTTTATTTCGGCATACAAATTATACGAATGTTTGTTTGTTTGTTTGTTTGTTAAGGGGTTAGATGAATTGTCATCTCATGTTAAGGTGTTAGATGAATTGTCATCTCATGTTAAGGGGTTAGATGAATTGGCATCTCATTTTAAGGGGTTAGATGAATTGTCATCTCATGTTAAGGGGTTAGATGAATTATCATCTCATGTTAAGGGGTAAGAGTAATTCTCATCTTATCTTTTCTTCACTCACATGCCATTGGATCTGAAATATACCAACAACAACAAAATCAGTGACCACATAAATTTTCGGTTGACGAATGTAAAAAAAAAAAACTTCAGTGCAATTTAATTTCACAGATTCATCATTGCTCGTGCATTTTATTTCTGAAAAATTAGTTTCAAAAAATTATCTTCAGGTCTGTTACATAGATATCCTGAAATGTTATATATGTATCAGATGGTGTTCTTCGTTGAAAGCTACTGAAATGTATTTTAAATGTTGCTTTTAATAAGAAAATATTTTTTAACTTATTTTATATCGTTTTTTAATTAATTATATGCATTGGCTTCTCCTTTTTGATTTTAAAAATTATTAAAAAGTCGATGTAGTAATAGCATTCAGATTACTCAAAAAATTCGAAATTTCTTTTGATGTCTAAAATTTGAAATTTCTTTTAATATCTAAAATCGGTAAAATTAAAGAATTTTCCTCAAGCAATTCAGCGCTACTTGAAATGAGCCAGTATGAATAAATATCACGCGAAGATATGTGTATTGTTCAACCAATTATTACATGATCACTTACTAAATAAATATAATATATAGCAAGTGCCTACAAAAGTTTTACAAAATCTGCACCCCAGTCATAGGTGCAATGTCTGGGTACGATAGAGAATCGCACAATCGCGTACGTCAAACCAGCTAAAACTGGCCATTTAGCAAATTGTATGTATGGCATATTGAAAAATGAATAGAATTCTCTGTTAATGTTCGTGAACATTTTTTAATGTAAGTTTTTGAAACAAGCCCGATAAATCGTTTATTTACATTGTGTCATAATCCTTTTGAGAAAATCTCTATGGTATCAGAATTCAAAACTCAGTTGTCAAGCACGAACATTATTACATTCAATAACATTCAAGCTCCATTAGCGGTCCAATACATCACACTTGTCACATTCATACTAATTCTTGCTAAATTAACTAGGACACATCGTGTTAATGGACTCGTGGAAGAAATTTCAAGAGCTAGTTTGACCCCTCTTAGGCAGGTTGTCAACAGTGTCACAACCCTACGACGTACTTTTAAATTAATTGACTTTGTTTGAATGAAACAGATCTTGTTAGGATACCCATGTAGGCGAAACGGCGCAGGCAAAATTTCCGTCATAAGCAGCTCTCGACCTTCTGTCTCCCGTCATTTTTCTCTTAGAACCAGAGCGGTAAAGTATGTTTTGTAAAAGATGTCAAAGTACATATACTCAAAATTAAAAGTAATAAAGTTGATATATGAAAATCAAGTGTAATGTAAATTTCAAAATCTTATGAATAGGAAGCATCTAAGTTTGTGCAAGTCTATTTTGTGTGTTTTTAGAATGATCCCCTTGCCACGACCCTCTATTCACAGTACTTTCCATAAATATGAACCTGGCGCATGTAGCGTGTGAATGAACTAAAACTAGCACTTCCATTTTTTAAACACTTTATTGAAGAAAAAAAAACATTTCTTTGAAAGAGAAAATACATTTCTTTAAAAGAGAACAGAACATGTTTATAATTTCGAAACAACACTACACGTATACAACAGATTTGTTGGGTCGATATTGCTTCCAGGAGAAGAAAAAATAGGCCGTTAGTGCTTTTTGTATGAGATTCTTTTGTGTCGTAAAACGTTTAAATCTACACTCTCGAAAACGGGTAAGTATTCAGTGACCATATTGTTTTGTGAAATGGAGAAATATCTCACTTTTCCCTTTACAGATTATAGATTTACCACTCAGATTAATAGCGTTTCGGATGCAAAGCGTTTTGTGTGTAATGTACATTTCTGTTGGTACTTGGTATAATTTGTCCATAAGTCGATGGATGAATGAATTTTTGCAACATTAGATTCATTCAGTGTTGGGAATTGCCATAAGGAGAAATTTCCGCGTGGTTATATTAAAGTGATTTTCGCGGTCGAATCCAATGTTGAAAACGTTTAAACTCACAAACATCATCAGTGTAGAATATTCGTTTCGCCAAATGCCTAAATTGTGAAAATTAAACACACAGAGATTTCCAATATAGCAAATTTCCGAAACATATTAATACATATTGAATGATAAATATGTGAACCATACATTTTGGATACTAGGACGTAGTACCTTTAAAACATTTCAATAAAACTTCCCCCTCCATCTCATCTCTTAAGCCTGGGTATCGCGCCATGTTCAAAGCTGCAGCGACGGCCCTGCTCCTATTCAACATTCAAAGATATTCTGCACCACATGTGCGGATGTTACATGACACTTTGGGCAGTAATTTACCTGTTTGAAGTGGGAATTATAATGAAGATAGCGTGACAAGCTGCTCTTTGATTGTTCCTTTTTACCAGTTTTATTTTATTTTTGTATTTGACCTTTTGGTTGCATGAGACACAGACCTGTAATTTTTTTCCTAAATTGTAACAAAAGTTCAGGGGGTTGAGTGGAATACGGGACGTTTAGTAAGATCAAGTTTCCAAGCTTATACAAAAGAGTAATTTTGATATGAGCCATTCAAAGAAGGAGCAGGCGTGATATCAATTCAGCACTAAATTCAGAAAGAAAAGAATGTAGCCCAATGTCACATAACGATTGCCTCTAACAACAATCCCATTTATATCCAGCCAAAATTACATTTTCCTAATTGTCATTTTCCTTTCATATATTACCTCTGCAATACCCATATTCGTTAATAACATCAAAATTATTACTTTTCATATATGGATAATTAAAAGAAGTTGCACTGTTTTTTTAGTATTGAGAAAACATGAAGGAAGGTACAGACCAGCGAGATTACATGTAGAAATTATTTAGATGACTTGACATTTTACTTCTGCAAAATCTGATAATAAAAGGCCATGATTTGGATCTAAAGAGCACCAAGTTTAATCCACATACATGTATATTGTTGGATCAGGCAGTGTAGACAACGACTTGAATGCTAAAATGTTGACAAGTTTTGATTCCAAACGCTGTGGTGTTTTGGTCCTTTTCAAAGGCAAACATGTTCCGATAAATTGATAGTCACGCTAATGGTGGTGTTTTAGCATAATTAAAAAAGAAGTGCAGATAGATCGTTATCGACCACAGTTTAAATAGGACACAAACAAATCGTCCCTTGTACTGTTCTGTGAAAAGCAAACTATTAAATGGCTATTTTTTCACAATGCTGTAAAGTTTCCTTTTGAAATGTTGCAAGCAATTTTAATTTTGGTCATTGAATTTCAAAACAAAGGCAAACGTTTTATGCATTTTCATAAAGAAAATGCCATAGTAACATACGATAAACGATTCAAGTTGTTCACTGGGTTCCTGATAATTTAAAAATAACAGAAAAATCTCTATACAAAACCTATTTCGTCAAGGGTGACCTTATCTTTGAAACGTTGAATGCACGTGTTAGAGTGAGAGATAAAAGTAAAGTTACAGCAATTAAAAGAAACAGATATGATAATAAGTGGCAGGTGTCAGATGCATAATTTTTCTACGGACTGAATATTTCTATTATATTAAACTAGGCATAATTTTTCTATGGACTGAATATTTCTATTATATTAAACTATGCATAATTTTTCTATGGACTGAATATTTCTATTATATTAAACTATGCATAATTTTTCTATGGACTGAATATTTCTATTATATTAAACTATTCATAATTTTTCTATGGACTGAATATTTATATTATATTAAACTAGGCATAATTTTAGTATATACTGAATATTTCTATTATATTAAACTAGGCATAACTTTTGTATGGACTAAATGTTTCTATTATATTAAACTAGGCATAATTTTTGTATGGACTAAATATTTCTATTTTATTAAACTAGGCATAATTTGCTAGAAAATAATTGAATACAAGAGAATTTAAAGTCATTAATGCTTTGCAGTCTTCAACACGTATCCGAATATTGACTTTTGTCTATCATATCACTGTTAGATAAAAGATATAAAAAATATAAAGCAATGTCCTTCTGTGTTGAATGTATTGTGCTATCATATCAGTGTTAGATGAAAGATATATAAAAATATACAGCTATGTCCGTCTGTGTTGAATATATTCTGTTACTTGGCATCTCTGTCGGTGCATTTCTATCATATCAGTGTTAGATGAAAGATATAAAAAATATACAGCAATGTCCTTTTGTGTTGAATGTATTGTGCTATCATATCAATGTTAGATGAAAGATATATTAAAATATGCAGCTATGTCCGTCTGTATTTAATGTAGTGTGCTACGTGGTATCTCTGTCGGTGTATTTCCAGTGGCAAAATAAGAAACAAATGTGGATAAAAGGTTTAATTTCCCCTTAGGACACTGAGTGGTTAACAAGACAAGTCGTTGTTATCCTTTGTGTACCAGCCGTCGCTTGCTTCCCCTATTGTAAGTAGCCTAGATATCAATACATTAGCCAGGGGTTTCGGGTGTTGGTGTGAGGTGGGCGGGGTGGAAGCTGTTATACCGGTTGTTTTTTTAATGATGTCCAGTTACACAATTAATACATGCATTACAATACTATTGACATTTATACCATGTTTCTTTCATATGTGCCTGGTAAGAGGATTTAAAATATATTTTATCTGATTTTTCTGTCACAAACGATGGCTCAGTTACTGTTTTGTGATGTACTTTTTACACACACACATTTTCTTATTAAGTATGGTCCTCTTAATTTGTATTAACATATACAAAATAAAAAAGAATACTATTTAAAGAATTTACCTGGATACAGTGCGTTTCTTTTATTTATTTACATGGAGAATATATTGTTCTTATTTTTATTTTTGTTCTTGTTCTTGTTTTTTTTGTTTTTTTTTTGTTCTTGTTTTTTTTTTTTTTTTTTTTTTTTTTGTAAGAATATGGCGATGTTGCGAAAATCTACAAATTTACAAATTTACCATATATAATACTGAAAGAATCATGTAATAATAATAATTTCATTCGTTTAATAAAAGTTTCTTCGTGGTCTTTACATTGCTTTCCCAACTAAACACCATTTATATTTTATACTGCTAATGTTTTAATGGTGACTTTCTGTCTCTGCTATTTTTCTTAAATTAAAATGCAAAATCTACAGATTTTATGCAAAAATGTAGGAGTTAAATAGATATGTCGCTATTGCAGCAGTATACAAATTGTAAACTAATAGACTCGTATTGATACAACACAAAAATAAAATATCAAACTTTCTAGCGCAAAACAATAATCCCATCATATTTAACTATAACTCCGATATAATAACAAATCGATAGTCACTAGCGCAATAAGACTATGACGTATTTGAAACTCATAAAAACTAACTAGACCAATCAGACTACGATTAAAATTAGTGTAGCGAAACAGTGACAGTGGCGGAGAGAATCCCAAAAATTTAATTTGAAATATATTAACACATCATAAATAATGATTCAAAGCCAAAGTGTACTGAATGGAGAAAGGTGATACAAATATTTCACGAGTTTAACATGAAAGCAACAAAATAAGTATCTAGAGATAATGCCTAATAAAAATACCTGTTTAAAATGTTCATCATGTTGGCTTGTTGACAACACATAAAGACAGCTTATTAAGCATAAAGTATTCTCTGGATGTTTTTATTTGTTCTAAATGACTGACAAAAAAAAGAGTGTTTTCAAACCTCTTTACCACGAACCTGTAAGTCCAGCTGCTTACAAAAATATCAATCTATTGCCACAACAAATTAATCAGAACATAAAGAAAACAGAAAACAGAATTGAAAGAATGCTTAAATGTAATGTACACAAGCAAGCAAGAATAAAATTTCAATACAAAAAACTTTTTATCAGTCGCGTGGATGAAATACGAGAATCTCAAATTGAAACAAACTTACCAAAGGAGACACACCTGGTGTTATTTCCAGAAATCCTTCACCATTTTAACAGTTTCATCGCTTTGTATTTGATCTTATTACATATATATCGTCACATTCGTGAGCGGGATTTTCAATTGAATCTGTTATTTAAATAGCAAATCAATTGTGTGCAGACGACAATGGGCACCGAAGGGAAGGCAAAGCATTATTTCAAAACACCACAAAGCTTAAATAAAATTATGTCTTCGGCACACATGCGCAGCAGGATCTAATATTTCCTGGGTGGTGGTATAGCTTTTTCAAATAGTTTATTCATGTGGTCAAAAAACAAACACGTTTCTTTACAAAGTCTTCAGCATCCAGCTATAAAAGATGTTGGAGTTGAATGATGTTCGTCATCACAGGTGAGGTGTTCAGGAGGAACAACATTTTCTACAGTTAACAGTGATAAATCAACTAAATCACAGCAACAAAAATTAAACCGTGTTTTATCTTACGACTCAATCCGAGAAAGGTATTACCTTCTTTCAGCAAATATCGTGAAATAATTAGCATAGCTTTTACCTACAGACACATTTTGAGTGAAACAAAAATGCTATTTACTATACAGCACTAAACTCTGCTCTGACAGCTGTATACATCATTCTTTTGAAGAAGCTGCTTAAGATGCCAATAGGTCCCCGATGAAATGTACCATTGGAGTAATTGCAAAACTAATTACTCTCAATACACTAGTATTCATCGTGTAGCAACATTTGTGGATTTCATGGTTGCTACAAACCACGCATTTAACAGCCCAACAAGCAATAATCCTTCTGTGAAAACAAGAGAATCAGTCGCTGTTTCACGAATTTACGTTCCGACGAAAATGTAACCAACTGAAAAAAACATGAAATTTATATCCACGAAATTAAACGTATTCGTAGTATTCCATTTTCACTTAGTAAGTTCACAAGCAACTAACTGACACCGCATGGAGTTTTAACTGACAAAAGTGTTAACTGTGTACAAACAAAAGAACAATCAAACTTACATTGCGAAATGTTTTAATGATTTTTGTTAATAAATAGTAGTTTTTACCTGCAGACAAATGTCCGCTAAAAAAAAACATTTTAGCTACAGTTTTCCACTTTTCTTGCTGCTGACAACACCATGCTTTTGAAAATTATTAAGGTTTGTATACATTTTGGCTACAGTTTTCCACTTTTCTTGCTGCTGACAACACCATGCTTTTGAAAATTATTAAGGTTTGCAATATGTCCGCCGTCTAATATGGATCTCAAAGAAATTATAAACTAAATACTCCGCTTTTTAGCCAGTTTTTCAATGACTATCAGATAACACAATGCCTTTTACCAGGTAGCACATGGACTTAAACAAGATAAAACTGCTACCCAAGAAATGACTTGCAAAAGCACGTGATCCTGTAAATAATCGGTTTGTTCACAGACGAGTTGATACTCAAATAGGTACAACTTGCAGGTAAACGGTTTGAAACATATCAAAACATGAATAGAACAAGTTGACAATAAATTAACAGCTTTGAGAACTAAAATATTATCATAACAACAACAAAAAATTTTGAGAACTGAAAAAGACTTCTAACGTTCCAGACTTGTTTAAACAACTATTCAACAAATTATATATTGCCATACAAGCCTGGCCAATAATAAGACGAAAATCAATTGAGATATCTCTTGAAAATAATAGCACTTTACAATGTCTGGAATAAATACATAAAGATTGAATAATGAAATCCAACAAAATGACCAAAACATTAAAAAACTAATTAATTTATTTTAGCACAAAAGATGCTGATTTGAATAACAAGATAGCTGCCAACCCTAATACCCAGAGGTAACAAAGAAAACAATACGCAAAAGGAACAAGATAAATGTTTATGAAAGCAGGATAAATCTTTTAAAAAACTTTCGATTTATGCATTACTTATTTGAGCGATAAGATCAAAACGACTAAAGATGTCACAGCTACAGAATTTCACAAGTTACATGCAGAGGTTGAGTAATCAAAACAGATACAAAAGAATAGGTTGATCGACAAATAGTTAATTATAGTGGGGTAGTACAAGTTAATTTGAAACGTATGAGTAAAAGATTTAACTGATTTGAAACACGAATTTACAATGGATTCATATGCAGTGATCACAGAAATAGGTTTCAAAAAAAGATTCATGTGTTACGTGGGAGAATCGAAACAGTTAAAAACGGAATAAGCGAAAATATAGAGACGTTCTAAATTCAACACTGAAATGGACATAAAATGGCGTGTATTGTGTAGAATAAATGAATTCTATAGGAAATCAATAGTAACAAAATTGCATTTGATGGAGAAAAAAACATTATGCCTGGATATTTACTGTTTATGATTTTTGCATTGTTCCAAGTTTGGATTGTCCAGAAGCTATTGATTTAAATGTGAATTTTAAAAATGCAGCTTCCATTGCTAAAGGAAAACAACAAACAGATTATGAGCTGCTATTTAATACAAATATATTAAAGGGTCCTTGGAGATTTTAGAGTCTGAATAAACGTCCCAGGCATTAGTTAACAATTGCAAATTTAATTATACGCCATCACGTTTTTGTTGAATACAACTTACACACAATAGATATTTACAGCAATATGTCATTCATATAAAAATGTGTGGCTTATACACAATTTGCTGTCAACTTGTGTATCGAACCTGTAAGATTTTTGGATTTTTATATTGATGTTTCATTGGAATAGAGGTAAACAACCAACGTGTTGCTTACTATTTAGATGTTAAGAAAGAATCAGATTTTTCAGTGTAAAACAATCACGTACATACTATCTAGAAGAGAACAACGTTTAAATAAATAGATTGAAATACAACGATGGAGATATTCAGTTAGGATGTACGATAAAAATCATAGCTGTATCAAATTTTGATTGTTTGTAATTTACTTTTTTTTCTCCAAATATAATGACTTTTCGTGAAATAGATAACAGAATGGCAGCAGCAGGGATAATTTTTGGAGGATGTAATAGCTAACGGTCGAGCATTAGAAGAAAGGAACCATTTGTTCATTGTATTTCATTTGGCTATAGCTGAAAATTGAAGAACTACGCCCATAGAAATGTCATGCAAGAATTACAGAAAAGATTTGCTGAGCTCAATGAAAACAAAGACAAGACACCTAACTAATTGAATTAAAGATTGAGAGAATAAGGTATTTAAATTTATTTGAACCGGATAAATCTGATCAAGATATAATTAAGCATGAAAACTACAGAGGAATTGCACAGAAAACAAATTGAGTTCAGTGAAAACAGAGCCAAGACGCTTAACGACTTGAAGGTAAGATTGAGAGAACAAGGTTTGGTGACTCAGTACTTTAAAAACCTGGATTATGCTTTTGCATCTACTCAAAGTGCTGAGGTAGACATTATGATAAGGTAAAACATGAAAAGTAACGACGGCCGAAACTGTATGATTTCTATCAGCCTTCGCAAGTCTGCGCATATAAATATATATATATATATATATATATATATATATATATATATATATATATATATATATATATATATATATATCATCACGCAATATTTGATTGCACGTCCGCTGCACTAGTGATTATCGGTTTTTGTGAAATAATACTTTCCTAGTCTTACTGCGTTAGTGAATATCGATTTTATGTGAACAAATAAGCTCTAGTCTCGAGTTTTAGAAGTTAACTTTTAATTGGCACTCTATAGCCAGGATTGTGCTGACGTGCCGATAAACTCTATAGATACAATAATACATGCATCAATACATAGATACATACATACATACATACATACATACATACATACATACTTATTTACATACTTACTACGCTAGTATATATTGATTTTATTTTCGTGTAATAATGCTTCCCTTGTCTTACTGCGCTATTGAATATAGATATTTAATTGTGATGGTAGATCCCTTTATGTGTCTGTTGGTGTGATGCACTAGTGCGCTAGTAATGATGGATTTTGGATTTTTTTTTTATTTTAGTGTTGTCGTACCTATACATAAGAAAATAATATTCTGTGCCGTGCTGGACATATCTTTAGTACTATGCAATTTCATAAGGTGTCGTTTCACCTCTATTGTCTATATTTTAATCAAACCCTAGTGTTTCTTCTTTTCTTTCTTTATCTTGAAAATAGATTTTGATGATATTTCCAGGGACACTTTGGTCTCAGACAGCACATCTGTAGTGAATTGTACCAAGAAACGACTTTCCGTTTCAATTTGAATTCAGGTAATTCAGATGTTCTTAATGCCACTAAATCCAAGAGTCTGTAAATAAGTGATCTATATTTTCATTTGTTATAAGAGTTGTTGGGCAAATACAGAAAATCATGAGTTGTCTATTGTGATTGATCACATACATTCATGATCGGGACAAAGGCAGTGCATTATTCTTCTGCGTTGAGTTCAAATCTGTCAAATGGATAGAAAATCCGTGATTTTGCAAAGCCAGCTTTTGTCTCGCATCAATCCAGAGAACATGGATAAATGGCTTTAAATCAGTAAAATATACGCAGCTTTATTAATTTAATTTAGCTTTATTCTGTTTCTTGGTCATTTTAAAACAAACTTAGCCGCGTCTCACAGAAACATTGTGTTACATCTTATGTAGGAAATGATTTGATAAAAAAAACCATTTATCCCCGCTAAGTGTTTGTAACCATTCAATACGAGTCAGTGAGCTCGACACGTGTGAACAAAAGTTCCAAATAGAATTCTTTTTCAAGACAGACATTCATACTGTGATTGACGTGATTAAAAATTTCAAACGTTAAATAAACATCAGTCAGGAAATATTTTAGCACTGTATGAACCTTCACCTGGATTAATCAGAACATATTTTATTACTGTATGAACCTTCACCTTGATTAATGAGAACATATTTTATCACGGTGTGAACCTTCACCTTGATTAATCAGAACATATTTTATCACGGTATGAACCTTCACCTTGATTAATCTGTACATATTTTATCACGGTAAGAACCTTCACCTTGATTAATCAGAACATATTTTATCACGGTATGAACCTTCACCTTGATTAATCAGAACATATTTTATCACGGTATGAACCTTCACCTTGATTAATCAGAACATATTTTATCACGGTGTGAACCTTCACCTTGATTAATCAGAACATATTTTATCACGGTATGAACCTTCACCTTGATTAATCAGAACATATTTTATCACGGTATGAACCTTCACCTTGATTAATCAGAACATATTTTATCACGGTATGAACCTTCACCTTGATTAATCTGTACATATTTTATCACGGTATGAACCTTCACCTTGATTAATCAGAACATATTTTATCACGGTATGAACCTTCACCTTGATTAATCAGAATATATTTGATCACGGTATGAACCTACACCTTAATTAATCAAAATATAAATACCTTTCTTCAAAGCATATTCTCAGATGGCTTTGCTTTTAAAAGTTAAAATCTATTTAAAAATCGGTTTTGTACTGGAGTAATAAAAAGAAGTAGAGATTTTAGGAATTGCAATTGCACCGTTAACGGGAGAAGTCCCTCTCGTAGCATTTCTAAATTTGCTCCTGCCACATTCATTTTTGTTAAAAGCATACTTTGTGTTTGATCATAACTAAACCTAAGGATCATAATCGCTATATATTATAAGCATGCTGTCTGTGCTTTTTAGAGATGAAAATATGGATAATAAATATATGGGTCAACATTTAAGCATGCTGTCTGTGCTTTTTAGACATGAAAATATGGATAATAAATATATGGGTCAACATTTAAGCATGCTGTCTGTGCTTTTTAGACATGAAAATATGGATAATAAATATATGGGTCAACATTTAAGCTCCCGTACACTGCACACAACTCCTTAGACTAAAACTGATATTAGCTCTTGTCATAAAAATGTTTTGCAATAAAAATTTATTCTTGTTTCTCATTAGACAATTGTCAATCTTATAATAACTCCTTCTTATGACTTCCATACTTTCTAACTGTAATATTGGAGGGATCTTTGCGTGCTTGTATCCTTACATTTTTTCCTTATTTTATTTTGTCTTTTTCAATGTACATAAACAAAGAACGACTAAATAAATAATGTACATACACAGAGAATGAGTAAATAAATAATGCAATGGTTGGAACTAATAATAGGTTAATAAAATGATAAGTTCCTATCATTGCATTTATAAATCTCCCAGGAAAAGCATTCAATAGTCAAGCTGACAAGACAGTCAATGTCATGATATTGTTATTTTATTTTGAATAATGAATGTGTTTACGAATATATCTTTTTATGTTTACATTTTAATTTCACGGACTTAGTATAGGAAAATATTCTGGCCCTAAATATCAGCGGGAAATAATTGTTTATAAACATTGAGAAGAAAACAAACACGCAAAAACTGGCATGTTCTTCATTTTCAATGTATCATATAACGTATCATGTACGAATATTGCTGTGATGGTTGCATTGTAAATAAGGGGTACAACATGTACGAATATTGCTGTGATGATTGCATTGTAAATAAAGGGTACAGCATGTACGAATATTGCTGTGATGGTTGCATTGTAAATAAGGGGTACAGCATGTACGAATATTGCTTTGATGGTTACATTGTAAATAAGGGGTACAGCATGTACGAATATTGTTGTGATGGTTGCATTGTAAATAAGGGGTATAACATGTACGAATATTGCTGTGATGGTTGCATTGTAAATAAGGGGTACAGTATGTACGAATATTGCTGTGATGGTTGCATTGTAAATAAGGGGTACAGCATGTACGAATATTGCTTTGATGGTTACATTGTAAATAAGGGGTACAGCATGTGCGAATATTGTTGTGATGGTTGCATTGTAAATAAGGGGTATAACATGTACGAATATTGCTGTGATGGTTGCATTGTAAATAAGGGGTACAGTATGTACGAATATTGCTGTGATGGTTGCATTGTAAATAAGGGGTATAGCATGTACGAATATTGCTTTGATGGTTACATTGTAAATAAGGGGTACAGCATGTACGAATATTGTTGTGATGGTTGCATTGTAAATAAGGGGTATAACATGTAGGAATATTGCTGTGATGGTTGCATTGTAAATAAGGGGTACAGCATGTACGAATATTGCTGTGATGGTTGCATTGTAAATAAGGGGTATAGCATGTACGAATATTGCTGTGATAATTGTAAATAAGGGGTACAGCATGTACGAATATTGCAGTGATAATTGTAAATAAGGGGTATAGCATGTACGAATATTGCTGTGATAATTGTAAATAGTGGGTACAGCATATACGAATATTGCTGTGATAATTGTAAATAAGGGGTACAGCATGTACGAATACTGCTGTGATAATTGTAAATAAGGGCTACAGCATGTACGAGTATTGCTGTGATAATTGTAAATTGTATCGTAATTACGGGGTATGTACGAATATGGCTGTGATGTTCGTGTTGTAAATACGGGGTATAGCCTGCAGGAATATGGATGTCATGTTTGTATTGTAAATACGGGGTACAGCCTGCAGAAATATGGATGTCATGTTTGTATTGTAAATACGGGGTACAGCCTGCAGGAATATGGCCGTCATGTTTGTATTGTAAATTCGGGGTATAGCCTGCAGGAATATGGCTGTCATGTTTGTATTGTAAATACGGGGTAAAGCCTGCAGGAATATGGCTGTCATGTTTGTATTGTAAATACGGGGTATAGCCTGCAGGAATATGGCTGTCATGTTTGTATTGTAAATACGGGGTATAGCATGTACGAATATGGCTGTGGGGTACAGCATGTACGAATATGGCTGTGGGGTATAGCATGTACGAATATGGCTGTGGGGTACAGCATGTACGAATATGGCTGTAGGGTATAGCATGTACGAATATGGCTGTGATGTTTGTATTGTAAATGGGAGTGTTGTTGTTCGTCCTTTGAGTTCGAAGATGACCATGACATCACTAACTGATTTGGTTTCTGTGAGAACATGAGTCGCTGATCAGGCCAATTTGTGCTCTGAACTGTCTGTGGCACATTGGACAGAAGATATCGTTTGGGGTTGCTTCATTAATAGAGGACGTGCTGCATTTCTGAGATTTACGTTGCTCGGGCTTCTGCACTGTCTCTGCAATTCTCCTAAGTTCAAAGTCTGTAGCTCCAGTGTGGATGAAACTGCGCCAGGTGTAGCGATCCTGCGTGAGATCTTTCCAAGACTCAGGGTCAATGTTGAAGTGTTTCAAGGATGACGAGAGAATCTTTGAAGCGTTTCTTCTGACCATTCTGATATCGCTTTCTCTTCTTTGATAACCGCTCTTCTGACATCCTGGTGACGTGAGCACCTCAGTATCTGGGACTCTGTCCTGCCATCTTATCCTCATCCGTTTCCTCAGGCAGCCCATGTGAAAATGGTTCAGCTTCTTGGCATGACGTCTATACACCGTCCAGGTTTCGAATGCATACAGCAGGGTCGGCAACACAATGGTTTTGTAGACCTTCAGTTTTGTTTTTGCAGTCTGATGTCTCTGCGCTCCCACACACTTGCGCGTAGTCTGCCAAAGGCCACACTTATTTTATTAATTCTGGCGTTGGTTATATCATCGATGTGGACTGCACGTGACAATGTACTGCCGAGATAGGTAAACTTGTACACTGCCAGAAGCGTTTGGCCATTTACTGTGATGGTAGACTCTACGTAAGGTTTTCCTGTTGCAGGTTGGTGTATCACCTCTGTCTTCTTGATACTGATTGTGAGACCGAAAGTATCACAAGCAGAAGGCAAATGGTCCATTCTCTGTTGCATGTCGGACTCAGATTTGGCATTCAGGGAACAGTCGTCAGCAAATAGGAGATCACCAAACAGTCACTTCCTGTAACTTCGTCTTTGCCGTAGTCTCCTCATATTGAAGAACTTGCCATCAGTCCGATGTCTGATGTTAATCCCAGTGTCATAGACACGGAATGCATTAGTAAGCACGTAAGAGAACATCATACTGAAGAGGGTTGGTGCCAACACAAAGCCTTGCTTGACTCCACTGGTGACTGTGAATGGTTCAGATGACTCACCTTCGTCCACGACACGAACGAGCATGCCATCATATAATTACCGAATCATTACGATAAATTTCTCTGGGCAAACACATTTTCACAGGATCTTCCAGAGGCCCCCATGACTGACTGTGTCAAAGGCTTTTGTCAGGTCAATGGATGTCGTGTACAGGTGGAGTTCTCTTACTGGCATTTCTCCTGGAGTTGACGAGCTGCAAACACCATGTATGTGGTCCCTCGTCCTTTCTTGAAGCCACCCTGACTCTCAGGGAGGAGATCTTGATCAACGTGATGCACAAAGCGATTCAGCAGAATTCTGGTTAGGATTTTGCCTGCTACTGACAGCAAGGAGATGCCCGATGGTTTTCGCATGATTGTCTGTTGCCCTTCCGCTTGTACAAGTGGACGATGGATGCACCCTTGTAATTCTGGGGTATAGTTCCTTGAGTCCACATTGACTGGAAGAGTTCAGTCAGTTTCTGTGCCATGTGCAAGCCTCCGGCATTGTAGATTTTTCGGCTGGTATAGCATCTGCTCTAGGTGCTTTGTCGTTTGACAGCAGGTTAATTGCTTTCTCAGTTTCAATCAGCATTGGATGATCAGCAAGTGATATGTGTATTTCCACTTGGGGCAGTCTATCAATTGCTTCCTCACTGATAGACGATTGTTGATGCAAGATGTTGTTGAAGTCTTCTGCCCATCGTTGTAGTATCTTTTCATGATGTTGTTGAAGGCTGTTTTCTCAGATGATGAAGTGTTGTCTTCTAAACATGTCTTTTGTAGCTGATGTTTTTCATTCAGTAGTCTCTGTATTTCAGCATCGATCTCATCAAACCAATCTTTATGTTTACGTGAGGTGGGACAGAGGGTTGTGGATGCAGTTGAGTACACAGAGTCTCTGAAAGATGCCAAGTCTTCATCGACATTCTCAGAGTTCGGATCAATTGTTTCTAGTTGACTGCACAGTTCTTCGACAAATGCCTGTTTCACATTCTCCTTTTCCAATTTGGAGACCTTGAGTTTTTGGGCACTTTTTTGCCTTGTGGTCGTCTGCTAGCCTGAATGTGGATATTGAGTTTGGAGACTATGAGCCTGTGGTCAGTCCAGCATTCTGCACTTCTCATGGCCTTCGTCACTCGGACATCATGCTGTCTCTTAGCCGGACGATAACGTAGTCAATGATATGCCAGTGCATGGAGCGTATGTGCATCTAAGACGTCTTGTCACGGTTTGGCAGGTGGAAGACTGTGTTGGTGATTAGGAGGTCGTGTTCAGGGCATTTCCTCAGTAGGAGGAGTCCGTTGTTGTTGCATTTACCAAAGCCATTTTTGCCAATGACACATTTCCATGTCTGGTGATCCGTGCCAACTCTAGCACTGAAGTCACCTCGTAGGATGAGCTTGCCTGCCTTCGGTACTCCTGCGATAAAAGTCTCCAGGTCTTCATAAATTTCTCCTTGATCTCATCTGGATTGGTCATGGTGAGTGCATAGTGTTACGACTCTAGGTCTGAAAAATATGAAACAGAAAGAAAGTGAAACCAACAATTTCAGTAATATCAACAAGCAATTTATTTCCCTACAATACAAAGTGAAATTCAAGAGATACTTACAATATTGTGAATCAAATTCCAAATAATCCTAAATGTCCTAATCGCAAGTCCAAAAATATAGAATGTTCCGAATGAGTTCCAATAGTCTTGAATGTCCTGATATAACACAATTATACAATCCAGAATGTCTTTGAATGAGTTCACAAAAGTCCAAAGTAATGTATTAATTCAAAAGTCAATGAGCACTTTAGTAATTCCAATGAATATATATATTAAATAAATAATTCCTTTCTAATTATATCTTACTTCAACGGCACAATATAAAATCTGATCACAAATGGATTCCCACAGACTGATCTAAAACAGGAATTAATTATTTATTTACCAAATCCCTATTTATTCACATTTTTACTTGACCTATATCGACAGGATGTGAAGCAATAAAATGGAAACAAAACCAGTCAAACTATCAACAAGACTTACCTTAATCTCAAATGCTTACAAGTGACCAGAATCTAAAGTACAAATTACCTTCATGGACAAGATTTAAACACACATCATAGATTAAATATACATAACACATAGACGCTAACGATAGTTGCTTGTCTTTTTCCAGACAGTGGGAGTCTTATTTGCATTAGAGTGTCATTCACATCCTTTGGGAGATTTGTGAGCTTGCTGATTAGCTGTGATTTGATGGCAAACCCAACACTAGCTTCAAGTCACTCTTCTTTACTTCGGCCACTCCAGTTTTATTCAGGGCTGCTATCTGGATGTTGAATCTGGCCAGTTCTCTACGAACCAGAGCTGTTCTTCTCTTCCAGCCACCAATGGTGAGTTGCCTCCCTATTGTCTTCTTGTTAGATTTTCGACCGCTAAGGTGGGATCCCCGTCAGCCGCGGTATGCTGATCAGGGTTACGGTGAATCAGGCAAAGTTTAGAAAATGTTTTTAGCCCCTTCCTCATACTACGGAGGTGAGCAGTGTAATCCTAAAAAGGGCTGCTCAGTTGCCCAGGTGGTTGCCGAGTTCCACTACTGCTTCGGTCCAGTGAAAAGCGACCCTATGAGCTGAGCCGCCTGTGTGCAGGTCTGCATCTACATATCCCAGTGTATCTACACCGGTTGCTTTGCCGCTCGCCCATCGCCACAGGACTTGAAGGTATGGGGGGGGGGGGGGATAATGTCATGACCTGCGCGTGAGTTGGATTTAAGTGAGGGAAAGTTGCGCACAGTCACCCTCACTCACTCCTCCAAAACTGTCTGAATCCAGTGGCACGACAGTTTCGGGACGTCTGGAGATGAGTCCGGGTGCAGTGGATGGTCATTATGTCATCATGTCCTACTGCACCTGAGATGATCCCATGCGTTGTCCACACAGCTCTTGCCATCTGCCTTCACAGACGGGGGCGGGGGGGGGGGGGGTGCATATTTTCTTATCCGCCTGATCCACCATAAATGAGATTCCAAAGGGCGCCAGGTGTAGCTGTCCACTCTAGGTCAACAATCACAGGTCGTACCGTTTACTGTTACTTACGGTGGCAGGCGTAGCCCGACCTGGCCATATACAAACATGCGGGGTCATGTTTGTATTGTAAATACGAGGCATGCACGAGTTCGACTGTGGTGTTTGTATTGTAAATATAGGGCTTTTTTTCACAGGAAATGAAGTTGCAAAAGGAATATAGCGACACTTATTGCGTAAAACCGTATTTTGGTCTTGTCCACAAATAATAAATTCATAGACTTTTATTTCAATTCAACGTTTATTATTATCAAATTTTCTGTGAATGAAGACAGTCATGTAGAACAGATATACCAGTGGCAAATCAGGAGCATTGATTCAGCAATAAGAAAACGATAAAGGTTTTTTTTTTTTTACACATTTTAAATCAAGATTAAGTAAGGGCTTTGCATTTGAAGCAGGCAATTATTTTCAAAATGTTGCTAACAAACCAGATCACTTTCAGGATGTCAAACATTTTCACTCTAAATTGCATTCTTTCTCAGCAATTTGAAAAATGTAGTTCTTATTATATTCTATTATAGGGCTGCATTTTGTAAATGATAAACTATTTATCTGTGTGCATCAGAGACGCAAAATAATATTTTAATTTGGTTTGGTTAGGCCCGCTTTAAGTTTTCTTGCGTAAAAGGGACTTTGTTCGAACATCAAGTATTATTTAACTTTTCAAAGGTAGTACACGAAGATGCATTAAGGAAATCCTTTAATCTTTTTTATTTAAAAAAGTCGAAAATATATGTAGCTTTAATAATCTTATAAAATATAGACATTGTGCAAGAAGTTGTTTGCTTAAATGTTTGAAAGTTATTTGTGTTATAATGGGAAATATTTCTATTATCTAGAATTCAATGTTGATTGATCTAGAACGTTATCCTGTTCAGAAAAATTGGGCATTTTTTGTACGACAGTTACTAAATGATCTAGGACTTGGAGAAGTTTGGGTCAACCGATCTTTTGACAACAGAAAGGTATTTTTATCAATTTTCAAGCAGTGTTTAGCTGATCAGTTTGTTCATATCTGGCCTTCAGGGATAGAGGAATAATCACGGTATAGGCTATATGTAAATCTGTCAGTAGATTTCGGATTATAAAGAATATTTAGATTTGGGTACAATATAAACCTTTTGAAATGCTATTTCAGAATTAAGGACATTATGACATAATTTGTATATAGAAATTGGCAGATTGAACAGAC
This sequence comes from Margaritifera margaritifera, assembly GCA_029931535.1. Lineage (NCBI taxonomy): Eukaryota > Metazoa > Mollusca > Bivalvia > Unionida > Margaritiferidae > Margaritifera > Margaritifera margaritifera. The sequence continues at coordinate 289,092 of JAQPZY010001173.1, forward strand.
CACTTTCTACTTCTGTTGAACACAGATTGTGCCCTTTGTGTAATGTACTCGAAGATAAATATCACTTAATCACTGATTGTGAAAGTTATTTTTTGCTTCGAATTAAATACATAAATCGTAGATTTTGGATTAGTTTGAGTATGTACGAATCCATAGAATTATTATATTGTCCGGATAGTTATGATTTTATCAGAAATCTGGGTAGTTTTATATACAGATCACTCATCTTATGGTTTGGTTTAATGAAGTTTAGGCAATATAACCTCTAATACGTTGTAAATTTATTTTGAATTTTAAATAATGATGTATATTGTTGAATGATATAAATTTATTTTAAAACTACAAATAGTAATTACTTATTGTATGTACAAAAAAAAATTCCTTTGATTAAATGCATATTGTACCTAAATTATTCTCCCAATTTAATAAATCAGATGTATATCTCTATTGATGTATATATATTTTCACCCAATTTCTAGATTTCTATGCCACCATCCAATTATATATAAATTATAATGTTTATTATGTATTTTCCATGGCTAATTGGCTTTATGCTATAAACTTTATAAACTTCATTAAAAAAATTATACAGCAAACTTTTAAAGACGTAGCGACAAGGCTTACTCTGCTATAGTAAAAACCGCATTGCGGGAGAAAATTTTAATTTAAACAAATCTAATTTATTTTCTTCTTCAAATAAATAGTAAAAAGAAAATCGTGGTTTTGAGTTGATATATTTCATGAGTGAAATGGAAACATATATTATATTTTGCTCGAGGCCGCGCCAGTCGTAAAATGAATGTTTTTTCTTCAATCATGACTTTTTTCCTTATGTCCACTCAAAAGAACGTACATATTATTTACTTTTATATCATTCTAATATAGGCGTTATCCAACGAGATTATTGTTTTCAGCGCTTAGAATAACATTTCTCGTTTTGAGTAATTCGAATTTATTTTTTTTGACTTATGGTATGGATCTTATATTTATTAACTTTATGTGATTGATTAGTTCTAACTGGCTGTAAATTAGTGATTCATTCGACCAATGCAACAAAAACAAATAAAAAACTCTTTTTGAAAATGTACAAACTAAAATCTTGCGAGATTGTTTAGCAAAGTAACTATGTCAGTATCGTGATATCAGTCATTATTGATTCTTTCCTTAAACAGTTTCACGAGTGTGTCTGTCTGTCTTACAAGTCTGAATTTTTTTCAAAAATGACATGAATACATTACATTTTGTTCTCTTTTTGTTATATTCTTTGATAATATTATCAGTTGTATCAGTTAACTTGCATTGGCTACATTATTGTCGTCATTGCAATCTATTTTTCTAATAATGTAAAATAAATTACTGAGGCTTCCGGTTTCTCTGCCGTCCTTTTTATGAGACTCTAAAATGTCGGATGTAAAGATGTATTTTTGCTTAAAAATACCGTCCGCTTTCTGTTTCCAATAATACAACATACCCATTCATCAGGAAGTCTAAATTCACACACGTCACAAATACCGCCATTATAATAGCTTCTTTTAGCGTAATAATAGGCACGCGACCTTCTTTCAATATGCCCACTATCATTTGTCTGCTGAGGTGTTGGGAGATTGAAATAATAGAATGCAGTATTGCTTTGTACATACTGACGGTACGACAGTGATCTGACGACACTAGAATAGACTTCATTTACTAATTTATTGACTTCAAAGATAGATTACATCTGTTCTTTCTCAGGAAAGATTATTTATAACGGTATTCTTTGTGTTGGTACAGACGGGACTCACCAGAGAGAGAGAGCTTGATACTTGGGTATTATGCTATTGTTAGACAAAAAGGCTTTGATGTTTGAATTTTATCGATTAATACAAAACTGGAATAGAATCAAAGCAGTATTTCTTTCTCAAATGCCTCCTGGTTTACATGCCCTCACTTCGTGAGAGTTCATCCAAGACTATAACTTTTCTGTAGGCGAGCTGTTTGAAAACGGAACAATTTCATTAAATTAACTTTGTCGAGTTGATCATCAGTAGAGTAGATAGATCATCGACATCACAGCAATTAATTGAAACAAAATGACTCCATTTGAAGGGAATACGCAATATTCAAAATATACATAGGTATTTTGACATTTGCTAACAGTTTTAAATGTGAATTAGATCAGCATATAACGCTATATAACTAATGCATTACTAATAGTTTGGGGGGGGGGATTTTTTTTTTTTAAATTTTTATTTTTTTTATTTTGAACAACTTCAAACTTTATTTATTTTCCAGTATCTAGAATACACCTCATTTTATAACATTGCGATTGTGTAATTCTTTCATAAAACAATTTATAATTGAAAAGTCCTTTCCTTTCAATTTAAATCTAAGGGGAAAAACAAACACGCTTACAAGGATTGTTTTCACGGCACTGATTTGTAAAGAAAAGATAAGAACCTTGGCTGGAGAATGTTTAGTTCGGATGCTTGTATTATGTCAAGGACTTTCATTTATAACCAGAAAGATTAAATTGTGCACGATTTTTTTTACGTTCGATGATCATATCATTTAACCATCAAAGAGAAGCGCAATAAACAGATTTGAAGTATGTAGGTGCTAAATCTCTCTGATTATATCTTGTATAGTAGACAACAGCTACTCTATGCATTGTTGTAACAAGAACTGGAATCTGTCAAAGTTTGAAAAATATTTTATCGGAAAGAATACTTTCGATTGCACGTATATAAACGCGGTATGAATGAGTAACTGTGGAATTTATGATTAACAAATAGTTTCAATATGTACAGTTTACATTTTTCAATTTAAAGCACTGCGTCGAATTTGACTTCCATTTTTTTTTTTTTTTTTTTTTTATAGAAATACTAGGGGAATGTACATTTTTAGCCTAAGTTTGTTTAATGATTTGAAAAAAATCTTGTCGCCTGATTCATTAGCCAAGGTACGCTAAAACTTTTAAGAAATTTCGTGAATGATTTTGTCCTGATTATTTTCCCCAAAACCTATCAACCCTACCGAACATCAGTGTTTATAATTCCGTTATTGTATGAAAAATGGGTAATACAGATTATTCGTATAGGATATTCATAAATGGGTATGCTACAATTAAGCAGTGACCCCTATCTTCTCAATTGATAAAGTCACCTTTGATAAAAATATCTCAATGGCTATTGACTTTATGAAGTGAATCAAACGACACGCGACTGAATGAGTATTCAGATCATCTCAAGTGACATAAGGCATGTGAACTGATTATTGGATAAAGTCTTTATAACAGCTTGACTGATGTGATCAAACAACACAAGAATAGATTTCATTTACTGATTTATTAACTTCAAAAGATGTTTCACATCTGTTCTCGCAAATATTTATAACATTAATTAGGTTAGATTTTCGATTGTTACAGAATGCTATCCAGAATTACTGGAGACTACAAATAGAGAGACTTTGCAATTTGAATAAGGCACATTTCATAGGCACAGAATAAATTGCTGTTTCTCTGTAAATTACTGTAATAATTTGGATCAAATTAAAATGTGTACAGCCCAACTATGAGAAAAACTATTTATTTAAATTATAAAGAATATATTGCTTGCACACCTTTTGTAGTATATATTGAAGCTTTTGACAAAGAATGACGCTGAAGCATTTCTAACGGATTAAATGTATTTACAATATTTGATAGAATTAAATATTCATGTGCCAACATCTGTAATACATACTTAGTTATCACCATATATTTTAAAACTTAAAACAGAAATTTTCCAAGGATGACATTTATAGCAATAGTTTTTAATATGCATAAAATAATTTTTTTTCCTCTGCAAACATTTACGTATTTAAAAGTATAAGATGTGCCTGTAATTTCGATTCAAAATACTAATGCTAGTTTTCAACTATTGTTATATTTATAAGGTAGTTATTTTAGAATTATAATGTACATTTCAATACTGATTTTACTGCAGTTTTAATAGAAGTATACACGAAGATGTGTAACTTATTAGAACACATGTGTTTTGAAGATAATAGGTTTTTGAAGTATTAAAGTTTCTCATTCACGATACTCCATATATTCAAAAGAATTTTGATGATATGCTTTCTTTATAAGATAATATGACATATTTCCTCTCAGAAGACCAATTTACTTAACTTTTGTCATGTTCATGCAATATTTGCCCTTTGAAAAGCGAAAGCGTTTCCAGGTGTGCATAGCGTGCAATGCTTCTGGAGAATTATTACGGAGTATTATTGCTATTTTTGGCGACACAATATAATATACTCGTCCCACTGTAATAAACCAGAGATACTAACAAAGACAGAGAGAGAGAGAGAGAGAGAGAGAGAGAGAGAGAGAGAGAGAGAGAGAGAGAGAGAGAGATGCGACTTATTGTTTGCCAAAGTAGGTAAAGCCACTAACATTTTTTAAAATAAAAACGAAATCAACGAACTCGACGCACGAGAAAGGTTTGATATTCATATGTAAAATGTTTATACATTATCCAACGAATACATTTTGTATTATTCTTATACTAACTCATTGTTTTCTAGACTCTAAAGAAGGCAAAAACCTTGGAAAATCATTCTTTCTATCTGATGTAAATGAGAGCAATAAACTATTTCTATTGGATGTTGCAGAATTTTCTTCTTTATAGACATAGGAAATGTAAAAATTCTATACCTCCTCCTGCTCTGTTCAAATCTATAAGACAGAACTATGATATGTCTGGGTAGAAGTTTGAGAAGTTTCCCAGAGCGATTGAATAGCCATATTCTTCTTCTGCCTCGCATTTGATTTGCTCAGGTATTTGCATACAAACTTATAAAGATATATGTTGTGTTTATTAACGCAAGAAGTGCAGATCAATATATTGAACAGTAAAACTATTAAACGAATTTTTCACACGGTTTTGCACATAATCGACTCTTTGGTTCCCAATTTTAAGAAGAGAATTCAAAGATATTTATATTTTGTTTAGATCTTCCGGGAATAGTTCAAAAACAAATTTCATCCTTTATAAAAGTGAATGCCTGTGATGTATTTTGGTAGATTTGCTCCTCACTTTCAAAATGCCACATTTGTTTCAAATTGTTGCAAATCCACGATAAACTGATCATCTGTTGATATGAATTCAGCTCAGGAATCAAGTCGTTGTTCTGTTAACAGTTCTGGTTTCCAAATATATCCATCCAATATTTCAAGTTAGGGACCCATAAAAAGGTACTGAAAATAGAAATGTGGAACTTAGTTGAACTGATATCTTGAAACTGACTTCCTAAAAGAAATGTATTTTCCAGTTTTGTTTCATGCTTTGCTTTGTCTGTGGAGGAAATGTGTATTGCTTTATCTGTAGCTGAAATGTGTATTATCCCTTTCATTCATTTCAAATTTTCATGTTTTAAATTGTGCACCATATAGTTTTACACAAAATCTTCACTTCGATAACTATAAAGAGGAAAAAATAAAGTGGTCCTGCTTAATATCGGCAAAACTACATATTATACGGCATGCTCTTTCCTTAATCTTTTAATTATATACCAGTTCCATCAATTTTATCCCTATTTTTTTAAAACAAATTAAGTTCAGATTGGTTCTATTCTTAATTAACTCGCAATCATATATATGGTTACAAAACACATAATATAACATTGGTTATGTTGTGATGTATTTTTACAATATATAATGAAAGAGGTTGAAATGATAAATAATTTGATATAAGCAAGCTAGAATACATGCATACATATATACACACGTATATACACACGTACATACATACATACATACATACATACATACATACATACATACATACATACATACATACATACATACATACATACATACATACATACATACATACATACATACATACATACATACATACATACATACATACATTCATGCATACATACATGCTGATATTGTTACCAACACTTGTCTGCGTTTAAGGGCTTCAAATATTTTACAAAACATTTCAGCATACATACTCTAATCCAACGTCTTTGAAGGTCATCACAAGTTTTGTAAATCAATAAAATGGATACTCATTTTCACTGGTATCACGCATCATTGAATATCTTTGCTTCCTATCCATCGTATTAGCACTATATCTATCCGTTCAAATCCGCCACTGATATTTTTAACAGACAGTCTAGTAATTACACACCTAAATTTACAATTTACATGCCTCCACTGATGTTATTAAGCAGACAGTCTAGTAATTACACATCTAAATTTACAATTTACATGCCTCCACTGATGTTATTAAGCAGGCAGTCTGGTATTACACATCTAAATTTGTAAATTTGTAATTTACCTATATATCATTTTTTTCTCTCCATTTTTTAAAACATCTCTAAAATGAGACTTAGGGAGAAGAAGACGATAAAGTATTTTATTCGAATTGACAGTTATTTGTACTCTAAATTCGAATTTACAGTTATCTCTGTACTCTAAATTCGAATCTGTACTCTAAATTCGAATTGACAGTTATCTGTACTCTATGTTTGAAAATAGTTAATAAAGCATTAAAGTGAACAGAATTAGAAATATAATATCTCTGAATTCAAAATGCGATAGCAATATTTTACAGTCCCAAGTGATAGATTGCAGACAAGATGAATCCTTCCTAATTCATCATAGACATCTTTACTTGACGCTGTGATCTTCGTATTAAGAAGATACCTAAAAAAAATCGATGAAATCTTTCCCTTTGCATGTTAATTTTTTTTTTTTTTTTTTGAACACAAACCAGTGTTAGAAACAAATGCAACAGTAACCTCATTGTTCTGTCAAATGACATATAAATCATGGTTTATAACGTCAACCATCGCATGCAAAGAGTCACGTGGTTAGAATTCGAATGCCTTTAACCAAAGCTTCCTCAAATTTCCTCATAAGGACTTCCCCACCATGCTATAACGATCTGAATAAGCAAATAAATGTATGTCTGTTAATTGACCATTGTGAAGTTAATTTGATAAAGACAATTAAAATTCTATTTAAAGTCTGAGTTCTACTATCATGAAAGCTACCACTGCCCTGAAAGGTGATGGTGGCGCATACTTGGCGGAAAGGTGACACTAAAGGGGCAAATTGTTTGGTATTTTTATGTCAATGGATTTATTAGATATGGTGACTCATTTGGGACGCTTGTAAAAAAATAATTCCCGCACGGGAATTAATTATTTGCGCACGCAACTTATGTATCTTACGTGCGAGAAAATAATAACTCCCGGGCCGGGGTCAGAATAGGGCCAATAGTATATAGCGCACAGAAAATCATTAATTTCAGAACGAAGATAAGTACCGCCCGGGAGTTAATAATGGGAGTCAGTCCATCTTGTCAACTAAACTTGACAACGAAGACAAAATATGGCACGAGAATAAGGCCAGTATGATAAGTACTGCCCGGGAGTTAATAACTCCAGCACAGAATTTAATAATTTGCAAGTGCAGTTTAATAACGAGGGCTCGAAATAATAACTCGTGCACAGGACTTAGGTATATCACGATCAAATAATTAATAAATCGCGCACGGGAATTAATAGCTAGTGGAGACAAATAAATAACTCGCGAGCAGGAAATAATGAATGACACCACGCGCGAATAAATTAATATGTTCCGCGCGGGAAGTAATAACTCTGACACGGGAATATCATAACTCTCGCACAGAAAATGAATAAGTCGCGCGCATTGAAAATGAATAAGTCGCGCGCGGGAATTGATATTTTCCGCACAGAATATAATTAAGTTGCGTGCACAAATAATTTACTCCCCAGCACGAAATAATAATCCTTGGGTGCGAATTAAAATATTTTTTTTATATCGTCCTAAATGAGCTACCGTAGTGAATATTCCATTTTTTTGTAATTCATTTTAATATTTCTTTCTGTTAGGATATCAATAATAAACTGCTCTGGAATCGGCCTGAAATGTACTGCATGCTTTGAGGAAATGTTATACTAAAGGTCTACTTACAAGGGCTACTTACAACTGGTGATTTATCCAAACCGCATAATTTCAGATGTACTGTGTTTTTCTTTTTGAAGTAAAGTCGTGCAACCATTCCTAATTTATACTTATGCAGTCATCTAAAAAATATAAAATTTTAAATATGTTGACTGTTGATAGTATATCGATACTAAATCATCTTATATTACGTTTGGCTTGTAATACGAATCTCATTTGTAGTATTTGCATCACGTGATACGCAATTATATTAGTTCTTGGTATACCTCGTGTATATTTGTTTGTAGTATTTGCATCACGTGATACGCAATTATATTAGTTCTTTGTATACCTCGTGTATATTTGTTAGTAGTATTTGCATCATGTGATACGCAATTATATTAGTTCTTTGTATACCTCGTGTATATTTGTTTGTGGTGTTTGCATCACGTGATACGCAATTATATTAGTTCTTTGTATACCTCGTGTATATTTGTTTGTGGTATTTGCATCACGTGATACGCAATTATATTAGTTCTTTGTATACCTCGTGTATATTTGTTTGTAGTATTTGCATCACGTGATACGCAATTATATTAGTTCTTTGTATACCTCGTGTATATTTGTTTGTGCCCAAACGAAAACCTGACTTTGATTGAACCTCAGCACTCTGCTCTTAAAGAATTTGTTCAAATACTACTCAGAAGCATTCGAATGGTAAGATCGCTACTAAGTGGACAAATAATTAAGCATCTGCCAATATTAGCATGCATAACAAATATTGATGAAATAATTGTCAATTTAAATGAATTCTTCTTAGAAAAAAGTTAAATGTAAAATATGCCTCGTTTGCCAATTCTTCTTGAATTGAAGTCAGGGAGAATCAAAACGCTAATGTTCATAGTCCAACGCAACAAACCGAGTTCCTATGTAATACTTGGAGAATGAGAGAAAACTCACGATTTGTGATATATGTATCACAACGGTGTTTGTATACCTCTCTTTCTGTATATGTGTGGGGGGGGGTCGTGTTTATGGGTATCTCAGCCTGATTGTGTATATAAACATGATATTTTTTCTCCACAGAAGAAACCAAAAAAGAAAGAAAGAAAATAACCCCATGACATACCCTCGTCTGCAAAAGACTACACTAAATTGGAATTACGCTGACGGATATCGCTGCACGAATTCTGATGTATAAAATGGGTTCTGTTGTTGATCAGGTGGATTGGCATTAATTTTCAGGTTTTTCTTATTGGACTTTCCAATTTTTTTATTCTAAAAGAATATGTCAGCCACATTCCGTCATGGTGATAAGCACGCTAATTATGGCGTTTTAACTGAATCAAAAAAGCATTCCAAATGATTGTTATCACTAATAACGCGGACCCCTATTATTTTAACACGAAATATGTTTTCTTACACACAAACTGCTGTGTTCTTTTTATCGAGCGTGACATGAGAGAGCTGACAATATCTTTCTACTTATAAAAGGGTGCATTGTTTAAATGTTTCTTTGAAAATGTTTTGCAAGTTTCGTCGTCAGATTTCGGGGTCAGGGCGTTAACGCATCGGCCATCATTTGACAGAAACAAGTATATCTATTTAGAGATGAAATAAGTGATGTTTGCTCTAAAACGCTTTCATGATCATGTACAATAAATCTCTTTGTGTCGCACCCCTTGTCATGCCTTAAGTTTTGTGTTATTCAAAGCGAAAAACACATATACTAGTAGTAAATAAAACAGTGCTCTTTGAAAAAGAAAGAAGAAGGCAGACAAATCGTTAGTAAAATGGTTTGATTTAAATATCGAGTTTGGCTGATCTATTCATTAATACCTTGAAATAGAAAATCGCAACACGAATGGCAAGACATTAGATAAGAGATGAAAAATCTTAAGTGCATTAATTTTTGTATGTAATATGTCAAAATTAGTTTACTGTAATTAGCTTGTAATATGTCAGAATTAGTTTACTGTAATTAGCTTGTAATATGTCAGAATTAGTTTACTGTAATTAGCTTGTAATATGCCAGAATTAGTTTACTGTAATTAGCTTGTAATATGTCAGAATTAGTTTACTGTAATTAGCTTGTACATATGTCAGAATTAGTTTACTGTAATTAGCTTGTAATATGTCAGAATTAGTTTACTGTAATTAGCTTGTAATATGTCAGAATTAGTTTACTGTAATTAGCTTGTACATATGTCAGAATTAGTTTACTGTAATTAGCTTGTACATATGTCAGAATTAGTTTACTGTTATTAGCTTGTACATATGTCAGAATTAGTTTACTGTAATTAGCTTGTACATATGTCAGAATTAGTTTACTGTAATTAGCTTGTAATATGTCAGAATTAGTTTACTGTAATTAGCTTGTAATATGTCAGAATTAGTTTACTGTAATTAGCTTGTAATATGTCAGAATTAGTTTACTGTAATTAGCTTGTAATATGCCAGAATTAGTTTACTGTAATTAGCTTGTAATATGCCAGAATTAGTTTACTGTAATTAGCTTGTAATATGCCAGAATTAGTTTACTGTAATTAGCTTGTAATATGCCAGAATTAGTTTACTGTAATTAGCTTGTAATATGTCAGAATTAGTTTACTGTAATTAGCTTGTAATATGTCAGAATTAGTTTACTGTAATTAGCTTGTAATATGCCAGAATTAGTTTACTGTAATTAGCTTGTAATATGCCAGAATTAGTTTACTGTAATTAGCTTGTAATATGTCAGAATTAGTTTACTGTAATTAGCTTGTACAACATTGAATTTACGACAATATAAGATTACTATTAAAGTTGGCTAAATCTAAGTAGGTTACTGTTTTCATGTAGACTCTGAATTTGACCTTGCTTTATGTTACAGAGGTAGCTTATCTAGATTATTTTCAATTAATTGTTGATGCTCTCTTGGCCACAAAAGGTACCTTCCCAGGATTGTTTGCAATGGCTTATTGGTGCTTTGTTGTCTGAAATAGGTAACTTTTCTGGATTGTTTGCAATGGCTTATGATGCTCTCTTGGCTGCAATAGGTAACTTCACTTGATTGTTTGCAATGGTTTATTGGTGCCTTCTTGGCTCCAATAGGTAACGTACCTGTATTGTTTGCAATGGCATATTGGTGGTCTCTTAGTTGCAGCTGAGCTACAATAAGTGACTTTACATCAGAACATTTATGTTACTCGTATTAACCCCACCCCCCTACGCGATGCATGTCTTTGCTGGGTAATGACCTTTTTAATCATAACCGTATCTGCATCGAAGAGAATATTTGTCAACGGTGATCATGGTGAAAAAATGATATAATTATGGGATTTTGTTGAGTTCAATACATTGTATTGCTGAGCTGTGAAATATGATATTGTCCCACGCGAACTTAGAATATCCCCACGCACAATACGTTGTTTTGGAGAACTAAAACCACTGTAAGGAATCCAATACGTTGTATCACTGCCTAGCGCATGTGACCTTTCCAGCCAATCAGAATAATGAATAATTTGTATGAAAGTAATCATTTCAATTATATTCAAGAATATTTAGCAATCCAATCTATCAAACGTGTCAAATTTATTAGTCTTCCTAGCAATGAATAGAAAACCGTTTTATTAATTGACTCTAAAGTCAGTCTTCAATGATTTAGTGTGAACCCTTTTCAAGAGGTTATCAGCAGTGTCAGAGCTGTAAAATGCATTTTAAAACAACTGCTCCACACGAATAGAATTAAAAAGCTCTCCCCACATGAATACCATATGTCGGAAGAAGGAGAGGGGGTGGGGTGAGGTGGGGCTTAACTACTAGGCATATTTCTGTGAATCTGTCAACACTTTAGACTTCTAAAGGGTCAAGGAATATATTTTGGGAAAGGTAATAAAATGATGCTAAACTAAAAACACGTTGCACTAGTTTTCTAAAAACGTATCTAACAAGTTTTCTTCTTCCTCGGGGCAAATGTCATCCAGTATACTTAAAGTATTTATTTATAAATACGTATATCTGAATTCATCACACATTCTGAATCGTTCAGTTTGAGGAAAGAACAATGATTCTTTGAGCCCTAATTTGTGACCTACATCAGAGTAAAAAATATCAGAATATATAAATATATGTAAATTAACAAAGTTATCACACGAAATTTAGTACTTCAAATTATTAAAAGGGAATTATTGCGTCATAAAAAACATTTTTGTTATGAAAATACATGTACAGCTATCGTAATTACTCTGAGTTCAAACTGACCGTATTTTTCTTTTTAGTATGCAATGTCCGATACAGATCGAACTCTCTTCATTTTGGCCATGTTTTTCAGTTAGAGATCGATTTCTTGCAATATGTCTGCTAATTACAGGTAAGTAAGAAAATGTAAGATGCATATATTTTAAAAATACAGTTATGGCGGAATGTGATAAGTTATGTCCTTATAGGTAAAACTATTTTCTGTATAAAATTTTTTTTAACAAAATTGTTTTGGTTGTGGCGTGTTCACTACACGTCCCTTCGCCTGGAGAGTCCAGAAACCCATGGGTTATTTATAGCCTAATAATATATTTGTGGGGCAAAACAAAAGGTGCGAATTAGTAGATGGAGACGTATGTCTGTGATTAATTTTTTTTAAAGAAGCGAAATAATTAGAGACCGTCATCTCTTCACACCGATACATGTTTTTACTCTCATTTTGAGTTTGGCATAAAATAGAAAAGGTGCATAATTTTCAGCAATAATAAAGTGACACAAATTATAAAAATCATGCGTATTTTGTGCACTATACATATATAACGAATATTGAAGTTTGATTACAATACAAAATATTTCTAAAAGTTATTTCAAAAAAAAGAACATCATCACATAATGTGCATACAGAAACTGGTAAGTGAAGCAGACCATATCTTACAACTACTGAATAAAGATGGTGTCCTTTTTTGTAATGTACTTAAAGACGAATATCATTTTATCATTGAATGTGAAAGTTATTCATAGATCGTTGATTTTGAGTTAGGCCTAGTATATTACTTTAATGAATTATTAAATTGTCAGCATACAAATGTTATCAGAAATCTGGGTAATTTCATACACAGATCATTTATCTTAAAGTCTGATTTAACGAATGATAGGCAATATAACCTCTAATATATTTTAGATTTATACTGGATTTTTAATAATCATATATGTTGTTCAATGGTGTAACTAATCGTAACTAATCTGAAAACTGAAATTAATATTGTAATATAGTATGTACAGTTACAATAAAAACAATGGTGGATTCTATTGTACATTCATGGATTTTGAGAAGGCATTTGATACAATAAAATAGATAATCTTTGTGGTATAAATTTCAAAAACTAAAAATGAGCAGTAAAATATTAAATGTGCTTAAAGCACTATATTTGGATATAAAGGCTTGTGTTAGGACCATAAAAGGACGGACAGATACCTTCAATTGTCATTTTGGTGTACGTCAAGGTTGCATTCTGTCACCATTACTTTTTTCTTTATTTTTATATGACATTCAAAGTGAATTGTCAATTGACAGCTATGGTGTAGATAATAATGGTATATTAAAACGGTGTGTTTTGCTATATACAGATGATCGAGTAATATTTGCTGAAACACCAAATGAGATCCAGCGCTTACTTAATCGACTTTTTGAATCGTTTTGTGATGAGTAGGGAATTAAAGATTCATTTGGACAAAAGAAATAGTATGGCTTTCCTCAAAGGAGGATACCTACGGAAGCACGGAAAATGGTATTTTGGTAATCCCAAATTAAAAGTGGATTTATACTCTTAATATATAGGGATAGTAATATCTTCACGTTGTGTTTGATATAAATGCCAGAAAGTGCTATCTGAACAAGCTTCTAAGGTAGTATTCTCAGTCAAAGGCAAGTTAATTAGGTTTGAAAAATTGTCAATAGACCTACTGTTTCAATTTCTTTTATACTAAGATATTGCCTGTTCTATGGAGATACAATTTGGGTTTTTAGTAATGCGTTTAATATTGGAGAGTACATACAAACTATTGTAAATATGTATTGAAACTTACAAAATCTACTGCAAACAGTTTTCTATGGGTGAATTATGGGAGAAACAGTCTTAAAATCAGCATACATTATGAAGCCAATAAAATACTGGTTGAAAATACTTACAATGTCCAACAGTAGACTTCCCAGAATGTATTTTCCTATGCAGCTACAATGGTCGCAATCATAAAGTTGTAAGGTATGTTCTCATGAAATGAAATATATACTCATTTCTTATGGTTTGGGATAGGCTTGGTCCAACCAAGGTGCAGGAGATGAACTAATGCTTACGAAATTGTTCAAGCAAAGATGCATTACCATAGAAACCAATGCGAAACTTAATGAATTGGATAGATTAAGAGTCTACAAATTAATTAAGTTAGACTTAAGCCGAGAACCGTATCTTGATATTATAGAAAACCCATTGTACCATAGGTTATTTTGCAAGCTTCGAGGCATTTTATCTGAATGTGTCTCTTTTATAAAAGTGATATTGAAACGGAATATAAGTTTGTATGTGAGTGTAGAACTTTTAAACTGCATCGTAAACTGTATTTACATAAATATCTTTTTGTAAAAGCTTCAGAGGATACGTTTTTATCTGCACTGCAAAGTAGAAATAAACGTATATTGAACTCAATCAAATAATTCTGGCCCATCAAATAAACTGGTCGCAATGTTTAGCCTATCATGTGCTGAAAAAGGCGTTAAACCCCACAAAATCAAATCAAATTCTTTGACAACCTATAGAACTTTCAGCATACAATCTGAGAAATAGTTCATACCCGTTGGACCTGATATTGGATATTTTGTACTGCCCTTTTCTTGCTGCTTTCCTCAGTCGCTGTTAAATTAAGTGACAGTTTGGTTGCCAGAATTAAAAACAATGGTCAGTTTGAAGGTAATACATCCTTGTCACAGTGATTTTTTTCTCTTTCCTTTCCCGCAACTTATATTGCTTCCTCTTTCAGATTTGATTCCACTGACAGATGTAACAACTGCTAAAATGTATCATTCATTGTAATGACACCCCTACATATTGGGATTACAATTCTTGATGAAATACCAGTACAAATGGATGCTATAATTTTCTTTATATTTCACGGGTTGAAAGCCCCTTCCCCTACTCCGAAAAAATGTTTAATAACGCATGCAAAAATATTCGTGGTTATTTTGACATAAGAACCAAATGTATAAAACAGCTCTTAAAAAACAGAATGTGGTGTAAAATGAACCATTGGCTTTTGCACAGTGATGATTGTAAAAATGTTAAGATATTGTCGGAAGATAGATATTTTCGTAGAAATAATGTACAAACGATGGTAACCTCTGTCCATACAGGACCATTCTGAACCTAACATATAAATTAAAATGGCTAAAGCCAGGAGGTTAGACATTGTGTTATGCTTCACCTCTGTCAGGTTGGTCACTCATCCGACGTGTAAATTAAGGTCTTTTGAGTGCAATGCAACATACAAGAGATAGGGGATACGTTCTGAGTGGCTGCTGTATATTTTCATTAGTCCTTTTCTACACTCTTAAAGAAAAGAACTCATCTGTCTCAAGATGCCCTATCAACAGATGACATATGTAAACAGTATAGAACTCATCTGTCTCAAGATGCCCTATCAACAGATGACATATACAAAGAGGATAGAACTCATCTGTCTCAAGATGCCCTATCAACAGCTGACATATCTAAAGAGTATAGAACTCATCTGCCTCAAGATGCCCTATCAACAGATGACAATGTAAAGAGTATAGAACTCATATGTATCAAGATGCCCTATCAACAGATGACAATGTATAGAGTATAGAACTCATCTGTCTTAAGATGCCCTATCAACAGATGACATATGTAAAGAGTATAGAACTCATATGTCTTAAGATCCCCTATCAGCAGATGACAATGTAAAGAGTATAGAACTCATATGTCTTAAGATGCCCTATCAACAGATGACATATGTAAAGAGTAAAGAACTGATATGTCTTAAGATCCCCTATCAACAGATGACAATGTAAAGAGTATAGGACTCATATGTCTTAAGATGTCCCATCAACAGATGACATATGTAAAGAGTATAGAACTCATATGTCTTAAGATCCCCTATCAACAGATGACAATGTAAAGAGTATAGAACTCATATGTCTTAAGATCCCCTATCAACAGATGACAATGTAAAGAGTACAGAACACATATGTATCAAGATGCCCTATCAACAGATGACAATTTAAAGAGTAAAGAACTTATATGTATAAAGATCCCCTATCAACAGATGACAATGTAAAGGGTATAGAACTCATATGTCTCAAGATCACCCTATCAACAGATGACAATGTAAAGAGTATAGAACTCATCTGTCTCAAGATCCCCTAACAACAGATGACAATGTAAAGAGTATAGAACTCATCTGTCTCAAGATCCCCTATCAACAGATAACAATGTAAAGAGTAAAGAACTCATATGTCTCAAGATGCCCTATCAACAGATGACATATGTAAAGAGTATAGAACTCATATGTCTCAAGATGCCCTATCAACAGATGGCAATGTAAAGAGTATAGAACTCATATGTCTTAAGATCCCCTATCAACAGATGACAATGTAAAGAGTATAGAACTCATATGTCTTAAGATCCCATTTGAACAGATGACATATGTAAAGAGTATAGAACTCATATGTCTTAAGATATCCTATCAACAGATGACAATGTAAAGAGTAAAGAACTCATATGTCTTAAGATCCCCTATCAACAGATGACATATGTAAAGAGTATAGAACTCATCTGTCTTAAGATTCCCTATCAACAGATGACAATGTAAAGAGTATAGAACTCATCTGTCTTAAGATTCCCTATCAACAGATGACAATGTAAAGAGTATAGAACTCATCTGTCTCAAGATTCCCTATCAACAGATGACAATGTAAAGAGTATTGCCTATATCATTGTGCAATTTAATGAAGCCGCAGTCTTGAAAGTTATACTTCATTCCTACCCATCACCATAATGGTAGGAAGCGATATAAATGACACGTGCCTAAGCTTGAAGTAGAATCTAAGTTTTCTGTCAGTCTTCTCTCACTTTGAATGAACGGATTGAATTGTTACTCTATATGATCAAGGTCGATGTTTTATAAAAACATTTATCATGAAATACACTTTTACATCAATATGTCTGTCTCAAAATAGTCCAAAGTTCAAGGTACTGAAAGAATATTTTGTTTCTAATATATGGAAATGCCCCGTTTAAGAACCTTTCTATTTGTTCACTGGTATCTGAAGAGACCTATGTGATAACAATACTGACAGGTATCCATGTTTCCTTCAAAATTGTTTTTGGGACAAACAGTAAGAAAAGGGGGATATATATGATGTAAGTACTGCCATATAATATTATTTTATTTAGTAGGGAATATATTGAAGGTTCCTTTTTCTCGTGGCAAGAATTCATTCAACTGTTTTGTAATATCCACTCTTGGATTGGCATTTCGAAAATTGCAGAGGTTACTGGAAAACCCAAATATTACCATGTGTGCCTTTTGCTAGAATTTCTTTTCATAAAGAAGTAAGTTATTTCACATTAAAATCAAAAGAAATCATTATTAGTTTTAACATCACATCTGTCTGACTAATGACCTGTGTCGAATTCGACAAATGTCCTCGAATAAAATGTGTGTGGATGGTATAATAGAATGTTTTCTCTCGTTTCTTTTCTACCTGCTTGAAGAAAACGAAGTAAATTACTTCCTGCTTGCAAGGCATGGTCATCTTAAACTGTTCCTATGTCCGTGTATGGATGCTAACATATTCACTTGTGTAGATCTACACAAAAGTATACACAACACACGGACCTTGATAGATCCCGAAGTAGTACTGGGCAACATCTCCTCTACGACGCCAATAAAAAAAAAGTCTTACGCCAGATTAAAGGAACGTGATATGGTTGTATGCGTATCTTCATATAAACGTTTTGGAGTATTTATTTGTAGTGTAGGTATCTTATTTAGTCTGAAAGGAAAAGTGCTTCCGATGGGGTTCGTAATTTTTATCATCCAACAAAGAGAAGATGATATTCGGGCCATGAAAGTGAAGTAAAATATGAGATTTCCTTAAACAAAGTTAAGGGGAGAATATTAGTCAGCTGGACATAATACTGAAAGAAAAAGAAAAGCGAATCCACACTGAGGACATTATGATCCCTATCCTGAGATTAATAAAGTTTGATTGCAAGGTTATGTATGTGTCGAGGAAATTTGGTCCCTAAACGCCATTAGTAAATATTGATGCTCCTGAGAAATAAGTCATGTGATTCGTAAATTCCAGACAATTATCCGATTTAAATAAAATGTGATTTCAAATATTAAGATTATTTATACATTTTTCCTGTGTTTCCAGGGACAGGAAGCGAGACAACGAAAGCTATTATCTCTTTTGTTATATGGGTATGTAAATATATACACAGATGTAAAAATATAAAAAGCAATTGAATTTTAATTGCAAAAACAACAGTTTGCAACTACTTCTAATGACCCATCGTTTTTTTGGTGGCTTCAACATGGCGGCCAGTATTTTTGGTAGAGGAAGAAGCCGGGAAAAACCCCGGGAAGAACCAGCGACCAACGGAAAGCTACTGGCAAGCTTTCTCACATACCCGAGCCCGAGACTCGAACCCACACGGACAGAGGTGAGAGGTGAGATGTCAGTGATCTGTAAAGGCGAGTGCCTTAAACCATTCGGACACCCGGGGCCCTCACCCACTGTAATACTATTGGACCTTTATGTCTTCGTATAGCATTTTCAAAAGAATCTGATAAAACACACATATCTAGGGCTATCAAACTGGGGCCATTAGTCTATATGCGAAACCAGCTATCTTGCTGTCTGCTTTCAAGTGTAGAGCAATGGAAGAATCTTAATGTCACACATCGATTTCATTGATGAAGCTTTCTGATATAATATTACATCAAACGTTCAGGATGTGGATATGAGCAACAGAGATTTCTTTAAAAGAATTTGTTAAGATGGTTGAGTGAAATCAAGAAATAAGATTCTGAATATGGAGACCAGTCTTTTTTAAAGGAGTTGTTTTATTGTATGGGATAGCTAGCAATTAAGCCTTAATTATTTAATCTTTATCTTACATACATACACTTTAGTTCTTTATAAGCTAAACTGTGTAATGTAATCGGTGAAATGAGGGCCAATAACAGTAGTTTGGCGGAGAGCAAAGACATCAGGTACTCTTATCTCATTTCCATGGATGCGACTCTTCCGAAAAATTATGTAGCACCGCTTCTCTGTCTTTTTAGGTTTCCACAGATAATAACAAATGGCTAAATCAGCTGATACATATAACTGTGTTTAAGGCAGGCAGTGCACAAATCAAAATAATAAAATATTCAAACTGATATACATAATAATTTCTTATCATTACCACCTAGTTGGCCTTTTGGTGGTTTGTAAGGGATTTGAACAACAAACCTTTTCCTTTCCTAATATCAAATTCCTTTTTTAGATTTCTACTTTCAGGTGACTCATGTAAAATCTGCCCTGAAAAGACCAGTAAAATCTTAATACGCCCTCTATTTATTCCGACAACAAGGGGCGGAATTTTCAATATAATCCGATGCATTTTTCCAACTGAAATACCTGGGGCATAAGAATAATTCTGTCACTCATCAGAATCGCCCTATTCCTCAGATTATGCACATCATTGATAAAACCACATTTTATTCGACGTCTCTTTCATACGAATGGCGAACATAAAATATGAATAATAACGAAACCATCAGAACGTGTATTTTTCACACGATCTCGCGTCGAAATAGCGTTCTGCTACTATGTCGCAAAAATATTTTCTTTGGACAGCTGAGAGATCTTTTAGACCATGAGGCAAGAAATCCTTCTACAAAATACTTTCGAAGATGTGATCGTGCATGGTCACATAGTACGCGAACGTGTCGGAAACAATTATGTCTGAGCTCGAACTCTACGTCAAGTTCATGTGTAACAAACAAAATACTACTTCGCAAAAGGAGATTTCTTACTGCAATTATTGTTTTGATTTAACATCAATTCTTGTCAGCATGAAAAGTACTATGGGTTGCTGGATAGGTACATAGGTAGGTACATAGGTAGGTAGTTAATCTGTCTGTTTCCTGTTTTCATTAAATCTTCAAATTATGTAAAAATTAATCCTCTTAGAAACCTTTCAATCAATAGTTACTATTCTTTGTTTGACCTAGTGCGATTTCTTCTGGAGCCTGCAACATTTTGTGTGACATACATCCTTAGAGATTGAGTAAGAAAATCATAAAAGTTGACATGAAAACCAGGTTTTTCTTTCCCTCCATATAATTTACATATAAAAAGGGACTATCAAGAATAATACTGCTGATCTATTTCAGATTACTTACGATGAAAAAGAAACGTCTCTTCACACTGCATATTTCTAATCTGAAAAATGGCGAACACATGAAAGTCAGTTGTTTTAGTTAAATTTGTGGATCAGACAACTTTGCTTTTCATGTTTCACCAGAATTAAACTCATTTGTTCAGCCAAATCGTATTTTCTTTTTCGCTAATGACATTTCGGGATAAATATTTCATTGTGATTTTGTGTATGTAGATCACTTATGAAGCTCTTTTCTTCCATTTAAACAAACATACGGACTCGAGAACAAAAGTGGACTAATATATCCCTTAAGTCCAAAATAAATAGAAAAGGAGAAACACAACCGTTTTAATTTAGATTGTTTTTTTATACATAGTTGATCAGTTTAATAGAGGTGACCCATATGAATCAGGGCTTGGCGTAGTATAATGTACTACAATGGATTCATGAATATGCTTATAAAATCTACATGTATCTATGTTAAAAACAAACGCTGTTTCCAAAAGCGCGCATATAGGTCATTCTTATCGCCTACCAAGCTTATAACAATACTTAGTCATGATACATATACGTGTATATATGATGGTTGTTTTGCATTCAGGTGAGATTATTGCGTATGTACCGGATACTATTGTATTTATTTGATAGTAATTACACACATTCTTGATATGTACAAGTACGTAGATAGAGCAATGCAATAGAGTATGGATAAAAAACAATCAATAGGACATACATAACAAGAGTATGGATACAAGGTAATCAAACAATACATACATAAGAAGAGTATGAATACAAGGCAATCAATCAATAGGACATCCATCAAAAGAGTATGAATACAAGGTAATCAAACAAAACATACATAACAAGAGTATGGATACAAGGTAATAAAACATTTATAACAAGAGTATGAATACAAGCCAATCAATTGTACATTCATAACAAGAGTATGGATACAAGGCATTCAGTGTGACACACATAACAAGAGTATGGATACAAGGCAATCAATCGTACATTGATAACAAGAGTATGAATACAAGGTAATCAATTGTACATTTATAACAAGAGTATGAATACAAGGCAATCAATTGTACATTTATAACAAGAGTATGAATACAAGGTAATCAATTGTACATTTATAACAAGAGTATGAATACAAGGCAATCAATTGTACATTTATAACAAGAGTATGAATACAAGGCAATCAATTGTACATTTATAACAAGAGTATGAATACAAGGCAATCAATTGTACATTTATATAACAAGAGTATGAATACAAGGCAATCAATTGTACATTTATGACAAGAGTATGAATACAAGGTAATCAATAGGACATTCATAACAAAAGTATGGATACAAGATAATCAATAAGACATTCATAACAAAAGTATGGATACAAGGTAATCAATAGGACATTCATAACAAAAGTATGGATACAAGGTAATCAATAAGACATTCATAACAAGAGTATGGATACAAGGTAATCAATAAGACATTCATAACAAAAGTATGGATACAAGGTAATCAATAAGACATTCATAACAAAAGTATGGATACAAGGTAATCAATAGGACATTCATAACAAAAGTATGGATACAAGGTAATCAATCGGACATTCATAACAAAAGTATGGATACAAGGTAATCAATTGTACATTTATAACAAGAGTATGAATACAAGGCAATCAATTGTACATTTATAACAAGAGTATGAATACAAGGTAATCAATTGTACATTTATAACAAGAGTATGAATACAAGGCAATCAATTGTACATTTATAACAAGAGTATGAATACAAGGCAATCAATTGTACATTTATAACAAGAGTATGAATATAAGGCAATCAATTGTACATTTATAACAAGAGTATGAATACAGGGCAATCAATTGTACATTTATATAACAAGAGTATGAATACAAGGCAATCAATTGTACATTTATAACTTGAGTATGAATACAAGGTAATCAATAGGTTATTCATAACAAAAGTATGGATACAAGGTAATCAATAAGACATTCGTAACAAAAGTATGGATACAAGGTAATCAATAGGACATTCATAACAAAAGTATGGATACAAGGTAATCAATAAGACATTCATAACAAGAGTATGGATACAAGGTAATCAATAAGACATTCATAACAAAAGTATGGATACAAGGTAATCAATAGGACATTCATAACAAAAGTATGGATACAAGGTAATCAATCGGACATTCATAACATGAGTATGCATATAAGGCATTCATTGTGACACACATAACAAGAGTATGGATACAAGGCAAGCAATACGACATTCATAACAAGAGTATTAATACAAGGCAATTAATAGGACATTCATAACAAGAGTATGGATACAAGGCAATTTATAGGACATTCATAACAAGAGTATGGATACAAGGCAATCAATAGGACATTCATAACAAGAGTATTAATACAAGGCAATTAATAGGACATTCATAACAAGAGTATTAATACAAGGCAATTAATAGGACATTCATAACAAGAGTATTAATACAAGGCAATTAATAGGACATTCATAACAAGAGTATTAATACAAGGCAATTAATAGGACATTCATAACAAGAGTATTAATACAAGGCAATTAATAGATCATTCATAACAAGAGTATGGATACAAGGCAATCAATAGGACATTCATAACAGGAGTATTAATACAAGGCAATTAATAGGACATTCATAACAAGAGTATTAATACAAGGCAATTAATAGGACATTCATAACAAGAGTATTAATACAAGGCATTTAATAGGACATTCATAACAAGAGTATTAATACAAGGCAATTAATAGGACATTCATAACAAGAGTATGGATACAAGGCAATCAATGGAACGTACGAAATAAAAGTATTTTGATGAGGAAATCACTCAATCAGCGAAAGCTGTTAGAACCATATAAATAAATGTATGAACCTGATAAATTGATTTCCAAGATAAAATATGTTGTCAAAAATGTGTCTACAGCATTTATAACAAGGAAAAAAGTTCTGCAAACCTTTAGCATGAATAGTACTTTTCATGAATAGGAGGTAAATAGTGTGATATTATTTATGCATGTATGTAACTCACCATATTCTTTTGATAGTCAATTAAAACTTTATTCTATATTGCAGTAAAATTAAAATGTCCATACAGTTTAAAATTGTGTACTTTTTATGTATTCATTCCATCTGTATGCCATTAGAAACAATCCTGAAAGGTCTAATTACACATTGCTATCATTTGCTCCTTGATACAGTAGGAAATGTTAGTAATGGATTGTCAATAGTTTCTGATCTTCTCACATCAGCTAATTAAGAGCTGTTCAAAATTCACATCAACTCCAACATGCATGTTAAATTATAAATATGCCTTATCAATGAAAACAGCCCGTTGCCATACCCGATCGTCAGTACAGAACGGGGGAATTGTAGTGAACTGTAGTAAACACGTAGGACTGAATACATTTATTTCCATCTTTATGTAGGTTTGTGCCGCCTACTCAGTGTGATCTGGATGCTTGTTTTCGATTGATACAAAAGCGATGTTGATTTGTGGCAGTTTTTACATCAATGCATTATTTTCAAAGTTATCAAAAATACAAAACTCAGGAAGTTCCGTTTGTTCATAGTGCGGAATACTGTTTCGATTTTCCTGTTTGAAGGTTCAGAAATGACATGTAAGACGCCTGGTATTGTCTTATTTCTTAACTGACTTTAGATAGCGTGCGTTTTATATTTTTCTGAAGAAAAAAAAAAAAAAAAATAACAACAACAATCTGCATTCATTATATATATATATATATATATATATATATATATATATATATATATATATATATATATATATATATATATATACACACACACAACTTGTATATACAAACATTTTTTTATTTCTTGTATTTATTTAGCATTGCCGATTGCCGCACTAAGAGCTATTCGGTTATTAGAACTGTTAAGTCAGCAAGAATATCATGGCAGGTTGAGGTAAGCAGTAGAACGTAAGTGTAGAACTTTAGTGATATAGTTTCCTTTTTTATATTAGTACTCCTAATGTATGAGTACAATGCATCCATTTGTTCATGTAATGGAATTTAAGTATTTGGACAGACCCCCATGGGAATGGGAGGTGGGGTGGAAGTGAGTTAAGACAGTTCTTGGGAATAAGGAACATCTGTAGATATATGTTCTAGTGGCTATGATCATATAGGTGATACCTATAGGCGAGATGAATAGTTCAGTTGGTAGGTCAAAAGGGTATGGATGATTTTAACAAATAAATCTTGTTTTCCCACGTCCTTGTTCTCAAGTTTCCATATGTAGTTATTCGATCATGTGTATGACAGTTATTGGCTCTCTGGTATTACAAATATTGAACGTGTATCTTGCTGCTCTTCTTTGGACGTCTTCTATCTCGTGGATGATGTTATGATGGCAGGGATCCCAGATGATGCAAGCATACTAGATGATTGCACTTGTCAAAGGTAGTGTAGGATCTCGCTCTCACCTCCTGTCAACATGTATCTTTCTTTCTTTCTTTTGAAACGAATAGTTATGTTTGCCTTGGCTTTGCTTTTATCAACGTTAGTTTACCGTGATACATTGCGACTAATGGTAACACACCAGTATTTACTATACACTATTTCAACAAGAGCATGGTTTGAAGCTTATAGTTGAATCTAAGAGGTGTTCTATTCTTCGTAATAAGGAAGGTAAAACATCTGTGGGCGTTGAAGGCATTTTGCAGGTATTTTCCCAGTGTTCTATAGCTAGATGGTCGTTCTGATTATGTTGGTCAGTAGTAAAATTTAATGTACTATGTGATAACCAGTCATCAGCAAAAAAAACGATCATGAGATGAAACTGATTTTTGGTAATTCGAGTCGATAAAGCAGATAGATGATCTAACTCCATAAAGAATGACTTGCTGTGATCCGTCGGTTAGAAAACTATTTAACTAGCATATAATTGTAGTTTGAGGAGTTACTGGTTGTGGGGAACCTTATAAAAGCCTCAGAGAAATCTATAAATAGTAGATCCGTCTGTGTTTACCTTGTGATGTGTTCTTAACTATGTAATGAATGGTAACAGCTTGTTGACTTTCGCGGGATCTTCCTTTACAGAAATCATGTTGGTACTCTGTGATTATCTTGTGGTGATCAAGCCGATCCATGACGTTACTATGAATGATGTGCTTCATTAGTTTTGAGAATATTGACGTTAAAGAAACAGATCGATATTTGGAAGCCTCACTTCTCTCTCCTTTTTTATATATGGGTACAATGAAAATGAAAACCATCTTCGAGTCTTCTGGAATTTGGCCATCGTCACAAGATCTCTGGTAAATCAAAGCAAGAGGAGGGACTACATACAACAGATGCTATACTTTTATCAAATGAGGATGAATAGTGTCTGGTCCCGCTGCCTTGTGTGGTTTCAGATCTTTTAGCAGTTACTCAACTTCTTTCCTTTTAACTGCAATTGATGGCATCTTGGTGATGGAGCTATGTCCTAAATGTAACTCAGTGTTTTTCGATGTATAAGTACTTTAAAGCTGTTTGTTAAGACTCTCTGCTTTGTTGGATGAGTCACTGTATATGATACCATTTTCAGCTCGTAGTGGAGACACACCACTTGAGTCTTGTCTGGGGTTCTTGATGAAAGACCAGAAGCGTTTTGTTCATCATTCAGATCTTGACTAATGATGTTGTGTAAGTAGTCAGCTTGCGCATTTTGGATTGCCTTCAGAGAAACATACAGCTATAGATGTCTAGCAATGATACGAACAAAAAACGTCCAATGACAAACAATTTCACTTGAGGATGATACACGGGCCACGAAAAAGTAATAAATCAGATTGATGTAAAAGGAGGTGAAAAATAAAGAAAAGTATGCTTTACGCTAAAGGAGAGCAAAGTGTTACGACTCTTGGTCTTAAAAATATGTAACAGAAAGAAAGTGAAACCAACAATGTAAGTGAAATCAACAAGCAATTTATTTCCAAACAATTAAAGTTAAAATTCAAAAGACACTTACAATTTGTGAGTTAAATTCCAAATAATCCTAAATGTCCTAATCACAAGTCCAAAAAAATAAAATGTTCTGAATTAATTCAAATAGCCTTGAATATCCTGATGTACCACAAAGATGTAATCCAGAATGTATTTGAATGAGTTCACATAAATCCCAAAATCATATATTAATCCAAAAGTCAATGAGTACTTTATATTTCCAATGAACATTGTAAAGAAATAATTCCTCTCAAATTATATCTAATTTCAACAACACAACTAAAATAGATTCCTTACAGACTGATATTTTAGAACCGAAATTCTAGAATAGGAATGAATTTGTTTACCAAAATCTGTATATAAATGCACATGCCTACATGACCTATGTCACAAAAGTCTAATTGCGAAATGTCTATGAACATTCTGACCTACCTGACATACGTCACAAAAGTCTAACTGCGAAATGCCTATGAAAATATTATCTAAACAACTTGACAAAAGTTAAGTATGTATCTTCAAATAACCACACAACTTATTAATCATATACAAAAGTTAAGTTTATAAACATCATACATAGCAAAAGAAAACAAAAGAGAATAACATGTAAAAAATTAAAAACCTTAATATGGGCCGAAAAGTTAATTCATTACAAGTTTCTTGATTGGTTTTCAAATGTTGTTCTTTCCAGCATGTGTGAAATTGAAATTTTCATCTGAAGGAAAATCTTTGAATAGTTCCGATGCGCCCTCCTGCGTGTAGTAAGTGGCAATTAATGGGGCTACATTTTTTGATCTGGGATGCGTTCCATGGTGATGTTCACGCTGAAAAGTCTGGGACTTTTTCAACGAGTTAGGTTCATATATGACTCTGCATTTGAAGTATTTACCCATTTTTGCTTTTATCTTTGTTTTGGATGCTCATTTTGGGATTCCTAAACTTACTTGGGACTTTATAGCCAGGATTGTGCTGATTTGCCATTAAATCCTATCCATTCATTTATACTTCAAGATGTTTGCATTTTCAGCACAAAAAAAAAATGACGAATTCAATTGCCATAGGACACATTTGGGCTACTCTGAATACATTTTCTAACACTCCAGTTGGCATGGAAGACAATAAAGGTACGCAAAAGTATTCGACAAGAGGTCTGGAGTTCCATTGCAAAGACAATATTTTTCATATTATCTCTATTAGTCAATCCTCTCACCTCTCTCTTTTCTAATGCTATGTGATAGAATTTCTCTTATTTTGACAATTTCAGTCTAATTGCATATATTACGTAATTGACTGTATCTTTTACTTCCGGCCATATGGATACTGGTTTTCTTACATTAATAATCGCAAAGTTTTGATCGGAAAGTTTTGCGTGATAGTATCAATAATGAAAGTCAAACTTGTAAAGGTAACAAGATTATTGATGTCATGAAACAGCAAGAGTTTAGTGTGTCCATGTATTGGACAATGTTTTCTTCGAATTATTTCTATAATTGATCACATTAAAGACAAATTTCATCGCACAAGGTAAACTAGCATGCCTTAATATTAGCTATAGGTAAACTAGCTTGCCTTAATATTAACTATAGGTAAACTAGCATGCCTTAATAATAACTATATGTAAACTAGCATGCCTTAATATTAACTATAGGTAAACTAGCATGCCTTAATAATAACTATAGGTAAATTAGCATGCCTTAATAATAACTATAGGTAAAATAGCATGCCTTAATAATAACTATAGGTAAACTAGCATGCCTTAATAATAACTATAGGTAAACTAGCATGCCTTAATAATAACTATAGGTAAACTAGCATGCCTTAATAATAACTATAGGTAAACTAGCATGCCTTAATAATAACTATAGGTAAACTAGCATGCCTTAATAATAACTATAGGTAAATTAGCATGCCTTAATAATAACTATAGGTAAAATAGCATGACTTAATAATAACTATAGGTAAACTAGCATGCCTTAATAATAACTATAGGTAAACTAGCATGCCTTAATAATAACTATAGGTAAACTAGCATGCCTTAATAATAACTATAGGTAAATTAGCATGCCTTAATATTAGCTATAGGTAAACTAGCATGCCTTAATATTAGCTATAGGTAAACTAGCATGCCTTAATAATAACTATAGGTAAACTAGCATGCCTTAATAATAACTATAGGTAAATTAGCATGCCTTAATATTAGCTATAGGTAAATTAGCTTGCCTTAATAATAGCTATAGGTAAACTAGCATGCCTTAATATTAGCTATAGGTAAACTAGCATGCCTTAATATTAGCTATAGGTAAATTAGCATGCCTTAATAATAACTATAGGTAAACTAGCATGCCTTAATAATAACTATAGGTAAATTAGCATGCCTTAATATTAGCTATAGGTAAATTAGCTTGCCTTAATAATAGCTATAGGTAAACTAGCATGCCTTAATATTAGCTATAGGTAAACTAGCATGCCTTAATAATAACTATCGGTAAACTAGCATGCCTTAATATTAGCTATCGGTAAACTAGCATGCCTTAATAATAACTATAGGTAAACTAGCATGCCTTAATAATAACTATAGGTAAATTAGCATGCCTTAATAAAAACTATAGGTAAATTAGCATGCCTTAATATTAGCTATAGGTAAACTAGCATGCCTTAATATTAGCTATAGGTAAACTAGCATGCCTTAATAATAACTATCGGTAAACTAGCATGCCTTAATATTAGCTATAGGTAAACTAGCATGCCTTAATAATAGCTATAGGTAAATTAGCATGCCTTAATATTAGCTATAGGTAAACTAGCATGCCTTAATAATAACTATAGGTAAATTAGCATGCCTTAATATTAGCTATAGGTAAACTAGCATGCCTTAATAATAACTATAGGTAAATTAGCATGCCTTAATATTAGCTATAGGTAAATTAGCATGCCTTAATAATAGCTATAGGTAAACTAGCATGCCTTAATATTAGCTATAGGTAAACTAGCATGCCTTAATAATAGCTATAGGTAAACTAGCATGCCTTAATAATAACTATCGGTAAACTAACATGCCTTAATAATAACTATAGGTAAATTAGCATGCCTTAATATTAGCTATAGGTAAATTAGCATGCCTTAATATTAGCTATAGGTAAACTAGCATGCCTTAATATTAGCTATGGGTAAACTAGCATGCCTTAATAATAGCTATAGGTAAATTAGCATGCCTTAATAAAAACTATAGGTAAACTAGCATGCCTTAATATTAGCTATGGGTAAACTAGCATGCCTTAATAATAGCTATAGGTAAATTAGCATGCCTTAATATTAGCTATAGGTAAACTAGCATGCCTTAATAATAGCTACATTTCATTCGTACCTAAATATTTTTGGTCTCAACACTTGGCGTGAATTCCTGTTCATTGGCACTCTAATGACATATCTTTTAATCTTCCGTAAATGTGTGCATGCTTAAATAAAAAAAAAGTTGCAGGTGGGCCATAGAAACACTTTGCTTTAAACGCAAAACTCCAGTCATAAACCTTTCTCTACTCTTTTAATCTCAATAGGCGGAGCGATTTAAGGCAGCAACAACAACGGTACATTTTCCCAGCGCGAGCTAACAAAGAGTCGCAATAATTTTGTCATGATTTTGTCTCAGTTCGCTGCACAAATATTTGCAAATCATTGATCAAGCCAAATTTTATTTATGTGCTTTCTTAATGCGATGAGTGAACATTATTGAATAGAATAATATATCCACCAGAACGTGTATATTTTTCACACGCTTTCGAGTCATAATAACACACCACCAAACGGTAGTACAAATAACCCCCTTTTTTGACAAACAGGAAATATTATCAACACCACAATGCAAGAAATTCTTCCCTGTGTTTAGGTGTAGGAGCATTACTTATTTACGCTATTATTTGCCCCCACCTCAATCCTCCACCAAAATAAAATTTAAAAAAAAATAAATAATAAAAAAAACGGAAAATAGCAAGTGTCATATACTTAATTATGGGTTCCTTGAGAAAGTAATCAATTGTCTTGCTTCTGCAAAGCGGTTTTGTGTGTAGAAAAGGAAAGAATATGTTATTTTGAATATCTTTTAGAACTTTTACAACTTTTTTTCCTATTAAAATTCATTAAGTGTCTTCCCGGTGTGACGTTACTGAAAGTATTGATATCGGTTCATTGTTTCCAAAATAAAGAAATCCGTACCAATATATGTTGAAGGAATTATGCATAAGAGATGCTGGATCACTGTTATATCATTTAATAATATCAAAGATTGAAATAAATGAATCATTAGGGAGTCACGAGAGAATAGGAACTTTTTTTTCCTTGAAAACATTTATGGAATTTTATTTGGATGCAAATATAATTAGAAAAAAAAAGCGTATGATTTGCATACGACCTTAATACGAGTCATGTTATTGGCGTGCATCAGAGACGCACAACAATTCTGGTTAACTTGGGCTTAGCCCGCTTTGAAGTGTTTTGTTTTTACTATAGATTTTAGTAAGTTTTTGTTTTGCAACGAGAGTAAAGATAAAGTGTCTTGACTAAGAAAACAACACGGCACAAGACCCCGCCTGGTGCGGGAATCGAACCCTGTACTCCTGCGTAGGAGTCCAGCAGGCTAATCACTGAGCTACCATGCCTCTCTGACCTTTTATTTTATTTAGTGTAATCGACAGTTGGTACATTTTTAAAAAAAAGAATTGTGAATATAATTCCGTTTCATTTAACAAACATTTAAAAGGTTTCACAAATAGAGAATTTACAAAATATTCGTTTGAAAATTAATTTACTAATCTTTTCTACTTCCTTGGTATAGTTAACAATACCGTTTTGAAAATAATGCACTTATTTTTGCTGCTTGTAAAAATCGTAATTCTTGTAATCTTACCTTTGAATTCTAAGATTTAAAATTTTGCTGTGTCTAAAAAACAAAACTTCTGTTCAGTTGTGTTAAGTGCAATATTTCCTATGTCTTTAATAATAAATAACTATTGATCGAAATTTGCCTGTAAAATGGATTTAAAATCGAATATAATAAGCTGAAAGGCGGTAGACGTGCTTTTTGCCTGAAAGAATGTTTTATGGTAGGAATCGTGTATAAAGTCAACTGTTCTACACTGAAAAAATCTGTAAATGGTGAACCAGACAGGAAGTCGGCTAATTTTGGTTGACGTGTAGTTTGTATTGGGTGATATTCAAAAATTATTAGCAGGCCAATTAATCAAACTTGTCATTTTGTTGTAATTCTTCTCCGATTCCGGAGGGCATTTTGTATGAATGGGCGCATGGGGTTAATATTCAATAGCTTTTGTACAGATCTTTTTCTACTAATGTATTAGAATATCGGGATCGGCACCCCAACATGCATTTTCATGTGACATGAACTTTACCGGAATTAAACTGACCTGCTGTCATCGTTAAATGTATTGGATATGGCATGGGAAAATTATGGATAGCCTGTTCCATGAGGGTTTTTTTTGTTTGTTTGTTTTTTTTTTTTGTTTTTTTTTTTGTATAGCTTTTTTTCCCCTACTCGTTCCACTCCATTACCCTTTACTTTTTGTACATATTTGACATTTTGTTAACCCGGAATTAGTGTGCTTGCTTTAAATCGCTTTCAACGCCATTCTGAAGATTATAGAATTATAAACATCAAAAGCATTATTATCCGCTTAGGGAGCATTTTCCGTTTAGCAGGCACGATAAAGGCACTCTATTAGCGCCTCTGATTGTTCAAACAAACATTTTAAATGTTAGTCACAATTATACGTTACACTCTAAAAGCAATTGATCAACTTCGTTGAAAAAGTTACAGGAGATAATCCAAGAATTTAGTGTACATATAATTTACATTTTAACAACTTATTTTAGCTTGTGATGTGGCACAAAATATTAAATATTTTGTGTATTGATAAACACTGAATTGTTTAGATGCCCTTCATTTCAAAATCAGCTTGTTGGAGAAATTGACGAGAATAAAACCGAATGTAATATATCACTAAAAGCTCCCGACGACAGTTTGGTTAGAATCTTAGAATTTGACTGTCATCTCAAGCGGATTGGGGGGGGGGGGGTGACAACAGCGGGGGTGGGGGTGAGTGCCAAACATCCGAAACGTTTCCCAGAGTAAGTTTTCTTTACAGTTCGATGGTTAAAATTATGCCCTGGAAACACTTAAAATGCAGGAGCTTCCGGGGGATTCGCCCCCTGGGCCCCCACTAGGGGTTCCATCCCACAGACCCCTTGCCTACTTGTTAGTCCCCCACCTCCTCTCCAGACAACATTTCTTGATCCGCCCGTAATCATAATCTTCAACGAAGAAATATATCCGTGTTTTATCGCGTGGAATTCAGTAAAACCTTGTATGGGTAAACTGAGGAGAAAAGAACCATTTATATTACTGAAGTGTGTCTAAATTCCTGACAAAACAGTTCAATAAGCTCAAGGCATGCGTAAATTTGGTATTCCAAATAATTGCAATTCTTGTGACTAACATAGAGAGAATCAGGTATTTAAAATTTCACATGTGATTAAATGCGATAGAAATGGAAATATAATGGACAAA
The DNA here is from genome assembly GCA_029931535.1 of Margaritifera margaritifera. NCBI lineage: Eukaryota > Metazoa > Mollusca > Bivalvia > Unionida > Margaritiferidae > Margaritifera > Margaritifera margaritifera. Next base: position 322,040 of record JAQPZY010001173.1, read on the forward strand.
TATGGTCTTACATTTACATGGGATTGAAGTATGAAGCAACTACTGCTTGACCGAGCTCGTCCTATACGGCTCCATATCACACAGAACATATGGAATATCTACAACTCAGTCTTATGTTGTCTTTTATTATTATTCATTTCGAAGACAAGACAAGTATCAAAACAGCAAGTGTTCGAAAAGAGAAACCTTCGAATAAAAAGATATTAGAACTACAAGATTAAATCGAAAAGCGTCTTAAACGGGGTTAACCGAAACAAAACAGTCTTGGTTAACTCATTTCTGTTTCACTTATCCACGCCCTATGTGCCCATCTTCAGAACGTAACAAGATTTTTTTATCACAGTAACTATTCAAACATAACTATACAATAGCAGTAGGATCTCAGAGTAGTTTTCTTTCGAGATGTTTATATGAATTAGAAGGAAGTAAGGTAATTAATTTAATTATTATGTTAAATTTAATTATCTGAAAGACTGCTGACACATTATATATTTTGAAATGATACCTCTATGCAATTTTTTAAAATGCAGGAACGTAAATGCATTGAGTCATATTTCTTTATATGCTGATGATATGGTTACGTTATGGTTATGATAAAGTTACGTTATGGTTATGATATGGTTACGTTATGGTTATGATATGGTTACGTTATGGTTATGATATGGTTACGTTATGGTTATGATAAGGTCACGTTCTTTTAATAAATGAAATCTTAAGACTCAGTATAGTCCTCTCTATCCCAAGAATACAAAATAATTAGACTTACACCGTTAGACTTACACCGTTCATGTATTTGAACTTGTTTTTTACGATCTGTGAGAGTCTATTGTATTATTGTATACAACTGAACAGCATTGTCTTTTCCTGTGATAAATTTGACACACACACACACACACAGATATATATATATATATATATATATATATATATATATATATATATATATATATATATATTAATTCCCCTACGTAACAGCAGTTATTTGGAGTTAATTCTAAATATTATGTGCAGTAATCAGCGGTATGAAGAATATTTTGTTTTCACAAATAAATAGTAAATGGAAATATATAATTAAGAAGAAGGCATCTCTCGACGTTAATGTGTGTTGTATTAATAAAAGCAGAAACCATAATCACAACCACGAACAATATGATAAAACCACTTTGCTTATGAGGAAGAAATAAAAATTTTCTTCAAAAATAGATGAATAGGCAAATTTTCAATGATAAATACAGATGTATTTATTTGTTTATTGTTGAAAATATTAAATGCTTACTTTGTTAAACTGCTGCATGATTTAATCTCAAAACACGTTCTCTGTCTCCAAATGTTATATCAGATATGATTATCAAATTATGAATATGAATTTGGTACTTCGTTTTGCAAGATTCAAGATTCAATATTTTATTTTCATTTCAAGCCAATGCGTGGCACATGGAGTAAATAATATGTGTCGGGAGGGATAGTAACACATATACAAAGCAAATTGCTTCAAACATTCGGATTAAAGATCAATTCAACATAATTCCAAGTGATACATGTTTTCACAAAAATGGACATTCGAATAAAAAAGTGGAATTCGTCTCCTAATTGTTGACTTTGTCGTAAACAACATAGCCGTTCACTTTGATGAATGTTTTGTCATCGTCGTGATTCAATTCGTAAGCTATGATTATTTGTTTTAAATTTTGTAAGGAGTTTTCTGTATTTATCAGGCAAACAGAAAAGATAATGTTCTAAAGAAAATTAATTTTTAAATATCATATAATTTATGCCTCGAGATGAATTATTTAATTCAATAAGCCAAAGTTTGACTGAATTGATGTTTTAATCCTCTCTCAACTTCCTTAACTAACCACTGTGGGTTATACGTGAAATTTTCTTATTCACGCCAACGGTATGCAAGACTTGTGTCATAAGTACTTTTTTAATAAATGTATCCATTGGCTGTTGTAATTTTAATTTGTAGAAGTATGCAGCTCAGTAGAACGCCTATACAAAATCTTGGTCAGCTTACTGTCTTTACCTAAAAGTATTTTCGTCAAAAAAGAAAAAGCGTGAGTTCTGATCAACTTGAGATAGGGAATCGCATCAATTCTCAGTATATCATACAATCTTGTCTTTTAATAGATCAAAATCCAAACATTTTATTTTCCCCCACCCCACCCCCCAAAACAAATTAAAAATAAAAATAAATGCAAGGTTTCCAATAACTCTGTACATGTACTTTCAAAGCACCATATCTAACATCCCTACAAAAGAACTGGTAATATTAATTGATAAAAATAGTTTCAGTTGACAGCCGATTGGAAGTGATACATTTTTCTATACAGGTCAAACATAACTTTATTTAATTGTTCCAATCGTTGTTTTGTCGCTCTGCAAGAAACTTTCATTATAGTTATACAGAATTCCGAGATAACAATATGAATCAACATTTTCAAAAGGCTGACCTACTCAAATGGTTTCCATAATTGATATCTTCTTCTACTAAATCTTAATATTTTCGTTTCTGCTACATTTACTTTAAGGTTCCGTAGTATTCAACGTTGATACGAATGGTGTGATTCATTTTGTAAGCTGATCGTTAAGTCTGCTAATAAAACAGTGTCATCGGCATACAATAATAGCAACAATTTAACATAAATATTAAACTCTTGATATAAACGATCATTGATATACTGGACACCAAGTAAATTATTCTTTATGAGAAAAAAATTTCTGTCTTTGAGAAACAGCAAATAAGAATGGATAAAGTGTTTCCCCTTGTCGGACACCAATTTTACACATGATAAAAAGATGATTGTTTGTCTCCAAGTTTCACACATGACTAGATTAGCCTTTACATATTCATTGCTATATTGAGACATTCTCCGTCAGTTGGGGATAGAATAAGTTTATATCAAAATCCTTTCCACCACACAGTATCAAACACTTTCTGAAAATCAATAAACTCACAAAACATTTTTTTTTAGTTTGAGAGAGAACCAAGTCGACTACAATATGCAAAACGAAAATATTATTGGTTTAAAAGTAGCCGTTGCTGAAACCTGCTTGCAATTTCGTTATAGGTTCACTCTCTTCAGCGTATTTTGTTAATCTGTTACTTACAAAAGAATTGAAATGTTTTCCCAAACAGCTCAATAAAGTAATAGCTACATAAATATATGGATGTCTTATATCTACTTTCTTTTTGTATGTATGCATTATGCAGTCTGTCAGACATTGTACAGGTAGTATACCAGTATCAAATACTATACTGAACAAATGAACATAAATATGTGTTAGTAAATCACGTGTACTTATTATATATGCATTAATATCTTATCGTATGCCGCTTATTAGTATTTTTTTTCAATTTGGAAATGGCCTTTCTTACCTCATGTATCTTGAGAGGATAATTCAACTCCTTGTTTACAGTATTACTAACAAGATTACTGGGATATAGTCATAAATGTTAGGTCCATTTAAAATCTTAAAATACTAATAGAGTTCATTTAATGAATCGCATAGATTAGGATTATCGGATTTATTGTAGTTATTAAACATCTGCCAATATTACTCAGGTTTCATCTTGAAAGTTGTGTAATCTTACACTGGAAATTACGTTTATATATATTAGCATGAACTTTTAATATCGTTTTTCTAAGTTTTACTGACCACTTTTAATGCATGCTGGTTTACGCTTGTTTTGTTACGTAAATGCCTATTTATAGCAAAGTGAAACTGTTTTCGCTGTAACCTATTAAACCAAAGTATACTGAGAAATTTAGTGTGTTTATATTTATATCCAAAAGTTGATGCCACCGGCGAAAGAAAATCAGGGCCAATTTGGTCAACACAACGTTCAATGGCGGACTTATTTACAGTCTTACGGTTAGCACGTGCTATGTCTGTCCTGACGAACTAACCTCCACTTCATCTGTAAATGTGTGACCAGATCGTAATGAGTCGAGCACTCGATTTAGATCACGTTGGATGTCCTTGGATGACATGTTTATATTTTGGATCAAGCGAATTTCTTTATCGAAACGCCATTTGTCGAGATCTTAGATTTTCAAGTTTCATTAGTAGTTACATTCATTAGGTCAGTGTCGAATGAAAGCTCTATAGGATAATATTGAACTCAGAGAATAGCATCACAATCGACGCTATCAAGTTCTGGCTGATAGGATTTCGATTGTTTGATGGAAAATTCCTTAGATTCATGTCGGGTTCGCGAAACTTCAGACAGATATTAGAGGGGGATACATGAAAAGTTTTCTGTATTCCAAAGAAAACAGAACATTTCTTGTTTATCCAAGCATATACGAAGCGGGTATAGACTCAGTTGCAAAGCAATTAGCAGGGATACCCATGCTTTGAGTGGGCGGTAAAGAGATAAGCAGAGGAAAAGGCAAGAGGATGGGTGATATATATAATTAGGGGCATGAAAAAAAGCAAACACTTAACGAAAGAAAGGAACAACATCCTCAGGAATTAGTCTACATAGAAGGGTCGCAAGCCAAGTTAAATCTACTTGACAAAAAAGGTTGTAAGAGTATTCACAGCATACAAGGTGGTATAGGCCAGGCGATACTGAAAGGCCTAAAAGAGCTTGTGAGGTGTTCGTCAGAAAAAAAAAAGAAAAACTGCATTCGTACATAGATAAAAATCGATAAATATATACCCACTCAATTCACTCCTTCTCATCCTGTTCTCAGCGTTCTTTGTTCTTTTCCGTGGTCATTGTATCGGAGTAATGGGTGTGGATTGGGTCAATATCCCTATGTCACAGCGGTAAACAAAGCAGGCGAAAGAACAGAAATGAACTAGTAGATCAGCCTTTGTCAGTACGATTTAAAACAAATCATCTTGAATAATTAATAATTTTATCAATTATTAATTAGTTTAGTTGGGTTTTTACTCCATTTCATTTAATAATTGGTGAAAATATAACTGGAACTGCGTTAGCAGATGTTGCCTCGCTTTCGTCAGCTTCAGTACAGCTTGCCTGTGCCTTGCCCACATTTCAAAATCTTCCTTCATCAAACTCTTGCAACGGGACCTTTTAGAATCAATTTTGAAAGACGAAAGTTAAATGAAGTGGAAATACATATCAAGTTACTACAGAAGTAATTAATTCGTAACGACCTTTTTGGTACTGTAAAGAATCAGCTGTAATAAGTTATTTCTTCAATTCAGACCTTTCATATGAGTTATTTCCCCTTTTTGGCGGGGGGGGGGGTAGATTTTTAAAATTATCTTTTACAATTGTTTTATTGACTGTAGACTTTGTAGGGATATTATTTATAGCGACAGTATGCAGCTGACGGTGACGCTTATTATCATTTTATGTAGCAAACCTTTAACGGAACAAGACCAGTTACATAAGGCAAAGAAAAGATTGCATTGATGTGTTGCCAAGGGTCTTTCCTCTGCATGAAGAATATTAAAGACCTACTGGGACACGCAACGGGAGTAAACTTAACATTTGCACGTATTATTGTTATTATTATTATTATTATTAGTATTATCATTATTATTTCTTAAGCATGTATACGATGGCAATATTTTAAATTCAGTGGAATTCATTAAGACAAACTCAGATCTAATTTATCGCTTGATTGGATAAAGTTTTATCAATCTTCATGTAAGGCATGCAGTATTCCCCCTCTTTCTTTGATTTCAACAATCGAATTTATGAACATTGGTGGTTATAATTTAATTGAGGTTCGATATTGATGTGTTCAATCAAACGTGTATTTGTACAGAAAATCTGTTATGGGAAGATGATACTAAAGCTGAGTCTATACACATATTCCAGTGTTACCAAAAACAAATACAAGTATACACTTCTCTTTCGTGTGGCTCTTTAAAAAAAAAATGAAAACATTTATCGCAGTTTTTGTGATATGGTCATTAGTTGTGAGTATGTTCTTTTGTATTTCTCTATGAATAATTCAAGATGGCATCTGCTCTTATTTTCTTGAGCAATGAGTTCTCTAAACAGATGAGTACAGAAGTAACATCACAACTGAAGCTTTTTTCCTCATAATTTTAAAAGCAATATTCATGCTGATATCATGGGTTTCAGCTGACATCCCCTTAGTCCTTTCGTAAGTTTCGGTTATCTTGTATAAAAGTCACGATTACCACCACATGGCGCATTGGCCCATTATTGTTCGTACAGTTAGAAACAGATGTTACTACCGCGGCACGTGCCACGAGAGATTAAACCATTCACACTAATACTGACTTTTAATGCAGATAATTTCACGTTACAAAGCTGGTGGATCGTTTTGGAACACATACAAAGTGCATATTACCTTTATCTCAAAATAGCCAACATGTTTCTTGGTGAAACCATCTGCAAAAATGATCGTGGATGGATTAAAGGCAAAAGAGAGCAAGCTGACATATGACTGTATTTAAGATAATAATAAAAAAAACAAGCGAAAGATTTCGACATCTTAAGTTTTTTTCCCGGGGTCGGACGACGTTTTCAAGGCAGTTCATTGGACATATGTACATGTCCGTTCAGCTATCTCAGTGACGAATTATCTTATCCAGTTTTGCTAATATAACTCTGGGTCCTCTAGGGCTCGTGAATAATGTCACTAACATAAATTTTCATGCGAGTTGTTTTGTAAATATTGGATTTTAAAGGAGAAGACAAGTATCTGAGTTTAAATGCGAACTTCAGTCTTTATGTAATTGTTTCAGTCAAATCTTTTGGATATATTTTGTTCCTATGGCATCTACCTATGATATACTGAACGGGTTTTCAATTATTACTTATATGTACATTTTTTTATATTTGTACATGTATAATCAAATAACAATAAATACATATTTCATAACTCTTTCGCTGGAGGAAAAAAAATCAATTTATTTTGAAAAATTCAAATGCTACAAATACTAAACTGGTACGAAGAATTATTGTTAGGCAATGTTTTCAATATATATATATATATCTTATTATATGATGTTGCATTGCATTATCTTAAAATATTATGAGACATATAACAAGAATGACACAGTACCTCGTACAGATATCCAAGGAATGAAAATACCTCGTAAAGATATACAAAGAATGACAGTACATCGTAGAGATATACCAAGAATGACAGTACCTCGTAGAGATATACCAAGAATGACACAGTAAAGTAACTCGTAGAGATATACAATAAATGACACAGTACCTCGTAGAGATATACAAAGAATGACAGTACCTCGTAGAGATATACAAAGAATGACAGTACCTCTCAGAGATATACCAAGAATGACACAGTATGTCGTAGAGATATACAATGAATGACACAGTACCTCGTAAAGATATGCAAAGAATGACACAGTACCTCGTAGAGATATCCAAAGAACGACAATACCTCGTAGAGATAGATGTACCAAGAATGACACAGTATCTCGTAGAGATATACAAAGAATAACAGTACCTTGTAGAGATATAACAAAAATGACACAGTATCTCGTACAGATATACAAAGAATGACACAGTACCTCGTAGAGATCTACAAAAAATGACACTATCTCACATTGATATACAAAAAATGACACAGTACCTCGAAGAGATTTACAAAGAATGACACAGTACCTCGTAAAGATATACAAATGAATGACACAGTACCTCGTAAAGATATACAAAGAATGACACAGTATCTCGTAGAGATCTACAAAGAATGACAGTATCTCGTATTGATATACCAAAAAGTACACAGTACCTCGTAGAGGTATACAAAGAATGACAGCATCTCGTAGAAATCTACAAAGAATGACACAGTACCTCGTGGCTTTTTGCGCCTTATCTGAAAAATAAATATTTTATTCACTGTAGTAGTGGACAAATAATTGTACCTTTGAATATGCTGGAAAAACCAAAACTCACGCATTTAGAGAAAAATATAAAAACTGTATTTAAATTCATTCATTTGGAATTATGTCTTGGCTTTGCCTAGGTTTTTAAAGGCACCATCGTTGAACAGCACATAATTTATCAGTAAATGTATGCTTCAAATGCATATTTTCTAGTTGTGTGAACGTGCGAGGTTAGTAGTTAAGAAGGCGAGAGTTCTGGTACTTTGGGGTACATTTTTTTTTAATTTCAACAATTACAAGTATCAGCAACTCGGCTTCGCTTTTAGGGTGAGGATTTTTGGCACACGGGAGCATTTAGTTTGAAAATCAACTTTAAAAGGCATTAGCGAAGCTGAGCTGCTGATATGTGTAATCGTTTAAAAAATAACGCTCCAGTGTGCCCGAAATCTCACCTTCTTAACTTCAGAAATTTTCCTCTTAATTCATGATTGCACGACTTGAAAAGACTAATACAAAAAAAAAAAATTATTTAATGTCGCATACAGTTCATAACACGTAGTAACATTAACCCTTGGAACAGCAAGATAAAACACTAATTCAACATAACAGTCATTGAGTTAGTATTTAAGCTACTAATTCAATTTTAAGCATTAGTTAAGCATGCGTGACTTTTTCGAACCTATTGTAAAAGTAGCACGCTAACAACAATACAGAACTACGAGAATATTAAACATGCATACACAGAGATAAGAGAAACGTAAATTATAAATTTAGCTAAGATCTTAATCAAAATCAGTTATTGCATCTAAGATGGTATTAAATGAAGGATAGATACAGTTTCTAAAACGGGGTGATATATTGAGCAACAATGACTGCTGGGATTTTGCAAAATAGAACGCATTAGGAATCAGTAACTAGCATTAAGCTATTGAGGGAGAGCACAAGTGTCTGAAAGACTAAACTGATAAAAGTGGATCTACTAGAAAAACGTAAATACAAGCAATTAAAACTAAAAATAGTTTCATATTTGATTTGAAGGACAGTTTGTAAGCTGTAGGCAATGTAAAAAGTAGAAAAACAAAGTATACAAAATGATAGAAGATTCAAACTTAAGCTTTATTTACATTCGTGTAAGAGACAAAATGGAACATCACAAGAACGACAAAATACACACATAACGCACAATCTAAGTTACAGACAGATACAAAGTGAACTAAAGGCAGAAACAAACAGTATTGTCTCACCTGAGAAACATAGGCGAGACTAAAACACTCCCTTCATATGCATCAATGTGTGTTAGGAAATTACACCCATGGGTCAGAAGTCTGCCTTATACGCGAGGCTTGCAGAGCGTCTGACGTAAAATTCTGTTCCAATAGTGGAAGTGTATATGCAACTCCGATGTATAATGAAGGATGATTATTCTCACATTCTAGAACGAAAAACGACGGTCGAAGTCAAAATGGTGTATTGTGAATACTGAATCAGCTTTAAAACGGCAAACAACCCATTAAACGTTTCCTCGCCTTAGTATAGAGCGTAACAAGTTAGCGTTACACATAAATATTCAGTGTAATCTTTAAATGATATTTAGACATATTGATCAAATTACAACAACGGACTTTTCGAATCGAACACGAACTTCAGAATCTGTACTTGCAGCGATGTCAGTCAGTACAAAACGTCCGTTTGAGGGGACACTACAACCGCTGCACGTTTTAGGATGTAAATGTACTGCAATTAATTTGAAAGCTTTTGATTATTGTGAAAAGAAATGCTGAAGTGATGATGGAAATCACGGCGTTTTTACCAGTTTGTGTGCACTATGATCGCAGTAGAAGCTCACGTGATGATAAGCAGCAGTTATCGTTGTTCTACGCTGGGTTTAGTGGCGTATCATCGGTATGGACATAGCTTTAGAAATACAGCGTATTTTCTAAATGTTTTTACGTTAATAGATAGAGCATAAACGGTTTTGTTCACACAAAAAAGGATTACTGTTTAAAGGTGGACACAAATTGTCTTTCGACCACTAAAAATTCAAGAAACAAGGCAGACGTTCATGACTTCATACACATAATGACGTCATCTATAGTGTTACTGATTGAACTCAGCATACCCGTATACCACACATCTTTCTCACATGGGCAGACTGTATCACACATATATAGGAATGAGACAAAACTTATCGCTTTTCCGGCAGTGTTGTAGTTGTTGGCGTAGACGTCAACGTTAAGTTTCTCTGACACTGTTTTATGCACAAGCATGAACTTCGATGGGTATATTTTTTTCTTGATTTGTTTTACTCACCACAGGGAAAAGTCACAATGACCTACTTTTCACGTACAGTTGTTAAAGTTAGCTGTTTCTCTAACACTGTGTTGTGAACGGCCATGAAACTTGATGGGTGTATTTATTTAATGGTACTACTAACCATGGCCAAAAGTAGGTCGCAGTGATGTTCGTTTTACGTTTCAGTAAATGCATTAAGTTTTGGCATTTAGCCCAGTTTCTCTGAAATTCTTTATGTACAGTCATGAAACATAATGGGTATGGTCTTCTTTGATTGTACTACTCATCACAGGCAAATGTAGGTTACAGATATCTACTTTTCACTCTCCAGTGATTACATTAAATTTATATTTAGCTCAGTATCTCTGAGACTGTTATATGTGCAGTCATGAAATATGGTGGGTAGATTCATCTTGTCGGAGACTACACACCCCGGTGGTAGACGACGCATAGCATTCCGCAGAATTATTTTCGTCTTCTAAAGCAATATTACACAACCAAAAATAAGCAAGTAAGAGACACATTATAAGTAGGTGATGAATTTTCAGGCACATATTAACACACTGTGTCACACCAGACTTGTATCAGTCAACGAAAATCATTATAAGATTCTGCCATGCCTCATATATTCGTTGAGTTCACTCTGTTCCAGATTTGAGTGTCCGCGACGCGAGTGTTCTTCTTACCATACGTAATTGTGTTAACTCCAAGTATTTCGAGCAATCGTTCATTAGTGACATGATACCCTGAATGTTTAATTGTAACAAGATTGCCTCGCCAATGAAAAGCTTAAAGACGTCAGTGGAAAGTTCCCTGTGTCTTGGTGTATGTAAAAGTAAGAGAATAATCACTTGGACTATCCAACTTTTTGTGATATTATACTCAATATTTATGTATAAATATATGGTCATATATTTGTTCCTTATCTACAGTTGTCAAAGCCTGCAAATGAAAACGCATATTTCTATCCTAAACGTGATGTGGGTTCTAATTAACAATTTAAACGCCATTTAATAGACGGGAATGTTGGCAGAAACTATTTTAGCTGACAGCGTGGATTAGAGTGTAGCGCCTCTGTAGCCTGCTAAGTGTCATAGTAATTATTGATCAGGAATAAAATTGGTTGAAAGAGCAGAGAGGGCACGTGACCTCACATTTCGGAACGCTCATTTTTGTTATCGTAGATATAATTGACGTGTTGCTGGATATTTAGTTATCTAAAAATGGCAGATGTTCACAGTAGATGAGAATGTCAACTTTTTTTCTCACGATTGCCAACTGTTGAGATCGAACAAAGGTGTCTAGTAATGGTTTAATTTGGTTTCTATAATGATTTTATAATGATTTTGTTTCAGACATTGTGTCTTGTGTTTAATAACGTAAGGCAATTACAGTGCTTATTCAAAAGTTCTGAGGCAAGAACAGTCTGCTTTTCGTTTTAATGAACTTCATCCAATTGAAACAAAAAAAAAAACATATGCAAATACTATACATGAGTATATGTACATGTATAAATGTACATATTTATATAAATAGTTTTCCCATTCATACATATTTATACAAATAGTATTCCCATTCATACATATTTATACAAATAGTATTCCCATTCATACATATTTATACAAATAATATTCCCATTCATATATATTTATACAAATAGTATTCCCATTTATACATATTTATATAAATAGTATTCCCATTCATTCATATTTATACAAATAGTATTCCCATTCATACATATTTATACAAATAGTATTCCCATTCATACATATTTATACAAATAGTATTCCCATTCATTCATATTTATACAAATAGTATTCCCATTCATACATATTTATACAAATAGTATTCCCATTCATACATATTTATACAAATAGTATTCCCATTTATTCATATTTAAACATTTTACTTCGGTGCCTACAAATTTTCGAACGATCTGCTTTTAATTACCTATATGTTTACAACATTTCATTTGCTATAGTAATTTTCAATATTTCGCATTGAATGTGAAACTGAATTCGTCATTTTGGTCCTCATTCGAAACCCACGTTGTATGAGTACTGGGTAATTTATTTACTACGGAATATACTTATTGCTAAATGTACGATATTTTTCCTGGATTTTTAGTACAGTTCATTTTCTAAAAAGAGACCTTGGGTAGATCTATATAAAGTAATTAGATAAATATTTTGATTCCATTTTGTACCTCTGTGATTAAAGAACTCAGTTAGTTTATGCCCTTTGCAAAAATATGGGTGCATAAGCATGCAAACAATACCGGGGCCTGCGTGGTAACACCGTTATCTGCTCGGGAAAAAAATCGTTAAAAAAAATCACGATAGACGCTACCCCCCCCCCCCCCCAATCTTTTCATGAAATAATAATCGTATGTGGCACGTATCATGAAAGATCTTTGTGTTCGATACCTTTTCTTTTGATGTCATTTGATGCTAACCTTCATAACAATTTAGTTTAACACTGAAATTTAGAATCTAAACCCCACGATATGTAATACCATTTGCAGCTTTCTGTCAACCCGCTTTATTCATCGTGGTCTGGCTAGGAAATTGAAATTATTATATAAATATTGACGAGTAAGACATACTAGATGCGTTTCTTTCCCGTCTTGTTATAAGGAAACACAACATTTCATGTATTTAAACTAAAAGTCTGAAATATAATACTGTTTGTGTGTTTAAGAATATTTTAAAAATATATTGTTTTTCATACTGTTAAGTTTTTCCTAACCACCCCACCCACCCCGACAATTTTTTTTTTTTTTTTTTTTTTCATTGTTTTTTTTTTTTTTGTCTTGTGATAAATACAGTCTCACATCTGTGCTCATATTAATGAAATATATGAAACTCGACGAATAATTTCAATATTTTGTTTGCACATGATTGACACTTTTCCACGAGTTTCATAAATTTCACTTGAAATGAGCGCAAATCAATGTATTCTGTTTGCAAAACGATTTGCATATTTGCGTCGTATAAATCATATACTAGTAATGCCAAATCTTTGTCTCTAGCAGGATAAAAAGAATAACGAAAAAATTCTTACGCAAAAACAACGGAGAAATAAAAGTCACAGTTATCATTATGACAGACATAACTAAAGATAAATATGTCCAAATTAACGATCCTGGTATTTGGGTTTTCGCTTGGTATATAGAATCTTTGTTTAGAAGAGATTAATTTAAATTGTTTGGCCAGTGCGTGACTAAACAATGGTTGAATCGCTTTAAATTATTGCAGGCATAAAGATGACTCCGTACGAAACTTTTGTATACATATATATCTTTAAAGGTTAATTAGTACCTTAATTTAAAAGACGTATAGTGTGCCTGACTTCAGTATCCTAGGTGATGCACATATATGACATGTCATTGAACTCAACGATTAGAATTAGGTACGTACAATTTGTATTTCATCAAAGAAAAAGTCCTCGTTCAATGAATCCTCAGCTCCCCATCATCGAATACCTGTTTAATACGGTTGGAGGCATTTAATATTAATTTACAATAGGACATCTTACTTTGTTACTATTATAGACTGGTTGGTTAAACACAAACGTTTACAACAACCCCAATACGACTTTTGATGGCATTTCAAACGAGATCAATTTACTTTTTCAAGGATATGACTCACAGTTTTGTGTTTGTGCCCACCTACCTAAGTAACTAACTAACTACCTGCATACCTACCTACCGACCTACATACCTACCTAAAGACCTACCTACATACATACAATAATACATACATACACAGTTTTATTTCAATCTCTCGTTGTTACTACTTGTGAGAATATTGTAAACAAGCAAGATAGACTACCTAATCAATATACGACGCTAAACACCATGTTTTTATAGTCCTATTACAAACATCACTTTGTTTACAATACTCGTGACAGTGATTTCCTATCTCTTACATATATATTGCTAAACATGTATCTTTATGTAGTGTGCATAAATGATAAAAGTGTATTTGTGCCGTGTTTTCAGAAGTATCCATCTTACTTCCCTTATATAGTACTTATACTAGTATGGTACTAGCCAGCTAGTGTGGGACATCAGGCAGAGGCACTAGAAAGTACTAGCCAGCTAGTGTGGGACATCAGGCAGGGGCACTAGAAAGTACTAGCCAGCTAGTGTGGGACATCAGGCAGAGGCATTAGGAAGTACTAGCCAGCTAGTGTGGGACATCAGGCAGAGGCACTAGAAAGTACTAGCCAGCTAGTGTGGGACATTAGGTAGAGGCATTAGAAAGTACTAGCCAGCTAGTGTGGGACATCAGGCAGAGGCATTAGAAAGGATGACGTTTTCAAGTAAAATATTGCAAAGTCGTTTCGGGAGTCAAAGCTTACGTCAAAACTTTAGGAAACATGTTGTCCAAGTTCTCTATCTCTCTCTCTCTCTCTCTCTCTCTCTCTGTTCAATTTAGACGTCTCGCTTTCAATAATAAAAAATGTTTAAGTACAGGTACCCGCTGTCACTTACACCTGTTAATGTTTTAATAACGGCGTTATCTGGTTTAGCCTGACAAAACCAGTTATTCGTGTTGTTTTACACATAATGAATACTTTATACATTTAGACTTTTGAAATGTCAAACTATCAACATTTTCATTCGATGGATTTGGTTTCCATTGTGTTTAATGGCACAGCAACAAAAGTAGGCCATTGAGTACCAATGCAATTGGAGTAAAGTGCCTTGCCCAAGGACACACTACTTTAGCGACCCTAGCTGATCCGATGGTAGAAATACTTCCCGCACCCTTTCGCCAGTGGCGACGCGAGGGAGGGGTTGGGATTGGGCAATTGCCCCCGGGCGCCAGGCGAAGGGGGGCGCCATCGGGAGCTAAATTGTTCGTTTTCCAGCTGAAATCTTTGTAGTATTTCACCTTCACCTTAGTGTAAAGGGTGCAATTCTTCACTAAACGTATATTTAGGAGGGTGGAGGGAGAAGGAAGATTGGTAACTGACATAAAAACTTTCTCTGTAGCTAGATGGGGGCGCCACTAAAGAGAATTGCCCCCGGGCACCTCGGTAGTGACGCCACTAAAGAACATTGCCCCCCGAGCGCCTCGAACCCTCGCGCCGCCACTGCCTTTCAGTCGCTAGTCCGGTATGATAACCACTGTGTCACCGCGGCTCCTTAATTCGATAGTCAGTTTTGCCGAATTCATCTTTTTGATAAGATCAAGCTAAATATTTCAATGAGAAAATAAAAAAGATAATAGATTTGTTTGAAGGAAATGACATACGACTGCTACCTATTCTTTCATCCTTGAACACTTCATGGCTTAGCAAAATTTGCGAACATGTGTAAATTTTGCAAACTATACAAAATGGCAATTTCGTGCCAGAACTAACATACAATACTCTCTTGTTTTGGGAAGTATAGTGTTCGTGTGCAATTCCGGCATGTCTTTGTACTTTGGTTGACTTATTTTTTTTTTTTTTTTTTTTTTATTCCGTGCATAATTTTTTTTTTCGGGTCGATGCGCGTAGGAAGAGACAGACGGGGAGGGGAGTGGACATTGTGATAGAAGTGTCGTTTTTTTTACTGGTGTTACTGTCATTGTTACTTTTCTGTTCAATGGTTTATTTCTTGTTGTTGGTGTTGATGTTGTTACTGTTGCTATTAAGTTTTGTTTCATTGTGTTTCGTTGTTTTAAATGCAAACAATATGTTGATAAGGACTTTTAACTTCAAAAATGAACACTCAACGTGTGAAATATAATTACTTCTAATATTTACCATCTGAAATTTTAAAGCATAAATTACAAAATGTATGAAACTATTGAATATTTTGAAAACTTAGTCATATTACTTAAAAAGGTTTCTTACCTTCAATGTTTTGCAACAGATTTTTTTCTATGTTTTCGTAAGTAAAGTTTACGGTTTATAAGTTTCTTTTTTTTAAATGTTTAATCTTTCCTTTGGAATTTAAATATTGGCTGTAGGAAAAAGAAAATTGTCCATACTTTGTAGGCATTTGTATTTGGCCGACTGAATAGTGTATATTAAGCAATTTTGAGCAGTCCACTGCATCAAACCTGACACTTTCCTGCTCATTGTGAACAAAATTCCCAAAATTGATGATCACGCGGTGAAAACGTTCTTAAAAAGCTAGTGTAGTTTGAACGAATAAAATGATAGCGTTAACATCATGACACGTATTGTGGAATGTTACTAACTTGAATTAAATGTAGTTACCATGTCCTTCAGTACGTATAGCCGGAGAGCTGCCTGGACCACTTTAACATAACTCTGGCCAGACAAGGGCTCTGCACAGTTTTATTCTGCATTTGTATAAGGCCGAATGGAATGACTGCTTTTCTCGTAGAGTGAGGTTACACATGCTGACCCAATTGAATATGAAATGTTTTCACTCGTTCTAAAATCTGTTTCGATTCAGCTTTATTGACTCAAGTATTAACATGTTCCTAATGACCACACATTTCTGTTAATGTACTCATGATCCTTTAATGCAACAAAAATACTTGAGTGGTCGCCTTGAAACTAATATTTCGACCAGCATTAATGGATGTTGTAACAAAAAACTGTTAGGCGTTAAAAAATAATTCGTTAAATACAGACCCAAATCTTGCAAAAAATTGTTCAGTTATCAAAAATATAAATTATATATATATATATATATATATATATATATATATATATATATATATATATATATATATATATATATATATATATATTGTTACAACTCTATGGTCTAAGAAAAATGTAACAGAAAGAAAGTGAAACCAACAAATCATGTAAAAAATCAACAAGCAATTTATTACTAGATAATTAAAATGAAAAATCAAAAACTCACTTACAGTAATGTGTTTTGAAATCCTAATAATCCAATAAGAATGATTGTTCTAATCACAAGTCCTAAATATAGAATGTTCCGAATTCACGGCTGTATCCTTGAATGTTATGATGTGCTAATGGTCTCCAAAGTCCTGATGTACTAGAAATCTTGATGTGCTAATGTCAAAATGAAGTATTCCAAAATCTCTGAATAAGTTCAGTTAAATTCCAAAATCATTCATTAAAAATCCAAAATCCAAAAGTTTATGAGCACTGTTATAATCCAATGAATATTTAAAATAATTCCTCTCTTAGAATTTGTAATGAATTTTCACAACTGTAATAGCTCTTTACAAGACTGATGGTAATGTCAAAACTGAATAAATGTCCACCAAACATGGCATATATAAAGATTGGTCACATGACAGAATGTTCTAGAACATGTGTCATCTTAATGCAATTTTACTTGTAAACAAAATTCAACCTTGACCTTCAAATTGAGAAAACATATTGATCAAAACAACCTAATTCAAGGACACTAGTTAAACATGTTTTTCCTGATAAACATTAAGATTTAAGCAAATATTAAAGTGAAGAAACATTTATAATTTCCTAAAATATTTATAATATTATATAAACATCATACATAACAATATATATATATATATATATATATATATATATATATATATATATATATATATATATATATATATATATATATACACGTACTCTCCATTGTACATCATTTCTGAATTGGTTGGAATGAGATGTAGGATCAGTGCTGGATTACCCAATAAGCAGACTAAGCACGTGCTTAAAGCACCAGCAAAGCAGGGGCATCAAAACAAAAACAAAAAAAATGAGAAATTACGGGGTTTTCTTTTAATTACATGGGGGGTGGGGGGCAGTGGCGTAGCGAGGGGGCGAAAGGGGCGGTGGCCCCGGGCGGCACTTTCTAGGGGGCGGCAATTTGGTAAGAGTACCGTATATATCATAAATAAAACGAATGGAGTAGGGACGTAATTTTGGTAGTTGGCCCTGGGCGGCACTTTGCGTCCCTACGCCAAGGGGGTGGGTGAGTGGGGGACCATAATCTTTTCAGTGCTTAGGGCCTCTAAAGGTCTTAATCCGGCCCTGTGTAGGATAGACATAATGTAATTTATCACAATATTCGATGATCATAAAAACTTGAACACCAACGTTTTGCCTAAAGAATTAGATTGGAATACATGTATGAATTTATGTTCATCAATAGCAGTGAATTAATAAAAAAAAATGACTGATATTCGTTCTCAATCTATCTGATTGCGTTTAAATCACAATATAAACAATTGTAAGAAATATATAGTTATATGTGCATATTTTGTGGCTTGAAATTGTTGCACGGGAGTATGAAACGTTGATAATTTTACAACATACGAGACTGAACGAGAACAAAGTTAACAATATTTGGATCATGACGGGACATTAAATAATGAATTAATTTTCCATGTGTTTGTTTATTTAGAAATAGGAAAATTGAATGGGAAGTTAAGGTATGCTGCAAGTTATTTTCAAATTCAGTCTTAAGAACGCATTACTAAAACTTTTAGTTTCACTCATTCACAATTTGTTTTCTCTGAAACAAATATAGTATTTTCTTAATTTCAAAGTGTTTTATCAAATTTAAGACAAAATATGCATATGCTTATATGTAAATGAACATTTATAAATATCGCATGTTTATGAATGCACAGTTATTGTTACCATTTTACTATATTCAAGTATAGGAATTTTCAAAGACATGGTTTTGAATCTCCATACATGTTGATCTTTTTGTTTTGTTGTTTGTATTGTTAGTTTTATGCGTGTGTCTATTCTGAAATTAAAATTTCATGTCTAGTTATATGCATATAGTGTGAATATTGGTAAAGTTACTTAACAAAAAGAGTTTTCGTAAAACATCAATCCCTTCATTATTTATTAATAAAAACGCAAAATTAAATTTTGAATAATATAGGAGAATATTTAACTATCCAAAAAATATCGGTACAGTAATTGAGACTTGATAGATATCCAATTGAATAAAACAACACATTTTTGATGGAATTATGTCCATTATATAAATTAATTAATGTTCTGAATGTGGAATGGATTTAATTTAATTCAAGGCAATATCAATCACAACGTTGTAGAGATAAAAAAAAATATGACATGGTGTCATTTTTGCATGTTTTACTGTACAAGCTTGCCAAATCTAAACATGTTTTTATTCTGACATGTTTTACTATACAAGCTTGCCAAATATAAACATGTCTTTATTCTGATATGTTTTACTGTACAATCTTGCCAAATCTAAATGTTTTTATTCAGACATATTTTACTATACAAGCTTGCCAAATATAAACATGTCTTTATTCTGATATGTTTTACTATACAAGCTTGCCAAATTTAAACATGTCTTTATTGTGATATGATTTTCTAAGGGTTAGATTAGATTATTATTTATTATGCAAATTAGATGGTGAGTATTCCACAACAGGTTAGTGATGTTAAGCGATATCGTGTTGAATTATATTTTGTTATAAATTACATGTACCTTAAAGTTCTTAGACACAACTTTGTGGGGCATTTAATTGGTGCTCGATTATACGTGCGCATCAGTAATGTTGGACTAAGTTCTCATGGTTATGTTGGGCTAAGTCCTCATGGTAATGTTGGGCTAAGTCCTCGTGGTTATGTTGGGCAAAGTCGTCATGGTTATGTTGGGCTAAGTCCTCGTGGTTATGTTGGACTAAGTCCTCATGGTTATATTGGGCTAAGTCCTCATGGTAATGTTGGGCTATGTCCTCAAGGTTATGTTGGGCTAAGTCCTCGTGGTTATGTTGTGCTAAGTCCTCATGGTTATGTTGTGCTAAGTCCTCGTGTTTATATTGGGCTAAGTCCTCATGGTTATATTGGTCTAAGTCCTCATGGTAATGTTGGGCTAAGTCCTCATGGTTATGTTCGGCTAAGTCCTCGTGGTTATGTTGGGCTATGTCCTCGTGGTAATGTTGGACTAAGTCCTCATAGTTATGTTCGGCTAAGTTCTCATGGTTATGTTGGGCTATGTCCTCGTGGTAATGTTGGGCTAAGTCCTCATGGTAATGTTGGACTTAGTCCTCGTGGTTATGTTGGGCTATGTCCTCAAGGTTATATTGGGCCAAGTCCTCATAGTAATGTTTGGCTAAGTCCTCATCCTAATATAGGGCTAAGTCCTCATTATTATGTTGAGCTAAGTCCTCATTGTTATATTGGGCTAAGTTCTCATGGTAATGTTGGGCTAAGTCCTCATCATAATGTTGGGCTAAGTCCTCGTGGTTATGTTGGGCTAGGTCCTGGTGGTAATGTTGGGCTAAGTCCTGATGGTAATGTTACGCTAAGTCCTCATGATAATGTTGGTACTAAGTCCTCGTGGTTATGTTGGGCTAGGTCCTCATTGTTATGTTGGGCTAAGCCCTCATGTTAATTTTGGTCTAAGTCCTCATGGTAATTTTGGGCTAAGTCCTCATGGTTATGTTGGGCTAAGCCCTCATGCATATATGGTGGGCTAAGTCCTCATGGCTATGTTGGGCTAAGCCCTCATTAATGTGTGTTATACATAATAGCTTTAGTTAGTTTTTGTTGGGCAATCAAGCCAGATCTATATCTGTATTAACATCAAGCTCATTGGCTTATATACGATATTTTATCCCATTCGTCTTGTATTTTTATTGCATAACACCTACTAATCTCCCTTTAATTTGCATCTCTTTAACTCATCTGCTGACCTTCTACTAAACCACGAAGCCATTCTGTTGAAACATGAAGTCTAAATGAGTTTCATGAAACCACAGCAGCATGCATTTATAGTGTAGTCACCATAGGACAGCATTCATGAAACCATAGGAGCATGCATTTATAGTGTAGTCACCATAGGAGCATGCATTTATAGTGTATACGAGGATGCGTTCATAGTGAAGTCACCATAGGAGAGCATTCATGAAACCATAGGAGCATGCATTTATAGTGTTGTCACCATAGAGAGCAGTTTTGTTTGGTCTTCCCTTGTAGCTACTGAATGCCAAATACGTCCTATTGATCTACAAATTGATACAGTTATCACAAGCAGAAACAGATAGATAACGAGAAAAGAAAACGGGTACTGGACGGTAATCTGCCTTTCCCGATAAAGTGTTCTGTTCCGGTTTTAATAAGTGCAAGTTGGGTTTTGATTTTTATTCATTGTCTAAAAATAGAAGCCCAGTAGAAATATTTATCATATTTTGTACCAGTGCGGGTCTTTATCTCTTCTATCTGTGATAAAGAAACTCTGTTATTATTTCTTTTGTCCTTGAACAGTCCACGAGCAATTTCTACAATACGATTACCTAAATATGCATACATAACGGTCGGCGTAATAGCGCCGTTATCTCCTGGATAACAAACCAGATGCTATCAAAAAATTGCTTAAATAAAATAATAATTGGATGTGACGAGTGGCGAGATCTTTATGCTCTATACCTTTACTTTCATACTATTTGATACTAATCTTCGTAACAATTTAAATACTGCAATTAAGAAATATAAACGCAACTATATTTACCGCCTGTACTCGCTTATAAGTCGAGTCCAACTGCGAACAACGTAGACCCTGATCTGCCGTCGCATAATGCGCCTGTAGATCAGGGTCTATATTGTTTGTTCTATTGATTACTCCAAACAAACCGCGTAGATCTAGATCAGCCAGCGCATTATGCGACGGCAGATCTGGGTCTGTGTAGTTTGCAGTTGGACTCAACTTATAAGCGAGTACAGACGGTAATACTGGTGGCACCTTTTTTCAATGCCGTGTTTTCTTTTATTCGGATTCATTCTTCATTCTATGCCTATTAAAAAGGAAATTTCAATTAAAATGAAAAGGCTGACGAGTAACACATGCTTAATATGATTTCCTTTCCTGTCCTAATATGCAGAAGAAAATCTTATTTAAAATTTACGCTATAAATTTTAAACGTATTCTAGCGCCTGTCGCTAAAATTTTGCTTTTTAGTTTCAAATTGTTAACTTTTTGATGTAACTTAAAATTAGCTCAGATGCTTCCTTTCTCGATTCTCTGTATCGTTTTTCTCGCCTTCATTGTGTGTGTGTGTATATATATATATATATATATATATATATATATATATATATATATATATATATATATATATATAATTTTATTTATGAGTGATAAACATATTTTATAGTCTCTTGAGCATTATATGTTAAGAAAAAATGAATTACGAAACACCATTAGTTACTCGTAATATTCTCTATTTGCTATCTAAAACTATCATTCCTGCCATGATTTTCCAATCAACAAGTTGTTTGATTAAACGAATGATCGATTTGTTTATTTATTGATAGATTTATTTATCATTATACAAAATGATGGAGACAAGTTTACTCTCTGTAGATAAAAATTTCAACACTTAAAGAGAGGTAAGTAAATTATTAAACATTGCAAAAGTCAATTCATACCGCTGTCAGATTTCATCTATGTCAATTCATACCGCTGTCAGATTTCATCTATGTCAATTCATACCGCTGCCAGATTTTATATGTCAATTCATACCGCTGTCAGATTTCATATATGTCAATTTATACCCCTGTCAGATTTCATCTATGTCAATTCATACCCCTGTCAGATTTCATCTATGTCAATCCATACCGCTGTCAGATTTCATCTATGTCAATTCATACCGCTGCCAGATTTCATATATGTCAATTCATACCACTGTCAGATTTTATATATGTCAATTCATACCGCTGTCAGATTTCATCTATGTCAATCCATACCGCTGTCAGATTTCATCTATGTCAATTCATACCGCTGCCAGATTTGATATGTCAATTCATACCGCTGTCAGATTTCATATATGTCAATTCATACCACTGTCAGATTTCATCTATGTCAATTCATACCGCTGTCAGATTTAATATATGTCAATTCATACTGCTGTCAGATTTTATATATGTCAATTCATACCGCTGTCAGATTTAATATATGTCAATTCATACTGCTGTCAGATTTCATATATGTCAATTCATACTGCTGTCAGATTTCATATATGTCAATTCATACTGCTGTCAGATTTTATATATGTCAATTCATACCACTGTCAGATTTTATATATGTCAATTCATACCGCTGTCAGATTTTATATATGTCAATTCATACCACTGTCAGATTTTATATATGTCAATTCATACTGCTGTCAGATTTTATATATGTCAATTCATACCGCTGTCAGATTTCATATATGTCAATTCATACCGCTGTCAGATTTCATATATGTCAATTCATACCGCTGTCAGATTTCATATATGTCAATTCATACCACTGTCAGATTTTATATATGTCAATTCATACCGCTGTCAGATTTTATATATGCTTTCAAACTAATAATGAATATAAAAACAATAGTGCTAAAACTGACATGATGTTTTGAGATGTTATCCTCAATGTAGTCAGTTCTGAGGTGTTGAGATGTTATCCTCATTGTAGTCAGTTCTGAGGTGTTGAGATGTTATCCTCATTGTAGTCAGTTCTGAGGTGTTGAGATGTTATCCTCATTGTAGTCAGTTCTGAGGTGTTGAGATGTTATCCTCATTGTAGTCAGTTCTGAGGCGTTGAGATGTTATCCTCATTGTAGTCAGTTCTGAGGTGTTGAGATGTTATCCTCTTTGTAGTCAGTTCTGAGGCGTTGAGATGTTATCCTCTTTGTGGTCAGTTCTGAGGTGTTGAGACGTTATCCTCATTGTAGTCAGTTCTGAGGTGTTGAGATGTTATCCTCTTTGTAGTCAGTTCTGAGGCGTTGAGATGTTATCCTCATTGTAGTCAGTTCTGAGGTGTTGAGACGTTATCCTCATTGTAGCCAGTTCTGAGGTGTTGAGATGTTATCCTCACTGTAGCCAGTTCTGAGGTGCTGAGCTGTTATCCTCTTTGTAGTCAGTTCTGAGGCGTTGAGATGTTATCCTCATTGTAGTCAGTTCTGAGGTGTTGAGATGTTATCCTCATTGTAGCCAGTTGTGTGGTGTTGAGATGTTATCCTCACTGTAGCCAGTTCTGAGGTGTTGAGCTGTTATCCTCTTTGTAGTCAGTTCTGAAGTGTTGAGCTGTTGTCCTCTTTGTAGTCAGTTCTGAGGTGTTGAGCTGTTGTCCTCTTTGTAGTCAGTTCTGAAGTGTTGAGCTGTTGTCCTCTTTGTAGTCAGTTGTGAGGTGTTGAGCTGTTATCCTCTTTGTAGTCAGTTCTGAAGTGTTGAGCTGTTATCCTCTTTGGGTTATGAGTTCGACGCTCTACCAACTTAGCTACCGCCCCACCATATACTAAAAATGTAAAATTGTCTCTAATAGTATACAGAAAAGAGTAAAGATATGAAATGAAATGAACACACTAAACCAAGTTCTTATGCATTTAGTTACACGTGATTCTTTCTTTAATAGAAACACAAAAATAATAAAGTATTGTGTCAGTCATCTTAACATATTTGAAGATATAAATAACATATACTCAGCTCTCTTCCATCAGATGGCATAACTACTGGTGGCAATAGAATGTGTATTTCTGTCTAGTTTTATCTTCCGTTCCGGATCATAAAGTCATCTTCTCATTTGAACCTAAATTTCCTTCTACTTTAGAACCAATTTATATACTACGGCGCATCATAAAGTAATAGTCGCCCTAAAAACTTATTTAAAAGCACCACAAACCTAAGTTTGGATAACAGTGACCCAAAGAGCATGTAAACGTATTGAGTCTATCTACGTTATGTAGGATGAATCATCGTAGTTTGGACGAGATTAATTGAATATCTTTTGTCAGCGTATAATTGAAGACATGTTCTAATAGATGTATACATATAAAGTGTCTGTAAAGATAAATTAAGATCTTAATTTAAATGACGTTCAGTCTGCCTGAAGTCTATGTCCTGAGTGATACACCATTAAAGCATGAAATAAAACCCGATTATCAGAATGAGTTATCTTCAGTTTGCATTTTATCAAAGAGAGAGTATCCTCACCACGACATCTCGACTCCCAAACATTGAATACCTATTTCATTCGGTTGGAGACAGACAATCTCAATTAACAAAGAGGACACATTACATTTTACCATCATTGCCCGGTTGATTAAACCCGGACGATTACAACAAATCCTTATATGTCTTTTAAAGGTCTATTCGATTCTGATTGTTAAAGGAAACAACTCTTTCACAATTTTCGTATACATACATACATACATACATACATACATACATACATACATACATACATACATACATACATACATACATACATACATACATACATACATACGTACGTACGTACGTACGTACGTACGTACGTACATACATACATACATACATACATACATACATACATACATACATACATACATACTCTGGTAAAAGCAAGATTTGTATAGTCATATTGCCTATATATATATATATATATATATATATATATATATATATATATATATATATATATATATATATATATATATATATATATATATATATATATATGAACCTGGTTTCTAAACTGCTTTATTTAGCGGCACAGTAATAAATTACCATCTATGTTCCTATAATGTAAATCGAATCCTAAAATGGATTCGACAACATATTAGTCCTAACATTTCCTAATTAATCCGTGATTGATTTTTATCTTTATCAGTGTAAAAGATGTCTAATTTTATGGCAATTTTGCACTGCTCATTTTCAAAATTAACTTGCAAAAGGTTTGTGGAATGTATCTAATTTAAAAATTAACTAGCAAAAGGTTTGTGTAATGTTTCTAATTTAAAAATTAACTAGCATAAGATTTGTGGAATGTATCTAATTTTAAAATTAACTAGCAAAAGGTTTGTGGAATGTATCTAATTTCAAAATGAACTAGCAAAAGGTTTGTGGAATGTATCTAATTTCAAAATTAACTAGCAAAAGGTTTGTGGAATGTATCTAATTTCAAAATTAACTAGCAAAAGGTTTGTGGAATGTATCTAATTTTAAAAGTAGCAATATTAACCACCATCAGCTTTTGGATGAGATTTTTTACAAAATGACCTGGTAATATCACAACTTGTTATCATGCTTGTATTTGTTTTTGATTGTCTATACTAAACGCCTTTGTTCTACGATTCCTTTAGTTAAACACTTTATTCTTTAAATTAAACTCTCTACAAATACGCTTTGCACATTTGTTTGCATTTGATTTGTAACCTGACATGAAGTGCCATAGACAAAGTTTGCTCAGGAGTTTTATCGTTAAATTCTCATAAAGGTTCCATTTTCGATAAGATTGCAAATAAAAAGTTATTTCAGAAAATATTGTACAAAGACATTATTATTATTAGAGACAACGACACCTGATTGACACATCTCGTGTAAGAGCGCGTGACCAAAGTAAATATGCATGAACCGCTCCTTGGCAATAAAGTATTGATAGTATTAATTCTTGTAATTATAATTAATTGTGTTAATTAATTAATTAATTACTAATACTATCTAAATAAATAACATTAATTAAATAATTAGTGTCTTAGGAAGAGCATACATATACTACTATTGATCTACATTGTAGAATAACAATTCGAGAAGGACAATCGAATGAAGGAAAATATATCGTGCATGTGCTTAAAATACATATGCATGTCTTCTACCAGTGATATGTCATTATTGACACACGTACAGTATTTTCATTATTGTGGACTATCATTGGGGACCCAGGTGGCAGACTGGTCTAAGGCGTTCCCATTTACAGATCACTCACACATCTCAACTGTGTCCGAGTGAGTTCGAGTCTCGGCTCGACCAAAGTGGGTATGTGAGAAAGCTTCCCGGGTTCTTCCTCCATCAAATATACTGGCCGCCATGTATAGCCTATCATGTGATGAAAAATGGCGTTAAACCCCACAAAACATAAAAAAAACAACACACACACAAAATTGAGTATCATTCTTCGCCTACAATTAGAAGCCCAATTTATTTCATTAAAAGTAATTAGAGAAATTATGATCGATTCTTTCTACTAGTGATGTTCTTTCTGTAGTTCATGATGTATCGACTCTCTGTGATAAAGGAATGTTATTATTTTTATGTCATTGACCAATGCGCCAGCATTTGCAAAGGGAGCTGATGCATATGCAAACCTAAGATAGCGTCGTTGTATGCACGAGAGCGAAGGTTTTAAACGAAAGAGTCACGCCAGAAACTGACAAGAAAACTGTTTTATTAAAATAATAATTGAAAATGTGACAAGTGGCAACAAGATATTTAAGTTTCTCAACTCTGCTTGGATTATTGTTTGATACTAATCTTCTTAAGAATATAGTTTAATTACTGCGATTAATAAATTCAGATCCCGCAGTAACTAGATACCGTTTAAAGCATTTTTTCCATTGCTTTTGATAACGTGTTTCTTTATATTCTGGACGAATCATCATTCTCTGTGTAATAAAAAGAAAATCTAAATTGCAATGAAGAGCTATATTCATACACTTTTATTTCCTGTCCTAACATACAAAAGAATTTAATCTAAAAATCTATACCAGAAATTCAAAACGTTTTTGCTTACGCTCTGAGGGTTTTAATAACAAAACTAATTCTAGTTTATTTCACATTGAAACCTTTTTCATGTAACATCAAGTTAGTTCAGAAACTCAAGTAATCAATTGTTTTTAAGTTTTCATCGTTCGATGTTATATATTTGTATTTATTTATTTGAAATTTTCAGCATTATACAGGTATTAAAGACTTTTAAGCAATTTATGTTAGCAATCAAAAAAAAAAAAAAAAAATTGTAAAAATTATAAAAAAAACAATAAATAACAACGAAATAGAATCAGGAATTTGTCTTATAAAAGTTTCCTTTTTTTTTACTAAGCCCTATAATTGTTTAATTGTTTTAATGATTTCCAATTTAAAAAGTCTTACTGAACATGTGGCTAGCATATATGTTTCATTTATTACTTGATCGGTTGGTCGGTTGCTTGTCCAAGTTGGTGAATGCTCGAGTTATATATATATATATATATATATATATATATATATATATATATATATATATATATATATATATATATATATATATATATATATATATATATATATATATTCACATCGATTAAGACAGAATTTCATTATCATTACTTTCTGTTTATTTACTTATATATATATATATATATATATATATATATATATATATATATATATATATATATATATATATATATATATATATATATATATAACGGTAGCGTTTTGCAAACACGTTTATCTATTATTATACGAAGCTTTTTTCTAAAGTGGTGAGTGCGTCCCTTATGGGAGAAAAAATATTGATCTGATTGTAATATATTGCTCTACTGCTACTGGATTCCTCAATCCCTCTTTGCTTCTGGCTAGATCTTTTATGAACCACGCGAGAAGCCATGACAAAATATAAACTGTCGGTATAAAGTTTAATAGGTCTCAATGTGCGTGCTTGGATTTTATATTAGTATTTTTCCCTTTTTTAAATATTATTTCCTTAAATGCTGGGATTTTGTTTGACCCTTCAATAAATAATTAGACTTGCTGCTGTATTTATTAAAAAAGTCGCCAAAATTTCATTATTATATTATTGCTGCATTTCAAATTATTTTGTTTTCAACATTAACTATACTATTGAGTTAAATCCTGATAACATTACATTTGTAAGACATACATAAATGTATTGATTGTAATTGTAAGACATGCACAAATGTATCAAAAATTGTATTTTTAAGATACAAAAAATGTATCCATTGTGTTTGTAAGACAAAAAATGTATCCAATTGTAAGACATACAAAAATGTATCCATTGTATTTGTAAGACATACATAAATGTATCCATTCTGTTTGCAAGACATAAAGAATGTATCCATTTTGTTTGTAAGACATAAAAATGTATCCATTTGTAAGACATATAAAAACTTATCCATTGTATTTGTAAGACATACATAAATGTATCCATTCTGTTTGTAAGACATACAAAAATGTATCCATTGTATTTATAAGACATACAAAAATGTATGCATTCAGAATGAAGTGACAGTTTTAAGAGGGATGTTTGTGTGTATTTAAAAGTAATTAATAATTTTGGACTTAATTTAATCTAAATGTCGTATGCTTTAACATTGGAACCTTTTCAAAGCAAGTAAACCTCATATCTAACGAGAGTTGATATAGCTAGAAAAAACGAAAGTTTATTTGTACATTTCTGTATCCGTTTATAACTAGCGAATTGATTTATCATCTGGACTAAGGCACTTTGCCCTCTCTCTCTCTCTCTCTCTCTCTCTCTCTCTCTCTCTCTCTCTCTCTCTCTCTCATTGGTCCTTTTCTGATTAACTAGAGTCCCTTTATAATAGGATCTTTAATGACTTTTCTTACGACACCCATGGGCTTTTTTTTAAAAAACAACTCATTTTATGCACATACATACATACATGCACTTTTCCATCTCTCGTACTTACTTCAGTTAATTAATGTGAGTAATATTTTTAACTCATGTAAGCTTATGTTAAAGTTTACAAATATCAACGTTAAATCTGGTGAACTTGTATGAATGCTTTAAAACCCGTTGACACCAATATTCATTTAGTCGTTTACATTTCGGTGGTGGCATTTGAATATTAGTATTTCAAAGGGCACATGCATGCATGTTTTGGTAGACTATATTTTTATCTTCATTATCAATATTGTTTATAATACTGGTATGTACTAAATTACCGATCAGTCGATTATACAACTTTTCAGCACATACGCGGGCTCAGATATTTCACTATACCTATCAATAAATTAGTCAAATACTATGAGGTACAGCAATTAAAATAGCAGACTTATTGCAGACCATTTCTTTTTGCAACAATGTAAACCATTTTGCCGGTCTTTAAGTGACATTGAAGTTTAGAAATAAATATAATTAGAAATAGAGAGGACATCTTAACATTAAAAAAAATCGGTTTAGCAATTCTTGAGATATTTAAGGGTTAAATTTTTCAGGGGAGATAACATTGGTAAATCTCATTAATATTCATGAGTTCCGATGATGCCATAAATTGATGTAAAATATTTTTTTAGTAAATTTCAATGATCTCTTATAATGCAAATAAATGGTAATTTTGTTGCAATTTGAAGTACAAAGACGTGGAGAATGATGCTACACGTTCCGATAGTTTTTTGGGGTCATTTTAGCAGCAAATAAAATTGAAATTTCAATTGTTTAAATTAAATTTAAATTCCTCAAAATCTCAACGTTATTTCTGAGGGATTTGATACGTATGTCACTGGACACATATTAAAGTTAGTGGTAACTAAGAATATATTGAAACGAAATTTTCTCTCTCATTTTTTTTTTGCGAAAACTCAAGTCTAAAATTCAAAAAAATACATTTAAACATGCATTTTTGTCTATAATAGAAATAATACGTATTCATTCTCATTTACAAATGTGTTTATCGGAAGATGAAGGGTAATTTAAATTTATTTTATTGAAAATAAAATAAATAGAAATGGTCTTAACTACTGCTAACGAAAATTTAAAAAATATTATAAATTAGTATTCATCAACAGTGATGTCATCAAAATCAGGAAAAGGTAAGAATTCAACAATACATTCAAATATATGTGTTTAGAGTTGGAATTCAGCTTTATCTTCAAATGTAATTATTCAGAGCTGGAATTCAACTATATCTTCAGATGAATGTATTCAGAGCTGGATTCAACACAATAATATCACATTTTAAATATGCTTATGATTGCCAACTTTTAATACAGAATTTTGTAATAAAGCTGAAACGTGTGTTGTATGAAATTTTAGTTTATCTGACTGCTGTCAAATTTGAAACTGAAATTTGATAGCATAAGGTTGATTGGGGAGCAACGACGCATGAAGAAAGGTGTAAAACCGCACGAAATACTGGAATTATCAGACAATATCAGACACTCATAATGTCGCCATTATCTGATCGATCTGGATGATAACTCCTAGCTACATTTCAAGATTTATTATAACGGCAGCAGAAAGGGTTACCAAAACTCTACATGAGAGTATATGACTTACTGCAAAAAGTTTTGCCCGAATTAATGATTTATAACTTTGACTATGCTATCAAACGGATTTGCAATATTGCACTTGAAAAGGTCAAATTTTCTAGTGTTTGATTAATGTCCTGTTCGTAGGGTAGAGTCAGTGATGTAGTTCACATGCGCAGCAAGAGAAAGATAAATCTCTATACTTGAAACAAAGACACTTTCATCTCTTATAAATACTAAATTTTAATACAGAGGTCAGCAATATACATATAAGGACGATGAGTATTAAAAAAGTTATGAATAGTATTATCCTGTACGAGAAATTTATTGAATAGTCAACAGAACGTCAGAGCATCCCTTCAGAGTACTCCAATGCACCTCAACAGACTTTCTCAGCCTGATTATCCAATCATTAAATGCCATTTTGTATTCACTTTTTGGTATGTTGTTCATACACTGGAAAACTGCACTTCCAACCGCAAAGGCGGTTTTCATAATCATCTGCCCCTCAGCGAACTTCTGATAACAGAATTCACCACAAAATCACCATGTTCGTCAGATCTCCGTTATGTCGGAGATCTCGATTTTAAACAGACTGGTAGTAGGATGTCGCTGTCCCAAAACTCTTGGCAATCAGTATATGGTTTGAGAATGACAAAAAACAGGAAGAAAAAAAAAAAAGAAAAGAAACATTGGTAAAGGCTTCTGTCCATTCTAATAATGTTTGGCAGATAGGCAAAGAATTCATAATTTTCCTAAACATCAATAACATTAATGATCATAGACTTGTTCTTCTTGCTACAAGTAATATTGCTGCCTTATCTAGAGGTCACAGGTATATAAAACTTTAGTAAAATGCATCATGTACACCATCATTCATCATTGGCTATACATGTCCACCTCCTACCCATAGCGACATCCGTCTCGATGCTTATTGACTCCTGAACACCCAAAGACCTCAGCTAAATTCGCTAACAAGGGCAAAATAGTAGAAATTATAAAATACTACTGTCCCATTTCAAAATCAATAAACATTATCTTTTTACTTCAGCTAATTGAATATGCGCATAAAGCCGTTCTTTTTTTTGGGGGGGGGTGGGGGTGGAGTTGTAGGGAGTGGTGTAATGGGTGATGGGAGCTAGATCGAGGAGTCTGAAAGCTGATTTGATGCAAAAAATTGATATATTTGTTGTCTTTGATATTGTTGTTACTTTGTTTATTGTTGTCTGTTCATTCAAGTATTTATTGTCCTAATATTGATGTTGTTGTTTTTGTTTGTTTATTTTGTTACGTTTTGTTTTTGACGGCCAATGATATGTTAATAACGAGTTTTACCTTTCAGACGAATCAGTACATTTTAGCAAATTCCTACTTTCAATACGTTTATCTTTTTAATGATTTTACAGCAAAAATTGAATGTGTGCTTGATAACATTTACATGACAAATATCTTGAAAACCTTAACACATAAATCTGTCGAAAATGTCATAGTTTGAATATCTTAAAATTAGTGCTCTGTAATTTATGGTAAATACATTTACGGTATAAAACATTTTTTTAAAAATAGAATATTGAATCGTCTTTTGTAATTGAATTATTGACTGTATAAAAAATACAATAAGACATCAATGTTAAGCATTAAGGTAGCACTCAACAGTGTTCATTTACAATTAGCAGTCCATTGTATTAAATATGTCACATTCCTTCTCTTTTTGTAGAAATTCTCCAAATTAATGATCACGCGGAGAAAATTACAAAAGAGCTATTTTGACCCCTTATTAAGGGATAGTGTCAGCACCCTGACATGTATTGTTAAATTTTATGAAACTGAATTAAACATAGTCACCATTTCATAGCATTGTACTAGTATAATAGTTGGGGAACCGCGTGGAGCAATATAGCAAAGAAACCAGTCCAGTTTTTGTTAAACGTTTCAACTTTGGGTAAAATCCCAGCTTAAATTGTGCATGCTGATTATTTGTAAACCACCTTAAGATAATTGCATTAAACCTTTGAAACAAGCTAGCTATTTTTGGGCCTAACATTTATATCCTGACCTTAAATTTAACTTAATAAAAAGTTGCCAGAGGAAGAAAACTTGGACTTGACTATATACTTAAGTTGAGAATGTTGATAAAAGTGGGGCACGGTCAGACATGTTCTCTCCGCAGTCTATTTCTGCATTTTCATTATCCTGTCCGACTGCCTCTTTTCATATGTTGATAGAACATGCTGTTTTATAGTTGAATAATATGGAGAAAACTCGAAAGCATTTTAAAAATAAATAAACTTTTTTTTTTTTTTCGTTTTTAGTAATGAGTTTTAATTTAATTTGATGAAAACACTCCTCCTTATTTATATGCTTGTATTATGAATAGTGTGTAGATTACTAACTAATAGGAATACATCTATCCAAGTTTAAATTACAGATAACAATTACAAAATGAATCTGTAATTATTTTGGAAGTACAATTCAAGATTTTGACAATATCGCTGACAAATGTTAATTTGAGAAGAAAAAATACATATGAATGTTTTTAGATCATATATCAGTTTGAAGAGTTTCTTAAACAGTCCATTGTGTGTTCTAATCTGTATTAGTCTTAACGTATATTATTGTATTCTAATCTGTATCACTCTTTAAATATATAATTGTATGGGAATTATATTCAGTCATTTTTCTTTCAAAAGTTGATTGGCTAGACGATTATTATAATATATAGCGAATACAGTCACCGTTATAGGGGACTCAAACAGTTTCCATGTCAACATCTCGACATGTCTGTAGCTTACACTTAGACTTACTCCCGATAATGCTTGCACGTATTTATGAAATGGCGCCGTTGGTGGAAGTGGGAATGGGGGTCGGTCTTCTTTCTTCTGATATGGCAATGAAACATCAACCAACTTTTGATTTTGGATACGTTTCCTCCAGTTAAACACTCGGTTCTTTAAACTAGGACTGACCTATTTTGAAAGAGAAAGATAAAGCTATGAAAGGAAAACCTATTATTTATATATCCTTGGCCAGTTCACCAGCTATTTGTAAAAGTATGGGAACATTAAAAATGCAAGGTCTGGATAATATCACCGTTATCTGCTCGGGAACAAAGCTTCAACTAAACATCACGACAAAATGCTTTCAAGAAAATTGTTTTACTAAATATAATCATGCAATGTGTCACGTGGCTAGATGATCATTATCTTCAAAATCTTTGCTTTGATACTTGATACTAATCTTTACAAGAATTTACTTTATTTATTGGAATATTTAAATCTACGTCAAGCGATATTTAATACAGTTTTATTTTTTTTCTGATATATTATATGCTAGGGTTTAGTGTGACCCTTCAAGAACTAATTTGGCTTCGGACTGTTATCCCTAAAAGCTTTCCGTCATTTTTCTTTTTTTTATCTTTAAATTTTCGACGTAAACAACACTAATTAGTTAAAACATATCTGCATAGTCTTGTAGGACTTTGAACACATACAGTCTGGACTAAAAAAAGTGTCAGTTTAAAGAGGGATGTTCGAGTGCATTTGGGAATCATTAAATAGTCATATTAAAATAAAATTAATAGTAACTATGTGTCTTATGGAATATACCTGGATGCATTTTGAAAGTGTGCAATATTTTTGATAGCGTCAAATATGGTCGGGGGACATGAAAAGTTGCTTGTCCCTTATATTTTTTTGGGGATGATTTATCAGTACGCCATTCTAAGCCGTAGATCGGTAGTTCATGCCATTTACTACGAAACAGAACCCAAACACCTAATATACATAATTATTCATATCTTTAATCATGAGACACGTATATGTGAGAATATCAAGAGAATTTCTTATATTAAGAAATTAGACAGTGGCTATTTTAAGAAACTAATCCGTGCTACCATAAAGTCTCAGGAATACGATTCATTATGACGAATGCACTTTGTAACTGGCAAATTACTTGGTTTGAGAAATACCTTCCCAGTGCCGATTCCCCATAATCAAACAAGTAATCACTAAAATCTAACAAATCTATAAACGGAGACGTAAATACAAATAGCACGTGCCCTAGGTTTGTTACAATATTCTATGATAATCTATCATAATCTTGTTTTATCTGATTTAATGGTGATTTACAATCAGCGAGTCTTAATATATCACCTTCGTTGTTTAAAAGTGCATGTTTATATTTTTTTTTTCTAAAAGTTTTGCAAGTTTGTATACTTTATGCTGCAGATTGCCTCAAGTATGCATTGTAATTATATATATATATATATATATATATATATATATATATATATATATATATATATATATATATATATATATATATATATATGAACAAAGGCGGTTCTGCCCATGGAAAAATAAATTAGTTTGATTTTAGTTATAGTACAGGTGTATAAGCAATTAAATTTAGCCTTTTATATCCGTTTGTTGTCAGAACGTCATCTTTTCGTGTGAAGAAAACGTTTTCGCTTCCTTTTCATATGAATGTTTTACCCATCCTCTACCTATGTATCATATTAAGTAAATACTATGACAGTCCAAACTTCTGACGAAATTCTAAGATCATAGGATCACGTTTTGCGTGATGATGAACAATTGTTAAGACGAAATAATTTACTGTGCTTGGGAAGTGCATGATTAATCATAGGTTAAAACACTCTGTATTAATGTTTAATGTATGTATAAAGTAGACCTCGCATTCCACAGAAGTAGTATATATATATGTATATATATATATATATATATATATATATATATATATATATATATATATATATATATATATATATATATTAAATGAATGCAATCTCCCCGTTTACATCCAGTAGTAGTTTTGCGGCGACAGTGATAAAATGACAATGGTTTTATGTTCAAGTCTACTATTGATTACAATCTACCCATATGTAGGCTTCTTCTGAAAAACGATGTTGACTCTTTCCGGTAATTGTTTACAGGGAAGCGATCTTCATTCTTTTAAATACGGCATTTAATTTATTTATTACATACCATCTCTTTGACGTTTTCTAAATATTTAGCTGGAATTCAGAATAAATGAGGACTTAAAAAAGTTTCATTTCGGAATATCGACGCTTGGACGTCAGTTAAATACCTAAATATGTTCAATCTGGGTGTGTGATACGAAATTACGGATTGAACATCAATACATCCGTATCGAACGCCAGATCAATCATGTTAGATTAAATGGATGTGTAATAAATGTATTGTCTCACCTAGAGAGCATAGGCCCAGACACTTCACTTATACAAAGGATTGGGATGAATAGCACCAAATGTAAGTTAGAGAGAAAACTTTTGGCAAAGGAGTAGACTTTAATAGAGACGCCTATAATGTCCGGGCATACGTACAAAGTTTTACAGTTTTTTTTTTTGGGGGGGGGGGGTCCTTTTGCCAGACGTAAATAATAGGCAACTGTAATGAATTCTCCTGAACGTGATAAAAAATACACTTATATCCTTATGTCCCAATATTATATTATATAAATCATTTTTCCAAGTTGATCATTTTGTAGATCAATTATTCCGCTGGGACTGAAAACTAACAACTGGATTGTTTGTCGGAAATGGCTCAATACCGTTAGTTATTTTTTTATTTATTTGTTATTTTTTTTTTTTAAACTTTTAATCTTTGAACACTTCATGACTTAGCATAATTGGCTTGCAATTGGAAATAGAAAAAACTTGGAAACAATCAATAAACATTCCTTCATATTCTTTATACCTTTGGTGTTTATGCGAAGGTTTGGCGTATGAATTCACTCTTGTCCACTTAGTATTAAGGTTGATAAATATGTGCATCAAGCGGGGGAAGGGGGAGGGTGTAGTGGAGGGCGGGGAGGGAGGAATAAATAGAGATGTTGGCATCCGACAAATGATATGGTAAAACTTTCGCCTTTGTTATTGTTATTACTTTAGTTTTAGTGTCTATGTTCAATGGTGTATTTGCTGCCATTGTCGTTGATTGTCTTGTTATATTTCCTTCCCGATGGCCAACACTGTTGGTAACGGCGCAATTACAAAACAGTTTCCCAATGTTTATATATATATATATATATATATATATATATATATATATATATATATGATGTTCATATAATATTATAAATATTTTAGGAAATTTTAAATGTTTCTTGACTTTAATATTTGCTTAAACCTTAATGTTAAGTATAATGTTGACATG
Source organism: Margaritifera margaritifera (assembly GCA_029931535.1). Classification (NCBI taxonomy): domain Eukaryota; kingdom Metazoa; phylum Mollusca; class Bivalvia; order Unionida; family Margaritiferidae; genus Margaritifera; species Margaritifera margaritifera. The sequence goes on from JAQPZY010001173.1 coordinate 359,272, forward strand.
TTCAGTTATTGTCCTTGAATTAGGTTGTTTACTTAGTATTTGAGTTCAAGGACGGTTCTGATAAACAAGTTGTTGATTCAGTTTGAGGTGAAGGTTGATTTTGTTTACAGATAAAACTAGAATTTCCTTTAGAGTTGCGTGTTAAGAGTCACATACATCAAAATATTCAAGAACATTCTGTCATGTGACCGGTCTTAATGTATACCATGTTTAGTGGACAGTTTTTCAGTTTCGACCTTAACATCAGTCTTTAAAGAGCCATTACAGTTGTGAAAAATCATTTGAAATCCAGAGAGCGGATTTATTTAAAATATTCATTGGAATATAAAAGTGCTCCTAGACTTTTGGATTTTGGCTTTTGAATTGATGATTTTGGGATTTATGTGAACTTATTCAAAGATATTCTGGGGTACTTCATTTTGGCACATCATCACATTAAAGACTACTGGCACATCAGGACATTAAAGACTATTGGCACATCATCACATTAAAGGATACAGTCATTAATTCGGAACATTCTATATTTAGGACTTGTGATTAGGACACTTAGGATTATTGGATTATTTGTATTTTAATTCACGTTACTGTAAGTGTCTTTTGAATTTTCACTTTAATTGTCTATAAATAAATTGCTTGTTGATTTTTACTTGATTTGTTGGTTTCATTTTATTTTTGTTACATTTTTCTTAAACCAGAGAGTTATAACAATATATAGTTTTAAATAGAAACAATACACTTTCTAATTTTAATACTTTCATGTTTCATATGTCTTATTTTATTTTTTGCTGATATTTGTAAGCAGAAATTATTTCTGTGTCACAAAAAGTTTGATATTGTGAATACTTTGTCACGTAAGTTTCCATTCTCGCCCTACCACTGACTTGTACAGCTCGACAAACATGCTGTGTCACGGGCGTTTATTTGAATATTCATAGCAACTAGTTATATTATCTCTTATGGAGATAAAAGGGTCTACGAGAAAAACATCCACATTGCATTCTTTATGTTATGCATTCAATACGCATTTGGTCCAGGACTTTTACTGAAGACATAATAATGAATGATTACTCTGAAGAGGGGGGGGGGGGCCGCTGGTCCCCACACTTTAAATTTACCCGTTTGAAAAATGAGACAGGCCCAGACTTCGCATCCTTGAGTAAACGCCCGCGAAACAGGGAATATGTCAGTATATACTCCGGTTTAGGTGAGGTTCAGGGGTTTAGCCGAAACGTTCATCCCGTGAATATATTTAGATAATACAAACTGTTAACGTTATTAGGGACAGTGTATGAAGCTTTTTTGTTAGTCTCAGACTGTATAGAACAATTTCTTACATGTATATTGAAGTTTCTTTTTCGCATATTGAATCTTCCTTTGTAATTTGAATTATTGGATCTGTCAGAAAGGAATTTTGACTGTCGATGCTAAGCAGTAAGTTATCTTTCAACAGTGTTCATCTGCCATTAGATATCCACTTCTTCAAACTTGTCACACTACCTACTCATTGTGGAGAAATTCCCGAAAATTAATGATCGCGCGGAGGAATTACATAAGAACTAAATGGACCTCTTTCAGGAGACTGGCAGCATTTTTTGGTTGCCAAGTTTTAAATGGACAAATTTTGCGATGAATTTCAAACTTGCGTATTGCGGAAAAACTTTGCTTTGTCTTAGTCTGCTGTTAAAATTTAAACCTACATTCAGTAGCGTAAGGTTTATTGGCGAGCTACATGGTAGAATGGAAGGTGTACAACAGCAAACAATACCAGAGATAGACGTATACAGGTGTGATTGCTAAGAATAATTTACAGCTCAAGATTTATCACTACTAAAAAAGCGGGAAGGATTACGTGAACTTTTCATATCTTTATGATTTATTGATAATAACGTTTCTAAAAGTTTTGGTGTCCATCTTTCAACCCGCTCTCATACGACTTTGTCTCATCAAGTTGAAGTTTTAGTGAAAATGGAAAGCAAAAGACAGAAAATCTGTAAAAGAAAATGGAATTTTGCAGATAAAATATATTTCCTAGTAATGATATATTCAATTATATGCTCTCACTAATGTATTACAGGCTTGCACACTTCACTTAAATAAATAATTTTAATAAATACCACAAATGTTATCTTCGCGTGACATCATTTGGCAATGGAGGAGACTTTTGTGGGCCATCTATTATATTTTTGCATACATCAAAAGTAATACACTAATGTTTTATTGTTTTCTTTTTTTCTTTTTTATCTAGAAAAATAAGTCACGTTGTGGATTTGTCCTTATGATACTTTCTTCTGTCCCAGTATTATATTAGATAAATTATTCACTCAGTATCTTTTCTCAAATCCCTTATACATATATAAAATAGGTCTTCATCGTGCCTTCGCTGATTCGTTCCACCAGAAAGTATCATTTTCTATATCCTATAAATTATCTTTCTATTAATTTCCTTCTTTTTCTCTTTTTTTTCTCTCTCTCTCTTACACTTTACACTTGATTTTCTTTCTTCATGCTCCTAATTGTTCTTGCATCAGTGCAAGTGTTAGGCTTAATAAACTAAGTGTAAACTTTTATATCTGAAGTATTCAGCTTTTCAACTATTATACTATGATATAATTTACTCAGTCACTATGTTTACAGTTGTTTGTATATTCAAAAGAAGATAAACTATAAGCCGTTGCTACAGTCCTTAATTTTTGTACTGATTGCAAATGTTATTCATACGAATTAAGAAATAAATATGTATAAACTAGATGAATTATTTTGCTAAACTGATTATTCATTAGGTATGATTAGGCTAATTATTGTACTGGGAGACTATTCGGTATAATGGGGCTAATTATTGTACTGGGAGACTTGTAGGCATGATTGGGCTAATTATTGTACTGGAACATCATTAGGAATGATTGGGCTAATTATTACTAGGAGACCAACATGTATGACTGAGCTAATTATTGTATTGGGAGACTGTGGTGTATGATTGGGCTTATTTTGTACTGGGAGACTGTTATATATGATTGGGCTAATTATTGTACTGGGTGACCATTATGTATGGGTGGGCTAAATATTGTACTGGGTGACCATTGTGTATGATGGGGCTAATTATTATATTGGGAGACTATTATATATGACTAGGGTCATTATTGTATTGGGAGACTATTATGTATGATTCAGCTAATTACTCTATTGGGAAACCAATATGTATCACTGGGCTAATTATCATACTGGGAGACTATTAGGCATGATTGGATTAATTATTGCACTGGCAGACTATTATATAAATAGTGGGTAATATTATTGTATTAGGAGACTATTATGTATGATTCGGCTAACTACAGTTCTAGGAAACCAATATGTATCACTGGGATAATTATTATACTGGGATACTATTATGTATGATTCGGCTAATTACAGTTCTAGGAAACCAATATGTATCACTGGGATAATTATTATACTGGGATACTATTATGTATGATTCGTTTAATTACTGTACTGGGAAACCAATATGTAACACTGGGCTAATTATTGTACTGGGAGACTATTATGTATGATTGGGCTAATTATTGTACTGGGAGACCATTATGTATGATTGGGCTAATTATTGTACTGGGAGACCATTATGTATGATTGGGCTAATTATTGTACTGAGGATGCTATTGGTTTGCTTGTACGCAATGACTCAAGACTATTACGTGTTGTTCGATAGTAGAATACTAGTACGTCATCATCATCAATAAGCAGAACCTTCTTGCATTGACCAAATATGGAAACTTTACTATGTTTGTTTAAGAATTAAGTAATTATCACTTTGCTGTTTTTGTAGATTTGGTGTTTGTGTGCATTAATTGGTCTGCAAATGCACTTTGGTTCACTTAGTATTCTGGTAAATGAATATGTGCATCATGGCGAGGGAGGGAGGGGGAGCTGGAGGGAATAAATATAGATGGTTGGACATCCGACATTTGAATGTATTTCGTATTGTTGCTACTTTAGTTTTATTGTTTTTTCCATTGTGTACTTTTGTCATTGATTTTTCTCGTTATATTTCCCGTCTCATGGACAACATATTTGTATATATTTTGTTCTAGTTTTCAATAGCGAAAATCAACTTATAACAACTTTCCAGTTTTGAAACTTCACGTTTAGAACATTTTTTAATTATTAATTCAAATCCGAAATTTAAAGTGTGTTTGAAAGTGTGTGGTATTGTGAAACCTTTGTCAGTTAGATCTTCATTCTGATACTACAGTCTGCATAATGTTCGTACCTCGGGCTCATCTCAGGTACTAAGATATTTGAGGCAATGATAGTTCAATAATGATACGTCTTTTTAAAATTTCATACCTTGAATATCTTGGTATTATTTTATAGTTTTTATAAAGAACGAAAAATGCTAACGGTATATAACAGTTTTTTTTTGTAGAATGTTGGGTCTTCTTTTGCTGTTGAATAATAGAAAATAAAATTGACCATCAATAGTTGGCATATAGGTATTAATCTAGCTTGTTTGCTTCATTAGCAGTCCAATTCATCCAACAAGCAACATACTTGCTCAACGTGTAGAAAGAAATTCCACAAGTTAATGATCCCACGGGAGAAATTACAAAAGAGATATCCTTTTTAGGGGATAATGTCAACAGCCTGAATTGTTAAACTTGACTCTAAATGCACTTACCTTTTTTATTATTGTAAAATTCGAACAGTTTTGGAGCAAGGTGAGCCATTGCAGTATAATTCCAAGTGTTCTTAATTTAAAAGAATAAAAGAAACCGCTTCTTCATATCCTAAGATGTGTAAGGTATGTAGTTATTCATGGCCTGATGGAAGACAGTTGATTCAAATATTTTACACACTACCAACTATTCAATTTCAATTTCATTCCACTATATTCATTATAACGTATATATATATATATATATATATATATATATATATATATATATATATATATATATATATATATATATATATACCATGCTGGTACATTTATGTTTATATACGACCGACTATTGCAGAATGATCATTGACGAAATGTGTAAGCTTTTAATTTTTTGGAATAATGGATATTGGGCATAATTTAAGCAATGCAAACAAAAGAAGAAAAGAAAGAAGGTTTGTGTGCATTTTGTTGCGCTCAGGTTAAGCAAGAGTAAGTACTATTGCAAAGAAAATTGTCTAAAATTGTAATCTACCACCAAACATCAGGTAAATAAGAGCTGAATGAAGTATTTAGTTATTATTAAATTTGCAATTATTGTAGATTGTAAATTACTGTTATCAAAATCATAAGAAAATGACTGTTGCTGAGTTATTGTTTTATCTATGACACATGTGTTGAAATCACATAGGAATTCTGCAACAGCAAGCCCACGAAGACGTAAATTGCTAATGGTTTCCTGAGGTGTCAAATACTTTTTGTTTAGTTTATAAATTTTTTCGCGAAACTATCATTAATGCAATTAATAAAATTGTATAAGCATTTTTCCTTTTTAATTATTGAACAAGAGGATGACGTGCAAATCACATCCTCTTACGTCAGATCGCTCCATTACTTTAAAACGCTACAAAACAATGTCGTAACGTCATAATGTTGAAGTAGTAACTTAATAATGACTTCATATCGAGCTGCGCAGTAAATATTGATTTGACACAGCAAACATACATTTAAGTTAAATAAACTTACTCGAATGGTTGACTTAACCAATGTTCGCCAAAGCATTATTCGATGTACGAACTGTTAAAAAGAGACCCAAATTACTGAAAATAATTATGAAATTACTTAAACGAGAGCGAAAATTAATAAAGCCAACAACGTGGAATCACTCGTTAATAAGCTGGATTAAGATAAACATGTTTAAATAGGTTTTAATACTTGCTGTTTATTAATTCTTTTAAAACTTTCAGTTAGATCTGAATACGTTTGCGGATTGACATTCATCGAAAAATAGTGCATTAAGTAGAATGGCTACAGGTTTATTCGATAAAGAACCGTAGGAGCATGACACTTATATGGAAAATGCATTAGATTGGTCTCTGTACAACATATTTTATAACTTTCTCCTTAGACACATACGCTGGACCACAAAGTGCGATAAATACAATTTAGAGAGAAATATATGTAGTTTAGGGCATGACACTTTTATTAGGAGTAAACCGTTGATGGTTTAGCGATTACACAGTGTGGAATCACACGAGGGTAGTGATGATCTCGTATATTAGATACCTAATTAGGTTTACAGGTGTTCATTCATTTAAAAATTAGAACACTGAATTTAAATAAAGCGAACCCACAACTTACTGAAAAATTAAATTTTTTAGTGCAATAATTTTAAGTAAAAAAAAACGTTATGTCTATCTTATCCGGAAAAACCAATTTACTTTCTTTTTTATGTTGTTATTATTGTCTCTATGTCTTATAATTTTCTTTTATCGTAGCAGTTTTAAAAAAGGCAGCATAATCGAACCAGATATACGTAGTGAGTGTATCAATAAAACTTAATTTAAGATTAAAAAAATCATCGACATCGCATGAATTAAAGGCAATGGTAGTGTGATAATTAAAGCATGAATCTTCCGTTGTGCTGAAGATGTGATTATATCCATATTTGCTATCTTCGTTGATAAGACTAAAAACAAGAACTGATGAAGAGTTTCTCCCCACTCCCCCTCTCTCTCTCTCTCTCTCTCTCTCTCTCTCTCTCTCTGTCTCTCTCTCTCTCTCCTAGGTAGTGGAGACGAACGACAGAGAATAGTCACGCGTGCTGAAAAAAAACCAAAACAAACAAACCACGAAAGTATGTGTGTAAACTACTCTATATGACTAATCATTGATACCAACCCACATTCAACTTTTATAAAGATTCTTCAGTTAGTAATATATTCTTGTACGTATTAAACGTTATTTAATGCATATATGTCCCACTTCACTATAGGACCCTTAATGACATGAAATGCAGTCTATTCATGTTTAGATACTTTCTTATTGGATTGGTATCAGTGGTATCCAGTAAATTTTGAGAATATATGACTTTTTGTCGTAACGGATATTGGTTCACCAGTAAGTAAGTTGCTGATTTGATATGCATCAATTGTACCCGCCATCATTAATAGGAGCCAGCATTTCTGTCAGATATTTTACAACATATTCGATTAATAATGTATAATTCCAATAAACTTGAGTTTTAAAATTAATGTAATGCTACGCTTGTAAGAAAAAGAGCAATTTCATTCGAATCCGTGAGTTTTGTAAAGCACGAACTCATTTGTCTACAAATCTGTTGAGATTTTTACTTTTGTAATTCTTAAAACTTTTTGAACAAGATAGCCATATGCTTGAAAATATTGAAATTATATCGCAAGAGACGCTGTTGAGAGAATAATCATTACTTAAACTTTATAAAAAATTATTTGCGAAATCGCTGTTTCTTTGTGCTAGTCGCCTAAGTGACTTATATTTCTCTAATATTGCTCTAATATTTCTTTAATTAGTTTTGTTCAAACATACTTTAAGAGATCTGTCATTTCTCTTTATATGACTCTCCTGATATGACTCTGCTCAGTATGTTTAGGCATGACACATATATCATCTTAAAAGTAACTTAACTTACCCTCCACCTCCCCCCTCCCCCTCCATTAAGCACAACATTTTCATATCTTGTCTATTATCAGTTCATTCGAAGTACTATACGATACTGTAACACGCGAGGTGTCTAAAGGCAGCTAGTATAAATTCACCTCAAGACAGGGCGGAAGAAACACAAACCAAATAAAAACGTTGAACACACTGAGTGAGTTTGGCTTGAGGCTGCTGTTTCCCCTCTTTCCAAGGACCTTAAGAAATTAGTCGTTATCAGTTGAAGGGTTCTTAAATGTGCTAATGCCACAAATAATTTTCCTCTACTCAAACTAAGGACCACGCATTCACAAGATTTTCACACTTGTATGTTTTTTCTTCCTTAACACTTGCGTGATTTATCAGTACGCAATTTAAAGCAGTATACCGGTATTTCATGCCACGTCCTACAAAACAGGACCCAAACACCGAATACACACACTTGTTGCAATCTAAGATTTCTAAACACTTATACTTGAAAATATCCCGAGAATTCCTTATATTAAAAATCTGACGGGCCACTTTATGAAACTAATCCATGCTACCATAAAGTCCCGTGAATACGGTTTAGTATGAATTATGCCTGTACCTAATAACTGGCTAATTACTCGGTTTGAGTAATATCTTCCCAAAATCGATTGACTATAATCAAACATATAATCACTAAAATCGAACAAATTCAATAAAGGAGAAGTAAATAAAATGGCACATACCCTAGGTTTGCGACAGTACTATTGCAATATTGTCTAGGTTTGCGACAATACTATTGCAATATTGTCTGCACACTTATCTGAATGTTTAATTAACTTGTATCATGATTTGCAATTATCTTCATATTTATTTGTATATTATCTTTCATTACTCGCGTCAGACTACGTAATGATTATTTTTAATGCGAAGAGAGCTTGAAATATACTGAAACTTGTTGCTCTACCATCTGCATCTCTTAATCTAAGATTCTATGTACTTTATATGACATGGTGTGTCCTTGGGCAAGGCACTTTACTCCAAATGCCTCGGCACTAAATAACCTACTTGTGTTCCTGTACCGTAAAGTACCAAAACAAATGCATTTTATGATGATGTTTGCAAATAAATATTGTTTTAGACAAACACACTCAGCACGCATATTTAGTTTTCCTATCAAGCTGACGGTGACCCCAAAACAGAACTACCATACCTGATTTTTTTAATGTAATTCTAATAATTGTCTTTGTTCAAAGTATTAGTATTTGTCTGAATCGGCTTTTTTTTTTTTTTTTTTTTTTTTTTTTTTTTTTTTGATACATGTCCTTTAGAATTAGTGATTTTTTATTGCCTGAAATCCAATGTGGCCGATTAAATTTAAAAAATGTTTTTGTACCAAAAGCAGGAGGAGTGTCTGATTTTATGGTCAGAGTTTCAATGATTGACAAACGCTCCCCGTTTGGTAAATTCTCTTGCCGGTTCCAATACGAGTCATTGCAATGAGCTAATGTTTGATCTCATGACATATACCTTACTTTATCACTAAAAAGGCATGATTTTGAAAAGAAATAATCCATTTTAGAGCGTACACTTGCTCCATCAAAACATGTTCTACCCCTTGTTGATAATACATATTTCATCATGGAAGTAAAACAATGATAACGAGCAGGGAAGGACATTCTAAATAGGAAGGAGGAAAGGTGTAATTGAAATTGGATGGTGCTATGGAAAAATAAGGGTATTTCTTTCTCTATCCACAAATGGTCTGTTGTCACGCTTACAATATTTATATGAGGTTTAGAATATCCTTAATTGCAAAAGCTGGCGTCCATTAGATTCATTAAAAAGTAATTTGATAAATATTTTCCCTGTCTGAATACAAAAGAGAGTCTTTCTGTTACTATTAGGGGTATCGACATCCATGAGGACAATTGAACTTTACTATGTTGTTTTTTGTGTTTTTTAACTGGTGCACCAACAGTTTGCAAAACCAGTTTGTGTAGTCACCGCCATATGTATAATAAAACATCTTGCCATAAAGGTAGTTGTGGTAAAAACGTCGTTACTTGCTCGAGAACATAACAGACCACACTAGATGGTTTCGAAAATAATTGTTTTACTATTAGGTGATTGGGTACGGCGTTTGACGATCAGATTTTAATGTCCTGTGGACTAGCTTTGATATTATTTTGTATCTTTAAAATAATTAATGGTATTTCCTGCAGTTTAAAAATTAAAACTGGGATTTTTTGAATACCGTTTACTGCTTTTCAGATTCTAAGTTAATAGCTATATTAATATACGAGCAGTGGCGTAGCAACCGCCCAAACAACAATCACAGCTGCGGGGGGAGGGGGGGGGGGGCAGTGGGGGCCCAAAGTTCCCATCAAACAACTTTTTTGTATCGGAGGGGGGCCACATAATTAAGTTTTGCGGGGGGGGGGCAGAATTTCTTGCTACACTACTGTCTACGAGTAAATTGAAACGGAAATATAAATAATGATCTAGCATCAAAAGGATACATTTTTTTCATCTGTAACGGTATCCCAGTATTGTCTCGCCATATAAACAAATTTTAGAATAAAAACATATCATAAAATTTAATACGTATTGTTAAAATGATTGCTTGAAAGAATTATTTTGATTTTGCTCCTTATTTCATATAGGCGAATCTTTCATCTAATTTCATTTAACTCAAATACATACAAATTCACATTCCTGGTTTTCTTTCTTACGTCAGCATATATTTTATATTCAAAGTTTCGATAAAATACACATATTACCAGAACTTTAGCTCTCCTTGCCTAAATATCAAATCTTATCTCAAAGCAGTCTTTGTCTTCTTTAGATGTTTTTTTTTCACCAAGAATTCTTAGTTTTCATTTATTTTTCGTGGACAAGACTGAATGACGTTGTTTTTTTTTTCTTCTTCCAAAAATGGCTCCATTGTTTATTAGTTGTATTTAATCTTTAAGGAAATCAATAATGTGATAAAAATGCCTTATCCTTAGTAATTGTTTTTATCAACAGCGTATTTTAACCCACAACACTTGTGCAAATAGGTAAATTAAAAATAAATAAATAAATAAATAACTGACTGAATTTATGAATACCTAAATGAAATATCATATTACCATTTCAAATGAAAGCAAAGAATAAAACATTTGCATTAACATCGGGAAACATTTGTCTAATTTTCTATTATTAATCTTAATTGATTGATATATCTGTAATCATTATTTGTATATGTTATTGGCATTTATAAAAGTTGACTAATATTGAATAGTTTAAAAAAAAAAACATTTCTTATTTAAAAAGTGTGTTTTCCAGAATATAAATAAATAAATGTTGCCGCATAAAAAATTAATATTAATAAGTTAACATTGTTTCCATGAAAATGTGTATATGTGTGTATCGTTAACCACAACAAAATAGAATAGCAGATAACAGAAAAAATAGCCAAAAGGTTAGATACATGTACAGTCTATTTGACTTAATCTGACCTCATTTTAAGAGAATAAGGCTTTCATACGAACGTATTTCATCGAACAGGGCATTTCCTACATAAAACAACATATTCAAGCAACAGTATCATGTTCCAACTCTAACTCCTTCTTTTGGAAACACAATGATTAAAAATAAACGATTTATTGAACATACAAAGGTATTAGATATACTGCATCATCTTTTAACAAATAATTAATATTGTGTATATAGAAACTTTTATCCTTTCTTTTTTGGTAATGGTGACCTTGACTTTGGCATTTTCACTTCCATAGTAATATACATTTCTTACTTCAAGATTAAAGTAATCATTGAAGTTACTCGTATCGTGCGTGAACAATTTTCATTGTTTAGACTTGAAGTTTGACCTTTGACCTCTTTTTCGCTAAACTGTACGGGTATTGTTGTAACGTAAAGGCTGGGCGTCCTATGCACTTAAGTGGCAATATGAAGTGCAATACTTATGTTGTTATGTGGACATCAGAACAGAGAGAGGGATGACCAGTGCCATAACAAATTAGCTTTGCCTTCCAGCGGGTTATATCAATATTTTCATCGCTAACAACGAGACAGAACTCTAAAACATAAAAAAGGGCAATTTACAGGCACAAAGAAACATGAAATGAAAGACTAACACTTCGTCTTTAATAATTTTTCTGTTCCTATTTGATTTCACATTGACATATCAATTTAATGACGTTATGCATGTAAAAATTCAGTTGAACAAACACAAACAAGGGTTCATTTACTGAAAGAATGATTTAGCATACATTCTGAAACTTGATTGCAGGTGGAAAAGTCGACAACACCTGTCACGTGTTATGGTTGGCACATTATGGCTGTTGTCTAAGGTTCTTCTTCCTTTTTTAAACTTCTTATTAGACGTGTCACAAGTGTACCTGGTACCCTTATTTGCTGTCTTGAAAACAATATATGTATGATAAAGAAAGACCTTGTAGACCAAAGTTTTTATTTCACTTTTTGTATCACATCAGCAATAGTGTGTCTACAACTTGTCCTTTTTCGCCAAATCCGCAATTTTTTTTTTTAAATTTAAGTAATCTGTGCAAGAGAGGACTCTATAAGTGTATGGGAAACGGGAAAAGTTGTGTGTGTGTGTGTGTGTGTTTGTGTGTGTTTGTGTGTGTGTGTGTGTGTTTGTGTGAACTGATTGTTTGTTTAGTTTCTCTCAGTTTTGTAATTTTGCCTTTGACAAAGACTCAAAATAACTAGTTTTCCACTGTTCGTCTTCAGGTTTTTACATTTATCTTAGTCAATCCCTGATGTACATGATCCCTTGCTGGAACCAGTGCACTTGAAAGGGCTCTTATTCGACATATGATTTGTATTATATATATATATATATATATATATATATATATATATATATATATATATATATATATATATATATATATATATATATATATATATATATATATATATATCCACCATAAGCTAAGTCCTCACGATGATCAGACTATAATATGACAAACTAGATGTTACAATTGACAGTTCATATGGTTAGCATAATGTCACTCGATGGGTAAATGTATTATAGGTGTTTTAAATGTGATAACCAGACGGAAAAATGCAGTATACAAGCAACTGTGCACTAAGTATATGTTTATGTAACTTAATTCTAATTATTATAAATTACTCAGTATTATATGATCAAAATTATATCAGGTAATTTTGTCATGTGAATTTCTAAATGCGGACGATATGAGACGCGTTCGAACCATCAACCGATAATAAAACGTTTTTATGGGCCTGAGTACGCGTGCTCAGAATTGAGAATTAATATTTTTCTCTTTTCATTATTTCCTTTGTCCATTTTTGTGACTATTTAACAGGCATGTTTTTGTGGTGGTGGGGGTTGGTGGGGGGGGGGGGGTATTTAAATATTGCATATAATATTTTATTACTGCTGTTTTCATTAATTGTTTCACACATAGACTATAACTACAACCTATCATAACAGTCTATGTTAGACTAATAGAAGCATACATGTAAACAGTATAGACTGAAAAGTTAGTGGAAATTTTAAGAGGAAACTTTGTGTGCATTTAAAAGTCATCGAGAACTGTAAAATTAAATGGAAAGTAGCAAGGATTGCGTGTTTAATTGGATTATAATGCATGGATTTGACGAGATTTCATTAATTTTCAACCCAATAGTTAATTAATGAGCTCAGTTAGGTGAATAGGTATTTTTTCCTCTTTGTTATGTCAGATAGTATGTACATACGTATGCATGTACGTTTGCGTGGATCGATCGATGAATGGACGTATGGATGGATCGATAGATCGATGGAATGATTGAATTTTAGATGTATTCAGTTAGAATATCATTTGACTCTCCGGCACTCAAGTACATATTTCTTTGGCAATATTTCGCCTCATATCGTTCCTTATATTGTGTCTTACTAAACAGAAGCATTGTTGTTAAAGCCAACAGACATAGCAAGACATAGCTGGAAACAGTCAAACATAGCACGATATTGCAGGACATAGCAATACATAGCACGATATTGCAGGACAATGCAAAACAGCACGATATTGCAGGACATAGCAATACATAGCACGATATTGCAGGACATTGCAAGGCATAGCACGATATTGCACGACAGAGCAAGACAAAGCCAAACATAGCACGATATTGCAGGACAACGCAAGACAGCACGATATTGCAGGACAATGCAAGACAGCACGATATTGCAGGACATAGCAAGACATAGTACGATATTGCAGGACATTGTAAGACAGCACGATATTGCAGGACATAGCAAGACATAGCACGATATTGCAGGACATAACAAGACATAGCACGATATTGCAGGACATAACAATACCTAGCTGGAAATAACAGAACATAGCAGTACAGATAAAAAAGAATTTATGTCCGTAATTAGTGCATATGAGTCAGGAAAACATAATGTACAATAATTCTCCGTTAATTAAAATATAAGAAAGAAATGGAGAGGAAAGCTAATCAAAATCAAAAGAGAAACTAAAACAAACATACTGTTGGACGGATAAGGACGTAATATTTCGTATGATAAATTATTCCTTCGTTTTAAAAATTGTATGTTTTCCTTTCACAGAGTATACTGTTGTGTTTCAATCGAATTTACAAAAATGCCACATCTTCACGAAAATATTGTGAATATGAACTGTGATTTTTCTTTCTTCAGCAACAAAAAGCGTGTTGTCACAGCTGTTAACTTGTACATTTTTATTTTGATGGAAGTGACTACGCTCCAAGAACTCGACTTGGCGCACAGTCATATTTCAGGCATTTCAAAACCCCCTTAATGTATGAAATCTATTCTTGATTTTTAAACATAATAGTTCTGTCTTTACCAAGTTGGCTAATATCGACAGTTAATGGGAGGTAACTCAGTTTATTCATTGAAATGCCATTCAATGAAATGTGAGGATCCGTAGCTACTTTGAAAGGAATAATATAGATACGTAGAGTCAGACTAATAAATTCTTCGAATTTTGTATTTTTAAAAAATCCCTCAATGTATCCATTTCGGAGAGTGCTTCAAATAAAATTAAAGACAGTATGTGTGTGAGTGTGTGTGTGTGTATACGCGCGCGCACGCGTGTGTGTATGGTATTGTAATCATATCTTAAAATGTGTCAATGCTTTGTCTCCAACACTATGTACACCGTTATCTGTATTTGACCCCAGTTTCATGAGCGCAGCCATTAACAATCACGTGATGCGTCAGCAATGACGATAGTGAAATGAACATTAGATACCGCACGTGCCGCGATCAAAACAATATCAGTCTTTTTGTTTACATTTTATCTTTAATCGTTTTCTCTTGAAAATTGACATGGATAGCGATGGAAAATATAAAAAGGTGGAGGGAGTTTATGTTCTGTCAATGGATGTTCAAATAATCGTCACAAACACAATTTTTGGCAGAAATCAATGTGTGAAATACGCTGACAAGTGTATGAAGACTGCGTGTTTGGTACCACTTAAATTTCAGTCTATGCCGTCAGATGGACATGCAAGATTTTATATTCTTGAATTCCAATCTTAGCAGATAAGTTGAAATCACTGATAATATGACTTCCAATAGAAATAATTAGAGACTGTTGCCCGGAATCTTTCAGAGAAAGCAGCCCCAGACTACATGTATTATTGATTGTGCAGAAACATTTATTCAGAGGCCAATTAATCTCAAATCTCAAAATATCTCTTCATGGGCAAATTATGTTTATTTCAAAGGCATTTGGTGGACGGGTAAGTGATAAATTCATAGTTGAAAAAAAGGATTTTTAAATTACCTTCTCCCTGGAGTGTTGTTGATCTAGATATGTAGCTAACATTGTTTTGTGGGAAGGACTAGTGAAGATTCAGCAGGACTAGTAAATTTCTTAATCTACTAGTCCTTCTTGCTGCAAGGAAATTTATGTTATATTCTAGTCCTTAAGAAACTCGTATTTTTTTCTCATGAGTTAATGTTGTTTCACTTGACTAAAGGAGAAACTTGAACTGACACATAAAATGACTAAATTTTATTTTCCCAAATCTGTAATTTAAATAAATGACACATTAATTAACATAACATGATTTTAAAAATCAGAACCATCATAAAACTATAATTATATAAATTTATAGTTACAGACGCATACATGTTTTGAAAGTCTTACGGAACAATAAAGAATCTTCTTCAATTTCATCAATTATGCGTGACATCATTTTCTCTGCATAAAATGTACATAGTCTTGTAACATGGCCATTTACATAATTTTCATCATACTTTACATTCACAAACTTGTGGTCATCTGAACTAAGCAATACAAGAAGTTTACATTTCCTAAGACCAGTGCAAAATATTGTCATCTGTATTTGCATATAGAACCCTCTAATCCCTAACTTCTTAATAATCCGATTGTAATTGCCACTCTTTTGGACATCATATTTCTTGTTTGAAAAAAAATCGTTCAGTTTGGTCCAGTTTGTAGGCATTTGACTTTTAATTTCAAGCAGCGTGACTTCATTTAAAATTCTATTTGGGATCGCTGATAACCAATTTTCCTATATAAAAACATGCGTTCTTTGTTAATAACAGAAATATCTATTAGAATTGAAATATTAATTTGCTGCCACCTCACTTTGAAGTCCGTGGTTTGTGAATTTATTTCCTACAAATTTGGAATACAAATGTTCTTTTATAAAACTTGTGCAATCAGTGGAATCCTTTACGGGTATTTTTGACGCAACGATTCGCTTTGATTGCAATCTATTTCAGTAGTGATATGGCGGACACTTCTGCTACGCACCTAGCGAACGATATTAGTACAACGGGCGATAATTAGACAACCGAGTCTATAGAATAACAAAACAGCACATTACTCACGCAGCAACGCCATGCAAGTGTGCGGTTAAAGTTTCACATATTTGTTTTTGTCAAAAGACACGGGTATGATACAATTCACATATTTGTTTTTGTCAAAAGACACGGGTATGATACAATTCACATATTTGTTTTTGTCTAACGACACGGGTATGATCAACTACTGTGTTAACACGTGAAAATGATATAAATTTCATAGGTCGTGATTAAACAAAGGATGACTCCATATAGATTGATATGTGTCCATGGTACTATTCCCAGTCACTCACAAAAGTGCTTATCCATGCTATATAAGCTAAATATTTAAATAAATAGTTGGAAATGATTTGGAGTTCATATGGCAAAGGATATCGTGTATGATGCATTATCAGATCAGACAGTGATATACACACTATTTATATTAAAAAGACAGTTATCTTGGAGTGGCGACTCGCATCCCCGAATACCTGTTGTGAACGGTTAGTGACAGGTGATTTCAATTTACAAATATAGTGAACTTAAGGCCCACCTTTTACTGCGAAATGGATTACTAGGTCATGAAAGTATTTCATTACGAAATATTTCCTGATATATTTCCGACGACGTCAAATAATTTTATGATGAAATCTCTCTCTCTCTCTCTCTCTCTCTCTCTCTCTCTCTCTCTCTCTCTCTCTCTCTCTCTCTCTCTCTCTCTCTCTCTTGCGTGACTGTATATCTATCTACCTAACTACCATACACACATGCATGCATAATGCATTATTATTATTATTATTATTATTAATATTATTATTTACATCATATTTATTATCTCTGATTTTATACTACTTTGTTCCGCGATGTGCCATTATAAATAAATAAATATATTTCTTATCAGTTGTGTGATGCATGAACGAGATGGTTTGAAATGTGTCAAACAACTATAGTTAAACGTTACTAAAAAAAGAATATTTAAAAGAATGTTATATTTCAGACAAACATATTGAACCTGCATATTAGACAATTCCTAAATACAGGTAAGAAGTCATAGTAGTTTGCAAAAACAACCCTCTCTAACTTTGATAACAAAAAAAAAGCCGATTTCGCCCTTTTTTGTGGAATAACGAATATATATCGGCATCTATGTTGTATTAAGTTAAATAGTGTATTATGTTTGACAAAACTATTAGAATCATTGAACTGTATCGGCATCTAGGCCGTATTAAGTTAAATAGTGTATGATGTTTAACAAAACTATTAGAATCATTGAACTGTATCGGCATCTAGGCTGTATTAAGTTAAATAGTGTATGATGTTTGACAAAATTATTAGAATCATTGAACTGTATCGGCATCAAGGCTGTATTAAGTTAAATAGTGTATGATGTTTGACAAAACTATTAGAATCATTGAACTGTATCGGCATCAAGGCTGTATTAAGTTAAATAGTGTATGATGTTTGACAAAACTATTAGAATCATTGAACTGTATCGGCATCTAGGCTGTATTAAGTTAAATAGTGTATGATGTTTGACAAAATTATTAGAATCATTGAACTGTATCGGCATCAAGGCTGTATTAAGTTAAATAGTGTATGATGTTTGACAAAACTATTAGAATCATTGAACTGTATCGGCATCAAGGCTGTATTAAGTTAAATAGTGTATGATGTTTGACAAAACTATTAGAATCATTGAACTGTATCGGCATCTAGGCTGTATTAAGTTAAATAGTGTATGATGTTTGACAAAACTATTAGGACCATTGAACTGAATCGGCAGTACAGTCAGATGTACATCTTTGATTTTTAAGATTTCCTTAGGTCAGTCAATGTTGAAATTAAGAAACCTTTAGAGTTTTTGTTTTACATATTCTGTTTAATCAATTTACTTTTCACTAAGATCAATCTATTGGAACCTATATGTGAAAAAAACCCACCTCTTTAAATTTACCATTCATTAAAGTATTACAGGTTGAACAATGCACCTTATGAGATCGCCTGTTTATGGGAGATGCTGTTCAGATGCGCTACCTGTCGCCCCATCTCAACCATATATAAAAAAGCAATCTGTGCTGTGAATAATTGATGATCCTGAACAACACATATTATTTCATTGTTCTGAATAACGAAACATATCATTTGACCTTGATATATTACCTGTCAAATAACTGGAGACTGTTTTATCTAGAATATGAAAACAAAGAAAAAAGAACAGCATAATGTTCTTTTCACGTAGATTATGCCAAACAGTTTTTTTTTTGCTAGATGGCAGATAGATTCTAGGATTCTTCAATTGAAATATCCTATGTCAACTCCTGTCTAAGAGGTACAGAGAAGCTAAAACAATAAATGTAAATAATACATTACACTAATAGTTTATTAGGAAGTACAAATATTTGAAATTCCGTAACACAATTTTAGGTGGACATTATTGGAGCGTAAAATGTGGAGAATTCATTCCTTTTTGACGTCAATAGTACGATCTATATAGATTCTAAATGAACCCATTTGCCAGAATTTAAGCCACAATTTTGTTCAAAATATGCGTCTTTCTTAAGAAGTGACATTTTTACAACAGCATAAGCCGTTGATTTCTTTACGGTTACAAGATGCAAGCCTGCACTAGAGCAGCACGAAACATCAGAGGTCCCACTGAGTACATGTTTAATGAGAGATTCGTTTTACAGATGTGAGCTGATTTTGAGAAGTTAGAATATTTACATAAAAATGTTCAATATCAACTTCTTTTGCGATTCTTTTCTTATAGCGCATTGCGTAAGCTGCATTTTAATTACGACTTATTTTAAAAAATATCCTTTCGTGTACATT
Source organism: Margaritifera margaritifera (assembly GCA_029931535.1). Lineage (NCBI taxonomy): Eukaryota > Metazoa > Mollusca > Bivalvia > Unionida > Margaritiferidae > Margaritifera > Margaritifera margaritifera. Next base: position 378,519 of record JAQPZY010001173.1, read on the forward strand.
TTGCTTTTGCTTTCGGTTTATCATTATTTTTCTTACAGCGTACCAAGGACCAAGCATGGTGAATTACTTACTCGGGTGGATGTCAGTGTTTTCCTATTATGTATAATAATAAAACCAGTTTGAAAATAACGTCAGTTCAATGCAAAGAACGCTTACACCAATAATAATGATAATAATAATAATAATAATAATAATAATAATAATAATAATATTAATAATAATAATAATACAAATAAAAAAAATAAATAATAATAATAATATAATAATAATAGTAATAATAACAACAACAACAATAATAACAACGATGATAATAATAATAATAATAATAATAATAATAATAATAATAATAGTGAGTACAAAAACTAATGTCCCTTGTGACCCTCAATTATTTGCATTATACAAACAAATATTTCAAATGCAGCTGGGAAACAAGAATTTTGCAAGAAAGGTATTAAGGATTAGTGTACATAACAGCAAGAGAATATGAATTTAGCACACAAAGCATTTTGGACACAAACATGCATGATTTGATTTTATTGGGGCAAGCAATATAATAATGTGTAAATAAATAATGAATTTTCCAAATTGCTGACGATGTTCAAATATCTGCACTCTAGCTATTTTATTGATAAATCCAATAAGTGTATTGGACCAAACCTACGCCAAATCAGTCGCTTTTGAAAAGACTTAAATATCCTTGTCGATGCATTCAATTTCATTCTAAGTACACCCCACAAGTAGCTACTTTTTATATTGTGGTTATCATTCCCGTAATTGTTATCTCTAAGTCCAAGTTTTTCTTAAGATAAAGTACAGTAAACTCATCACCCTCCTCCAATTATGCTCTAATATAACAGATAATTAATTTTTTGAACGTAACATTACAAAATGTTTCCTTGAAGCGAAGGTATTGTGACCGCATGTAAAACAGACGGGTTTCCCACTCTAGATTTCGCACCTTATCTCGCAAAAAGTTAGAACGTTGCCACTACTGTAAATCCCTTCTGCGTTCAATATTGTCAACATGCATCAACTATATCGTTCATGCGTCCAATATTGTCAACATGCATCAACTACATCGTGCATGCGTCCAATATTGTCAGCGTGTATCAACTACATCGTGCATGCGTCCAATATTGTCAACATGCATCAGCTACATCGTGCATGCGTCCAGTACTGTCAGCGTGCATCAACTACATCGTGCATGCATCCAATATTATCAACATGCATCAACTACATCGTGCATGCGTCCAGTACTGTCAACATGCATCAACTACATCGTGCATGCGTCCAGTATTGTCAGCGTGCATCAACTACATCGTGCATGCGTCCAATATTGTCAACATGCATCAACTACATAGTGCATGCGTCCAATATTGTCAACATGCATCAACTACATCGTGCATGCGTCCCGTATTGTCAGCGTGCATCAACTACATCGTGCATGCGTCCAATATTGTCAACATGCTTCAACTACATCGTGAATGCGTCCAATATTATCAACATGCATCAACTATATCATGCATGCGTCCAATATTGTCAACATGCATCAACTGCATCGTGCATGCATCCAATATTGTTACAGTGCATCAGCTACAACGTGCATTTGTTTAATATACCAATATTTGTTTCGGGCATAGATGACATTCCATTTATATCAGAAAAATCTACATATATAGATAGACAGATAGTGAGAAGTTTAAGTCAAACTACAACGTTTTGTGGGATTATCTAATAAATCCTGACGTTCACTGATTGCATCTGTTCATGATAGTGGCGTTATAGCCATTAAGCAGAGAATTTTAATTAACTTTCTAAAAATGTACATATTTTTAAGGCCAAAATTAATGGTGTGTTATTACTAATTTACAACAAAAATATTCAAAATACAGTGTAACATCGAAAATCGAAGAGCTGCGGGCTAACATTTTCATTCAAGTTTTTGGTAGTTTCGAGTTTTCCGAGATCGCAGACATGAGAATGTTTTACATCGAAACCGAATCAGTTCTTCGAGTCATGCTGAATATTCGAGTGATTGATGTTTTTACAGCAGGACAGAGTGAGTCATTCAATTCATGCTGAGTATTCGAGTGATTGATGTTTTACACCAGAACCGAACGAGTCATTCGAGTCATGCCGAGTATTCGAGTGATTGATGTTGTACACCAGGACCGAGCGAGTCATTCGAGTCATGCCGAGTATTCCAGTGATTGATGTTTTACAACAGAACCGAGCGAGTCATTCCGAACAGAGCGAGTCATTCGAGTCATGCCGAGGATTTGAGTGATTGATGTTTTACACCAGAACCGAGTGAGTCAATCGAGTCATGCCGAGTATTCGAATGATTGATGTTTTACACCAGGACCGAGCGATTTATTCGAATCATCGAGTATTGCAGTGATTGATGTTGAGTGATCCAAGTTTTACTGTATTACATTAACATTTTCCCTTAAATTATTATGATATATCTCTTATTATCACCATTTTGCACTAAACCAAAAATAAATTTTGGTGACAGGTTAAAGAAGAAATATTTTACGTTCCTCTGCAGTTATGTAAAACGTAGAAGAAAATTCCTTTTCATTACAGTCTATGAACGCCTTTTGTATCAGTTTTAACAAATAAGTACAGTTCTGATGAAATTTAAATCGAGAATGTAATTCAGAAGAATCAGTTATTTGGAAAGATACCTTAGTGACATAGGCATGTAACGCCTTGTGGAATGGTCTAGTGACATAGGCATGTAACGCCTCGTAGAATGGCTGCAAAATTCTAGTTGATGTGTTTGGACATCTGTAGTACGGCAAGAATGAGGCGTGTCTAATTTAATTACCGCGTTCAAGATAATGGTCAGTCGCCCATTGCTTGTTATAATATATACTGAGTTCCTATCGGTATAGCCGGTGCCATTGACTAATTGCAGAGACCATTAAATTGCTTATTTCATCAACTGCAGCATGCTCATGATTAATACTGACTAGTATTCTGGCTTACACACTTTATGGCCAAATGAGCATATTTGATAGGCTGCAACACACCAACACCGGATTGAGAGAGAGAGAGAGAGTTTGCTGTATGAACTTAATGTGCTGTTACTGATGTTATTCCTTACAATCATATCTAGAAATGAAATATCAAAATTTATTCACTGTCTGAATTCATTAATTATATGTATAAACGAACAAAAAAGTCAATAGAGAAAGAGATGAACAAATAGACAAGCAAAAAAAAAAAGCAATTACTGTTTCAATAAATTAATATTAACGTGATTTAAACCTTATGTACTTATGCAGTTCCAAATAAAATGTAGGCTATTAACAGTGAATATTACAACTGGGTGGCACATATAATGAAAAAGTTAATCCACGAAGAAAGAAAAAATATACATTAGAAAAACAGTTCGTCTCCCTATTCAAAACATTGTTTCCCATGTTTTACATGTCACAAGTCGACACCTCGTCTCACCTTAATGTGCACACTTTTTCAGAACCTATATCACACATGCGTAAAATCTGATTTCAAAGCCAAATTATCGTGCTTATTGTACCGAAAATATAAAATCCTACAAGCGAGAACAAAGGCGATGACACCTAGCACTACAAACACTAAGCAACATCTAGGTCCAATTCTACTTCTGTATTTCCTAGTGCCAGTGCAGCTTCTGCCAATACTACTAGTCCTTTTCCTATGACTGCATTGATGATGATGATGACTTTAATAATAATAATAATAATAATAATAATAATAATAATAATAATAATAATAATTATTATTATTATTATTATTATTGCTGTTGTTCATATACTGTTTATGATGATGATTGAAATGATAATGACGATGGTGATGATCAAAGTGATGAAGGAAGATGAACAAATAAGACGATATCATTATCACTTTCATAGCTACTTAAAAGATGAACGAAAATATATATTAAAACGTGATTGTGGCTTTCAATTTCTTTTAAAATCAACTTTTATCAAGACCTGACATCTCTGATATTAATTGATCATTTAATCTGCAGTGACAGTTTACCTTGTTCAAGTATCAGAAAAGCAATATTATTTCTCCATATTGACAGTAAATAAATCTTACGCATCATGCGCATGCCATTCAAATGCCATTTAAGAATGTCTGCAGTAGCCACGCAAAACCTGCTGCGATGTATGATATGTCGAGGACTGTTTAGGCACGCGCGTCGGAGTGGAATTTAATATAGGCCACGCGATTTGCCGCTGAATATGTCAACGTCGTAGTGAAGAAAATTGTTAACTTTGATGTGTGGAATTGGCATTTTTAGCAACACCTGGACCTTCGTATCATGTGCAAAGTAGAAGCATCTGTTGTTGTTGTCTGTGTTGTTTTTGTTGTCATAGATAGTGTTGATCTCATAAAAAATAAAAAGATGCATAGTTGTAACTCATTGCTCAATCAGATCAGTGTGGATTGAAATTAATTGTAATCAACATCATCAGAGAAAACCATTTTCCTTTATTGGGTAATTATTTTTGCGATATGAGATGTCGATTTTCTAGGATAAATAACATCTAGTAAAACTTGGGAACTTTCAGATGTGAGAGCATATTAATATTGTGATATAACGCAGCGCATTCCTGATATTAGAAATTTAGTTCCAGTAGAAGAAAACAAATCTTCCATCAATAAAAAAAAGTAATTGTTACTAAGTAGAAAACAATTTCGTTGCAACCAGTGGCGTAGCAAGACATTCTGCCCCCTCCCCAGGCAAAATTAATTATGGGGCTCCCTCCCAGTAAAAAAAAAGTTGGTTGATGGGAATTATGGGTCCCCACTGGGCCTGGGTACGGGTGAGACGTTAGGTGTGGACGTATTCCTGCGTCAAAACAAGGATTTTTGGTTTATTTGATTGGCAGAAGTCTAAAAGTTGCTCTGCTACTAGACCGAATATATCACACAAGCTGTTTTCCGAATTAGTATCATCTGTTTTGTCAGGGGGAAAAAAATGGCCTTCCACCAAATGACAGACATATCCCTTTTTTGTGTTAACTCTGAATTTCTTTAGTGATATCTCAGACCCATGCATTTTTTTAACAATCGACAGATCCATGTATTTACCAAACATGTATTGACTTACCTCAAATATGAATTGCAGAAACTTGCACTTAACTAATTAGCTGTTTAGATCTCGTGCAGTAAAGGTCAGATATCGAGTTTTTGTTTAAACTTATTTTGAATCTCATTACATATAAACCCGTATTCATTGTTCGTAAAAATCATGTTGCGTTGTTCGCATTCGCCATGTTCTACTTGATATTCACAGATTGTTTATATCACCTTAGTTATCAGGTAAGACATAATTAGAAAACCAAAACAGGTGCTTTTGGTTTTTATTTCTTTGCCTCAATTGATTGGCGCAAGTTTTTTTTTCTTGCCTTGTTTTCACTTGGTTTATTGTTATTTTATGCATTTAGCTTTGATATCATCTGAAAGAAAATCAAGTTTCAGTTTTTGTCTGATTCTATGCTTGAAACCCTACGCAACGTTTAAAAAAGGATTTGCTATAATTTGATCCAGTGTAATAAGCTTGAACGATCTTGATAATATGCAGTACTCGCAAACATCTGGATGATACTTTACGGTCGACTTCAGTTTATTTAAATGGTTGAACTATATTTTCTGTGCCTTTACTGCACCAGAAGTTAAGAAAAACAAATAAAAAAAATAAAAATTTAAAAATAATTTTAAAAAAAAAAAATTTTAAAAAATCAAGAGTTTTTTTTTTTCGTTCTGGCTTGCAGGTTATGACCGTATGATGCACACGAGAAACGTTATTTTCATTAAAATCCCCATCCAGTTAGAAATTAAATAACTCTTTACTCCATTATAAAGTGTTTGTGACATTGGCTGTATCAGATACAATGCATCGGTGAAATATACAACAAATGAAAGCCATTTATCAGCTGACGTTCAGCTCTTCTGGGAAACCATGAAAATGGGGATTTTTCAATTTCCATGATTTTCAAGAACGATGTAATGTTTGCGATATAATTTTTGTTCAATATTAGGGAATTTTAGATGTTATCCCCCAGAGATGAATGCGTGTCTTGTAAGAACATGGAAAACCTACATTACTTGCAAATAAAGCATTATCTCTACTGACACTCTGTTAAAAAAAACAGCAAAAAAAAAAAAAAAAAGTCCAAACAGACATGTCAACTATTTTATAAGGAATTTTTGAAACATACCACGACTAAACCTGCTTAATCATAACATGGGAATCTATCCTAAATTATAATTTTGAAAATTGGGTGTGAGGGAGATATATATTTGGCACAAAATATATTGCATACATATACAGACTTTTTGCTACAAAATTGTCAATTATTTTTTAACAACCAACAAATTCCTTGTCATATGTAGAAGGGCTTCATCAGATTCTTGCAGTTTTGTAAAGCAAATTCAGAGTCATTTATACATCTTTTATGTCAGTGTCAATATGTACCGATGATTTGGAGTCAGTGTCAATATGTACCGATAATTTGGAGTCAGTGTCAATATGTACCGATAATTTGGAGTCAGTGTCAATATGTACCGATAATTTGGAGTCAGTGTCAATATGTACCGATAATTTGGAGTCAGTGTCAATATGTACAGATAATTTGGAGTTAATGTCAATACGTACAAATAATTTGGAGTCAGTGTCAATATGTACAGATAATTTGGAGAGGAAATAGAAAATATTATACAAAGTAAATATAACATCGAAATCAAACTGAGGAAGTCATACTTAGTTTTTGCTGATTCAAAGTATGAGATAGAATTTATATATATATATATATATATATATATATATATATATATATATGCATTCAATAAATTCTCTACAATCTTCATCCTTATTTTAACGTTAACATTCTAGTACTTTCAAATTCATGAAACTGTTGTTCTCATATAGCATCTTGATCTGAACAGATGAACTATATACCAGATACGGATATTTGTATACTCGTGGCGTGCTGGACATTATATGCAGAAGTTCTGGGTTCGATTCCTAGACCAGACAGAGTGTTGTCTCCTTAGGTAAGACACTTTGCCCGCATTGTCAAATAATAAATGTTGTTGTGCATATCTTTTTCTTAAATTCTGGAGGAGTATGACTCCAAAAGAGCAGATGGAATAGTATGACTCCAAAAGAGCAGATGGAGGAGTATGACTCCAAAAGAGCAGACGGAGGAGTATGACTCCAAAAGAGCATACGGAGGAGTATGACTCCAAAAGAGCAGATGGAGGAGTAAGACTCCACAAGAGCAGATGGAGGAGTATGACTCCAAAAGAGCAGATGGAGGAGTATGACTCCAAAAGAGCATACGGAGGAGTATGACTCCAAAAGAGCAGATGGAGGAGTATGACTCCAAAAGAGCAGATGGAGGAGTATGACTCCACAAGAGCAGATGGAGGAGTATGACTCCAAAAGAGCATACGGAGGAGTATGACTCCACAAGAGCATACGGAGGAGTATGACTCCACAAGAGCAGATGGAGAATTATGACTCCACAAGAGCAGATGGAGGAGTATGACTCCACAAGAGCAGATGGAGGATTATGACTCCACAAGAGCAGATGGAGGAGTATGACTCCACAAGAGCAGATGGAGGAGTATGACTCCACAAGAGCAGATGGAGGAGTATGACTCCAAAAGAGCAGACGGAGGAGTATGACTCCACAAGAGCAGACGGAGGATTATGACTCCACAAGAGCAGATGGAGGAGTATGACTCCACAAGAGCAGATGGAGGAGTATGACTCTACAAGAGCATATGGAGAATTATGACTCCACAAGAGCAGATGGAGGAGTAAGACTCCAAAAGAGCAGATGGAGGAGTATGACTCCAAAAGAGCAGATGGAGGATTATGACTCCACAAGAGCAGATGGAGGAGTATGACTCCACAAGAGCAGATGGAGGATTATGACTCCACAAGAGCAGATGGAGGAGTATGACTCCAAAAGAGCAGACGGAGGAGTATGACTCCACAACAGCAGACGGAGGATTTTGACTCCACAAGAGCAGATGGAGGAGTATGACTCCACAAGAGCAGATGGAGGAGTATGACTCCACAAGAACAGATGGAGGAGTATGACTCCACAAGAGCAGATGGAGGATTATGACTCCACAAGAGCAGATGGAGGAGTATGACTCCACAAGAGCAGATGGAGGAGTATGACTCCACAAGAACAGATGGAGGAGTATGACTCCACAAGAGCAGATGGAGGATTATGACTCCACAAGAGCAGATGGAGGAGTATGACTCCAAAAGAGCAGATGGAGGAGTATGACTCCAAAAGAGCATACGGAGGAGTATGACTCAAAAAGAGCAGATGGAGGAGTATGACTCCAAAAGAGCATACGGAGGAGTATGACTCCAAAAGATCAGATAGAATTAACTTTGGAAAGACAAAAAATATCTTTTTGTTCAAATTATAAACACATTAAGTGTGTGATCAATATCAGATGCTTCCTTCGCTTGTTTCTTTATAGATATTACAATATCACGTAGTAATCTTTATTTTTTGTAAAAATAATTCAACTACCACCATACACAAGAGATCAACTTTGTGTCCATTTTAAGCCGAGCCTAGAGGCACTGAAAAATTCAGAATGATTTTATATTAAAACTAAACAATTGTCACCAGCAATAACTTTATTTTCCTTAGAGTTAAGACAGTGAAATATATGCACTATTACAGTTCACAACTTTCCCAAATGTATAAAATTTGAAGACATCTTCAGATTTTTAAAAAAAATTTATGTTGTTCTCAAAAGATTATGCAACTTTATGACCACGGTAGTTATCAATCACAAATTTTGGTGGGATTTGTTGCATAGTCAAATATATAGTAAAACCACACGATCCTGATTTAAACAGACACGACGCATAGTTAAATATATAGTAAAACCACACGATCCTGATTTAAACAGACACTATGATGCAAACTTAGATCTTTTGGGACAGATAACTGAACGAAAAAAAGAAATAATTCATGACGTTCTTTATGCGTTTATCAATGTCTGAAGACCATCATTATTTTCTAGGCATATATATATATATATATATATATATATATATATATATATATATATATATATATATATATATATATATATATATATATATATATCGCAATTTGTGACAAAACTCTGTTTCAGCAGCAGGAATACAGTTTCTGCCATCCATTCTCTATCAAATTTGCAATATCACAAGCTGCAAGTTTTCAGATTAAAAAACTTTCGTTGGGCAAACCCTTTAACACCCTTTAGTATAAAAGTTGACAAATGTTTTAGTCAGTAGTCTACGATGTGTATGATAATCCATGTTCACGATTCAAGATCACGTTTTCGACGTTCTTTGATAACCAAATTGAATAGTACTTTGTGTAAGGAAGCTGATGCTGGAGTGTTAACAAGAGCTCAAATTTATCAGCCTCCACTGTGAAGCTTCTACTGACATGGTGTGAAAGATGTTAAAAGCCAAATAACAGGACGAAAGATGATATTATAACGAAAGATGATATTATGACGAAAGATGATATTATGACGAAAGATGATATTATAACGAAAGATGATATTATGACGAAAGATGATATTATAACGAAAGATGATATTATGACGAAAGATGATATTATGACGAAAGATGATATTATGACGAAAGATGATATTATGACGAAAGATGATATTATAAGCGCAGTGCGGTAACAAAATTGCAGTTGTTGGGTAATTCTCAAAATGCCGTTATTTCAAAATATTCTCGGACAGATGTGAATGATAAGGAATAAATATAATTCATGGTTGAGAAATTCTAATTGGAGACAATGATAAAGAAGCTTTCAAGAAAGGTTTTTACTTTACGTATTATACCTAAATTACTGACCGTCAACAACTTCAAAAGTAATGGCAAGTAGATTATGGTAATAAGGTACAACTTGGATGCCTAGTGTCATGACTCAGTGACTTTGTTTTAACCTGACAACACCAACTTGCCTAATACTAAGTCCATTCTTTATCAATGTGAAAAGACTGAAGTAATAAATTAAGAAGCGAGGTTAAAGAGGTAAATAAGAATGCTGTACATATTAGTATTAATACAAGCAATAACTCAGATATGGTTTAAGACATTAATATTGATACAGGTATCACTTCGTACAAAAACTAACGAAAGCCGATCCAATATTGGATCCTAAGAAAGAAATAATCGGTAAAGGTTTATTTCGATCGGCTCTGATACAAGTTTGGCTTAGTGGTAAAATTACCATTGCTGTTACCATTTTATGGGCAAACGATTATGTGCTTTCTGCTTCTGTTACTACAACTGTTTCTGTCTTCTCATCAAGGGCAGCCAATCTGGACCAGGAATTATTAGAAATTCTGTACCAGAAAATTGAAATTTCACTTCGTTGACTTTTTAATCACTAAAGCATAGGAATACTGCAGTAAAGTGGAAGAAAAAAGAGCTACAATCTCATGGAAGTCCTTAGTCTTTCTTCATTAACGTTACAACTATACGAAAATTTAAGTTTTCGACGGTCAAAAGTTTCGGCTAATTTCATTCTCTAAAATGTTACGATCTCTATGCCTCCAGTGGTGCAATTGGCAACTGTATTTGCTTGAATAAAAAGCCTGATAAAGAAAATGTGAAAAAGTTTTATTTACGATTATTCTGATGTATTCAACCAGTTTCCAATTAAGCAGATAATGACAATAATATGAATCTACATATAATCAGCAGGGATCAAATTTCAATTGGCCTAGTGAGGTGAGAGTAAGAGTTTTGTTTTAGATACACGTTTATTTAGAAACCAGAATTCAGATATACCTTTATTTAGAAATCAGAACACTGACTCCATATCAAATTCAGATATACCTTTATTTAGAAATCAGAACACTGACTAAATATCAAGTGCAACTGGGTCTTGTTTTGAAATTATACACGAGAACATCAAGTTTTTCTCTTTATTCATTTTGCTGGAGTCTGGCGTTTATCTATCTGTTTTATCAAATACTGATTAAGGAGCCATTACGGTCAATATCACTCGCATGGAAGCCGGATTTCCGTGCCAAATGTATCTGTAAAAAAGAGATAAGCATTAATTTGTTGCATTAGCAACTTAAAAGTGCGCATGTAGTGAAAATTAGAAGACGTATCTTAGAATTTGCCAAATATAAACTTTTATCCGTACATGAGCTATCTTCATTAACTTGTCTGTTCAGCTGAACAATCAGTGAGATGTTAAATCAGCTATCTTTTCAAACGAACTGACATCGAAACCATTACAAAATGCATCTCTCTCTCTCAGTCAAGAAAAAGGCTGGGCATGTGGACACAAATAACGTAATAAATAAAATATGCCCTTTTAATATTTGTTTATGTCTTTTATATCTCTGAAAACATACAAATGTAACTGATTCATATTAATATAATTACCTCTGATTTCTGCCACCTCATTTGTGATTAACTGTATACACATACTTAATTCAATCGTTTTCTTACGATATCGGAATATCAATATTAATTATTTCACACACAGATTGAAACCCCAATATTTCACATAAAATATGAAATAATAAACTGGAGTTAGCAAATGGAAATGCTTACAGCTGGCACACAGCTGCTGAATTCTATTTAGGGTGATTTAAGGTTGATTTGAAAATAAATCCCGTTATAAGAATTAGCAAGTGGTTTATGATACGTCATATGGAATTACACACTTGCAAATGTATGATCGAGTTAATCCATTATTTAACTATTGTGTTATCCCCGGTAATCACACTATTATATACTGCTCTGTGTCTCATTCGACACGGTGATTAACTCGGGGTTTCCTCCCATTATGTCTTTGTTTTAGAACAACATTTTTGTTGAATATAGCATGTTGACATTATTCCCAAGATTTTCCAATAATAATTTTTGGAAATGCTATAGTAACAAAATTGCAGAATTTAAGCCAGGATGAACAATAAGAGCCAAGTAAACCAAATGCTTTCATCTGCCAGAAACTGGGGTCTAGCCTGGTCATGCTAAAATGATGGATATACCTTGAAAACTAAAATATTAAAGTATCTGCAGTGGATCAAAACATTGGATTACTTTTTATATTACCATTTTTAATAACAAAACCGATTCAAATCCTTGCTCTCAATTTTATAGCGACCATGGTAATAAATTCTACCCCCCCCCCCCCCCCCAATGCTAACTTGTACTTTGTTTTGCGATAAGATGACTTAAGGTTTAGCAACTTATTCATCGATGTAAATGTTTCTTTTTCTGTTCATTTTACTGAAGAATCAACTTTTATTTAGACACCAAGGAATCTGAGGCGAGGATTGCTTTTGAGGACGGATAATTATACGCCAAATATGAAACTATGTCAAATATTCCGATTTGCTGATACTCATGCATTACAGTTAGACCGGGCGTGTCAAGTTGAAGTCCAATCGAATTAATCGCTTCGTAGGAATTCATTGGCGTCCATGACAATCAGTAATTTCAAGGATATTTAAGATGGTTTTCCAACCACACTGGATATTAGCTCGTTCCTTGATAACTAATTTGACAGCCCTCACCAGCCTGCGTACAATTACCACCTCATAGTTTAATTGGGTATTTTAGAGTGTCATGGATGCTTTGTCTTCAAGAAATAGAGATTCTGGTACTAATTTTATTTTTTATCTTTTGCAGTCATTACCAATTGTTTTAACAACATAAGATTATTCTGAATGTCTAAAGAACATTGCAAAGTGACCTTTCAATACACCATTCAAGAAATCGCATTTATTAAGTCTTACTTCCTTAGTCACAATTCACAACCTGATATGAGAGAAATAAAAATTCAAACACAAATAAAGCATGACAATATATAGATAGATAGATAAAAAAAATAGATAGACAGACAGAGAGATAGATAGATAGATAGATAGATAGATAGATAGATAGATAGATAGATAGATAGATAGATAGATAGATACATAGCCAGATTAATATATAGATACATAGATAAAAAGACAGATAGACTGACTGGCAAATTGATTGACTGATTGATTGAGGTCCGTGTAGACATGGTGTGTTTTGCAGGAACATTCAGCGTAATTGGTCTGAATAGTTTTGCAATAGGCGTAATGGTAAAAAACAAGCTGATTATTTGTAACGTGTGGGAAGCCCTCGACGAAGCGTAAGCTTATTAAGGCCAGAACAAACATAATATCATAGTGTGGTATATTTTTCATTGTCGTAACCCTTATCTTTAGTCAACTTTAACTTTTGCTACCAAATTATCAAAATTAAAGTCATATATGAAGCACAATATATAGTGATACCATCTGAATGTGTAGGAAGAATCCTATAAGAAAGCAATTAAATGTCTGGCATGAAAATCCGCCCAAATCTGTTTCCAAAAATATCTTAGATATCTTTAAAATTTTACCTGAGTTAAAATGTAGTCCACTGAGAGAAAGCTACAAATACTTCTTTGGCTATTTGCCGAAACGAATACGGTCTTTGAAACGACAGTTAGAACTAAAATACTTGAGTCAGACATCTTTAGTACCTAAAGCAGGATGTGTGTCTAATTTAATAGTCGAGATGTTTGATAATGGCCCATTAACCGCCAATCTTTATAGATTTATTTAATTAGATCATATCTGTAGCCACTGACAAAGACTGATATCCCAGGCAAATCACCTAAACTGTATTATCAAGGCTCTTATGCAATATATTTATTAATGGCAGGCTTATGTCCCAATGTATCCATTAATCCATTACATTTTGCACGCATACAACAGCAGTCCCCGTAATCTCTAACATTTTTTGTTTGTTTGTTTATTTATTACCACGACCCTCTTTCAAATGAAGGCTAAGTTACCTCTTCTGTGAGCTACTCTTCTATGCTTAGGTCAGCTTTAGTGTACTGTTTAATGGCTGCATTAGAGTTAGATCAAGTGACCTATGTAGTGTCATAACCCACATCAATCAAATCTTTCTGTTGGTTTGTCAAATATTTATGAAGTCTTTTCTCAGCGGAGTTCACTGATTTTGCTGATATCTTTGACTGGCAAACTGTTCCATATCAGGCCGCATGATTTTAACACAAAACTCTGTTTCTTCAAAATTTAGTCATGATTGTGTTTTGTATAATATGTTCTTGTGTCACCTGGTATTTCTGTCATTATCCAGTTTAGTAATGAATTTTCGTGGTGTTCCATCCGTTATTAACAAGAAAGCGGACGGATACTATCAATGATGATATCGGCGTTATAGCGTAACACTTCTAAACATGATACATTAAAGCACGAAAAACACCAACAAACCGATATCTCTTATCTCTGTGCAATATATTTTCATGGCGTTTTGAGCATTATAATTTGCAAAGATTGCCGCCCATTAGATCAAAATGAAAATTGTAAACAAAATTTGGGGTTTTGGGGTTTGTTTTTTTTTCTCAATATAATCTTTTTTTTTTTTTTTAAATCAAAGAAGGCTCTCTTCTTGTATGGTGGAAAGATTTATTTATGGGTTCTCTGTCATGAAAGAACATTATGATATACATGTGCTTCACTAAACGGAAGATATGCAGATATATTGGTACATTAAAATGTACACAAAAGCCGTTGTCTGTCTAACAGCGCCGTAACTTGCATGAAAATGAAAGCGTTACCAAATACTACGCCATATATTTTGGAGAAAATTGTTTAAGGAAGTAATAACAGAATACGGCACGTGACGAGGATTTATTTATGTTGTATATATTTTAGTTTTGGTACTATTTAATGTCAATCGTAATCAGAATCTAGAGTGATTACTAATATTTAAAAACTCTAAGATAAATGATATTCAATAATGTTTGCAACTTTTCCCCAAATGATTCATCTTTTGTGTTCGTCATTCCACTGCTGTTTTTGACATTAGTGATTTTATTTACTGGTCAAATGAATTTAGCCACAATCAATGGTATATAGGTAATAATAATATATATATAAAATGGATTGTAAAACACAACTATTTTTAAAGAGTTGGTCAAAATAGTAAAACTTCAGACATTACCAAGGACTGAGAAAAGTGCTAGCAATTATTTCTTCACAAAATTCTCCTTTGCTCACGATCAAAAAGGGTGGTCCGGGATAATAAAGAAAATTGTGTTAAGTATATTTGGATATATCTCTACGATCGTCTTTTCCAGATATTTCATCCAGATAACTTATTGAGATACTTACATTTTTTTTCCCTCAGATATACGGTGTACTGGTTTATTGGATGAATCACGTGTTTTAAAAACATAACAGGCAGCATTCCAGCCTTTATCGTATAGATAATAGTTCAATTATGCTGAGGACTCGTATTTTTCTGTCCTAAATCTTAGCGACAGGTTTATTGCATATCATACAAAAATAATTGTATACCCGTGGAAAACCCGTCTACTTTGATTGATTTATGACTCTGTGGAGGAGATTAATTTTCCGTTGTAATGTGTTATCTCCCTTTTTCTTTACTCGAAAGATGAACTCGGTACTGTCTTATCAGTATCTGATTCTTCCGTCTTTCTTTGTTCAGAGAGATTACACCGCCTACCTATCGAACCGTATTGTTCACAATGAAAGATTTTCAAAACTTCTCATGCACCAGACTGTTGGGTGTAAAAAATATCACTCGGGGCATTGTGCCGTTATATAAAGAAACTGCAGTTACAGTTATTATACATTGTATTGTTTGAGGTCATCAAGAAATCTCAGCCTAACTTCAAATTTTGAACTACAGTTTCCCTGATCATTATGGATGTCTACCAATAGGTTGCTTGTAGAAATTATTTCATATTACAGACCGTTAATACATGTGACAGACCGTTAATACATGTGACAGACCGTTAATACATGTGACAGACCGTTAATACATGTGACAGACCGTTAATACATGTGATGGAATGATTTCTATTTTATTACACCCTCCATTTCTTGAAGAAAAATCGACCTAAGGAAATCAACCTCCACTGGAACGCCAAGATCCAACTGTTATTTCTCTGGAGAGATCTCCTAACACGTGCTATAACATTCTCAAATGAAGAGTATGAAACCAGGTGGGGAGAAGCTGGAAAATATATGTCTTCCAGTTTCCTCCTTGCCCATCTCTGTCTTGATTACCTGTCCTGTATCAATTTAGAACGTCCTCAGTTTCAACACGAAATCCTTGTTTAAAATGTGAACAATTTGCTACATTTCGATATGATGGGTCAAATGTCTTCAGTGAATTCCGTTTTTCTCTATTACTCTGTACAGATTTTTTTTACAACACATATGAAATCACATGCTTCTGTCATAAACCAGGGTGTTTACAATGAGATGTTACCTTTCCGAAGACATCAACGTTATAGCTAGAATAACACTCATGCTCTATTTCCTCTCATACGAATTTATTTCTTGACATTATATCTATTTTATGGGTATATTTTTCAGAAAATAAAAATTTTAAACAAATATCTCCTCAAGAAGACCCTGTTTATTCTATCTTTCCCGATTAGATTTGAGATATCTAAAACACTGCGTTGTTTCTGTAGCTTTCTTATTATGGAGATTTCCATACGTAATTCCTTCGACTTAATCAAAATAAAGTTCCTTGTTTCTTTGAAAAATATAAATGCAAACCTTTCAAAAGACTTACAAATATTTTTGAATCCATGCCAACATTCTTACAATTGTGTGCATCAAACTTGGATTCTTCCAGAGAAGATAACGCTTTCCATATGCTTTAATTTTTATGCAGCATTGTACAATAACATTCGCTGAAGCTGAATTGTTAAAAAAAACCTCCGGTTTATTAGCTTCTCCTGTGAAATCTGAAACGGCCATTGTCATAACGTGAGCGAGAATGCAAGTCACCGTTACAGAAAAGTGATACTGGCGTAATGTATAATGCCGCACTTAACGGTGTTATCGGGTGATACGGGGCAGTAAAAATGTTGTTCCTTCAGCTGGTTTCAGACAGATGTGCCTGTAAACGGATATAAATAGTTCATAGCTGAGCTGTGCAGAAGGAAAAAGAGGTTACGCGGACTTTTAGGAGAAGTTGTTTATTTATGTCACATTTCTACCTACATGTATATCTACTTTATATACAAAATTTCACCATTTGAGCGCATAACAAAATATAAGCATGTGTCTTTTTAATAAAAAATCATTAAATATATAGACAAGATTTTATAAAGTAATTACTTTGTAGAATTTTAGCTCAGTTCAGTCTTAAAGATAAGTCTGTTTGTACGTGACTATGAAGTTCTGTTATTAGTTTATTTATATTCTTCATGCCGAAACTCGAGTGATTGAGAGCAATGTGTACAAAATTCAAGAACTAGATTTAAGAACTGAAAACCAATGTTGATTATGATGTTTCTCTTTACCTTTGTTTCTTCCGTGGAGTTAAAAAATAAAAAGATAAGGCAAACTAGAAATGTGATCAGAGTACACGCATGACCATTCCAATACAGTATAAATTGAAGAAACCACAGTTCAAGCTTTAAGGTCAAACTTCAAGGGGTATGGCCAGTCAGTCAGATTGATCGCACGCGACCTAGGTCGTATATATATGGATTCCAATATCAACTAGGTTGGTTGGTTGGTTAGTTGGTTGGTTGGTTTATAACGGCACCTTCAACATATTATTGGCTATATCCCGCCGAGGAAATCGGAGCTAAGTGCTTTTCCCATGGACACACTGTGGAAGTCGACCTGGGCTAGTCTGAGTGGCTGTCGAACCCGCGACACTTGGATTACGAGTCTGACACAGTCGACCGCCTAGGACGTCGGGCTTGGGGGCATTGGGTTCGAGGTGCGCCTGTCACGGGCAAATTAGGGGGGGGGGGGGGACGACGCTTATCACGTTTCTTGCCTGGGGCTCAATTTGGTCTTGTGACGGCCCTGCCTAAATGTATATGCAAAATATATCTAGAAAGATATCCTCAGCCTCCAAGCTTAGCCCCCAGGAGATAGATTCAAAATTGTAAACAATTGTGCACATCTACAGATCATCCTGTGACATATCTAAAAGTACGAAGTCACTTTCGTGAACAGCGCAGGGGGAGCTGCGTAAAATAACATACGCATGCACGCACAACTGAACTTGTGAAATCCTACATTTTCTTCGAAAAGCGTGGGAATAATTATGATTTTAAAGTACTTCAAAAGTTATGGAGAGGAGACGAACTTATGATTCGTGTACAGGGCCGGTTTAACCACTAGGCAAACTAGGTGGTCGCCTAGGGCGGCAAAAAAATGACTCAGTAAAAGAAGAAAGAGAAATAGCGTAAACCAGAGGATAATAAGCGTCTAAAAATAGAAAGATAAAAACATGTAGAATTTTTATTCATTCCAATGCACAATATTTATTTTCGACAGTTAATTGTGGGGGAGTAGAGGAGGCGCAAGGCTGAAGGTTCGCATATGGCGCCAAATACCCTTGCGCCGGCCTTGTTCGTGGACAAACTTCTAAGACGATCAGGGTCTATCACTGAAAACTATGTTGCAGAAAAGGTACAACTTACACCCGACCTGTGGTCTCTCCATGCTCAGCCTCAGATCATATTTAGTTTTAGTCCATGAAGTTCCTCCAAAGTAATTAAGCGCACCTGGACACGAGAAACACTAAATGCATCACTCACCAACCCGCACTCCACTTCTTTTTTTCTATATACCGACTGGGCATAAAATCACAGGACATGAAGAGTCAAATATACCTCTATTTTCATTCATATTGGTGGCAAACAGACGAAAACATAACACATGTCCAAATTTATAGTAATTATTTTGGCTGTCGTTTCATGCCTCTGAAGGCGTATAAGCCCCATATATTGGCAGGAGCAGCAGTGGCTCAGTGGTTAATGTGTTAGAATCGCGACCGAAAAGTTTTGAGTTAGAATACTACCATCGGATCAGTCCGAGTCGTCTACCGAAGTGTGTCGATGGGCAAGTCACTTTATTACAATTGCCTCTGCTTGTGTTGCTGCTGTACAGTAAAACAACAAACAAAACAAAACCATGTTTTTGGATATGTGTGTATATTTTCTTAATTCTGAGACACAGGAGAGAGTAGCTTCTTAAAAGACTGGAAAAAGAATTAGAGGTTTTAATGGGTATCTAATTTTTTTTGTCTACTGTAAAGTATACAGATGTAGATGACTACAAGTGTAGGAATTTATAATTATGACATTAAATTGTATCTCCAAATACTGTTGGAAAATGAGAAATTAGCATTTTTATATAAGGTATTCATCTCATTGGGATGTGATGATGTGAATGATAATGATGATGAATGATGATAATATAGCATTAATAATAATAATAATAATATCATTATTATTATTATTATTATTATTACTACTACTACTATTATTATTACTATTATTATTATTATTGTTGTTATTCTTCTTCTTCTTCTTCTTCTTATTATTATTATTATTATTATTATTATTATTATTATTATTAACAGCCGAATTTTAGAGAGTTTACATAGATGTATTTACTGCCTTCGTTAATGAAAGGATATCCGATCATGTTGCTTTTAATATCCGCTTAACCACATTAACTGATACTATTGATATGATCGCTGAAATAGACGCTAATAAATTGGAATAATAGATGGAATTCGCCCCAAATTCTAAAATGTTTGGCTTTGTCAAACTCTGATTCAATGATAAAAGTAATTAACTGTAGTATCACTTCCGGAAAATTGCACGAGTCATTGAAATTAGCTAAGGTATTTGGAATTCACTAGAAACATAAAAAGAATGACGCATCAAAATATCGACCTGTGCCTGTTCTACATGTACTTTAGAAAAACTAAAATTATTGAAAAACATGTCAGCAAGTGTTTCTTCAGATATCTTAACGACTACCAACTCCTCCATAAATTACAACAAGGTTTAAGACAAAAATAATAATGTTGAACTACCTTCACAAAACGTATAGACCTGGCCACTAACGATTGAATCCGGCGTTCGATTCAGTTAACCAATCGGTGTTCATTAAGAAATTATCAGCCAACAAATTTTCTGCAAACTCAATTTCGTGCTGCAAATCATTTCTCGCTAAGAGATTATATGTTATTTGTATGGGGTACACACACACTTCTAATTCGCGTATTCTTAGTGGTGTTCTTCAAGGCTCTGTATCAGGCAGTGGCGGGGCGAAGGGGGAAGGGTTGGGGTTGGGAGGGGGCAATTGCCCCCGTGCGCCAGACGAAGGAGGGCGTCGTCGAGAGCCCAATCTGATCGATCGGCTATTCACGCCATGCTTCAAGGGGCTATGTTTAAGACAGATTCAGTTTCACTGGTCCCCATACTTTTAAAAGCTCTATTTTGATAAAACAAACATTGTGTTGTGCCTGGAACCTTGGAAAGGGCATCGAGTGAGATTTGTTCTTTGCTCGAGTACATCAATATGTGTAACACTGACATGAGAAACGCAACAGATTAGCGTAAATCTCTGTCTTCTTTTGGGACGACGGTAACGACCTCTGTTGTAGTGACCACTTTCCAATATACTTAAAGAGTACTACTCCCAAACCTCGAGGGCTAGGGCAGAGATGGAAATTGAACTATTCAGATTGGGGAACGTTTCAATCCCTATGAGAATCAAATTTGACGGTTGAACGCTTTGACAACGTAGTGGATCCAATATCCTATTTACAAAGATACTCCAGGTTATTGCTGGGATACAATACCAAAAACTTCGACGAATACTAAAACGTGGAAACAACCCATACCGGTAATTTGATGATGTACGCAAATACGCCATCAGAGAACAGAAAAAGGCCCTTAAAACCTTCAATGCCAATCCAACTACTGACAATCAGAATAAATACAGTATATACCGAGCCAAAGCTCGTCGTGCCATTAGAGAGAGCACGATGAAAACGTGGATATCTTATGTCTCTATGATGAACTCGTGCTCCTCTATTAAATCAGTATGGAATATAGTACCAAGAAAACAACCATTGGCAAAAATAAACGCAGCTGATTCAAACACTTATAGAAATCTGAAAAAATGGTCACATTACCAAAAATCTCAAATGCACTGACCGAAACATTCTCGAAAAACTCAAAAGAACTATTCGTAAAGCTTCCGCCGTATCAAGAACCTGAAAGAAAAGGTTCCTCTAAATTTAAATCTGCTAATGCTGAAAATTACAATAAGCCTTTCACTCTCAGAGAATAACAATACCCACATGATCGAGTCCATGACACTTCAGTAGGACCAGATGATATTCGCTATAAGTTTTTGAACACTTACCTGATACATGCTCTCAATACACTATTACAATTTTTCAATCAAATCTGGGAAACGCGACTTCCCGCCTTTTGCGATACCAGTACCTAGTCTTGGAAAGGACTTCCCGCCGCAGCGATACCAGTACCTAGTATTATATTGGAAATGACTTCCCGCCGTAGCCATACAGGCATCTAATCTTGGAAAGGACTTCCCGCCGTAGCCATACAGGTATCTAATCTTGGAAATGACTTCCCGCCGTAACCATACTAGTATCTAATCTTGGAAAGGACTTCCCGCCGTAGCGATACCAGTACCTAGTCTTGGAAAGGACCGTACATCAAAATTAAAAGTATACTGATATGCCGTAATCTAAGAACTGATTGCTCATTATATGTTAATGATTTTTAGATCTGCTATAGATCAAAGAGTATTGATGCTATTGAACCTCAGCTACAGATAAGCTGAAATAGAGTTCAGAATTGGGAAAAAGAAAACTGGTTCAAATTGTCGAAATCTGAAACTGTTTGCATGCACTTCAACTGATTACATCGACTTCACGATGACCCCATACTCTATTTTGACGGTTGTCTTATCCCTGTTCTGGAGGAGATCAAATTTGTAGGGCTGATTTGTAACCGTATACTAACTTTCCTTTCGCATATTAGATACATGAGCAACAAATGTTACAATGTCCTGGATTTAATACGAGTCGTGGCAAACACAAATTAGAGAGCAGATTTCAAGGTTTTGATCTCGTTTTACGGGTCTTTGGTAAGATCTAAACTTGACAATAGCTAGATTTGTACATCAGCTTGTAAATCTTTCCTTCAGATGCTTCATTCTATACACAATCAGGGACTTAGACTTTCTCTGAGAGCATTTAGAACTTCCCTTTCAGAAAACCTTCATTTTGAGGCAATGAACCATCCCTTATCTCAGACGAACGAAATTGACCCTCCTGTATACAACCAAACTGTTTTTAAATTTGTCTAATCCTGCATATGATAAATTTAGGCTCAAATACCAAACCTTGCACGGTCAGAAACCAAATTTCATTCCATAGTTTGACATGCTAATTCGTCCTCACCTAGAAACAGCAAAAATCAGTATTGGAAATAATGGCAATTCCTCAACAAAGTAAATTCAATGAAATCAGAGACTCCTATCGTAGCTATATGTCCCTGCATACAGACAGTTCGAACGACGGAGACAAGGTTGGAGCTGTCGTTGCAACACCCTATGGTGCAATCTCGAGCCGGTTACCGAATAAAGCCTACATTTTAACCTTAGAAATCACAGCCATACTAAAATCATTGAACTACTTTGAAACCAATTTAAAAAAAAAGTAATTCTCTTTTCAGATTCCCTTTCCACACTGAAAGTCTTGCAAAACGTTACATTGGACAAACCGTTATCATTCCAGATCTTACATAAACATGATTTGCTCATACAACCTGGAAAAATGTATTCCGTAATGTTGTCACATTGGTATTAATGGTAATGAAAGGGCAGATAAAGCAGCCACAGCTGCCATGCAGTCACCCGTTTCCGAAAGGAAGATTCCATATACTGACTTCAAATATTATATAAATATACTTGGAGAATTATGTAGAATGAAATCTCAACAAACAAGTTTCGTAACATCTAAGCAATCATAGGATACTGGCATCCCTCAAATAGAACAAATCGCAGATAGTATGTGGTATTGTGCCAATCGCGTATAAGACACACATATGTGACTCGTGCATACCTCATGAATGGTGAAACTTGACCATAGTGCAAACACTGTCAGTGTCGACAGATGTTCTCTAAAAATCCTATTGTATATACATACCTATCTCAACTGTATCTTCTTGAAAACTTCGTTGTTTAATTTTCTAAAGAGGGTAATGCACATCAATGGTTAATGCCAAGTTATATTCGACGATGTTTAAGAACAATAGCAGTCCAATACATCAAACCTGTCGGATGATGGTGCCAGAAAATTCTCGTGTCATCTTCATGAATAAGTTTATTAGATTGCTTTAACCTTTGATTGTTTAAGTAATGATTCGAATTCTACAGATTAACAGAACATTCAAATGGGAAGATTCATTAAATCAGGAAGAAGTCTCTCTCCCTCCCTCACCCCCCTCCTTCTCTCTCTCTCTCTCTCTCTCTCTCTCTCAACAATTGGATAAAACGCAACGGTAGGTTTGCTGGCAGTGAGAGAGACTGGAAGGCAAACCGAATACAGGCAGAGAGACCATTTATTTATAATTAATATTTAATACTGTATCTAAAATATGTAAGCGTTCAGATGTAGTTAATCTTTTGTTCTTCTCATATTGATCGCATGAGTGTTGTTGAAGTGTTATATCTGACTGAGTGACCATGACGTAAGTTACCAAATTTGACCTAAGATATATCGGACAGAGGAAAGGCGCGAAGTATAATAATATCTAAAAGCTCGGAGACGACTTGAGTAGCTGACTAAGAAAGGCGAATTTGCTATCAATTAGCGTTGGATTAGAACGATATCTGTCAGGAAATGAAGATGGATCATTAGGCTGCTTCCTAAATGGAGGGAAGCCGTTGAAAACACCTGCTATTAAAAACGCTTGCAAATATTGCTTTTCTCCACACATAATGTATGTGCATGCAGCTCTGTCTTGGAAATGGTAGTAATAGTCAAATAATAAAACGATTTCCAGGACAGAAAACTGGTTCTATTACAATAATACCCACATGTGTCGCAAAGACGCGGACTTCTCACCTGTGATTATTCAAGTCGGACTAAGAGTAAGAATTTGAAAGAAGCAATACAGTCGGAAAATAGAAGCAATAAATTTAGACTTTACAGGGGACAACAATTCTGAGCTATCATTCGCATGATCTATTTTGAATAGAATTCATTACACTCACACAAAAGTAACCCTGGTCATAAAGTTTGCCCGAAGGAACACCAACTCGCTGTTTGCTTCACAAGAGGATACCTTATGCTTTATCGCTTCTTTGGCCATGTAAACGTTTCTTCGCTTATTAAATTAATTGGGCGCTTTTGTATTATTCAGATACCAATGAAACTGACTCATGGGTAGCTTTAGGGACACTGTAATTATATACTGAATTTATATTTATCTAAATTACTAGTATTTTGAATGAGCGATACCGTTTTGGGCTGGAACTTGATCGAGGTAATTACTTCGAAGGAACTCACTGGTGAAATTAACATCTAGCGACTTTCCCAAGAAGGACAACAGCTTGTCAGTGGATTGTTAATTTGAGCGCAATCGACAATCAGAGAAGATGGAAATAATATTCCGGATTGTTTTAATCAGCTACATGAAAGCTCGGCCGAGTTTGTTCTTAGTCGAATTGTTGTTTTTTGTTTTTTTACTGTTTAGCTACTTCCATTTGAAGTGCAGATTCTCTCTCTCTCTCTCTCTCTCTCTCTCTCTCTCTCTCTCTCTCTCTCTCTCTCTCTCTCTCTCTCTCTCTCCCTCGCTCTCTCTCTCTCTCTCTCTCTCTCTCTCTCTCTCTCTCTCTACAAATTTATATAAACCACATACGAATATAAATCAATTAAACTCGTAATCGTATTTCAAAAGCTGACAAAAATGACATGTAAAACAATAGAGGATGATATTATTAATTTCAAACAATAAAAGAAGAGGAAAATATGTATATACAATAAAATTGGTATATAAGTCTGGATATCTTTAGCGGTGAACCAAAAGATAGTCATTATACAATGACTTAAATTTACAGCAAGAAGTTGATATTCTAATTTCAGTAGGAATATTATTACATAATTTTGGACCCGATACAGCGAGAGAGTCATCGAAATAGGAAGAGCGAGTAAAAGATTCTGTTTGGAAAAAGAACGATAGCCACGGTTATAAAATAGGGGTTGGGTGAGATAAGATAGATGATCAGAAGAAAAAAAAATTCACTGTCTTGTACACCATCAACATATTGCAATGCAACACGTTCACAAAATGGTAACCAATTTAATATCGAAAACGTTTCAGAAGATAATGTGAAACTATCAGTTTTTTTAAACTTATTTGGGTAGCTCGTTTTTGCAAGTGAGTAATCTTATCAGTCTGAGCAGTACTGCGCTTTCCCCAAATGGTACACCTATAATCTAAGATTAGTACTGGAGTTGTCCCAAATGGTACACCTATAATCTAAGATTAGTACTGGAGTTGTCCCAAATGGTACACCTATAATCTAAGATTAGTACTGGAGTTGTCCCAAATGGTACACCTATAATCTAAGATTAGTACTGGAGTTGTCCCAAATGGTACACCTATAATCTAAGATTAGTACTGGAGTTGTCCCAAATGGTACACCTATAATCTAAGATTAGTACTGGAGTTGTCCCAAATGGTACACCTATAATCTAAGATTAGTACTGGAGTTGTCCCAAATGGTACACCTATAATCTAAGATTAGTACTGGAGTTGTCCCAAATGGTACACCTATAATCTAAGATTAGTACTGGAGTTGTCCCAAATGGTACACCTATAATCTAAGATTAGTACTGGAGTTGTCCCAAATGGTACACCTATAATCTAAGATTAGTACTGGAGTTGTCCCAAATGGTACACCTATAATCTAAGATTAGTACTGGAGTTGTCCCAAATGGTACACCTATAATCTAAGATTAGTACTGGAGTTGTCCCAAATGGTACACCTATAATCTAAGATTAGTACTGGAGTTGCCCCAAATGGTACACCTATAATCTAAGATTAGTACTGGAGTTGTCCCAAATGGTACACCTATAATCTAAGATTAGTACTGGAGTTGTCCCAAATGGTACACCTATAATCTAAGATTAGTAAAATATAGCTATTGTAACATAGTTTAAGAATTTTTCAGAAACGTAATTAGAAAGAATCCCGATAAGTGCAAGTCGTTTACTCCATAAAAGACAAAATGTGATTAACTTGGGTGTCCCAATGAAGATTGTTATCAATGAAGACACCGAACAATTTTGAGAGTATACGGAGGCGAGTTCAAAGTCATTGTGGATAAGTTTGAGTGCAGGAATTGTCGACAATTTCTGAGTTTAGTCAATTGTCATACAAGTACTGTTTGATAGATTATATACATTTTATTTTGATTACTTTTTTACAGATTGAATCTCTTTTTTTAAGATGATAAATGACAACGGATGTAGAATTGCTCAAATGGTGGTTAGTCGTGTCGTCAGAGAATAGATCGGATCTAGAGCATTTAAGATCCAGAGGTAGATCGTTCATAAAAATTAGAAAAAAGACAGGTCCTAAAATGGAGCCTTGCGGGAAGCTATATTTGGCTGGATCTAATGTTGACAAGTGGTTTCCAGTACTGACGCTTTGAATCATGCTTATTAGGTAAGACTTGAGTAAATAGCAATAGTGACAATGAATAGACTGCTAATTTAAAAAAAAAGAACATCGTAATCGACAATATCACTGTCCTTTTTAAAATCTATACGGACAACCCCAACGATTTTACTTGCCTTAATAGGAGATAGTCATTCGTTTTTAGTTTAGTCATGGCAGTTTGACATCAGTAATTTTGTCTGAATCCCGAATAAGAAGGATATAGAAGATTGTATTTATTGAGAAAGTCAAATAGGTATTTAGAACTGATTTTCTCAATTATATTTGAAATGACGGAAAGGCAGTGGCGGCGCGAGGGGGGAGGGGGGGTCAGGAGCAATTGCCGTCAGGAGGTCGGGAGCTTTCTTTTAAAAACCCACTTTGCTTTGCCACCCCTCGAGTTAATTCCCTCCTGCCCTTTTTTCTTGACTCTGGTGTACCTTTGTTCAAAATATTTTCACCTCTGTTCATGGGGAAAGCCACACATTCATATTATGCCATAATCTCAGTTTTCGATTTTTTGCGAGGCATTGTAGATTTATACCTTCAAACACATACACTGTACTATGTTGTTGTGGAATCTTTATTGTTGGTGATACAAAATACTGCCACTCCACGACCTCCTTATACGGCCACGAATCATATGGACAAAAGGATGTTGCAACCAAAAAATTCAATAAATAGCACATGTTATCTAAAAATGTAGCCAAAAACATACAGCAAATCAAAGTCGAACCCATACCACCTTATCTGACAGATCGACAGATGGACATGTCAGACAAAACAGTTTTTCGAAAATATCTGGCATATTTTTAAAAAATTAATTCGATTTGTTTTGGAGGCTCTCTCTACAATGGTGTCAAGGCAACAAAGCAGATCTTATGGAAAATTTTAAAAAAATTTAAGCAAAACCCTTATATACGTTTATTATGACACAAATCCCTTATTATAAGATTATTAATTTTTTAAAAGTAATGCATATATATATATATATATATATATATATATATATATATATATATATATATATATATATATATATATATATATATATATATATATAAAACTTTCCTAAAGATTTATAGGACACATCCAATGTAAATGCCTTACATGGCCCAATTCTCTCTGACTTAGTTTTAAGGGAAAATCATTTTTTCTGACGTTGCATAAAAGGCTATTTTACGGGGAAAATATATATAGTAGCCAGTATATTTCTGCACAAACATGTAGCATTTCTTGAAATGGCTGCAACACTGATTCTATCAAGCACATCCAATAAGTCAAGAATGAGGTGTGCTTAAGTTAATGTTTAAGGTAATGAGCAACCGTTCGTTGATGGGTGAAATATCAGAAGGTCAGTAGTCTCACCATTACTAATTTAATAGACGATTAAATCGCCTTGAAAAAGGGATCCGTAAATCTTGAAAGCGCTTGGGCAGTTTCTCGGACTTGCTGTACCATGCTTTGTCATGTTTTTCTCTATCTCTGTCTGTCTGTCTCTCTCTATATATATACATGTGTGTATATATACATGTGTGTATATATATATATATATATATATATATATATATATATATATAGAGAGAGAGAGAGAGAGAGAGAGAGAGATTTAAGCTAAGAGAGCTTTGTTTTTACTCATAGTTCTAACCATGCAAATACCAAAAACAAACGAATATGTCCAGCAGATACTACTGATACAGTTTCAACCACTAAGATGGTGATGATGATGATGATGATGATGATGATGATGACGATGATGATGACGATGGTGGTGGTGATGACAAAAAAGGAAGAAATCTAAGCTGATATCGTAATTCCAATTTCACTCAAACAGTTGCAAACTGCAAACACAAACGTGTTTGTTCAGTCATTGAAATAGGAATAAAGATCTCTCTTAAGACAAAAACGTCATGTTTCAATAAGACACGACGTATTAAATATAATTAGATTATATCGATCAGTATTTTCATCTGGGAAATTTTGCCTTTGTTCAGTTGTCGGACAGACAGCATTTCTGCGTATGGACAGTATATAAATGTTATGGCTTTATGCGCATGTCACTCAAATGACATTCAAGAATTTCGGCAAGGGTCACTCAGAAGGCCGCACAATTTATAACATGTTGATGACACATTAGACACGCGCGTCAGGGTGCAATCTGATATGGGCCACGCGCTTTCCCACCGATTGTGTGCACGTTGTAGAAACATTCTTAATCATCCTCTGAATTTAATATGCTGAGTCTGACATCTGTATCTACACCTGTGCAAAATATCCATTCCAAAGAAGAATAACTTTCATTTGTTTCTTTGTTTAACAGACCATGAAGAAAACATAAATAAACGAAATATAAACGATGTTATTTCTGTTGTACTCGCGTATAACACTGTACAAACTGCAAACTCCATAGACCCAGATCGTTCGGCGCATAACGCGCCGGCAGATCTGGGTCTATGCAGTTTGTAAGGACTAATCAGTAGAACAAACAGCATAGACCCTTATCTGCCGGCGCATTATACGACGGCATATCAGGGTCTATGTTGTTTGCATTTGGAACATGGTTATACGCGAGTATAGACGGTATACGCATTCTCGGGCCCTCGCATGAGGCAATTGAGAAGCAGATAAAAGAATTGATTATAAGATGACACAACATGTTTTTTGTTCATACGTATGTATTCATCCTCAAAATAAAGAGGATTGGAGAGAAAAACAAGGTGGAATGGAGGGAGTACTATCATGCTAAAACATGGTTCAAAAGTAGATGGATATTCTCAATTGTGGAAGAGTGGAAAGTAAGAAGAAAGAAAAAGTCCATATAAATATGTATACTAAGCTTAATAATGTCTTCGTTGCTGTCACATATCTAAGATATTTGTTAAAAACGGAAGGCGGTTGAAAACATTGTCATTGTGTCTAAAACACTGTCATTGTGCCTAAAACACTGTCATTGGGTCTAAAATATTGTCATTGTGTCTAAAACACTGTCATTGACACTAAAACACTGTCATGGACACTGATACAATTGTATGTAACGAAACAAACAAATAAACAAAGAAAAATATGTATTGTTTTATTGAGAGTTATGGCTCCATAAAAATACGAAGAGAAAAGAGAACGTGTTAGGCATACTCTGTTTTGCTTCATTCTGTCGTACGGCACAAGATCATATGACCAAGCCTTTTCTAATATTAAAATAATTTTTGTCCGTTGAAATCTGAATTTCTCATATTAAAGCATCAGTTCAAAAGTAAAAATCAGTTTTCAAATAATGAGATATCGATGTTTTATGCAAGAAAACAAATGTACTTTCTAGTGCTATAATTTGAATATGCCATATTCGAATATCATTCTGTTAGAAAAAGAGATTTGTCTAATATCAGCACTGGCCGTTTTCAGCTATTGTCCATTTGTATATCGCAATGAAGAGTATGCCCCCTGGAATGAGTATATTGTATATTTTTTTTGAGAACATATATATATATTTAAGATATATATTTAAGTGGAAAGAAAACACACGGACGTATATATATATATATATATATATATATATATATATATATATATATATATATATATATATATATATATATATATATAGATGTGTGTGTGTGTGCGTGTTTGTGTGTGTAAATTTGTAAATTCAACAGGATATCAGTTATGTTCATCCTATATTCCTTCAAGCGCTTTCTCATCATCATCATGGATTCTCTTCAGGTAGATATATTATACTTTCAAAGTAATTTGTAAATAAACAATTTGATGTAATTGATGTCATTATTTATATGGTGATATATAAACAACTTGACATCTATATACAACACTTGTAAACTAAAACATATTTATAAGATTGAAGAAATCAATAAAAACCCTTCACAGTCCCTAGTCAATTAAAAAAAAGGTATTCGGACAGAAATGCATTCATATAGTTATGAGAGTGCGTCAATGTATTAATACAATTTATAAAGTGGTCCATACAAATTAAAACAACTATAATATAGGTTTCCTATGGTGATATTATGAAAATGTATCAGTGTATTGATGGACCAAGTCACCTTAAATATACATTTATATTCACCTATGAAAATGTATCAGTGTATTGATGGACCTAGTCACTTTAAATATACATTTATATTCACCTATATACGCATGGACCTATCCACTTTTTCATATATATATAATCTATCACTAGCGTTACAACACACATGCAAAGAATAAATAATACTCCTATGATCAGTGGTAGCAAGTTGGGAGGGGGGAGTCGGGGGACGGGCAATTGCACCTGGATGCCGGGCGAGGAAAGGGGGCGCCGTCGTCAGCTTTTTTTTTTTTTTTGCCAACCTCAACCCCCACCCCATCTAAGCCCCGGTTTTTTCAAGGTTTAGATGGCGGGTGGAAGTTGGCAACTGACATAAAAACTTTTCTATGTGGAAAAATAGTGGCGCCACTAAAGAACATTGCCCCCTGGCGACTCGGTAGGGGCGCCACTAATGAAAATTGCCCCCGGGCGCCTCGAACTTTCGCGCCGCCATTGCCTATGATCGAGTTACTTACTTAAACCGGGAAGGTTTATTAATGCATGAGTACTTGCACTGAGGGCTGTTATTTATTTACTTATTTATTTGTTTATTTACTTAATTATTTATTTATCTGTTTATGATCCTAAACTTAGTTACTGTCATTTTTACTAACAACTGAAGGTACATGTAATGATACCTCGATCCATCGCCACAAATGAAGTCAATCAATACTTTTCTTCCCCATTTAATTCACTGCTATCATATTGATTACGAGGCAGTATTGTGTTTGAAGAGTATAGAATGGAATTTTGAAGATGCGTACACATTTGAGATATTCTCTCTCTCTCTCTCTCTCTCTCTCTCTCTCTCTCTCTCTCTCTCTCTCTCTCTCTCAATATTTTTTGTCTTTATATAGGAGTCTATAGGAATATTTTTCATCATAAATGATCTTAATGGGGAAGACTACTTAATTTATCTACATCCAGAAATCGTTTATATTGAAACAAAATGAAGACTGGCTATATATATATGGACGTCGATATGAAAATATAGGTCACATAACTACGAACATATAGGTCACAGAACTAGTTTCATCACCTTGGGTTTCATTGTAACACAATCCTCTCGGGTGAATTTTACACAACATTCAACGTTTTGTTTTCCTGTCATGAGACGTTTTTGCAACATTTTCTCTATTTCCTGTAATAAGACGTTTTTGCAACATTTTCTCTATTTCCTGTAGTGAGACGTTTTTGCAACATTTTCTCTATTTTCTGTAATGAGACATTTTTGCAACATTTTATTTTTTTCCTGTAATGAGACGTTTTTGCAACATTGTATCTATTTCCTGCATCCAGATGTTTCAGATACTTTGTAAGTAGATCTTGAATGACATCAGAACTTGAAAATCAAATTAAAATGCGTAGGTCATATGGCCGGAAATAAATCTGCCGTAACATTTCTAAGCAGAATGCGAATAAAAGTGTTCTGAAAGTAACGAGGCTACCATGATACAAGTGGGAATATTTCTTAGTTTCCTCAGGTACACGTGAAACGAAGGGTTATTATGATTTGAAAACAAATGTTTAGTAAGAGTTTACAACTTGTCCGAATCTAATGCGTAGCGACAGATTTTGTGTGTCAAATTGAAATGCCACGTTTACACTAGACCATTTTACGGTACGTCATAAAATGACTTGCTTAACTTCAAATCACCTTAATAGAAAAAAAATATTCAATTAAATAATTTGCTTCTTAATATGATTTTTTTCTGTCAATAACTTATCAGTTAAAATGTACTCCTGACCATTTTTTTTATTTATGTCATGAAAACCTGGCATAAACTGGTCTCCATTTTACGAGAATACTCAACAGTTTTCGGCTACAGCTGTGGTCAAGTATGTACCATCCCACCTTTGAAGCCATCCATAACCAATAATAATATGTATGCATTTTCAAACTAGTCAGAGAATGGAGAAACCGAATCAGCAAAAAGTTTGGCACGATAAAGCTGATTCTTCTGTTGTAACCCCCATCCCAGCAACGTATTCAAATCCCTAAAATTCGATTTTCTTTTTTTTAGCCCCATAGAGAATAGATACTAAAAAAAATCAGCGATATTTCATATATAAGGTAGTGACAATCACGTCCCAGATATTACTTTAATGAAGAGGAAATTGGATCATGAACGGAGCGCAAAATCACTCTCTATGAAAGTTTTGGTAAACATACAAACAGAGCTAGGATAAAATGGACAGCCGCTCATGCACATCGTAGGCCAAAATTTAATATCAAACCCGACTAGCACAAATGTATTTCTGCACTAGAATCATCCTCTTGTGTATATAACATGAAATCATGCATTCATGACACTACTGTAAATAATGATTATTTGTGTACTTCAAAGACGTACAACAACACTTCTGGGGTTGTTCTGTGTTTTGCCTAGTGGCTTTGTTAGTGTTAACCTCACTGATAGTGAGATTGCCAAAAAATCGTACAAGAACCGTATCGTATCAGTGTGCATCAGAGACTCACATACAACACCTGGCCCGAATTTCACAAACAAAACTTAAGTCCCGACTTAAATTCAAATTTAGAATCCATGGATCTGATTGGCTGAAATTAAATCTTGACCTAAAATTTATCAATAAAATGTCATAAGCATAGACTTAACTTAAGACTTGTGTTGGTGAAGTTGAGACCTGGTTTGATTGGGCTAAGCTCGCTTTAAGGCATTTGGTCTAAAAGGAAAAATAAGGCAGAATAGCAAATATGACACAATGCAGCAAATTAATTCCCAACATTATTGATGTATATCAGAGACGCACAAAATTATTTTGGTTTGATTGGGCTAAGCCCGCTCTAAGTTATTTTGCCTCAAAAGTATTTCAGAGCCCTAACATTAACATTCCCAAGACTGACTGTATAACGAGGTTATCAGTGTACATCAAAGATGAGCAGAAAACACATGGTTTGATTAGGCAGAGCCCGATTTAAATGAGTCCACCTTATTTACTGAGGCGGACTCCAATATTAAGGATTTTGATTCTACTACGAGGTTATTGGTTTGCATCTTTTCAGACGCACAATCAACACCTGCTTTGATGGGCAAGACCCGATTTAAGTTTCATGTGCAAGACCCGATTTAAGTTCTGATTATTTTATTTTAGAATCCCTAATACATGAGTCTATCTTAATTATTGAGGTGAACTCAGATATTAAGGATTCTGAGTTTCCCTCGAGGGAGAAACTTGGAGAAAAAGTATCAATATCTTTTAAATAAAAATGTACCCCATGGCCAATCATACGAAACTGTATTCTACCTAAGGTTAAGATAATTTGGGTAGAGATTAATTCCTTCTTCCAGATATCTTCATGATTGTCAGATTTTGGGCATTTTTATCTTTCAAGGTCTTCATGTGTCTTAAATGTTTTGTTTTTAAAATTCGATGTCTTTCCACATGAAGTTACTGTTTAACGGGAAGTAAACTCGGTATTATTCACGGCCGCATTGTCAAAGGGAGACAACTCGTACTGATTCTCAAACCTGCAAATTATATATGCATATTACTGCTAGTTTCACTTTTACAAGCAAATTAATACATGCATAGGGAAATAGGGAAAATTTTATCATATTTTTGAAAAAGATCTACAGGATTTACACTCATATTCATATTTTTCTTTTTTGCTAGTGGAGGTAAATTAAGTAAAAAGACCATGGCAATGTTGGTACTTGATCTGTATGCTATCTCAACTCATTTACTTATCGTTGTATACAAATGCCGATTGTCTTTTTAAAAAAAGGATAAAAGTACGGGATTTTTTTTGTTTTTTGTTTATGGCAAAATCCGCGTGTACCATGATTTCATCTTCCACTACAAATTGCAATTTCCTCCTCCTTTCCTTACGGACTTTTTATGCATTGTAATAGAGCACTTGTTATTATCGAAGCGTCGTGCTCACTAGATTTCATACATGTCTTTTTTCAACAGAAAAAGGAAATTCAATAGTTGGCAGCTAACTTTGGATCTTCAACTTTTTGATCAAAATCATAGGTAAGACGACCCGCATTGTACTCGTTTTGTTAGCGAATCATGATGAACACAATGGACAAATATGTCTCGATTCATGCGGTGTCAGGTAGACTATTTTATCCTCAAAAGGACATTATTTACATACAAACAATTATTAGACCATTAATTTTAACTACCAATAGTCTGCCTGACGTCGGTAACCTTGGTGATACATCATTAGGCTCAATTATCAGAATGAGTTATATACAACTGAAATATCATCACATAGACAATCTCTTTACAATGGCGTCCAGACTCTTTACAATGGCGTCCAGTCTCTCTTGCTTGAGTACGCTTTTGTACAGTCCGAGACAGATGAATTTAATATGCCATTAAAGGGGAACTTGACTCTCTACAAACTATTACTATCTGATAAGCCTCGGACCATGTATACTCCAGGCTTGACCTATACTAGAGGATTTCTTATCATAGGTAGTAAGGTGAAGAACTCTCTCTCTCTCTCTCTCTCTCTCTCTCTCTCTCTCTCTCTCTCTCGTGTATGTAGTATGACATACATTCCTTAATTTATACATACATACATACATACACACATACATACATACATACATACATACATACATACATACATACATACATACATACATACATACATACATACATACATACATACATACATACATACATACATACATGTAAATACTGTTATTATTATTCTTAATAAATAAATCTATTTATTTTCGCTGCAAGAAAACTATATCGGGAACGTGACGAAACAGTTTCATTTACGTCACAGCTATTGTGGGACGTCATTAGTGGGTATGCACGAATGGAATCCATCAGGTAATATTACCTAAATGATATAAAGCAGGGTTTATGGGGGCCCTATTTTCAATACAGTCTTCCCAATGGTAGCAGTGAGGACCGGTTTACTGCAATGACCCTATCATAGTCTTTGGTGCTCTTCAGGTAGGTGTACTATTCTTTCAAATTATTTTCATGACTGATCAAGTTGACGTCATTGTTATGTACAATACGTCATCGTTCACAGAGCGAAGCATAAACATATTCTGCACATCAATTTAT
This sequence comes from Margaritifera margaritifera, assembly GCA_029931535.1. Lineage (NCBI taxonomy): Eukaryota > Metazoa > Mollusca > Bivalvia > Unionida > Margaritiferidae > Margaritifera > Margaritifera margaritifera. Next base: position 414,286 of record JAQPZY010001173.1, read on the forward strand.
AACATACCCATTTAATCTTATCTAGCGTTTGATACGGACGTTCTGTCCGTATTTTTGGATCGCACACACTGATTGGAACTATTTTGGTATTTTGACTAACGTCCGTCTGTTGATATTATTGGTCGAACCAAAAATAACTTTTTATAAATCCAATTTTCTTTTAATTCCATTCACCCTGTATAGCGAAAACTATTTTGAAATAAAATGCAAAACAACATTGGGTCAAATCAATTATACTACAGAAATCGATCAATATATGCCTTTTATTGCATACCTATTTCATCTTGGACGGTTTATCTAGCGTTTGATATAGATATTCAGTCTGTACTTCCGTATCACACACTCAGATTTTTTACTTCGGTGTCTTCTCTCACGTTCGCGCCTCGATATTTTTAGACACAGTGAATCGAACTTGAATTTTATTTAAAGTGTAAAGTTAAACAATGTTAAAAAGCGTGAAAGAATGGGTGTGTAATAAATACAAAACCCCATTCGTGTTTTGTTCAGAGTCGGGGAAATGAACTCGTTCGATATGGTTTATGCCTCGACATATCCCTAAGCCATATCAAACTCGTTCTTTCGGTCGACTCAGAACGTATGTAGTTTTGTGTTCATACGGTTATGTCACGAACGTGCATCGACACATGGACATAATATATAATTCTGCACTACTGCCAATGAAATGTTAAACAATGTATACATGTTTGAAATCTACTCAATATAGGTTTTTTACGTTCGTGTCATGACAGTGCATCAATGTATTGATACAATGCATAAAGTAACCAAAAAAATAAAATAAAAACAATATATAATTTTTGAAATCGTCATAGTAATATTGCATTTGTTCAAAGAGAACTTGGTGGATATATATATATATATATATATATATATATATATATATATATATATATATATATATATATATATATATAATTCGCTGGCAAATATCTGGAACACACCTTTTGTGAACTGTCATAAATCGAACACAGGACCTATAGCTTAATTTTCCAACAATATGAACATGTTTAGGTACTGAAACTGGATGACTTGCTGGTGCACCTCGACTATTATTTCTACATATTTCTACATTTATAAACAAACTTATTGATAAGGCATTATGCCAAAGAGAAAGATAGCATCCCTTACAAGTAAATACATTTTCTGTTTTTTTTTCTTTCTCGCGGTTAGGGTGGGGTTACTTTAATCGTGCAGAATACCCCTACTCTGTTATCTGTCTGGACAGTAACAGGTTCACAGATTATACACAGATACATGTATACCCCTTAAAAATCGTCCACTATAAATACAAGTAATTAATGACTACACAATGTAGATAAATGTTCACTTTTTGTGAATAAAGTCAAAGTGTATAACATTTATTATTATTATTATTATTATTATTATTATTATTGTCTCAAAGATATCAGGCCGATCTCTGTTGACACAGTATTGTTTATTGGCAAAGCATTCAACACTTACAAGAGACCCACGTGAGAGTACAGACGATCGCTTGATCTTTCTTGGCTTATATATCGCTTTGAGCAACCGCCATTCACAGTTGTACAGAAAATTGATTATGCCATGGTTGATGCAGCCCCTGCGAGCTTTGGAATTTCAGAGTGCAGTTGCTTGTCGAACTTCCAGGGTCCTCATATATTTCTACTTTACAATATGTTTAAACAGGAAAGCTGTTAATATCTGAGATTGCATGATGTCTTAGTTTATCCATCCCTATTTCATAAAGAAAATGGTTCCTAAAAAACTATATTGACCGCTCTCAACATTAGCCGCAATATTCACTTTAGCAGATATCCACTAACATCTATGTGCTTTCGATTTTAAAATTTAAAGACAATCAAAAGGTTGAAACGATGCTGAAACGGTACCGATTTCTTGCCGTTTATTTCTTTTTTTATATTTGCATCTAAATGTAGTTATGGTAAAAAAAAAAATACCGATGGTATTTACCAATTTTAACTCGAAATCTTGATGATTCTGCTTCACTATGGATCTACATGAAAAAGATTATGTTCAAATAAATTACTACAATACTATATATATATATATATATATATATATATATATATATATATATATATATATATATATATATATATATATATAGGTGATCAACACACATTTTTAGAGATTTTTCCATTTTTTTTTCTGGATCTATTTAAATTCACTTATTTGACAGGCTTGTTTATGGAAATGATACAGTGGTCAGGCCTTTGATATATGAATATATATATATATATATATATATATATATATATATATATATATATATATATATATATATATATATATACCATATTTAGCCACGGTTTGATTTAGCGGAATATTCTTAACTACGAAATATGCCCAATCTACATGCTTTTTGCAATAAACAATACGTTCTGAAATAAAATGTAATATTTTAGAAAGGACGATTAAACAAAAGTGAAAATACACGTGACATTCTCTTTCCCTGAGTCAAATTCGACACGTAATATCGACTTTCTCTCTTTCTTATCTTGTGGCGATTATATGCAAATTTATTATAATTTTAGGAATATATATATATATATATACATATATATATATATATATATATATATATATATATATATATATATATATATATATATATATATATATATATATATATAAAATATTCAAACTCAAATTTGGGATATCCATATTATCAGCATGGATGTTTAGCGTACTTGTTGAAAACATCCATATGTCATTCCTATAACTTCATTCGGAGGAAAAGGTTGTTGTTTTCAATATGTTTTTGTTATCCTTTTATGACCTACCTTTCTTAAAATACAAGTTTTGAATTTGATATCGCAATAACAATATCACGTTTTCCGCATGTTTGGATTACAAACTTTGAATAAAGCATTTTGAAATGAACCCACGCAAGCCGGTATGTTGAAATGAATTCTAGCTTATCGGCCTCTGCTACGAAATTTTAAACTGCCATCGTGATGGCGTTCTTAAAGTTAAGTGTTTCTTGGCAGGCAGAAAAATGACACTCTAGTAACGTATAATGCAGCAGGAACAATTGAAGTTGCCAGGCGATACCAGCTACTGAACATTCCGTTATTTCAACTGTTTTGCCACCAACGTGACTGATAACGGATATAAATATTTCATGATTTAGTGATTCTGAATTCAGAAAACCTTACCAGGACTTTAAGAGAAGTCATGAATCAATCGTTTCTTCTCGCGTTTCAAAATATGTTACTCTACACACATCGTCTAGATGGGCCGATGATTTTGCGATTTTACTTGAAACACATTCTTCCTGGTACCAGGCAAATGCCACTTCATGAAAACAAGGCGTTGAGTAATGCATATTTTTGTATGTATAAAAGCATACATAAACTAACAGAAAATTTACCATGGTATTAGCAAGTATATTGGTATTCCGTGTTTTGGTAAACCTACTAAAACAAAAAGCAGCCGTTGATTTTATAGTGATGTTAAAAACATTCGTAAAATTTCATTCCGATTAAAAACGTTGTGGTAATAATCAAGTACATGTACTACAATGTCGTTGTCGTTACTGTATGCTACTGAAAGATATTATTGGTTGAAATTGTAAGCCTTTTCTGAGCTCATGCACTCAAGTTGACAAACTCCTTTATGCTGACTACCTGAGTCTATTGGCATCATTCAGAAAATCCATAATGATAAATTCCACATATCGTCTATATTCTCGTGTAATAATGATATATTCAATGGTAATTGATTTCTTTAAGAATCTAAACTATAATCATTTATGAAAATTTAAATACTTGGTTAAACCGACGGACAAGGTCTTGGTATTATAGGAAAGACGTCAATCTAATACTTGGCTAAACACACGGACACGGTCTTGGCATTATAGGAAAATACTTGGCTAATCACACCGACAAGGTCTTGGTATTAGATGATAGACATCAATCTAATACTTGGCTAATCACACCGACAAGGTCTTGGTATTAGAGGAAAGACATCAATCTAATACTTGGCTAATCACACGGACAAGGTCTTGGTATTAGAGGAAAGACATCAATCTAATACTTGGCTAATCACACGGACAAGGTCTTGGTATTAGACGAAAGACGTCATTCTAATCCTTGGCTAATCGCACGGACAAGGTTTTGGCATTAGATGAAAGACGTCAAATAAAAGATATAAATCACTTATTCTTCCAAAATAATTCACAATTCTTTTTTATTTCAAAGTGAAGTTTTGCTTTTGTTATTTGGCAGCTGCATTTGTATAAATGCACTGAGTAATATTTATATGTACATATGTTTATTTTTCTATGTGTGTTAAAAATGTGTTGATAAATTTATTGGCTTTGTTGGCACTGATATTGTTCATGTGTTTGTTTAATTTCTCATACTTATTGGTTGTTTTCTCACGACTAGATCATATTTCAATAATATTCCCCCTCCCCAACACACACACACACACACACACACACACACACACACACACACACACACACACACACACACACATGCCGCCATGTAACATACAGTATAGTCTTGTTGTCGGACAGGTTATATATATATATATATATATATATATATATATATATATATATATATATATATATATATATATAATGATATTAATTATGATTAAGCTTTGATTTTGATTGCTATACATTCCTGAACATATGATTATGTTAAGCTGGAATGTCTCTATTAAATGACCGAACACGCTTTCCATCAACTTTAACATAAAAGAGTTGGCACAGACGTGATTATAATAAGATCTAATTTTGTTATTTTACAATATAATTTGTCATTTCGTTGCAGAGGGCAATATGTGAATAATAAATCGACAGAAATAAATCCACTATTATTTTCTCGTTCCTGTTAAACTTCTATTTCATTACACACAGCAAGATGTGAATGAAAAATGGACATAAATAGATTGACTCATTTTTCTCGTATTTTCTTTACATTTATTCTACATTTGTAAACGTTATATACCATTCACATGTTAAAAAAAGGGATCCTATATGTTCATGGTGGGATAATCTTGTGTTCATCATACATACATAAACAGATACAAAGTTCCAAATGATTTGTCATGAGTGGCAAAAGAGGACTTTTATTATGACATGCAGTGAGCTGTTGTTTCCGAATTATTGACGGTCCTCAAGGTATAATGAAAATCTTTGTGGGAGCGAGATAGGAGAGAGAATGTATAACCCACCTCAATGTTTTATCGAATCAGAAGCGGCAGCCACATGTCCAGTTTAGTTTAACCGAGACTTAATTGACATAAATTGACTCCTCTAGAGATATAATCAAATTGGGAGTGATATGGTATTGGACCGTCCAGCGCATCACTAAACACTAAATTATACTTGTGCCAAGAGTTGTACTGTCTTAACACTGCCATGTTCAATCTGCCATGTCTTGTGGATTAGGCCTGCTATAACCCTAGAATGCACGTCGTAAGAATGAAGGAGATTGGAAAATACTAATATCTGTAACGAACTCCCACAAAAAAGAGTAATTGTTTATCATGCAGAGATTTTGCAGATTATTTTAAATATATCAATTATTATGACCATTTTTTCACTTGATTTTGATGGCAATTATGTATCCACTAAATTTCAATATGTGTTTGATGACTTGAATATTCCCCTTTTCTACAGCGAAGGGGAAAGAGCACAGGGTCTGATGAATTGATCAATGATTTGTATGTGCATATATATATATATATATATATATATATATATATATATATATATATATATATATATATATATATATATATATGTGTGTGTGTGTGTGTGTGTGTGTGTGTGTGGTAAAACCATTTTTGTCCCCTTCTCACCTTCCATGCGTGTCCTCTATAATGCCATTTTATATTTGGGCTGTTTCCATAGTCAAAAAGGTGCTGCTGATAATGTTGATATATATATATATATATATATATATATATATATATATATATATATATATATATATATATATATATATATATATATTCTGCAATTCTTATCAGCACTTTTGGCAGATTATTCGCTAACATTCTAAATGATAGTTTCACATTGGGGGTGGGGTATTTTGTTCATTTTGAGGCTCAAGCCAGTTTCAGAGCCGCTGCGGGTACTATGGATAATACTCATTTTGTTTTACATTCTCCTTTATAAATCGTTGTATCAATAATGGTTTGAAACTAAATTGCACCTTCCTTGATTATACCAAGGTATTCGATTAACTGTGATTAGATCAATGTTCAATTCTCCAAAGACGTAATAAGGTTAACAATTTTCAGATTGTCTTATTAGTAGTAGAGGGAACCGCGGAAGCTTTGTTGGTAGAGGTTCGGACTCGTAAACCAAGGGTTCCTAATACAGCCAATATGTGATTAAAGGTCCGTAAAATCCAACCATTAACATTATTTTTGAGACAAAGGGAGAGTATCTCACCATTTGTATTTGCGATGTTCATAAATGACTTACAAAATAATTTTAGAACTAATGACTTACAAAATGAATTTGTAACTAATGACTTACAAAATGATTTTATAAATAATAGATATATCATGGTATTTTTTTATGTTACTATATGGGGATGGCATTGCTATCTTTGCTAATTCTGAGACTAAATTTCAGGAATGTCTAGATGTACTGCTGTTCTGCAGACAAAGGTAGAAATTACGGCTGAATACGGCTGAAACGAAAATATATATAGATAAAAAGGAGGGTGAAAAGTCAAAAGGTATCAAACGCTTTTACAATGTTGTAAAATAAGATATTGTTGATAGATTTACATATTTAATTTGGGTGTTGTATTTACCTCTTGTGTGTCTTTACGGTAGCACTGAAATCTTCTGTAGGTCGGGGGGGGGGGGGGGACGACAAAAGCAGTATTTACTTTGAAGAAGCGGCTTTGAAGATTTGCCATTTTATCTCCGAGTCATGTATGTAGTTTATTTGATGAACTTAACGTTACCTAGTCTAAGTTATGGTAGTAAAGTCCGGGGTTTTAATGATTCTGTTGTTGAACGCACTCATGTAAAAGTTTTTTTTAAAAAATGTTGGAGTTAAATAGAATTGTCAACATGAGTTTAATTTATGGGGAATTAGGCCGCAAATCTTTACTTGTAAATAGATTTTTGAAAATAATAAAGTACCAGTTAAAAGTAGCTAAGTCGAGAAAAGGAAACACATTCATATAAGTTATGAGCTGATGTGAATATTGCACCCGGAATTACAAACGTGGTAGTACCTGTTAGGAGTTATTAAATAGTTAGGGAATATTTTAAGCCTAGGTTAATCAGGGTGTTGCTATTGACAACGTTTTTATGTCTCTGTGTAAACAAAGGCTAAATGATACATTTATACAAGAATGGAGGGATAGTTTAAATGCATCATGTAGAGCCTTTCTATACAGAAATCTTATCAACAATTCCGATTATAAAAATCGCCTATTGCAATAACCATCGAAAATTTGAGGTTTTCACTAACTAGATTGCTTATTTCATTCCACCGGCTTTCCATTGAAGTATGTAGATGGAATAGGCTGAGTCAATGAACAAATGCCATGCTGAGTTTAAACAATCTAAATCAGATCTGAAAGAGTATACACGTAATGAAATAACAATAACTATCGGAGTGGTACAAGGTAGTATTGATGAAATAGACAAAAGGATGAAACACATAATAACAGATTTCAACGATCCCCCACCCACCAAAAAAAAAAAAAGAAAGATTTACGTCGTACATAGAGGCATTTAAAACTGAAATAAATAAAAAAGACACATTATGTTGATAAAAAAGACGCATTATGTTGTAGCAATAATAGAGTTAAAACCGAAATATGCAAAAACAGAGACATTTAATACTGAATTGAATACGGAAATTGGCATCAAGAATCTTGCATTTGGTGTTAGAATCGATGACTGAAAACGGGAAATCGATAAATGCAAAAAGAAGTCCGAAGATAAAACTAAACTAAGGCCTGATGCATATTGCTTTACGATTTTCAAATAGTACCAACTCAGGTATATCTGGATGGCATTGGTTTAGAGGTGAATGTAAGAGGTGAAATTTCAACAGTTACAAATATAGATTCAGCTCGAATAAAAAGTCAAAGGGTTGCTTGACATTTTAAAGTCTAAAAATACACTCCAGGAATTATCTGCTATTTATGGATTCGATTATGCTTCATCGTATATTTTTCTGAATACAACATACACATAAAATATAATTTCCAGTTATATTCCATTCTACTTTTTTTTTTTTTTAAAAAAAAGGCTTGTGCACAGTTTTGATCAACTTGTATTTTGAATCTTGAATATTTTTTATCAGGATTTATTTTGATATTGGACTTACACTGGAACATAGAGAATGTATGGAGTTATTTTGTACATACATTTCTCCTATCCTTTGATACATCTCAGACGTGTGGGGATTTCACAGTGGTAATACCATCCAGCGCATTCAACTTAATAAGTTTATGAAATATGTTTTGAATGTAAAAATGTCAACATCAAATGCTACTGTGTATAGAGAAATTTAATCATTTGCCTATGAAATTAAAAAGACGTGTAAACAGCCTAAAATACTGGTTCAAAATAAGAAGTAGTGACAATGTAATATAAGTAACTATACGTTGTATAAAGCTTTGTATGAACAGTCACAAAAATAAGATTTCTTACTTGCTATTATTGTTTAAACACTTTTTAGATATGCATGGTGTTTCAGATGTATGGAAATACCCCGATTCAGTGGATGTTAAAATCGTCATTATGTTTTCCAACAAAGATTTGATATAAATCTGATTAGAATTAAAATATGTTAGATTCATCTAAACTATTATTTTATACAGTCATCAAAACCAATTGTGGATATGAAGATTACCTTGGACTTTTGATGAATCTTAAACATAGAATAGCACTGACAACATTAAATGCCTCACCGCATTCACTGAGAGTTAAGATTGGTACATTTCATAGTACTCGGATAAACAGAAATCTTTGGAAATGTTTCTTATGTTATCAAAATGAGGTTGACTACGAACGTGAAATTTTGTTTCATTTTTTAATAACTATTTATATATTCTTCCATTTTCACGATAAATTCTGTATTGTACTCAATAAGCATGTAATGCTTGAGAGGAGATACAAAATTTGAATCTGTAGCTGTAAACAACTACGTTTTATTTACACAATAGCTCTTAAAAGAGAACTTCTTAGTGTCCATGGGGGGGGGGGGGGGTACTGATCTTTACAGTATAAAAGTAGCACGTGCATACTATCTAGAAGGAAACAATATTTTAATATTTGAATTGACAACCAGAGATGAATATGGATGTAAGTCAGGAAGTAAAATAATAATGGGCAGCAGTATGAAAATGTGTTACTTATAAATACAGCAAAATGGCAGCTTTGGACGTAATTTTCGGAGAAGCAATATCTAACGGTCTAGCAATTGCAGGATGCAACCGTCTGTTAAATTTATTTGACCCCGATAGAAAGATTTAGACATGAAGAATTTACGAAAGAAATGCAGATAAAAGCTTCGAAGGTCAGTGGAAACAGAGAAAAGACACTGGATTACGTGAATGAAAGATTGATCAAAACGAGGTTTGATGACTCTGTATTTAAACAAAATGGCTGATGTGTTTGATCTATGTTCATCTACTCATAGTGCTGTACGCATGCGTGCTTTGTATGATCCTGATAACTCTACTCACCAAGAAAGTAAGGTAAAATTTGAAAACCCAAGGCAACCTAAATAAAATGATATTTCCATCAGCCTTCTGATGAACAAGTAAAATATGAGAATATAATTATTTATTGTAATTGTGATAGGTTGTTAGTGTGTATGAATTTTACAAGTTTTCGTTGTATATACATTACGTAGCTGTTATAATTAGATACATGGAAACATAGGGTAAATTTATAATTCCAGACAATCAGAAACAATATCCCGGAAAGAGTTCAATGCCTCAATCCAACAACAAACCCCAATAAATATTAGAGATAGTAATTGCAAAGTTAAGCCCAACTATCTTGATTGCATCGTGAAGGTTTTTATTTTCCTCGTTTGATATGAATGTAAAAGGAGATGCTAACACTGCACCGTTAAACAATTTAAATAGAATGCTTGTGAAAAAAATCAACATATCCGATGGAAGCGATGATCTTTTCAAGTTGAATGACCAAAACATCTTCATGACATACAAAGATTTGCATTTAACATTATATGTAAGAACAAAACGTATTGAACAATGCGTTATGAATGATATTGAGGAAGTTTCGATCATGGGCAGGTAATGCACAAAACACTGATACTGAAGCTATACAGTGTGCGGGGTATGGTACAAAATGTAGAATACCATTACACTTTCAGTGTGAGGGGTATGGTACAAAATGTAGAATACCATTACACTTTCAGTTTACGGGGAATGGTACAAAATGTAGAATGCCATTAGACTTTCAGTGTGCGGGGTATGGTACGAAATGTAGAATACCATTAGACTTTCAGTGTGCGGGGTATGGTACAAAATGTAGAATACCATTAGACTTTCAATGTGCAGGGTGTGGTACAAATGTAGAATACCATTAGACTTTCAGTGTGCGGGGTATGGTACAAAATGTAGAATGCCATTAGACTTTCAGTGTGCGGGGTATGGTACAAAATGTAGAATGCCATTAGACTTCCAGTGTGCGGGGTATGGTACAAAATGTAGAATACCATTAGACTTTCAGTGTGCGGGGTATGGTACGAAATGTATAATGCCATTAGACTTTCAGTGTGCGGGGTATAGTACAAAATGTAGAATACCATTACACTTTCAGTGTGCGGGGTATGGTACGAAATGTAGAATGCCATTAGACTTTCAGTGTGCGGAGTATGATACAAAATGTAGAATGCCATTAGACTTTCAGTGTGCGAAGTATGATACAAAATGTAGAATGCCATTAGACTTTCAGTGTGCGGGGTATGGTACAAAATGTAGAATACCATTAGACTTTCAGATTCTAATTAATCATTGTCAGCTGTATCCTTATGCTCTTCCACGTGATTTCAGATTGAACATTATCCTCGAATAAGCATCGGAAGTGATAGAATAATTACGAACTGGAAAACACTGGTCTGGAATATGATACAATTACTTTGGGGTCAATTGCACAATTGGTAAATGACTAATACAGAATTTGTTTCGTTTTCGACAACATCACGAGGCAGAGAATCATCATATAACAGCTATTGTAACTTTAATAAATCTCATACTCGATTCGCCCAGAACAATTTTGAAAGGTGTTTTGATACTGTGCAAAAAATTGGAGAAAGTGATGCAGAAAAGTTTTACAAATTAGCAAATGCAAATATAATTCATATACGATAGACGGTCTAACAAATATGTTTATTCTCCAGATTTTCAGTTGAAATTACAATTTACAGAGGCCAGAAGGTTTATCTTAATAGGACAACAAAAGTACACAGAAATTGGTAAAGTACGCGTTAAAAATTTTCCCACTGACAATCACTGTATCTGACTTAATGTGAGATTCATACGTGATAGCAGATTGCATGGTACTGATCATAAATTAGCTAATGCTCAGTAAGGTATCCACATGCAGATCAAAGGAAACGAAAATCTCGATGTTAACAAAATATATATTTATTTCGTGTCTGATGTTCAGGTAAATATTCAAAACAATCATATAAAAAGAATCATATTTTAGCTATTATTAAATGTGCGTATATGAAATGCAAAGCATTTACGTACGTGTACCTCATAATATGATAATTTGTGGTGTGAATAATTTGGTTAAACATTGTGTGCACTAGATCTGATACAGACTGAATACAGAAACATTTTGACCGCATCGTTATCGTCTGTCCAACTTTTCTGTTCAACAAAACTTACAAAAGAAGTGGTTATTCAAGAATGAAAAGTTGTTTGCTATATATCCCGAAGATAACTTAGATATGTGGTTAGAGTTACATGTTAATGTTACCAAGGTAAAAGTACTTTGTTTCTGATTGATAACTGTGCCATCCTCCAATATATAAAATGAAAGCAACTAGCCTAACTTGACTAGTATTCAGTAGTAGACATTTTGAAACATCTGTTTTGTTGAGTGTACACAAGTACAAATCTGTACTCCAAGAATTCAGAGAAAATACACTTTTTGTTTGTCTTTTAGAGCAAGGACAAAAATGCAGTGGAAACTGTGTTTGGTGACAACTATACCAAAAAACAACGCTTGTTATCATGCATGAAAAAAACAAATTTGATTAAATTTGATACTATATATTAAAGGATTACATGATATGAGTAAATCCAAGGTAATATTTGTACATGTCGAATTGTAAAATTCTTTTGATTACATATTTTTTTTTATTCCCTTAAGCAATTTCGTTTCATCTTTGTCTGTTGTCAATGAATATAATTTGGGTCTCAATCCAACAAACTCTTCAATATTTAGTTCATCTTTGAAAACGTCATTTATGGGATAGAACATGTTTTTCTTTTAGATAATCACTAATGTCATAAAACTTGATTTTTATCCCTTATATCACTGTATAATTTTTCTGCCGCAACATGGATACACAATAAATAAGTATCAGTCATTAACAGTCATTACAATCCATGCATTAGTCATTTGGATAACTCTAACACTGTAAATACAGACAAAAATTGGTTTTGTTTCTTGATTTTCTTGTCTTTCAAGCTGACAAACAGTAAGTCGTCATCCATAAGTGTCCTGCTTGCAAATGAAAAATCATCTTTTATTTGACATTTGAAAAAATATTATTTGTATCTGCTAATATTTTAACTGTTGTTCCTTTTCTGAGATTTCCGATCTGTTTACCAAATACGGTGTTATTCATAAATTTCCAGAAGTCTTTCTCAAAATCATTTATTGCTTTTTTTTCTAAATTTGTATTCAGTTCAATGACAGATTTAAGCCATGTTGATAAAACAATATTTCTCTGTGTATATCTTTCAGTTTTAAATCTTCCTGTACGTAAAGCTTTAACTTTATAAAGTGAATAGCATATTTATCTTTGTTTATCGATAAAATCAGTAGTTTGTATGCCCTTGGTGTTGTACCCTTGTAAATAATGGATATCACCTTCTCCTTTATGTCTGTTAAATCATTTTAATCTTAACTTAATTTCTGTGGAGCTAATGCGTAGTCCTTGAAAATAAAATGCAACCGATATGATAGTCAGCTGGTATTTCAAACAAATTATCTTCTACCCATCTAAATTGTTCATTAGTTGCATATCTAAAATTTGTACAGGCGTGTATTGAGGCATCCCCCAGCAATAAATACTGTTGGGATCTAGGTACATTTGAAAAAATTACTTTGATCTTGCCCTTTCGTACTCAAGATCGTTGTCTGTCAACACTTCTAATTATACGCCTGATATCTTTAAAGTTGGATTATGTGCTAAATCAAGGAACACTGTAATAATGTACAGGGCCTAATTATTACATTTTCACACATTCGTAAATTCCTCCAAACCGTTACATAACATCAAGTTGTTTTTCTTTGCATGGTAATCATAAAGATCACATAATGTCCTAGGTTGAAATGTTCCATGACATCCACAACATACTGATAATCATTATTTAATATGTTTAAATCATGTAGATATTTCTAGTGGTGGTATAGCTGTTTAATTAAGCCTTTCGTAGCTATACATGAATTCTTTCAGTGTTTCTGTTAACTTTTCGTCTTCTAATATTAAGCCAGCTGTTTCAATAGATTGCCCCATGAATCTAAAGCCGTCTGCAAACATAACTGTCGTTTTTACTGTTATTTCTTTTCCTTTCTTCATGAACCTATCAATTAAGAAAGCCGTATTGAATGTTAGATATTTTCTCATCATTCTTCGCTTTGATTTTTACCTCTTCATCGGGATCCTTTTTAACCAATGTCTTGATGAACAGACTAATACAAGTTATGAATGAACAATAGTATGTATTTTGGATATTGTAATTTAATTTGCATTCGTTATGTGCACGACCTCTATACATACCCGCTTAAAGAGCTTGACGGCGAACATTTCTTTAAATATTTGCATCACACAGATATGAAATATATTTGTTCAATTAAAATGTGTTTATCTTTGTGAACATCATATACTAGTGCTGCGATTTCGCCCAACGCATATTAATCTACTTCAATACAGTCTGTTCCTCTGTAAACTACTGGTTTGTGTTTTGCGGATTGATTTGAGATAAATACTATACCCTGAAAGAACTTGTTTGACTGCTTTGATTGTTCAGAATAATTCTGCATCGCAGAGGCAGTGATCTGTACGTGTGCCTTCTGCACAGCTTTGTCGTTGTGTGTCAATTATTCTTTTCACGGGAACAATTATACTTTCAAAACGACAATAATGGTCACGCGGAACTTTTCATTGGAGTTGGTAGTTTTTTAATTTTACAACTGAATCTTCTTCAGGTATTACATATATCGAGTTGTCTACATTGTAACATAGTATTTTATGTTCTAATAATTTTGCTGGTGTATTGAAAACATTCAAGCATATTTGACAGCAGTATTTTCTCGTTTCATGCATGTTTCACGCAGTGGCATTTTCACAGTTTTGTGGGACCTTGATGGTTTCAACGTGCAAGTTCGCACGGTGGGAGCATAAAGTAGTAAAGACTTCCTCTGAACACATGAAATGGTTTTGCTGATGTGCTTAGAAATTAGAGAACTGAGTTATATTGAGCTGAGCAGGAGCATGTTTTGAAACATTATCTGAAGAGTACAATCGTTAGTTACGACTCATTTACAAGCAAGATACTGACATTAGGCTCTGTTACACTTAGTCTTTTACTTTTATCAAAATAGATAAAGAAGACTTCCTGCTCAATTTGAAACGTGTGGAAGTCAAATTTTCACGCCAACTGTACCATTACAACCAGATATAGCATCGACTTTGCGCAAGGAAAACATAAATGGTTTATCAGACGTGAATTTCAGAGAGTCTGTGATGGATTAAAATTCCAAGTCTTGGCGTTTCTTCAAAATTGTTTAAGTTCTGCCACAGCATGCATTCTTGCTTGAATAATTTGATACGTTGACACAAAACATAATTAAATCAGCAATTTGGTTGAAGGATACTAATTCCCATAACAAACTCATCTCTCTCTCTCTCTCTCTCTCTCTCTCTCTCTCTCTCTATCTCTCTCTCTCTCTCTCTCACACACACACACACACACACACACACACACACACACACACACACATGCTTATGTTTTAATAAATTGTAGACAGAGAAACACAAAACTGGAACACATGCCGACGAATTAATGCTATTCAATAGCTGTTAAGCTAATTTATCTGATACTTTTCTCTGCATACACATGCATTCGATATATGTTTAAATCTGTGTATATGAAATTTTCATCTATCTATACGAGATAGATAGATAAAATAAGTTCAACTCACGATTGGTTAATGTATGTAGCACTTCTTTTCCTCCGATTTGATACCGTTAATGGAAAAGACAAGCACTATCACACAAATGCACTGTCTTTGAAGTAAGCAGGGTTGAAATGTACGAAGCGATTTTTGTTTAGTATAATTTATTACAATTTGATACTTTTTTTCTGTAAACATTAAACATTCATTTTCAGAAAACGAAAACTGCAGTTTCCTTGGTTGACTCAAGATATCATATTAACATCATTTTTTACCGGATTTATTCAGATGATCGAATTCTTTGTGAAATAAGTTTAAATATCTTATTTCAAACAGATTTATCTGTGTATGCGCATATTTGTTTACACACACACACACACACACACACACACACACACACACACACACACACACACACACTATCAAAATAATGCAAGGACAATCGAGTTATTTTAACTTAAATAGTATGAACTAACAAAATCAAAGCTCGCATTTCTCATTTTCAAATTACCCATAGGTATTGCATATCAATCAATTTTTTTATTAGGGAGACCTAGGATCACTGAGACAAAAAATGATGTTTGTTTTCATAAGGTACACAGAAGAACTGAATCCATGTTTGGTTTGGTTCGGTGTTTTACGGCACACATCAAGTCAGGGAGGTTATATCGTGCTGAGGCCAATGAAGTAAAGTGCCCTGCACAGGGACACACTACGGTAGCCTATCAGGACTGATCCGATGTTCGGATTCGAACCAGCATTGTAATTCGCGAGTCCGGCACGCTAAACACTGTGCCACTGCGGCTCAGACGCAGAAAAGAGGCATCCTCATCTTGGTTTACGGGTTTGGTTGTTGTTTTTATATTGTTGTTGTTGTGTTGCTTTTTTAATCTTTTTTTTTTTTTTTTTTTTGTTTGTTTGTTTATTTTTCAATCATTTTTTGAAGACACAACAACAATTTGATGTTGATATCGTGCCGAGGCAAGTAGACTAAAATATCTTACCCAAGGACACACCAAGGTAGCCGGACTTGTATAGAAAACGAAATTTCTTGGGTATCATGATTTTCATTATTTTAAAAGAATTTCGATTTAAAGACTTACTCTCACATCAATCCAGCCATGTTCATAACTTTAAACACTATGCAAATTATACTATTATTTACGATCGGATACACCAGTTCAAAATTTTTTTGTCTATTCACTGAAACGAAAAAATATATTCCTCTACCAGCGATTCTTATTCTTGGACTTGGAATATAATTATTATACGCTAGAATGCGAATTATTTCAAATATTCAGAATAACTATTATTAAAGCACCAAGAGCTAACTAAGAGTACAAAGGTTTGGTTTGGTTTGGTTTCATGGGTTTAACGCCAGCCTTCAACACATGATAGGGCTCTACATGGTGGCCAGTATATCTGGTGGAGGAAGAACCAGGGAAAATCCCGGGAAGAACCACCGACCCACGGGAAGCTACTGGCAAGCTTTCTCACATAACCACATTGGCCGAGCCCAAGACTCAAATCCACACGGACAGAGTGAGGTGGCAGTGATTGGTAAAGGCGAGCGCCTTAGACCACTCGGCCACCCGAGGCCCCAGAGTACAAAGGAAATTTTGATCAATTTAATTTCATTTGTTGGACTTCATGAATGTCCATGAAAACAAGCTGCGATGCTTTTTTCTCTAAATGGACCTTAATATATTGCCCATAAAACCACTTGGAAGAGAGACCTGCACTCTAACTGGATGTTTGAGAGCTTGGTTCGACATATTTGTCTTACTCCATTAACTTTATTATTTTTATTTCAGATATAGATATAAATTTTTGAATGAAAACGCACGATAATCATTATTAGCTATGACAACCGAGAATCCAAACACTAGCACATTTCACTTGGTCTTTTATTTAAGCCAAATGGTATGGAAATGGTTGAGTGCAATACTGTGCATTAACATTGCAAACCATAATTTCGATATAAATGTGAAGCGAAGGAACTGTATCTGATGTTGTCTCATATATTTTCATCCCTGAGTTATTAAATTGACAGTAAAGGTGGAAAAGCAATCTTTGTGAGTAAAACTCTGTCTTACCGTATTACTCTATTTGTGCATTAATGGAAATGGGAGCTGAAACATTCAGGTGAGTATACAACTCTAATTTTACTTTGCTCTTTTCAGATTGATTGTAGAAAACGACTCAGCTCTGCTCAGAAATGGTTAACAAGGCTCCATCGAAATACTACTAGTGATTAACTTACCGGGTTAAATTATATATTCTTTTTGTAATTAATAATAATAATAATAATAATATGCACAAATGAACACAAATTTGCTTGAGAAAGACAAGATGCGTGAAGATTTCATTTCACTTGGCCGTTGATAACACATTTCAACAGAATCCTCCTCGGCCAATAAATATCATTTAAATCACATCATAAACAATTAAGAACATAGGTGAATTTTATATTGGAGTAAAACCCAGATGCTTTTGCAGTTTCAACCTGACAGGTCGCACAAAAAGAGCATAAAACAACAGGAAACTCCCTTGATGGATGTTGATTATCAAATTCATTCTGCAGAGATCAGTCTTCTTAGAAATTTCAGTATTAGCGTAATATCTTCTCAGACCGCAGATAATTGTCAAATTCTTGCTCGGAGATCATTACTTTTACTGTTACTTACAGATCATTACTTTTACTGCTACTTACAGATCATTACTTTTACTGTTACTTACAGATCATTACTTTTACTGTTACTTACAGATCATTACTTTTACTGTTACTTGGAGATCATTACTTTTACTGTTACTTACAGATCATTACTTTTACTGTTACTTACAGATCATTACTTTTACTGTTACTTACAGATCATTACTTTTACTGTTACTTACAGATCATTACTTTTACTGTTACTTACAGATCATTACTTTTACTGTTACTTACAGATCATTACTTTTACTGTTACTTGGAGATCATTACTTTTACTGTTACTTACAGATCATTACTTTTACTGTTACTTACAGATCATTACTTTTACTGTTACTTACAGATCATTACTTTTACTGTTACTTACAGATCATTACTTTTACTGTTACTTACAGATCATTACTTTTACTGTTACTTACAGATCATTACTTTTACTGTTACTTACAGATCATTACTTTTACTGTTACTTACAGATCATTACTTTTACTGTTACTTGGAGATCAGTACTTTTACTGTTACTTACAGATCAGTACTTTTACTGTCACTTGGAGATCATTACGTTTGCTGTTAGTTGCAAATTAATTCCAAGAAGGCTACCTGTTTTATGTTTTAGTTTGGTTCTGTTTGCTCTCTCTCTCTCTCTCTCTCTCTCTCTCTCTCTATCTCTCTCTCTCTCTCTCTCTCTCTCTCTTATCTAATCTGATATAGGGACCGTCATGGTCAATTCGACTCTTGTGAAGTTAAATTTCCGTGCCAAAGAATCATTAAAACCAGATGTATCATCAATTAGTTGCAAGGAAAAACTTGAAAGGGTGCATTTGAGACTGCCTCTGTATGATTAACCTTGCGCAAATTGGAGGACGTATGCTCAAATTAATTTTTTTTGAACTTCTGTCGATGTCGTTCGCACGTCAAAACCGCATTGATAATTCTAATAGGTTGCAAGAACACAGAAATAGTTTAATCTGATACTTGTTTCATGGGCTTCAGATGTCCTGAATATTGTAAGAACTATATATATATATATATATATATATATATATATATATATATATATATATATATATATATATATAATGACACGAATTTATATCGGCGCAAATACAAAACAGTTTTCCAGCGTTTCGAGATAAACAAGCTCTTCGTCAGGGGAAGAAACAATTTACGCCCACACAACAAACACTAAACACAAAAGCCAAGAAAAATTCTTGACTCCTACATGTTTAAATGACGCCGAAATAAGCAAACAAAGGATAAACAACAGAAGAAAGAAAGAAGACAAAATTAAAAAACGGTCTAAAACGGGTAAACTACATATATATGTTATGCTGCCATCAGCCCAACAAAATTGTGTAAAAAAAAAGTTCAAAGAAGTGTTTATCGTGCGTATCACGCAATAATATATAGCGAGAGAGATACAGAGACACAGATAGACAGACAGAGACAGACAGACAGACAGAGATAGTGCTCTCCTCTCTTTCTCTCTCTCATCCATAAATATTGTAGATAAAAAAAACACAAGAAACAAAATGTGGTCAAGCGAACATAAATTCCAACTGTTTGACTCAATGATATGCAGTTAAATAAAACGTGTTATCGCATATGTACCATTAGCTATGGTATCACATATGTATCATTAACTATGTTATCACATATGTACCATTAGCCATGCTATCACATACGTACCATTAGCTATTTATCATATATGTACCATAAGCTTTGTTATCACATATGTACCATTAACTATGTTATCACATATGTGCCATTAGCTATTTTATCACATATGTACCATTAATTATGTTATCACATATGTACCATAAGCTATGCTATCACATATGTACCATTAGCTATTTTATCACACATGTACCATTAGCTATTTGTATCACATATGTACCATTAGCTATGCTATCACATATGTATCATTAGCTATTTTATAACATATGTACCATTAGCTATTTTATCACATATGTACCATTAGCTATGCTATCACATATGTATCATTAGCTATTTTATAACATATGTACCATTAGCTATGGTATCCAATATGTAAGATTACCTATGTTATCGCATATGTACCATTAACTATGTTATCACATATGTAAGATTAGCTATGTTATCACATATGTATCATTTGCTATGTTATCACATATGTACCATTAGCTATTTTATCACATTTGTACCATTAGCTATTTTATCACATATGTACCATTAGCTATGTTATCACATACGTACCATTAGCTATTTTATCCCATATGTACCATTAGCTATGTTATCACATATGTACCATTAGCTATGTTATCACATATGTACCATTAGCTATGTTATCACATATGTACCATTAGCTATGTTATCACATATGTACCATTAGCTATTTTATCACATATGTACCATTAGCTATGTTATCACATACGTACCATTAGCTATTTTATCACATATGTACCATTAGCTATTTTATCACATATGTACCATTGGCTATGTTAGTAAATCCTAGGAGAGTTAGTATATTATTCTTTTGTTGAGGCGAATATATAGTTTCTATAAATCAATAGACCTCATATTGACTGAAAAAAAATGGGCATAAAATATGATCGGCTTATTAGTAATAGAAACAATGTATGTATGTATGTATGTATGTATGTATGTATGTATGTATGTATGTATGTATGTATGTATGTATGTATGTATGTATGTATGTATACATGAGCGTATAATGGCACGTCAGTACAAAAATGGATATATGGTAATGGTCCATAGTTGTTTAATGAAATTATTTCGAAAAGAAAAAGTTGAAATTTAATTTGCTTGAAAATTCGTCGCTTACAGGAATCATGTGATAAATAGAGGATCTCAATTGGGTAATGATTCAATATTGAATTTATAAACGAGTTTAATAATTGCCAGTTTTTGCGAGCCTTGGCGAGCAAAAGCTGGAAATTATTCAACGAGATTCATAAATTGAGTATTAAATCATTACCCATTTGAGATTTTGTTTATCACATATTTTTTTTTAGTGGAAATAGTTTGGATTGAAAGAAGAACGGATGATTTTTCGGCATTTCATTAAATTGTGGTTCAGAACTGATATATATCAATATATCTCTCTATCGATCTATACATACATAGCTGAATCAATTAATGCACAACTCGATAATCAGTAACATTTACAAGTATATTTGTTTTGCAAATTATAATTCAAAGAGCAACTGTCGTTCCAAATCAATAGAACATTTGATACGGACAACATCATTTTTCAACACTGGATCTCCAATGGAAATTCTTGTGTGATGTCACATAGTTCGCTCTGGATAGGCCAGAGAAGTTGACGCGCCATATGCATGGATTTTGATGAGACTGTTTACAACATTTCCACCGAAAAGTGTATCGATTCCACTGTGGACATTCACTACAGATGCAGTATTGGATACAGCAGAAAAAAAGAATCATTCCAGTTGTTGAATATTCGTGTAAAGGGATGATTACTGGATGCAAAAGTTGTACTAAGTATAGACTATAAAGTTATTGTATAATAATGATTCCAGATTTAATGTTTTGTGACCGCATATTTGCATTATTTGATTTGGAAGAATGCTGTGGTTGCATAACTTTCTGTCAATGGGAGACTACCATTTGTCGACGTTCTTTTCATAACAGAGGTGAGTTAATTTGCTCCTATTTAGGTTGACATTTAAACCACGCTTGGCCTGGGGGTTGGGTGCAATGCACTCATGTTCTAATTTTATATTTGGAGAATTCCGCGTAGGGTAAATTGGCCATATTCCGCATACGTAACCACTACCGTACGTTTTTTTTTTTTTGGGGGGGGGGGGGTTGGGGGTGTGTGATAGTCGACCGTCCCCCCCCCCCCATGTCCGTTTGGCATTCGATTGGAAATATGGCCGCCATATTGTTGATATTTTTTTTTTAAATCCAGAAGGCGGGGCAAGGAAAATTCCCATGGTCGCAGCCAATCAATAATGAGGATACTGCGCAAGAATTTCATTGTCTTCTTTGGGGCAATCGGATTCACAGAAAGTGATATGTTAACGTGTTGACATATCCAAAATATTTAACTGCAAACACTGTTCGATAACCAATAACATTTAGAAGTATATATATTGTTTTTTGGCAAATTATCATTCAAAGAGCAACTGTCATTCCAAATCAATATAACATTTGACACGGACAACATTTTTCAACACTGGATCTCTGATGGAAATTCATGTGTGATGTCACAATGTTCACTCGGGTCAGGAGAGCTGGAGTAGATAAGGCGCCATGTACATGGATTTCGATGAGACTGTTTACAAGATTTCCACTAAAAAGGTGTATCGATTCAACCAAGGACATTCACCACTGATGCAGTTTTGGAAATGGCGGGAAAAATAGCATACCATTTGTTGGATATTTGTCTGAAGGGATGCTTACTGGATGCAGTAACTAGCATCTGTCGGCCCTCTCTTCATAAGAGAGGTGAGCTTATTTACTGCTATAGGTTGATATTTAAACCATGCTTGTCCTGGAGGTGGGGTGGAAGATCCATACCGTGTAGTAACAGTAATGTAAAGCGGACTGTCAGCATGACAATAGGCTGCCTGGCGTTTATCTGCATAGACTCAGTGTGTTCGAATTGCACAGCGTGATGGATATTTTCTGTTTTCCCACATTTTCGGTTTAACTAAATTTGTCGAACGTCCAGCGGGTTTACCCATGTTATAATTTTTGTTTGGCATTCAGAGAATTCTATGCAGGGCAAATGGGTCATATTCCGACATATGTAACCACTACTGTGCGTTTTTATGATAGTCGCCCTTTTTTTTTTTTAACCAATGTCTATTCGGCTGCCGCTCGGAAAGACGGTCGCCATATTGTTAATAGCAATAGTAAAATAAAGTGGTTCCAAGTGGTTCCAGACGGTGGGGCGAGGAAAATTGCGAGGGACGCAGCCAATCAATAATGAGAATACCGCGCAAGGATTTCATGATCTTATTTGGACCAATCAGATTCACAGAAAGTGATATGTTAACGTATTGATATATATAAAAAATAGTAAACTGCAAACACTGTATATAACGTGTACCAAATATGTGGTAACTAGAGGAAATATGATTGTATTGAGTGAAGAAAGGATATATTTCATCGAATAGGTGAAAACTCAGTATTGTCACGAGTGGCGAAGCCACGATAGTAATACTTACTTGTCCTAGGGCTGACGTGCAAGATCCACACCGTGTGGTAACAGCAATGTAAAGGGGACCGTCTTCATTACAATGGGCTGCCGAGCGTTGCTCTGAATAGACTCAGTATTCTCGTATTGGACAGCATTTTCGGTTTAACTAGGCGAATGTCCAGATTATTTACTCATGTTCTGGCAGTGGCGTACTAAGGATACATGGCGCCCGGGGCGACGCGATGATGGCCCAAAGGGCCAGAATACGAGGCCCGAATTTTTATCAGCTGTTTTGGCGCCCCAAGACATCTGGCGCCCGGGGCAACAGCCGCGTCCGCCCCTGCCCCCCTCCGTCTCCTCCCCCCACCCCCACCCCCCTGTTAGTACGCTACTGTGTTCTGGTTTTAGTTTGGCGTTCAGAGAATTCTATGTCGGGTAAATGGTTTTCGGTTTAACTAAATTTGTCGAACGTCCAGCGGGTTTACCCATGTTATAATTTTTGTTTGGCATTCAGAGAATTCTATGCAGGGCAAATGGGTCATATTCCGACATATGTAACAACTACTGTGCGTTTTTGTGATAGTCCGCCGCTTTTTTTCCCAGTGTCCATTTGTGTTACAGATTGGATAGACGGCCACCATATTGTTAATAGTAATATTTAAAAAAAATGGTTCTAGAAAAGGGAAAAGGGAAATTCCCACGGTCACAGCCAATCAATAATGAGAATAGAGCTCAAGGATTTCATGGGCTTATTTGAAGCAATCAGATTCACAGAAAGTGAAATGTTAACGTTTTGATATATCTAAAATAATAAACTGTAAACACGGTATGTAAAGTGTACTAACTATACGATAATTAGTTTTATCACCTGACTGATGTGTCATAATTTTCCTATAAGTAACATGTATAATAACACTTCATAACATTTGGCTGGCACCGACCTAAATTCGCAAGCCAATGTCATAGCCGGTAGCCAGTAAAATATCAGTCTGCCATAACTTTATTTAGTGACGCCATTCACAAGACAGTGACGTGTTCCAGTAACAGCTAGTTTTGACCCCCCGCCACACACCACACCCCTCTTCGAACTGCAATGATTGGTTGGTAGCTTCACATCGGCGTAAATGTACGAAATTGTTTGACTGTTTTCAAAGAATGCGGTTGATAGTTATCAGCTTTCTCACAAGCACCGGAATTGTCACGCAGTTGTCAGCGAAATCGTGACGCTAGGACTTCTTATAAGACTAAAAGCAATAATGACCGAGGTGTCTGAATGTATTTCAAAGTAATTTCACAACATTATTTTAAGGTTTCGTTATGCGATAAATAGAATCTTACATTCTCTTCTCTTTCCAAATGAAATTTGTGAAACTCGTCGAATAATTTCAATCTTTTGCTCGCCAAGGCTTTGAAATGAGCTTAATAGTTTTTTATCTTTTGCCATGGCTTGCCCAGTAGGCTCGCAAAAGATGGTAAATTATTCAACTAATTTCATACATTTTATTTCCAATAAGCAGCTATATAAGATTCTTTATATATTACGTTAAAATGCCTAGTTTCGATTTCTATCATCTTCACTGTTTATATATGTTTAACGAAAACACACACTATCATACGTACAAGTAATTATTTATTTATATTATATCAAAAACAATGATTATTTCCAAGAATTATTACAGCAATCCGAACTTTAATATCGAATGAATATAATAAGAAAAAGCGCACTCTTGGAACAAACTCAAATATCTGAACGTAGCGCTGTGGATTTTATGACTAGAATACGATAGGATAGTTCATGTCTAAATAAACTTCTTTACAATTTATACGTTTCATTTTCAGTTCAATAAATTCAAGTGTGAAAGCTTAGATTCGGTCTTAAATCCAGCCTGAATCGCAATCGGAGCACACTAATTATACGCTAAATTTCGAGCTGTCTGAAAGATTCCAAATAACTGGTACCAATTTATTATGGGCCGAGCAAGCGTGTCAAACTGACATTCTACTGAGTTTATTGTCTAATTAGAAACCATTGGTGTCCATGACGTCTAGCGATTTCATGAATGTTTCGGATCGTTTTTCCAGAAGTGGACATGGATTCTTCAGCGAATCTTGCTAACTTGACAACTATGGCCTTTAAAGTCAGCGTCGATAACTCCACCCCCCACCCCCCATTTTAATTGACTCTTGAAAGCCTCTCCTGTTAGCTTTCTTCGTCCTATTGTGGAGATAACGGCTTTTTCAGATCTATAAACGTCTTATACTCATAAGAGTACACAGTAATATCTTCGTAGTCTTTTTTGTAAAAACACACAGAGATATTCATCAATTTGGGATGTTATATTATATATTATAGTATTTGCTAGTCTTCTTTCTTGTATATATATATATATTTCGTGCGCTTGAGTTAAGGACATTTTAGTGTGAAAGCAAGACAGCTTTAAAAGACATCTTTACTTCTTCTGTTTGCGAGAGGAAATATTAATTTTTATTACAATTGGAATTTTAAAAATTACCAGGAATACCAGTACGTTGTGATAAAGTAGTTTCAATATCCTACCTAAACACACCTAAAACATCATTGAAAATGACGCAAAATGTATTCATATCTGGCTGGACACTTCAAGTACAAATAGAAGTAGTGTATATGATTCATATTACTAATTCAACTCCCATAATAAACCCATCGAAACGCCTTGATATTAAAAATTCAATAACTTTAAATTTCTGAATGCTCATGATCAACTCTATATTCTCAGTATAAATCCATCCTTGATGCAAGCTTCTGTGTGGAGAAAACCATGTCACGCTGCTTTATTTTGATGTGCAGGTGTTTTCAATTTCACACCTAAAGAATCAGGTGCTAATTTCAGTAATGAGTGTACCAAAGTCATGTCTGTAGAAGGATTGAAATTCCGTCAATAAAACATAGTCTCAATGTTTTTCAGTTACAAATAGGATAATCTCTCAAAAGATTCCTTTTACTAAAATTTTACTTTTCATTATCAAGGCCCTCCAAACCCATATATACTCTCTATTATGTTCACTCATTTCTATTCTGGTTCCCATTTGTCCATATATTTAGTACCGTGAGTCCTATAATATTCCTATTATACATTCCCATACAGTGACTGTCCACATGTGAAGTGTAGTTACTGAATGCATAGTATTTGTGTTCTTCATGGAAAAGATTCAGAACTGAATCTATAATCTTCGTATTTGAGAATAAGAAATCAAACAATATACCTAGATTAAATCAGATTTGACCTTCATCGGTCTGACAAGTTAAGTTTGTCATTACTGTTTATTTGTTTCATTTGTCCCATTGTAGTCCCACCTGTTCGAGTATAAAAGTCCTGGTTGCATTATCAAAGCCACCATCCAGATTCCTTCCTTTCGATGGTCATTTCAGTTTATTTATCAGTTTGATAAGTGTAATGTATCATATATCTGAAACTATTACAGTAAGTCATTTTCTTCAATATTGTTTAGATGCATATATTGTATTGAAGAAAACTGGCTTGGTTCTGACCATGCATCAGACATTCGACAGCTTTACCTGTCAGCATTATATCGGTTACATGCATCAGACATTCGACAGCTTTACCTGTCAGCTTTATATCGGTTACATGCATCAGACATTCGACAGCTTTGCCTGTCAGCATTATATTGGTTACATGCATCAGACATTCGACAGCTTTGCCTGTCAGCATTATATCGGTTACATACATCAGACATTCGACAGCTTTACCTGTCAGCATTATATCGGTTACATGCATCAGACATTCGACAGCTTTACCTGTCAGCGTTATATCGGTTACATGCATCAGACATTCGACAGCTTTACCTGTCAGCATTATATCGGTTACATGCATCAGACATTCGACAGCTTTGCCTGTCAGCGTTATATCGGTTACATGCATCAGACATTCGACAGCTTTACCTGTCAGCATTATATCGGTTACATGCATCAGACATTCGACAGCTTTGCCTGTCAGCTCAGTTCATGAACTTGTTTAGTATCTAATATATATTTCTTAATTCTTAGTGTTCTAGGTTCTGTTTACTTCGTTCTAATGAACATGGGCAATTACTTATATAATGGATGTCAGATTCTTGATATATTGTTTTAGACTTAAGTTTCGATATAAAGGAAATATCTTAAACTGATTCATATTTCATCAAACTGACATAGCTAAGCTATGACACCTCATCATATCCTTTCATTAAGTATAGTGTTGTGATGAATGCATCTACATCTACGTTGCATGAGATGAGATGAAATCTTTAAGATCCTGGCACTTATTTTTATCAGTTTGCCATTTTATCCTTTTTATGTTTTATTACGCTTACACTAGATCGAATGTTACATTGGTTACACCTGATAAAAAGGAAATTATAAAGGTTAAAATTGCTCAGCTTCTATTGTACTCTCTGGAGAGCATACGTTTTATATAGAGAAGGATAAATAGGAAATATGTTTCATTTTGATAAATGTATTCACTGTTTTTTTTTTTTATATTTGTTTGTTTATTTGTTTGTTTTTTTTCGTAAGGGGGGTGGGTCTTTTGTTTGTTCATTTTTGGTGTTCGCGTGAAATCCACGAATAACTCGATGTGTATAGAAAAACATTATCGACAAAATAAGGACAACATTGTTAAGATAAACGTAACTGTCTGTCAAACAAACTGTGTAGTTCCTATTACATACGTGTTATGTATGATGTTTATATAATGTTCTAAATATTTTAGGAAATTATAAATGTTTCTTGACTTTAATATTTGCTTAAATCTTAATGTTGTTTATCAGAAAAAACATGTTTACTTAGTGTCGTTGAATTAGGTTGTTTACTTAAGATTTGAGTTCAAGGATAGTTTTGATAAACACAATATTTACTCAATTTGAGGTCAAGGTTGATTTTGTTTACAGATAAAACTGGAATTATCTTAGGAGTTGTGTGTCAAGAAGCACATAGGCCATTTATTATTCTAGAATGTTCTGTCATGTGACCTATCTTTATATATACCATTTTTAGTGGACAGTTTCTCAGTTTCGACATTACCATCAGTCTTGTAAAGAGCCATTACAGTTGTGGAAAGTCATTCAAAATTCTGAAAGAGGAATTATTTAAAATATTCATTGGATTATAACAGTGCTCATAGACTTTTGAATTTTGGATTTTTAACTGATGATTTTGGGATTTATGTGATCTTATTCAGAGATATTTTGGAGTAATTCATTTTGACATCAGCACATTAAAGACTACTGGTACATCAGGACATTAAAGATCATTGGCACATCAAAACATTCAAGGATACAGCCGTGCATTCGGAACATTCTATATTTAGGACTTGTGATTAAGACACTAATTCTTATTGGATTATTTGGATTTTAATACACATTACTGTAAGTGTCTTTTTGATTTTTCATTTTAATTATCTAGAAATAAATTGCTTGTTGACTTTTACTTGATTTGTTGGTTTCACTTTCTTTCTGTTACATTTTTCTTAGACAAGAGAGTCGTAACATACGACTATATAAATTATGGGGTGGAACATATAAAGATGTAAATCTTTTTGTCATCATGAGTCAATCTGCAACATTGTCGTTGATTTGATGCAGTATTTAATAGTAGCTCGAAGAAATCTTGCCCTATTCCTGTATTCACAGATATTTACTTACAAGGAAATACAAGACAAGATATTAAGCTTGAAGGATCTCTTTCTTGCAATACAAAGTGGAAGGTGTGTGTGTGTGTGTGTGTGTGTGTGTGTGTGTGTGTGTGTGTGTGTGTGTGTGCTGAAGCAAAGGAAATATTAGCCAGTGACGCTGTTCGAAGAAGATAAATTTATGAACAGAACGGAACAGAAAGATATTTTTTATATTATATAGCTGAACGTATGTATTAAGTATGTATTGGCGTTTAACGGCACCTCAGCACAAAAATGACTGTATGGTGCCAATTAAATGTAGTTATGGATGAAGCCCATTCATGTTCCTTTTTCTAGGAAATATCAAATTTCTCGATTTTTTTTATATGTTTCCTCGTCACACCAATAGTTCCCGTATAATGTGGTTTTTAAATGTCACGGAAACAGAAATGGACAACATTGAAGGCAAAGAAGTGAGGGAAGGATTGGTAAAAATCCGTCCTTGACTCGGGGGGGGGGGGGGGCTGGCAAGCGAACACTTCAATGAGAATTTTATTTGCTGTGAAAATTTTCGTAGCTAGTATGTTGCATAAAAACCAGAATCCAAGGTTAGTCCACATATTATTTATTGACTTGAACCATACAGTTCCCAATCAGTCAAATGAAGTGAAACTATGTTGTATGGTTGGTTAAGCAAGCATAATCATTTTAGGGTGGACGACGTTAAATTCACTTTCAATTCGAAGAATGCCCTTTTACAAGTTTATCTACCATATAGAATTAAACTAAATATGTTAATACTTACATTAATACATAACATAATGCATTGAGAAATTCTAACTCAAGATAAAATGATAACATTAATGATTTAAAGCTATACAATTATCATCTAGTTCATATAAATTATCATGTTTCAGAGACATGTACATTACTAAAATTAAAAAATTGTACTGATCATCCAAGACTATTGGTGCGCAGTTATCTTTAGCTTCATTAGCTTGTTTGCCTAGAAGGAAAACCCAACCCTTATTTTCCAAACTTAAATTTGAATTACTTTTAAACATGCTTGGTCTAGAATAGTGAGTGATACTTGATGAAATCATCCGGTTATAGTAGTTCTGTCGCACAGTGCAATGCCGACAGGTCCGTTATATCTGATGTTTGATGGCATTTAATATTGGCCTAAATTATTGACTACACAAATTGCCTAAGGTACCACGCCTAATTACAGAGTGACCACACCTGGAGATTGTTTCGCAAATTGCCGATCTTTGACCGAGTGCACGCAGGTTTGCGGCGGGTTTGACAATTTTTCGGATTCTTCCATGAATTTATTTATGCTTTATGGAATTTTCTAAGCGCTTTTGCCCAGTAAATTCAAAATGTCAGATCTTCATGGTTAGATTTGAATTACATGTACATTTTGATCTAGAAGTATGCGTATATAATGCTAGGTTGCATGTTTCGGAGGAATATGCTTGCCTTCCAGTTCTATAACAGAAGGATTTCAAGCTCAGCTAAGTTTGAGTTTTTAGATTTTTTTTTAATAACATTTTTGTGGTCACCCTGTAATTATATAGTGTACCAAGCTACAATGGCTTCGTTCCACGCGACGTCAAAACACATTGCGGTAGTCAGGTTGTCATGTTTAGGACAGACTAATACAAGGGGACAATTTTGCAAGATATCTCAACCGCTACATATTTTTACCACTTGCCATTGGTAGTAGCTGATCGTGACACCAATAAAGTAAACTGCAGATTGTAAGAAAAAAGAAAATATATTCATACTCAAATTCAATCGGTCAACAAGAAACGAAAGGAAAACAATATCCTCAAGCAATTGCGGTCAAAGGGAAGTAATTCATACCAAAAGTGATAATTGGGAATGCTCTTTATATATAAACACTGATTTAATTCGCGTTGTACAGTCACTTTTAAGGCGTTTAAATTTAAACGTTTACCTGTTCAATTTTCAGATCATACAAATTTGATAATTGATAAATAATTGATAATTTATCATCGGTTTCTGATGCCACTAATATTTAAATTAACACAGAAAACAGACATAAACAATGATTATGTTTTAATAAAAAAATCATTTTAAAAAATCTGAACAGCGTTAATTGTATATATTGGTGTTCAATTTGCTTCTATTTTCTCTATTGACTTGATGATTGTAATGAAGGGATCATGGAATCAAAGCTTTCATTGTATTACGTCTGGCATCTTGAACAGGATACAAATCAATTACGACAGAATTAATTCCGTCTTCCGTCGAATTTCGACTCATGATACAAGAGCTGCCAATAAACAGGCACATAGGCCGATTAATCATGACGATTCCTCCTTCCCACCCTAAACAACGAAATAATAGGTGCACACTATTTTGTCGCAATCTGCGTGCTTTGTAGATTGGTCGGTCCGTACGTTCGTAAAGGCATACTCCATCCAAGCTTTCTCATCGATACAGCTATCCATCCAACTTGACGTGGAGCTTCATGGATATAATCAATGCCAATTTAATTCAATGCGACCTTCTCTTCACGATTACAAATCGTTAAGAAGTGACGAAATCAGTGTTTGTCTTTTGTTTCATATATCATAAGGTGGAATAAAAATATGTTATAGTGGATGAAACACAATAGTAGGGTTTTACACATCGGCTGTATGTTTGTGGGTTTAAAAAAATCCCAAACCTGTTTGTTAAATGTATATGGATTGGTAATAAAATACTTTTTCTGCCTGACGCCAGCCCAATAAAGTGTACAATGATAGACCAAAAACTTTTGATGTACAAATATTTGACAGGAACAATCCTTTGAACTCCATTTTAAAACATCCCAGAGGGGCCACGTGTTCCCAATCTACATATTATTTGACAAAGTACGCGCTTCAGAAGAGGAATGATATTGATAGACAGGCGAATCAAAGCGTACAATTCCTCAGATGTGACAGGGCCTCTTTGATCCGTCCAATCAAGTAATCCCCTCAATAATCCCAATTAGTTTCTTGTAAGTTAGACTAGAGTTCTAGCACCGCTTACTTGGATTTGGCGTAAATTGATATCTGATTTATCAGGCCGGTCTCTTACAATCTAGACTTTTTTTGCCTGATCATGCCAGGATAATACCTCAAGTAACATTTTATTTAGCCCGATATGAACTCCTCGTCCTAGCTAAAACTATTCTGAGATACAATTAATTTAGTTTGATTTTTTTTTTTTTCACGAAAAAACGTAATGATTTATATCTACGAGAGGAAGTTCATAATGGGAACACACAGTGCATGTAAAATACAAACAAGAATTATTGCAAAGTTCGTATTAATTGAGCAAATTTAAGAAAATTTTAAGTATGATATTCGTGATGAGTTTTGATTTATTTCGTCTCTCACAATAACTATCTTTTCCAGCCGGTAACCTTGCTAAGCTAAAATAGCGTTTTGAATTCCTGAACTATTTTCGAACGTAGCCAACATTTTCGTGGGAAAAATGCGTTTTAAAGGCGGGAACTTCCTGTATTTGTAATTTTCAATAAGTCTCAGTCGTCAACCCATAATTTGATAACCTAGTTCTCATCACCTGCAATACCTTCTATTTTCTTCTCGCGCTCTGCCCTTTCATTTTGGCTTGATTGGGGCTATCTGGGGTTGCGCTGGACAGTGGTCACTTTTCACCTTGTTTGACATTACAATGTTTTTCGCAAGTGGCCAGACAGATGGCCCCAGATGTAAACGACACCACGCTGACCAAACTGATGAGATAAAAAGGACACGAATAAAGATAATTGTTTGGATTATTTGACAGGTTGCAGCAAAACTCCGTTAGGTGATTGTTTGAACCCAATTGTTTGCGCCAAATTTTCTCAATTATAGTTAAAGGTTGACAGGTATTTATGATTACTAAAATTGTCATCGATTATTGCAGGGATTAATCCTTGTAAGGACCCTAAACACTTAACTTGATGGATTATCAAAACGAAGTATTTGACTTGTTTCATATCCAGCGATAGCAAAAACGGTGGAAGTTTCTAGAGTGCATGTAAAAATACCTACTTTAACAATTTTTGCAGTATATTTATAATATCACTTGAAGGAATGGTAACATCATTCATAAAGTAATAATCCTAATATGTTAGATTTAATAGATAACAATGAAAAATAAATTAAGAACAAGTAAATACCTTTAAATAAACATCGATTGAATTCTAACACACTTGAAACGTAAGGACTGTGTAAAACAAAGGCGACTTCTGAACATATTTATTTATGCCATGATCTACCACATCTGCAAATAGGAATAGGGACAGACAGACGTAAATAAATTAAAGGTCAAAGGATACACTCATATATCTGCTCATCAGATGGAAATCGTCATAATGATCGGAAAAAGGTATGTCGAGAAGAAAATTCGTAACAACGAGGAAGGCATATTGTGAAATTCGTAACAACGAGGAAGGCACATTGTGAAAATTCGTAACAACGAGGAAGGCACATTGTGAAATTTCGTAACAACGAGGAAGGCACATTGTGAAAATTCGTAACAACGAGGAAGGCACATTGTGAAATTTCGTAACAACGAGGAAGGCACATTGTGAAAATTCGTAACAACGAGGAAGGCACATTGTGAAAAATCGTAACAACGAGGAAGGCACATTGTGCAATTATGTAACAACGAGGAAGGCACATTGTGAACATTCGTAACAACGAGGAAGATACGTTGTGAAATTTTGTTACAAACTAAAAAAGGCACCTTTTTAGCCTCCGTATCGTGAGCTCTTTTTCTTTCGGTAGAAGACGTAAACCTTTCTTATTCGTGTTGTGCCGCACACAGCCACGCGGAGTCAATCAGACTGGAAGGGCAAGTCCAGATTTGACCATCAGGCCCATACGCTATCAGAAGCATAGATTGACTGGCTGTATGCCGGTGTGGAAAAGGGGAAAATTTAAAGAAATTACTCACTGCTTGTAGACAATTGCTGGAAATCTCTGGTCCTTCAACTTGTATTAAATGTTTCATATTGGTCTGAGTTACCTGGCGGCTAAATATTATTTAAATAAACATAAATACTCTCAGTAAAGATGTATGTTTGTATTCTTTCTGATAAATTGTTTTGTAGCAATTTTGCCCCTGAAAAATTTCTGACATAAATATTTTAAATTTCTTCCCGTTGAACCCATTTTGATTCACAAAAGATGCATCAATCAACAAAATAAGACATAACGAATTGAACACTCTTTTTGTGGGTGTGGTCAGAATGACTTCTCAACACATTATCATGCAATGAGTAACACAAACAGAATGTTTCCTCTCGTCCTTTCTTTCTGTTGTTATTTATATCTGAACCCTATTACCGTATTGGTAACATTTCTCTCACAAAAACACCATCTTTAGTCACAAAAATCGAAAATGTTTTGAAAATTTCGGATCAATTAACATCAAAAGTTATTACAGGTTCGTTTAATCCATGTTCGTAAGTCAAGAGAGAAAGTAAAAGTGGATGGGAATAAGTTTATCTGAAATCGTTTTACACTACTATTAAAAATGCCGTGATGCTTATATGTTCGCAATGGTCAACTGCGCCATATTATTTCCAACAGTGTGTGTGTGTGTGTGTATATATATATATATATATATATATATATATATATATATATATATATATATATATATATATATATATATATATATATATATTTTCTGATAATATTATTGCGTAGTTTCGTCGTGATCTTCATGTGAAAAGATCGTTCATGGTCGTGGCAAGGTATGCTATGTTGGCAATAAAGATTTTTGTATTGAGCAGTGAAGGAGAAATGCTCAAGGTAGTACGTGATACAGGTTGAGAATCGCAGATTTTATTGTTTTATGTCTCAGATAATCTACAAATTTCCAGGTTCAAGGAGGAGGGAGAGAATGGTGACCCTCCCCACTGTTTTCACCAATCTTGAAATAGCATCAACCTGTCCACCTCAATGCAAGTGATACCTAATTGACACAAATTAACTCAGTCTAGCGGCCTAATCAAATTAGGAGTGAAATCTATTATCTGACCATTCATCACTCGACAGAAAATCATTTTGGTGGCCAAACTTTCGCCATTTTGTATCACTGCTTAGACGGTTTTATGTGGTGATGTTTGATGTCGGAAACTTTTGTATTCAATAACATGTTCTTATTCATTAAAAAGTTTTAAAAAGTAAAGGAAAGAAACTTCGTAATTTATAATATACGTATTGCGATAGGTCTTTGAAAATACTTCCCAAATTTTATTTTCGAGAACACTATATACAGGGGCGGCGCAAGGGTATTTGGCACCCTAGGCGAAGATTCGCCCCTCCCCCCAATTAACGTTCGAAAATGAATATTGTACATTTACTCTTTCCTTCTGTTTTTTGCTTCCTATTTTTAGATGCTTATTATCTTCTATTTTACGCTATTTCTCTTTCTTTTTTTTATTCATTCAGTTTTTTGCCGCCCCCCCCACCCCACAATATCCCCCCCCCCCCCCGCCTAGTTTATGTAGCTTTTTAAACAGGCCCTAACTATATAGTGACTCAGTGATCCACTGTAAACATTTTCACCGCCTCGTATCTTTTCCTGATCTCAAGGACGACTACCCATAGCATTTCATCGTGAAATATTTCTCAAGGACGACTGCCCATAGCATTTCATCGTGAAATATTTCTCAACGACGACTGCCCATAGCATTTCATCGTGAAATACTTCTCAACGAAGACTGCCCATAGCATTTCATCGTGAAATATTTCTCAACGACGACTGCCCATAGCATTTCATTGTGAAATATTTCTCAAGGACGACTACCCATAGCATTTCATCGTGAAATATTTCTCAACGACGACTGCCCATAGCATTTCATCGTGAAATATTTCTCAACGACGACTGCCCATAGCATTTCATCGTGAAATATTTCTCAACGACGACTGTCCATAGCATTTCATCGTGAAATATTTCTCAACGACGACTGTCCATAGCATTTCATCGTGAAATATTTCTTAACGACGACTGCCCATAGCATTTCATCGTGAAATATTTCTTAACGACGACTGCCCATAGCATTTCATCGTGAAATATTTCTCAACGACGACTGCCCATAGCATTTCATCGTGAAATACTTCGTAAATTTCGTAGAGAACATGTATCTTTATTATTTTTATTTTTAGTTACATAATACAGATTGACAACATCTGCGGATTTTTCATCAAACTTGAGGATTTGCAGCTATTGATAATTTTTAAACTCATTTTAACTTCGCATAATTTTCTTTGGGTATATGGAATAAAAACGAAAACCAAAAATAAAAAAATTAGTAAAAATTATTTACCTTAATCTGTAATAAATAACAACATGTAACTAAGCATATACGGATACATTTTTAATGACATTGGAAGAATATAAACTTAACGCAATCTTCTAGATGTAAAAAAAAAAAAAATGAAATCTGCAAGTAGTGAAGTTTAAGACTGTACGGCTTGGAAATTCTTCCGGCTTGAGTTTGTGGAATTTATGGATTTCTTCTTACGTTCTTGAGGTAACCCTGATAATGTCAATTACTCATTTTTTGCCTTCGCTAGAAAAGTAAAATAACCTTGAATTGTTTTCTGTCTCTACCTCGCTCTTGGTATGAGTCTAATTCGAGTACGTAGTCTGTGAGATTCCATTTAGAAAATGAACGGTCCTGAACACCTTTTAAGCATTTAAGGAGTTGTAGTTTGTATATTGTACTTTAAGTCCATTGCCTCTCATAAAATCATAAAATCCTAAGTTCAATAGTTTCCATACTTCATCTCTTTCTCAGCCAGAGTAGGTTAAAGAAATGCCATATGCAGATCACATTGAGGAAAAGGTTTACCTTGTTTTACCTTACAAAAGCGTCCAGATTTACCACAAATAAACCAAGAAGTCGTTAACAACTCGTTATGACTTTCTTACAAGCTATACCACTAACTGCATACACAGTTAGATTTCTTTATTATAACATGGTGATCTTTATACCACTAACTGCATACCCAGTCCGATTTTTTTATTATAACATGGTGATCTTTACACCACTAACTGCATACCCAGTCCGATTTTTTTATTATAACATGGTGATCTTTACACCACTAACTGCATACCCAGTCAGATTTTTTTATTATAACATGATGATCTTTACACCACTAACTGCATACCCAGTCCGATTTTTTTATTATAACATGATGATCTTTACACCACTAACTACATACACAGTTCGATTTCTTTATTATAACATGGTGATCTTTACACCACTAACTGCATACACAGTTCGATTTCTTTTTTTATAATATGATGATC
Organism: Margaritifera margaritifera; assembly: GCA_029931535.1. Classification (NCBI taxonomy): domain Eukaryota; kingdom Metazoa; phylum Mollusca; class Bivalvia; order Unionida; family Margaritiferidae; genus Margaritifera; species Margaritifera margaritifera. Next base: position 451,559 of record JAQPZY010001173.1, read on the forward strand.
TCGACACCAGTAACTGCATACCCAGTTCGATTTCTTTATTATAACATGGTGATCTTTACACCACTAACTGCATACACAGTTCGATTTCTTTTTTATAATATGATGATCTCGACACCACTAACTGCATACCCAGTTCGATTTCTTTATTATAACATGGTGATCTTTACACCACTAACTGCATACACAGTTCGATATCTTTTTTTTTTCAACGAGTTTGCGGATTTGAGGCGAAATAGGCCATTTTGTGGATTATGTATTTCTCCAATTTCGAAACTGATGCAATATCTTCACACTTTCTTTACTTTTCTCCGCGGTTTTTATAAACAAATACGAAAAATGTCAATTGCGTAAGAAATTAGAAGTATTGACCTTACACTAATTGCAAAGTATTTTCCGTGTTTTGTTAATTTTTTTTTATGCATTGTAACAATGATAAAAAAAGAAGCAAAACATTTAAAACGTCAAGCTGTGGTTGGAAATGAATTACATGTGGATTGTAATTACGTGTAGATATCTAAAATTGCATGTCATGTTAATGTACTATGACATAATGATGAGAATTTTTTTGTTGCGTTCTCTCGTTATTTAAAAATGGAATTCGCGCAGTGAAGTTTAAGATGTTTGAGATTGTTGGCTTTTTTTTTCGTTGCAGATTTGGGGATGAAACTTTTGTGGAGTTTTTGTGGTCACCCTATAAACATTCTTGGATTACTATCTACCCTATAGGATAACTTTTGTTTATTGGCTGCCAAACTTATATTAGATTAATTTCTGAATATTTGCTCATTTGCTTTTCGCTTAATTACTTGAATGAAAAAATAATAAGGTTAAAGCGCACTGTACCTGTATAATGTTGTATCACCCATAAAAACTGCGAATCCAGTAAATGTTACTATTTCGTCAAAATGTAAAGAACTAGTTGAAATCTCAAATCTATTGATTTATCTCTTTAATTCATTTTAATTTTGTTTCAGTAATAGTGGGATAATTTCTATATTTTTTTTCATCGCACGCTGCGATGAAGTAAAGCATACCTAGTAGAGAATCCTATATATGATCAGTCCTTGACATTGGAGTAAATCATAGTACCAAAGGGTTCTCATCTTAATTTTTGGGATACAATTAAATCAGTAGAAACCAGTGATGGGATATTTTCACCAGAGACTGCCTTGTTTTAAATCCAGTATCTGGGAAATCCAATAATCTACGACTCTTTGTGCAGATTAAGCATGATCTAATAATATATCCACAATAAAAATATTATTAAAAAAAACAAAACAGAACATAGCAGAACACTAACCTGTCTTAGCCTAAGCAAGCACTCTCTTAACATTCCAATATATTTAATGGCACCGTATAAATATACAAACTCTATAATTTACATGTTTATACACGGTACACTGCCTTGTAAAAATGTGATGTACTAATATGTCCTTCTATTCTCAGAGCTGATAAAGGAATTAATATAGTCAACTGGCCTCATGTTAAGTCAAATTTCATGCCAAAATTACTATTAAAACCAAACTTTGCATCAATTTGTCGCATTGAAAACTTGAAAGACTGGCATAAGTGACTTAAAGGAAGCCCTTGTGAGATTCACTTTGTCCAAATTAAATTTAAAGGGCGTATTTTATATCTTGAAATCCTGCCAATATCTGTGCAGTGCTATCTAACGTTGCTAAAGCGAATTTAATCCGTCCATAAAGTTGATTATATATATATATATATATATATATATATATATATATATATATATATATATATATATATATATATATATATTTATATGTGTGTGTGTGTGTGTGTGTGTGTGTGTCTGTGTGTGCGTGTGTGTGTGTGTGTGTGTGAATGTAAAGAGTTGGACGTCCAATCCAATTAGGTACGGATTAAAATTCTTGTCGCGACATAATGAAATCAGTAAATTTATTTACTGCATGTATTTAATTGCACGCATATAAACCAAAAACACCAAAAATACATTATGTTGCTATTAACATTGAAATAAGCATGACATCTTGAATCGTTAATTGAATCTTTTTTATAGATGGAATTGAGTATTTAAGGCAATGGCTGATGTGTATGGTGGTCTGAAAGTGGATAAGACCCCCTACAACGCTTCCCATTCCTGCTGCATTTCAACAGATGGTCACCTCCATGTCTAGATCTACAGCATGCATATTATCCGAGATCAATCTGCGCTATCATTTGGCAGCAGACTTTTATACAAGAAAGGTGTTTTTTCTTGTACCAAATATAATGAACGCTTACAAAGGAAAGGAAACATGCAATGTCATAACAAGGCCATACTCTTTACAACAAGGGATTGACATTGAACAAAGAAACGAGCGCAGACAATGGACACAAATTCAGTCCACAAACTTAGAGGTACAGAAGTACAAGTATTAGCTTTTCCAAAAAGCTTGCCGTCTTTTCGCCAAGTTTATCTAAAGTTGAATGTGTGTTGTGGTTGGGTGAGTATGCTATTAACTTTTGTAAGTAGTATTCAATATGCTAAAGTCTAATACATATAAAATAAGATAGCAATATCATAGTGGCAATGGCGTGTAAGAATACATGCAAAATAAGGTGTCAATATCACAGTGGCAATAGCGTGTAAGAATACATGCAAAATAGGGTGTCAATATCACAGTGGCAATGGCGTGTAAGTAGTATTCAATATACTGAAGTCTAATACATATAAAATAAGATGTCAATATCACAGTGGTAATGGCGTGTAAGAATACATGCAAAATAGGGTGTCAATATCACCGTGGCAATGACGTGTAAGTAGTATTCAATATACTGAAGTCTAATACATATAAAATAAGATGTCAATATCACAGTGGCAATGGCGTGTAAGAATACATGCAAAATAGGGTGTCAATATCACAGCGGCAATGGCGTGTAAGAATACATGTAAAATAGGGTGTCAATATCACAGTGACAATGGCGTGTAAGAATACATGCAAAATAAGGTGTCAATATCACAGTGGCAATTGCGTGTAAGAATACATGCAAAATAGGGTGTCAATATCACAGTGGCAATGGCGTGTAAGTAGTATTCAATATACTGAAGTCTAATACATATAAAATAATATGTCAATATCACAGTGGCAATGGCGTGTAAGAATACATACAAAATAGGGTGTCAATATCACAGTGGTAATTGTGTGTAAGAAGAAGACATCCGAAAGTTTTCATTTGGGAGACAGTAATAATAAGCTGGAATTAGTCGGTCAAAATAAGTTGTTTTTTTTTAAATGAAGAAATAAGATAGCTGTATTTCTGTAATCCATACATATGTCTTTAAAATGAAAAAAAAAGAAACAGCAAAGACAACGAGTCTGGTAACCAACTATAAAGCTTGAAGTATATTTAGTTGAAAATTACTGATATAGTGAAAGACATAATGGAAGACAGACTTAGGCAAACTGTTAATATGTATAGCAGCAAACTTGTTAAACCTGAATGAAACTTAAACTGGCTTTGGCTCTGTTGGTTTTGAATTAAACCTAATAACGGATACTGGACTTCAGTAAAATTGTACCATAACAATCTATGGTAAGTTATAACTACATACTGAAAAATATTAACATAAGTGGAAAAGTAAATTGGCATGTTTTAAACATCAAATAGAAGAAGTAAACACCGTTACCTAAGGCATTGTGTACTATGATCTGAGGAACAACTGAAAGGAATGATAGTTGCTTATAGCTGTAGAACCGTGCTATATAGCCAAATCAAATTATGCTTTTAATTTGAAGTTCAGAATGAATCTGACAATCAAGGAAAAATCATCAGTAGAAAAAGTAGGATATGGGAATGAGGCAAGTTGATATATGGTTGATCATATGCCTTGACGTTGAAAAGCAATAATATTATGTGGTATGAAACAAGTGATTGTATTTGCAATAGTGTATGTAAAAGAAGTAATAAAATCACACATGTTAATAACAATATACACTAACACTAACACTAATACAAGCGCACGGTGTAATAACACTAAACACTGACAATGATAATACAAGCACACAATGTATAAACAAGGACAAACTGCAAAGCTTGAATTATGTTTAGTTTAAACTTTTTGGACGTACTGTAGTGAAATGAGTCATAATAGAAGACAGTCTTACACATACGATCAATGTACATGACAGCAAACCTGTTTAGCACGAATCCAAATTATGTTGCCTGTAACTCTATCTGTTTTGAATTAAACCTTATAATGGATACAAAACTTCAGTCAGACTGTAACATAACAATTTATAATAAGTTATGACTAATTATATTAAAAATATTTACAGGACTAGAAAAAGTAAAAATGACATGTGTAAACAGGAAATAGAAGATGCAAAAAAGGATGACTTGTGTACTATGATTTGAGGAACAACTGAAGTTGTTTATGGTTTTAGGGTCTTGCTATATAACCCGGTTGTTTATGCTTTTAGGGTCTTGCTATATAACCCTGTCAAATTTTATTTTATTTTGAAGCTCAGAATGTGTTGTGTCATGATGGAAAGCAGCAGCATTAGAAACAGAGAAGTAAAACGTGTCAGTAAGGCTAGTTGGTAGATAATTAATAATGCGCACTGACTTTGGAAAGCGGTAATTTTTTATGGGTAATGAACGGTGTCATTTTAATTACAATATTTTATGACAAAGAGTAATAAATTCATACATGTTAATAAAAATACACTAGCAATGTTAATACAAGTACACAATGTAATAACAACTGACATGGTTGTGACTCAAGAGATATTTTAATTGAAGGGTTATAGTACATGACTGGATGGCTGTTGTAAGTATTGTTATGTATATAGAATCTATAATGAGTGCCTAAACTTTTGGTATATGAGGGTACTTTAAAAATGCGGTCAAATAGTGAGTCGCACTTTAAGTTTGGTTCAGATGTCAACAAGGTACCTACTGACCTATGAGTTCAAGGTCAGAGATGTTGACAACCATTCACAACTAATTTGGGGATGTTCCACTCGAATGACGCATTTTGTATTATATTGTGGATCATTAGATGGCACATGTCCTGTTGTGAAATAGACCATTTGCAATGTCTATAAATACAGACTTTGATACGCATTTATTCATTCCAATTTTAAATCCAGTGTTAAAAACATTCCTGTTTTTTTATGATCAGTCTGTTTGGAATCATCAGACTGTTAGGAATCATTTTATGATTAAAGTTTTAGTTGTGATGTAATGATGTAATACTGTAGACATAATTCGAAAGGAATTATTTATTTGAACATTCATTGGAATTACCATAAAGTGTTCGTTAGCCTTAGATTTAAATATATGACTTTTGAATATTTGTGGGCATTCTCAAAGATATTCTGGATTGTATCGTTGTGGTACATCATGACATTCAAGACAATTGTTGTGGTACATCAGGACATTCAAGACTACCAATTCATTCGGAACATTCATTCATTCGGAACATTCTATAATTTCTGACTTGTGTTTATCACATTTAGGATTATTTGGAATTTTAGTCACAAATTGTAAGTATCTTTTGAATTTTCATTTTAATTACAGAGAAATAAATGGTTTGTTGAAGTTACATACATTGTTGGTTTCATTTTTTCTGTTACATTATTTTTTTTCCTTTAGTCGTAACAGTATAAAATTAATGTAAAAAGTATGCAATAAGTATAGACTTAATGTAAAAAGTATGCAAATGGCAGTAAAGCTGAAGCGGAGCACATACTTGTAGTATGGCTTATATGAATGAAAAGATAGCATTAATTTTCTCTGAGGTCTGTCTTATGAAACCGAAAAACAAAATGTGAATTAAAACTTACTAACCAATTTGAGAAGTTATAGAAAACACAAGAATGTGTTATGAATGTTTCGTTTTGAAATGACTCATTTTCAGAAGGAATATATATATATATATATATATATATATATATATATATATATATATATATATATATATATATATATATATATATATATACAGAGACAGACAGAGAGAGACAGAGAGAACATTATGCAACAGATAAACCCTTCCAAATAAATTTAAACATTTAAACATATACTCCTGCAAGATGAAAGATAAAACGTAATTATGTCGAAAATCTTTAAAATGCATATAATATGCATTATTAGGCTAATAAATAAAAATTCCTTAAATTATATGGTCAACATTTTTACATAAACCGCAATTTGTTTGAAAAATGCAAGATTTTCTCTGGTGGTAAATCATCAGAAAGTTTCTTAATTACCTTCACATTGAAACACAATGTGTTCTACTATCAGTGGACACTGCCAGGATATGCACTCTAGTCGACGTTCACACTTCTGGAGGTAGGCACGAGTCAGGTATGTGCGTCTTATATGCGAGCAACAAAATACCACCTCATCTCTGCGATACATTCTATTTGAGGGGTGACACTTTCAAACGATAGGTTTGTTGTTTCGAAGCTTGTTTGTGGAGTGTTTGCTCCACATATTTTGCCAAGTATATAGAACATATAGATTTTTATAATTTTTGAAGTCAATATGGAATCTTCTATTCAGAAAAGGGCGAATGCCGGGTAGCTTTGGCTGCTTTATCTGAACTTCAGTTACTTTAATACCGATGTGACTAGGTAGCAATCGGTACAGATTACGTTTTCCAGATTTTATGAGCAAATCATGATTCCTTAAAATTTTGGGATATTAACGGGTTGACATATTTAAGGTTTTTGTACAACTTTTTGTGTGAATAGGGAATCCAAAAAGATGCTGACATTTGCTTTTGTGTGGGTTCGATGTAGTTCAGATTTCAGTATGGTTGTAATTTCTGCGGTAAAATTAGGAAGCTTTATCTGGTAACCAGTTCGAGATGGTGCCGTGAAGTGTTGCAACGGTAATTGCAACCTTGTCTCTATCTTTCTAACCGTCAGTATACAGGGACGTATTCCTACGATACGAGGCTATGGCTTCCTTGAATTTACTCTATAAAAAAGAGGATTAGCAGATGACTTCTTGTAATGTTAAAAGATCCGATATTATTTTGACGGATTTGAATGACCAACGTGGTAATTTGTAAATAGAGTACTTTGTACTATTGCCATGATTGGTTTTTCTGTAACTATCATCAATTACAGAATTTTTGATAAGTACAGATTTTTTATAGAAGGACTCTGTTCTTGGAAAATGGTGTTCAAATCAGTTATTTCTAACGGGTTATCAAGAATTATTTTAGATATAAGTTTTTCTGTAAAGCGACTTTCTTCCAAATTACAAGAAATGTGCTGCTTTTTCGCCCTCTAATTTCCATCTAGCTTTGCCCTCAGCATAATGCCTGTTTTGATAATTTCTTCTCTAATACCCTTAAATCTTGTTTATAAGATAGTAATATTATCATATTTACTATCGAAGTGATCACTATCATAAAAGATTTTAAGTTTATCCTCTATCTCCTCTTTCTGTCGATCCCACTGTTTCTTCTCGAAAGATGAATAAAATACTGTTTTTTCACGTATTGTTATTTTGACAGTTCCCCAGAATATATGATTATCAATAGTAAAATGCAAGGTACCTAAATGTTCATATTCATCTAATTTATATTGATCAATCGAATCAAAGATACAGCGTTTTACAGTGTTTACATATTCAGGATCATTCAAAAGTTTGTTGGTGAATTTCCATACCCATCGTCCCCTTTTCTGTTCACTGAATTTAAAAGATAAAGAGCTGGGGCAAGGCTCTGACTGATAACGAAGTTCCATATCTTATTTTTATAGGAATGTTTCACGGTAAGAGGATTCCCAAAAAGTAGTTAATAGTGTAGTCAGTGCCAATGGTAACTTTTTCACTTATGTAGAATTCAAACAAAATTGTAATTTCAATACATCTTTAAGGGAATGGTATGGAATTCTTTCTGCTGTACTTATGACTTGGTAGAATACTACAAGAAATAAACAAAACCTTGAACAAATATTATGAAATGCTAAGAAAAATGAAAAGTATCAAAACCTTTCTATTAGATATTCTTAGAGAAATATAGAGAACTTCAAATGTCCAGTGTTACAGATGATACAGGGCTTCTGAGTTTTCTGTTCAAAGTCACTCAATTCAAATAGTCTGTACAAATAGTCTATACAAATAGTTTGTACAAATAGACTGTACAAATAGTCTATACAAATAGTCTGTACAAATAGACTGTACAAATAGTCTGTACAAATTTACTTTGCAAATAGACAGTACAAATAGTAGATTGTGTAAAGCGACAATTTCTGCAACAGGTCTTTGCGCATTCTGTAATGAGCACTTAGGAACATTGATACATTTATTCTTTGATTGTCCTATTATAAAAGCAAAATTACTTAATTTTATGTTAATATTGAGAGATAACATGTTGTATGCAAGTAGACTTAACTGCTAATATTATCAGAATATCATGTTATAAATTTGTCTTTATTATTAAGAATATTAAATTGTATTTCTACTTTCTGTATAGATAATGTTAAGTTATGCAAAGATAATTAATTGTGCCTACATCTCCATATTCATCTGCAAAGGCAGTAAAAATACGAAAACGATTGGAACAAATAAAAGCAGCACTGACTTGATACACATATTTATTGAATATCCATATGGGTCATGTGACATTGATGGTTCAGGACTAGAAGTTTCATCCTCTTCCTCTTCCTCGTCTGACTCAAGTGAGAATGATTCTAGTGCATCAGGAACCGGCAGTCCTTCTCCGTGGGGTACTGGTCATATAGCTGACGGAATGTTTTTTTATAACGCACAATCCAAAATTTCTTCTTTGACACACCTTTCCCAACTGGAGGTACCATGCAGAAGTAACAATTGCTGATATGATCTGTTGGCTCTCTCCAAATCATTGACACTGCAAAAGGCATAGATTTCCTTTTCATGTTCAACCACTGGCGAAGATTTGTTGCACAAGTGTTGCAGCATATGTGTGGGGCCCACATCTTGTCCTGATCTCCAATATTGCGGTCAAATTAAGGTGATAGGCTTTCTTAACCATAGTGATTATACTGCGCTTTTGTGATGCAAAAGTCACTTCACCACAAACATAGCAGAAGTTATCTGCATTGTTCACACAAGTACGAGGCATCTCCGCTCACTTTGGCTAAACAGAAATGTGTCCCTTTGCAAAATCAAACACTGACAAACAAGAGAGCACGACACTGTATGATTGGTAGAGCTGATATGGGGCAATTTCTTCTGAAGAGTGATGTAAGCTTAGTTATGATTGCATCATCCATGACTTCTAGGAATAACATGATGCAAGTCATATCATGTATGATGCAATATCAGTTTCAGATTGCATCATTCATTGTTTTGACTAAAAAGCAAGTACTGTCCAAACCCAGTCATAGATTTATTCATAGATCCAGTCAAAGATGTATTTTAGCCATTTCTGGTTTAAATTGAGATCCCTTCCCTTTATAACTCACTTATCCTCTGCCATTCCCAAGTCAAGGGTCGTATATACTGACCCAGTATAATATCTTTAAAACTAGAGCCAATCATCAATTTTAAGCATCATTTTCGTTCTCAGTGACCCAGAATTAGTAAAGTTTGACAACATTTATTGCAGAAGCATTTTGGCTGTAGACCAACCGGAGTAAGACCTTCCGGTCTTCTATCCAGTAATGTTTGCCACGACTGGTATTAAATACAAGGCATTTTTTCCTTTTGTCAATGAGGTGTCTAATATGTGGATGGAAAGTTAATTTATAGTAAAAAATAAGACATACAATTTTAGTCTCCTCCGCAACAGGGATAAGGGAACCATCAAGATTTAAATCTGAGTCATCATGAATGTTATATAATCAGCAGACAGGGATAAGGGAACCATCAAGATTGAAATCTGAGTCATCATGAATGTCATATAATCAGCAGAAGAACATACAGTTTTAGATTTAAAACGCTTGATCCCGTTTTTTTCTTCTGACCATTTCTGAACTCTTCTGAAACATATCCGTAACTGACATTCAATAGTATGCATGCTTTTGTATCTACAGCTGATCAAAGTTGTTGATGTATAATTAACAGTCCTGGATTAAGGCATTGGATATGCTGTTAAATTTAATGTGAAAAGTGTGACTTAACAATATGCTGCTCTGACGTACACCCATATGCTGGGAATAGAGCTTAGAAAGGATGGAACCTACGTTAACTCTGAAATTTATATCCTTCAAAACGTTCGATATAAAGGTAGGTAGGCGGCCCTTATACCTGGATGAATATGTCATTCATTATTCGTTCTTCAATGCAGTGTCAAAAGTTTTCTCGAGGTAAACAATAAGGCAACTCTATGTTCCTTCTTTTTGAAAGCTTCTCTAATGAACGTTTCAAGTCTAACTAGATGGCTAGTTGTGCTTCTCTGGCATCTGAATCTACCTTAAAATTCTGATAGTATTTTGCTGGACAGAAGGAAATAAGGTTGCATCTATGGTAAGAAAATAAAGCTCTCTGTATCTAATGTGGAATTTAAAAAACTTTGACTTAGACAACCATCGAGAAATGCTACTTAACTATAAAATGGAATTCGTAATAAATACAAATTACATGAGTTGAATTAAAAAAAAAACATAGGCAAGCACTAAATATTAAATTATTGTTAAACAAATTAAGGATCTACTCTTACAATTGTCAAATATAAATTTAAACAGACGTTGTTCATTAATAGTTGCTTTTGGAAATGATTGAATTGTAAAGCAAGATAATGTTTTGGTTACAGTAAAATAACAGTGCTACATATTTAATACCAAACCAAACTTCAATTATACAACCATTTATCAAAATAAAATGGTAAGACAAAATATGAAAATGTTGATTTTAAATGATACACTTAAATAAGCAAGATAATATTGCAGTTACAGAAAAAATGGGCATACATGTGTAATGAAACAATTGTTAAACTAGTCTACCAACTGTGATGATACAGGTACAACACATAGTGTTATTGAATGTTGCTTGTGAAATCATTTTGTTTGGTGTTTTACGGTACAGTAACATATAAAGGTTATTTCTTGCCAAGGAAATAGGAGTAAAGTGGCTTCTTCGTGGACACGTCACGGTATCCGCCTCGGGCTAATTTAATGGTAGGATTCAATCCCGCATATGCCGCCTAAGGTGGATGTTTCTGAACAGCAGGAGACAGACAGACAGATAGAGCGGGATATTACAATACATAACCACCATTAATACTTGAAATTACTCTGTTGTAATAAATATTGTTAAGATGATTCACTTGATCTGCTAGTCAAAATTTCATTCACATGTATTATTGTGTATATATATATATATATATATATATATATATATATATATATATATATATATATATATATATATATATATATAATGTGTATAAATGAGTTAGGGAACCGTTTTAGTGAATGAATGAATGGACTAAAGAATTAGTGCAATTAATGAGCAAACGAGCAAGAAAATAAATTTAAGCATTTGATCAATAAATACTATTAAACAAAGAAGAACATGCATAGTGTAATTGGATATTAAATGAAATACATTATTATTCTATTAAGACAGAAAATATTCATTCATTTTTGCTATATATTTAGATGTAGAGAATATACGGTAAGGAAAATAAAAATTAGTTGTAGAACAATTCTTTAAAGTAGTATAAAAGCAATAGAATAACAATAAAACCACAAGAAGCCATAATGCTTATAATAACGAACATGACAAACCACAAGAAGCCATAATGCTTATAATAACGAACATGACAAACCACAAGAAGCCATAATGATTATAATAACGAACATAACAACCCACAATGATAAAGAAAAGGAGGAGAAACATTTTACAATGGATGAGATCAGTGCAGGCATCTCCTGCTTCAAATAGGGAGAAAGAGTGGGGAGTATATGTTGCTATCATAAATAAAAGGAATTTTCGCTGGAATATAATTAATGACAAACTCGTTATATATATATATATATATATATATATATATATAGAGAGAGAGAGAGAGAGAGAGAGAGAGAGAGAGAGAGAGAGAGAGAGAGAGAGAGATCATAATGGTCAGAGAATTTTTACTTCGTCCCCTGTGCAGAATCGAATCCAGGTCTCTGCTGCTTACGGCACCCATCGCTTTGCCTGTACGCTCCATCCCCATACCCTCTCGCCTAAGTGAACATCCCCTAAAATGATGGAACTTAGTGTTAGGGATAAGCATTCGTGCATAGCAGACACACTCGCATGGCGACCCAGTAATTAATTCTCGTCTTAATACAGATTCACTCAGAAATTTCTCTGACAGAAATCAAGAAAAATAGAGCTTAATAAAGACAGTTATACACCAGACAGAGCGGAAAGTACTTGCACTGGATCCTACAGTAGGATGAATGATAATATAAAGTGAAATAATATATGGAGAAAGAATAGTATCATGCAGGTTTGGGAATTGTTAATTCATCTCCTACTGAGAATCAAACTATAGTGTGTGTGTGTGTGTGTGTGTGTGTGTGTGTGTGTGTGTGTGTGTGTGTGTGTGTGTGTGTGTAGTTAAAAATGGCAACACTTTCAACCACGATGATCACTCAAGATAAAAAAAAAATCTGTTGTCTTGTTGTCTGTCACATACTATTCAAACATTTCATTTACAGAAGGCTAAAATATAAAAAATTGAAAAGTTTCTCTTTCAGCTTGGTAGTCAATCTTTGGCATTTGTTGGAAAACATATATAATATTGGATACTAACTTGGTAAAGTATTTGGCCTCGTATTATTCTACAGGCATTACTTATGTCCATTTGAAATATATCGAGATCCGTATGAAGAGAGATTGTATGAAGGGAATATAACTTCCTCACGAGTAAAATGAAGAACTTTACAGTTGTTCTGTAAAAATGTATATAAATCGATTTCATGAATGCAGCATTTTGACAGCAAATCCTGTCAGTGTAATGTATTAACTTGCAATTTGCCTTATGTACTCCATTTGCATCTTTCCACACATCATCAGCAATTACTGCTATTGCGGAAGCGAGATTCTCGGTGTCACGTTGAGGCCAAACTTACACTATAGTAATGCTTTGTTTCAAATCCGATATCCCAAGTGTTGCATGCAAGCGGCATTGTTTGGCATTTCCATCCATTTTATCCCACGTTTATCACAGTGGTGTGACAAATGCACCTATGTGTAGTAAACTTGTCCTTGAACATGATAATGAATCATAATTTACCCTGTGTCCGAGGGGCCCATATTTTGCTCGATCTACCTCTTATGGGGTTGGGAGTAGGATGACGATTTCGTTGGATCACACCATTCACCTTATGACCTAATCAACCATACTAACTTTTGTGGATAATTTAATTTTGTGGATATTCGTTGTTCACGAAAAACAAGAAATGAAAAAAATGGGCCCGTACGTATGGATAAAATTTCTACTCTTGTGCCATAAGAATATTTGCACCTTCAGGTGCGAGTAAAGAATTATTAGTGTACATTTTATTTTGATATAAAATGTCCTTTTTTTCTGTGTAAAATGAAGAAAATAAAAGCAAAGAAACTCATAATCAAGTGCACAAATTAAACGAACAATACTTAATATAGGCATTGTATAGACATAATTGGGGCTGGAGGTTAATATAGGCATTGTATAGACGTAATCGGGCTGGGGGGTTAATATAGGCATTGTATAGACGCAATTGGGGCTGGGGTGTTAATATAGGCATTGTATAGACGTAATTGGGGCTGGAGGGTTAATATAGGCATTGTATAGACGTAATCGGGGCTGGGGGTTAATATAGGCATTATATAGATGTAATTGGGACTGGGGGATTCAAAACAATGTGGTCCTTTTTCATAGCTATTCATTTTGAACGATGTGGAAACTAGCTCTGTCATCGGTTAAACGCCGATCTGTGGTATTTGACGCTGAAATGGTGCGGTATGGGATACTAACCGCAAAAATTATGCGGGAGGGGGAGTCGTGGAAAGGGAAAACAACCCATCATGCCCACAGATGAGGGTAATTTCTTAAAACACTTATGGTTCTGGTTCTGGCACAAATTATGGTAACCCTTCATTTGCCTAACATACCGAACTTAATTACGTAATGCATCAGGCTTTGTAGGCTTCGCTTCTAGCAGTGTCAGCCAAATTACCAATAAAGCGGACGCCAGATTCTTACTATTTTGCCTAGGTCAGACAAACAAGAGGGAAACTTTTTGCCACATATGACTGGTTTCAAACATTTCACATTACATCAAATTTAAATTGGCACCTAGGTACCAGGGAACAAATAGATAACTTGAAAATATAATAATATTTCTATATTATCGTCAGCTTCATTGTTTGTTTATTGATTTATTTGTTCATTTAGTTTTTGACATCAAAGATGCATTGCTGTATCTTATTGCGTGAATCCTGGTGACGTAAATATAAGATTCTTACAATGATAACGTAGAATTTAAATGTCTTGAGTTGTATGTCTTCACGCACTTGACCAGAAACATTTTAAAATTTTAGTAATTGTGATGAAATTACGTCATTTTCCTTCACCACGTAAAGCCAAACAATAATATATAACTCTGCCCCGTATACGTAACTCGAGCATGAGGTTGATTCTTTATTCTTTGCTTTTTTTGGGGGGGGGGGGTATTTTACGGCACAATACCACTTTGAAGGCAAAGTCGTGCGAAGGCAACTAGAGTAAAGTGCCTTCACTGCAGCCGATCGAACCCGCACAATTCTGTTCAGGAGTCCAACGCTTTAACCAATGTGCCACTGCGGCTCCAAATACGGGAGCGGTTTAAGTGTTCGAAAAACTCTAAAAATACCCACAGCATGCGAACTTTATATCGGCAATCGAACTTTATATCGCCAATCAAACTTTATATCGCCCATCTCACTTTATATCGCCAATTAAAAAAAGTTAAGATTTTCCTCTTTGTACCTATCCATTTGGAAAGCGTGCCTATCTTTTCAAGTTCTTGCTACTTAAATGCAGTTATCGGATTTTAGTATATCACATGATTGGTTTTCGACTTCCAATTGGCTAACGGATGTTTATTTTAGGACGGTATGAGTTTGCCCTTGACTCAGGGTGCTAATCCTGACTAAGGTCAGTACACCAGTTCCAGCTGGCACTATTGTCTTCTCGCTAGTGAATGTTTCTCCTATAGTGCTGTGCCCGATTCGAAACTCCCATAGTGTTGTAGGGTGGAGTACGGCTCGGGCACTGTACCCACTAGACAACACTAGGAAATAACAGTTCCCTCGGGAGAGTAAAATATTAAAATATTAATGTATTTTCATCAGAATTTATTAATTATGGTGTGTGGTGGTAAAACGAAAACGCTATAAGATTTTTTAAATATAAAAAATACGCGTTGACTGTCAATCTGAAAAAGCAGACCTTCATAGACCTACCAGTCCTTATTATGGGTCACGTTCTAGTGACACTACTCTACATGTAGACCTGACAGTCCTTATTATGGGTCACGTTCTAGTGACACTACTCTACATGTAGACCTGACAGTCCTTATTATGGGTCACGTTCTAGTGACACTACTCTACATGTAGACCTGACAGTCCTTATTATGGGTCACGTTCTAGTGACACTACTCTACATGTAGACCTGACAGTCCTTATTATGGGTCACGTTCTAGTGACACTACTCTACATGTAGACCTGACAGTCCTTATTATGGGTCACGTTCTAGTGACACTACTCTACATGTAGACCTGACAGTCCTTATTATGGGACACGTTCTAGTAACACTATTCTACATGTAGACCTGACAGTCCCTATTATGGGACACATTCTAGTGACACTACTCTACATGTAGACCTGACAGTCCTTATTATGGGTCACGTTCTAGTGACACTACTCTACATGTAGACCTGACAGTCCTTATTATGGGTCACGTTCTAGTGACACTACTCTACATGTAGACCTGACAGTCCTTATTATGGGACACGTTCTAGTAACACTATTCTACATGTAGACCTGACAGTCCCTATTATGGGACACATTCTAGTGACACTACTCTACATGTAGAAATGACAGTCCCTATCATGGAACACGTTCTAGTGACATTACTCTTGGACTATGAGGTTACAACTTTCAGGACATTATTGCACATTAAAAATGAATGCGTCCATGTAATAAGTGCCTACCATGCGTATTTGAGAACATGTGTTATTTGTAGTTTCTATTTAATACAGAGTAAAGTTAAAACAGATACTAGTGAAGGGATAGAAACCATTAGAAATTGTGTTTGTTCTGCTTTTAATTCTTTCATATTCAATTAATTAAACACGTATTGTGTCACATCATCGATTACACGTTCTTGCGTCGCCATTTTGTCAACAATGGATAAAGTTCTTTGAAAGGTCAATAAATGTATACATCATGGAAATTAGCGAAGTCGTCAGAACAAAGCCATAAATCGTATATGTCAGATCCACACCTAAAGTAAATTAGTGAAGATCTGATTTTTTTTTTGTCATACTGATTAAATGCCTTAAGTTATTACATTACATTTTAAATGAAGGTATTTAAAATCTTAACAATGCGATACACAGTACCGCTTAGGTGCATGTTACTACTGCTGCTATTACCACTACTAAGTACTACGATGCTTCTAGCAATGGTGCCGCAAGGGCATATCATATATTTACAGAAAACAAATCAGAACCATGACGTAACTGTACTATATCCAAATTCGTGTTATACCGAAGCGATTTTTTCCAGTACTTCTTACTAGTCTATTTATTGACTCCTTCTGTGATCTATTTGACAACTTTACAGCAGTTCTACTGATATGTCATTACACCCCAGTCTGAACATTAGTTATGAAAAGAGAAAGAACTTGGGGAGTGTTAAGATTAATTTCTTTAGCTACTCACAGTTCTTAACAAGACAGGTTCTACAAACTCAAAACAGTCTTCCTTTGTTGTCCGCCAAATCATATGTGAATTTTATATTAATATTTTATGAGAAAATAAATGTACATAGACACATTTGTCTTCTTAATTGTAACAGTTTACAATTTCAAATTTGGCACTATAATAGCATCAAAAACGTAAATACTGCAATTTATGGAGGAAGAAAAAAAGGAAAGAATTGCATAACTTAAGTTCCGTAAATATTATCAGAACTATCTGAAGCAATAGTGGTCTAAGGGAAGTAATTCATATTAAAAAAAATTGCAACTAGTGAACTCACTATAAAACCTTATGTTTACGGATTACGCTCGACGTACATGGCCGAATGGCCGCACACATCGTTAATTCAACAAACGAACGAACGAACATTACGCTCGCGTTGTGCGGTCAATTCTAAAGCGTATTTACATTTCTTTGGACAATTTCTTTATTTTTTTTTAAAGCAAACACCTTTGATAAGGGATGGGGAAAGGCCTACAAAATTTATAAATGGTATTTATATGTCATATTGGCAACAAAAAAAATCCCATAATTATGTATTTCAACAGATATCACGGCAAATTGCGATTTTTTACTGTCGTCTCGGTATGTATGGTGAGATTAATACCCTCATTACTCTTTTGGCAGGATAAATAAAATAGAGAAATAAGATAATCAAACCTAAGGTTTTGTCCCACCTTGATGAGCATGCATCCGTTATGACGTTTCTAGATTCCATTTAAATTAGGTTTACGCGAGATGCTAGGTTGCTAACATGTGAACTTTTTTAATTCATAGATGTTACCATGGTACCATCTGTACACGGTAATTGCACCGGCAAATAATTATCCCTTAAAGAGTGTTTCACATTTGTTCCAGGATGAAGACAACGAGCACGCTTCACGTGAATAGCTCACGCCAGCAATTTAATGTTTTTTTTTTTTATTGCAAAATGCCAACGTGAAAACGATGCGTTATCAGAGAGCAGAGAAAAGGGGAATAGAAGTTTACGGTATGTATGTGCCTCTTTTAGACCTAATGGAATTTCTGCTCGTACTGGTCAAAAGCATGTACTACTTGCAGTTACCATTTTAGATACATTTTTTTACTAATGACAGGAGGGGAATAAATAAAGTACTGCAAAAGCACTAACATATTGCAGAGTTCCATTCTCTTTTCCGTTTTCAGACAACGCATCGCTTTCACTAGGGCATTTTGCAATAATAGCCTATGAAATGGTTTTATGCATTTGTATAGAATCTACGAGCTGTTAACTGAAGTATAATATAGGGGTATATATATATATATATATATATATATATATATATATATATATATATATATATATATATATAAATTTATATAATGTAAAAGAAACACTTTGTAAGGGACAAATATCTCCCATATGACTTTACCGTAGGAAACTAATAATGGCGACTGTCCGTTCTTGCCTTTCTTATATGGATGGTGCAAACTAGAAGAAGAAAAAAAATGGGAATATCTATTATAATGTCTTGATTGGTGGCTGAAATAGATTTTTATTCCTTGACATGAAAAATGTGGAGGTCACATTTTTTGTGCCTTTGCTCATTTGTAAATTCGTTGTTCTCTTCGCATGCATATACTTCGCCCTTTCTTTGATACAAAACCAAAGCTGTACGTGAGGATGCATGTAGACAGCCAAAGGCTAATATGACCGTCTTTTAATGAATGTTAGTCTTTCGATTGTGACGATCAGATTAGTGCTTGTTCATTGTTTAATGCATCACGAGGTACAAAATTAAAAAAAAAAACAAACGTATATTGTTGTGGATGACTAAATAATGTTTTCTGTAGATTTCTTTCTTAGAAATATTTGTGCTGACCAAAGAAAATTGTCTGATCCGAATATTAAATGTATACATTTCCGAGGTCTAGTTCTATTTTTTTTTTTTTTTTTTTTTTTTTGTCAGCGGACTTGAGGGAATAATGGATAGAAGTCCTGGTGTTCGCAAATTAATTACTACTGGTCTGCAGGCCCAAAAAGGGGGTCATCTAAAAAGATCATACATATCAGGAGACTAGTGTATCGTTTAACAAATATCGAACAGATATTTTATTAATGTCTGAAATCGTTGGAGATGATATACTTATTAGGAAATTAGGTATTTCGTAGACAATAGGGCCTCTTTTATATCGTTTGATGATGGCCGTGAACAATAAGGCATCTCATTGGTAACTTCTTTTCTTCCTAATGCTTGCAAAATAAAGAGTATTAAAATAGCCCAGAAACTTTTGATGTACCAATATTTGACATTACACATCCTTTGAACCTTCTTTGTCAAACATCCCGGCGCGGGCACGTGTTACCCATCTACATATTGGATGACACAGCATGCCCTTTAGAAAAGAAATAAATATTGATAGACTGGCAAATCAAAGCGGGCATTCCTTCAGAAGTGACAGTGTCTCTTTGATTCGTCCAATCAAAAAACTCCCTCTGTAATCCCAATTAGCACATTGTAGGCTGGACGATAATTCCAACACTTTCGATTAGAATTTGGCTTAAATTGCTTATATGATTAAACCGGCCATGCACATAAACGTTGAAAATTAATAGATTCTGAGGGCATTATCTATATTGTATCGCATCAAACGTTTATGCCAACTTTGTGCTTGGGTCCCAAACTTTACCCCTTTTGTTTTGCGGGGGAAAGGTAGATTATGAATCAAACGTGTCTGTATATATATATATATATATATATGTATATATATATATATATATATATATATATATATATATATATATATATATATATATATATATATATATATATATATATATACACACACCAGACTGAGCGAAAAGTGCTATCCCTGGATGCTACGTGAAGATGCGTGATAATGTAGAGTGAAATTATTATACACTGAGAAAGAATATTATCATACAGGTTAGAGAATATTTTAAATTCGTTTCCTAGCTACGGAGACTCGAACTCAGGTCCGCGGGTTACCACAACAATCGCCTTGCCTGCACGCACTAACCCTAATACCTCCTGGGCCATGCACACATCCCCAAATAAGGGTGGAAAATAGTCATTGGTCATAGACTAGAACCCAGGTCCGCGAAATTACGGCAATCCGGAGTGACTGTATTATATTAGAGTTAATTGCTGGGTCGTCATGAGGGTATGTCTGCTACTGACGAATGCTTATACCAGTGACAATGTTCCATCCTCTTTTCGGGATGTGTATTTGGTCGAAGGTTTATAGTGGTTGGTGTGTGTAGGCACGGCAATTTTGCCGTAAACCGCGGACCTGGGTTCGAGTCTCCGTACGGAACGAATTAAAAATATTTTCCAACATTTATGATAATATTCTTTCTCAATATATACTAAGTGCTGGGTCGGCATGAGAGTATGATAATTAATAATATTCTTTCTCAATATATATATATATGTGTGTGTGTGTGTGTGTGTGTGTGTGTGTGTGTGTGCAAAAACAAATGTATTTAGTGAAGCAGTTTTAGCTCACTCTTTTCATAATTACTCTTACATACATTTTCACTTCCGTGCTGAGGAGTTGGATCATTCCTACGACTACTATCACACATCTTTGATAATTTCAAAGACCGTTTAACACAACTTCAAACTTTCAACTACTATAACACAAGTTTTTAAACCTTTATCGGAAAAAGGTAATGGAGGTAACTGAGCATAAGTGTACATATAGACAGTTCTGGTCCACTCGTATTCGTGTGAGCTTACATCCCGTATGGAGAAAAAAAAAACAAAAAAAAAAAAAACAAAGAAACAAACAACAACATAACAAAAAAAACCCCAAAAAACATTACAATAAAAAACAATATTAATTACCATATCATTGTTTTGAAAATCATTAAAAATTACTTGAATACTCATGTTTGTGTATCACCATCTCGTGTAGAGATGCGAGAACATTGAAGATAACAATTTAAAAGTCTTCATTTTGATTTATTTAACTAGAAATATTTCAATATACAGTGTATATTTAACTACATTGCAATGTTTATGTCTTTAAAATTTAAACTTTTACTGTATCGTAAATTTCAGAAAAAATGCCAACATCGTTGTGTATATATTCTGCCATTGGGAGTAGTTTTATCCGATTTTCACCACTCCCCACCTCCATTGGGAGGCCACCTTTTTACAGCGGATAGTTATCTACACTCCACAATCGGACTTGTGTTTAAAATTCACTTAGTGCCTCTTTTTTCTATTTTTGTTGCTATCGTCAAGCGGCTCTTTGTGAGTTAAGTACCACATGAAACCCGCTCCTTTTAACATCCTAGAGCGCTTCTTTTGCGTTCACGTGGTAACTTTAGATCGTTTTTGACATTTTTGTTCGTCTTTTTTTATATTCCAAAAGTCACGCTGCTCTCATGCATGAACCTCACACAAGACCAGCTCCTCCCTGGAATCTTTCTGACTTTTCAAGGTGACTTCATGCATTCACATAACAACTTTCGCACATGCGTCTTTGTTGGTATGCCTTGTATTTTACTGTGAACATTTTTAACCATTTCCTAATCGCGGAGTCTATATTTACCTTTCATTTCGGAGTGTATTTTATCTGCTTTATTTTATGTGATGACCTCTATGAAGAACTATGTGGTTCTAAATTATATAGAAAACAATTTCAACTCTGGCAAGATTATTATTATTATTATTATTATTATTATTATTATTATTATTATTATAGTAATACTTAGGTGCTTGTAAAAATGAGAAAAAAGAAAATGGAAACCAAAAAAAACCGAAACAATTATGTTCACTTCGTGAAATCTACATTTTGTGCAAATAACTACTTTCCCGGGAAATCAGATTCACTGGGTGTTCAATTCTTTTCCCTGAATTGAGACCTGTCGGTGTTTTAAAGTCATGGGGAAATAATTACTCCTGATCTAAAAAGCTATAATTGTGACAAGTTAAAGAAGACATCTCAACTGAGGAAACTACTGGTATACCAGACATTTTAACAAGTCTGACCCGTCAAATCCTTCAAATATGACTTAAGTTCTCATCATCATTGATACCGATTCATTTTCTATCTCGATCCGTTCTACCATGCATTTTACTTGACCAGGGCTACCTGAAGAGGCACTGGACAATGGTCCATCTTCACCCTGACTGACATTAAGATGTTATTTAGGGTCTTGGTCAAGTGATCAGACAGATGGCCCCAGATGGACACAATTCCACGCTGACCAGACTGACCATATCAAAAGAATACGAATACAGATGATTATTTGTATTATTTGACAGGTTTCGGCCAAACTCCGTTAGGTGACCTCTTGTCTCAATTTGGTCCATTATGGTCAACGGTTGGCCTGCAGTTATGATTACCATAATGGTCATCGATTGTCGCGGGGTTTAATCCTTGGACAGGACCCAAAACACTTGACTTGATGGGTCATCAACATCAAGTACTTTAATTGTATCAGACGGTGCAAAATTGATAAATACATCAGCAAAATTTTCGCAAAATATATACATCAAAGGATTGATAAAATTAATTTACTGCGGTAAAATGGAAGAAATATTCAGACAATGAACAATAAATACATAAAAGAGTGGAAACACTTAAATGAATTTAATTTCAAATAATTAAGACTATGTGTACGGTCAGTTTTGTCCAACATTATTCCAGCCTCATCCCCTCGATATAGGCAAGACAAATTAGATGAAAACAAAAATATAGTGCTTTAATTACGGTAGGGTACACCGAACTTCTGTCTAAATATTCGTTTCAAATCTCAGGTATGGCTTGTACATATGGGTTTAAATCTCTCAGGTATTGCTTGTACACATGGGTTTAAATCTCTCAGGTATGGCTTGTACACATGGGTTTAAATATCTCAGGTATGGCTTGTACACATGGGTTTAAATCTCTCAGGTATGACTTGTACACATGGGTTTAAATCTCTCAGGTATGACTTGTACACATGGGTTTAAATCTCTCAGGTATGACTTGTACACATGGGTTTAAATCTCTCAGGTATGACTTGTACACCTGGGTTTAAATCTTTCAGGTATGACTTGTACACATGGGTTTAAATCTCTCAGGTATGACTTGTACACATGGGTTTAAATTTCTCATGTATGACTTGTACACCTGGGTTTAAATCTCTCAGGTATGACTTGTACACATGAGTTTAAATCTCTCAGGTATGACTTGTACACATGGGTTTAAATCTCTCAGGTATGACTTGTACACCTGGGTTTAAATCTCTCGGGTATGACTTGTACACATGGGTTTAAATCTCTCAGGTATGACTTGTACACGTCGGTTTATTTGAAATGCTGTCTTAGAAGAACAAAATGTTTGCATTCTCCAGACCCAATCCATACCGTTAGTTTACTTTCTTTCAGACAACAACCATTTCAAACGTTTATTTATTTATTTATTATTTTATTATTATTATTATTATTATTATTATTATTATTATTATTATTATTATTATTGTTGTTGTTGTTGGTGGTGGTGTTTTTTCTTTCTTTCTCCATATTTAATAGTACATAAGATGACAATGAACGTATCAAAAGAATGATTTTTTCCGTGTTTTTTTTTAATTATTATTTATTTGTGGCGATTAAATTAACATAACAATCTTGTTTACATTTTTTTAAACATATTACAAACAAGTATCATATGAATGTTTAAGAATGAATTTTCAAAAATATTTCATTCAGTACTTGTACATTATTAATTTTTCCCATTTGTTCCATGATAAGATGACCATTATTGTTACAGAGCGGATGACTCTTTATTCAATAATATTAAAGAACATTGCCTCCTGTAGATACTCTTCCTACGTTTGCATGACAGCGCTTTATAAAAGATCTTGGTTCAAAATTTGTTATAACTTGAATGTTTTTTTTCTGACCAATATGATTTTTTTCCAATACTAACCGAGTCCAGAAAACCATCGGGAACAAGAATAATCCAAATTGCATTGAATCAATGCAGAGCACAGATATTTTTTGTCAATTTGTCATTCAAAATATTACCTTGTCTATAAAGAAACGTATGCCTGTTATTAACTGTCTTCACAATAATATTTGATATTGGCTCTCCAGATAAATACTGATCCAAGATATGACCTCAATATTTTACTAATTATTATGTATTGATGACATGCCCAGTACATTCAACACTGAAATCTTTGATATTTTTAAGTTAGTGTTTTGAACCAAAACGAATACATTGTTTATTACCAAGGTAAAGTGATTTATTTTCAATTGACCACTTGTTACATCATTCAAGTTCTTCTCCCAGTTTTTGATATATGAAATTAAGATCTTGGTGTGTAACTAGTATTGTGCTATCATCACCATACAAAAGAAATGTACAGTCCGAATTGATGCTTGTAACCATATCATTTATGTAACAAACGAAGATAAGAAGCCTCATGTTAATACCCTCCGGTACTCCACATATTGGATACTACCCTGGGGTACCCCACAAGTTGGATATTACCCTTCGGTACCCGACAAGTTACAGCCATGGCTTCAGAAAGTATTTTATTTACATTAATTATTTGGAGTCTGTTAGAAGAAATATATATTTCGATATACGAGACAATTGGTTATCAGTGTAACTAATGTTCTCCCATCAACCAGGCAAATGGGCATCGTTTAATATAAACAAAAACCAGGCCAGAATCAGTGCAATCAGTAACTCTGTCTGATTTATCCATATACCGTACTGGCTTACTTTAACAGATGTCTGATAATCATATATACACATACCTGATTTAGCTGTGCATAATGCGAACAACATAGATCTCGATCTGTCTTCGCTTAATCCGCTGGCAAATCGTGGTCTATGTTGTTCGATTGAAATCATCAGAAGAACCAGCAACACAGACACTGATCAAACGACGCATAATGCAACTGCAGATCTGGATCGATGCTGTCCACATTTGGGTGGGCGTGATACCTGGGAACTACAGTAGCAGCTTGGCATAGTAGTGGTTTCCGGAATGTGTTTTCCTTGGAAGAATGACACGTTTCATTCAAATTAATATGGTGTACCCTAATCTGCAAACTTTGGTTGCGGTATTACTTCATTCGATCTACATGTATATTTGCATACGCTATACAATCTCGAAAAGTAGGAGGTAGAAAGCAAACGTAATCAATTATCATTAATGATCGATCGTGAATATTGATTTTTTAAATTAGTTTTCAAGGTATTCTATGTGCCATTCATAATGACACAATGACTATCGATTGTTACATTGCTGTGTTCATGATTTGTCATTATTCTGGCTCTCCAAGTTTTAACTGGGATTAGAATTTGACAAGCGACAAAATTTAGGTCGGGCGGACTTTGAAGAAACCCTTATGGAAGAAAGAGAATTCGGGAAGGTTTTGTCTCTAATGTATACGATTATATGAGGAAGATAATAGTAATCCCCGTCCCCAACCCTCCCCTTTACAAGCCACAACTGTTTCAGATCTAGGAGAAACAGTATATATATAACACGTGTATGTTACACTAAAAATCTAGTACATAAACACCAACAACTAATTTAAACGTACGATTGAGTTACCCATTTTGACTTTTATTTTCTCGGGTTTAAAAATATTCTTTTCATATTTGTTCTCATCGTTGCTGGAAAAGGGGAGCAGTGGGCTGTTCTAATTTCATCACAAGATTTAGATAACGCTATTTCAAGTTTCTATGGATACAAGAGAAAGGTGAACTTTTTCTTTTCTTTCTTTCTCTTTTTTCTTTTTATTTTTTCTCAAGTTATAAACACCAATTTGAAAGTTACCAATTGGCGTTGAGAAAAAATATGTATTGCGTCCAAATTTATCCTGGCTAAATGAGAAGTCTTAGTAGAAGGGAGACAACTTCTACAAGCCTATCGCCAGACATAACAGTGTACAGACCAGTCAATTACAATTTATTTATAGTCGGGCTTTCACCACATTATATAAGTTCTTTTGAATTTTTCTACACAGACATTATTCAAAGACACACATAAGACATACAGGAAATTAAAAAGGAATCCATAAATTTAAACAATAAATAATATATCACTTGCTAGGACTCAAACACATTAAGAATATATCACTTGCTAGGACTCAAACACATTAAGAATATATCACATGCTAGGACTCAAACACATTAAGAATATATCACATGCTAGGACTCAAACACATTAAGAATATATCACATGCTAGGACTCAAACACATTAAGAATATATCACATGCTAGAACTCAAACACATTAAGAATTCACACAAGTAACATATTTAAATTACTAATAGTCGTACAGCAATAAAAATTGATCAGTTACATTACATTTATAGTAAACATGCTGTGGACAATACAACATATGGGACATTACATATTGCAAGTCTATAATCTGAGATTAACGAGATAAATTGCATTCATAATATATTACACAGAAATGAAGTATATTTTAATTTTAGTTATGAAAGTATTAAAAGTCACCACAAAGTACACGTGTGCAAGATTTTAGTAAAAGCTTCCACATGTGTACTTTGTGGTGACTTTTAATACTTTAGGTAATAATGCCTGCAAACTTTCATTCTGTCAAGGGAAATCTGACCTCCACTTTCGCCCAGAGCCAAAGTCATCTCTCTCTCTCTCTCTCTCTCTCGTCCTCTTCTTAGATTTTGCCTCTGAGTTAAATCGTTAATTTGTAAACATCGCCCTTCTATAAATTCAAAATTTCAGGAGATAATTCAAGATAACACTCTTCAGACATCTTAATATATAAAAAGTGAGGAAGATGTATCATATGTAGATTGGTATGTTGTACAGTATAACATGCCTGAAGTCTGGTGGACTGCATAAGGACATACAATACGCAGAGACAGAGTAATGGTGGTTTCCAGTTCGTCGGCAACAGAACACTGGAAATAACATTATCAAAATCATTTTGTGTGCATAGTGATGAAAATAAGAAAATTATTTTCATTGAAAAGAAATCAAAACACTTCTAATGAGAATACTGTAGTATAATTGTGCATACCAGATAGGAGAGGTTAAAGGAGTTGAAGGGGCTTGAAGACAACGAATAATTTAAGCTTTCCATGTTCAAAATCTTGATTGATCTGCAAAAGATCATAATCTTTTGTTTACTATGGAAAGACGTCCGTTTGCACCCCTCCACCACACCCCCACCCCTAAAATATAACACATGAACCCTAACCATTTTCCTAGGTACATTCATCTGCAGTAAACTCAAGATGTATCAATATCCGAGGGGTCAAAGGGTGCCCTTTTCGAACAAAGACGTCCCGACACTGCTTGCCAGCCGAGGAGTTCACTTGTAACTACGCTAGTTCATTATGCATCAAGAAATATATCAATGAAGGGAAACTACTCCATCAGGCCTACTTACTCGGTCATGGGTACCGACAGAAAATGAAACATACAAGTGATGTAATTGTAATTAATAAATACTTCCAAATATGCATTGTTGTTATTGAAGTAGCTTTCAGCCGCCATCTGTCTTAATTTTAATCTCACCCATTAAAACTATGTTGTTGAGTTCTCAAAAGCAGTATATGACGTGTATCATCATCTTACAAACTGGAGGATCGATGTAGAACGAGCAGTAATGTGGTAATATTAGAATACTTTAGATGTAAAATAAAAAATAAAGTAAGGAGAAAAATGTGATTCTAAAATCGGATGTTGCATGTGTGTGTGTGTGTGTGCCCACTAATGCTCGCATTTATCAATAACTTAAATTTCTCAGCATCAATTTGTCTAATCATTAATGCGCAGATGTAAATCGGCGAGAAAATAGTTTATCTGTAATTGCGACGTCTAAGACGGCCTTCAAAAATTTCCAGTGGCAGACTATCCCATGCACCACTCATTAATTCCTCAAGAATGACTGATACATATCTAGATCAATAAAGGCCATGCGCTCTTTATTGTAACTTTGATTTTAAACGTCTTAGAAAAATGACAGGCATAGAGAGAATATTGATTTTAAACATCGTAGAAAAGTGACAGGCATAGACAGAATATTGATTTTAAACCTCGTAGAAAAGTGACAGGCATGGACAGAATATTATTTTGTCAAGAATCTTTTCATCTGGTTAAAAGTCACGTGCCATGATGAAAGTGTTCGCTCAAGGTAAAACAAAATGTGGTGAAGCTGAAAATGTGATGATTCTCTCTGGAAATATGATTTAAATATTTAGCCATAAAACATTTATTTTTAAGTGCGGAACTGGGTAAAGTTTCATCAAAATATCTCTCGGGGTTAAAAAGTGACAGCACAGAGAATGAAACAGGTCACTGTCTTACAGTATCCCTTGTTGTAACCTTGCCCTTGACGCTGGAGGTATGACTATGAATATGCGAAACGGTCTCAAGCCTAGGTACACACGCACAGCACGCCGGGCACCTGTAGATATATGCATATGACGTAGAATAGGTAAACGACAGTGACCTAAAATTGGAGGAGGAGGAGGGGAACAATTCTGATACTAAGCAAAGATCATACATTAAAATCCGGGCGCTCTTAGGGTATTCTCTGACTCATACAAAGGCCAACTTGAATACAATTTACGGTTGTAATTCTGTCATATCTTACACATTTGAGGTGGTTCCATCGTTTCAAAGATGGTCGCAAATGCATGGAAGATGATCCACGTTTTAGAAGACCGTTGTCTGCGATTGTTGAGCGAGAAGTGGCTGCTGTGAAGATGCTCGATACACAGTGGAAAATATTTCTATTATCACGGGCATTAATTCGTCAGCTGCTTTAAATATACTGAAGAATCATTTGAATCTCAGACAGGTTTGTGCAAGATGGGTCTCGCATTTGTTGACGGCTGATCAAAAACAGACTCGGATGGAAATCGCCAAAAATCTACTCGCTAAATATGAAATGGGTGACCAAAGATGTTTGAATGAGATTGTAAAAATTGATGAATCATAAATTTACTGTTTTCAACCTGACTCAAGAACAAATAATAAAGTTGGGATCGGAGAAAACGAGCAGAAACCACAAATCGCTCGAGGAAGTCGGATTGCCAGGAGAGTTTTATACGCATTTTTTTTTTTTTATGCAGAAAGCCTGGTCGTTCATATATCTGTGCCTGACTCTGTTAGCGTCACTGGACATTTTATTGCCCCCAAAGTGTTGCCAAATGTTGTAAAACACTACTAAATCACCCGTCCGCGAACCGGTACTAGAGGTATCCATCTACTCCACAATAACGCACCGGCGCATAAATCTGACGTCGGGGCAGACTTCCTGAAGGAGCACAACATCCAAACTTTGCCACATCCTCCATATAGCCCTGATTTAGCTCCAAGTAATTATTTTGTCTGAATCCCGTTATCAAAGTTTCACCAAGTGGCAAACGAATTGTGCGGTACAAAAAAAAAAAAAAAAAAAAAAAAAACGCAAGATTTTAACGAGTGGCGAGGCACGAGCTAGAATATATCGTTTTTGGTATCACACAAATGAAATATATCCGGTATTTACGCAAGAAAAGAAAATTTTCTTTTTATTATATACCAAACTTACGCCAGAATCGAAGCTTAGAAGATTAAACTCACTCTTCGGCACAACACCCCACCCCTTTTCGTAAATTCACCTCACTTTCATAGGGTGATCATATACATATTAGTGACTTAAGAGAGCGGTTGGATTGGGATGACCTAATCTGCCGCAATAAATTATACTTTTGACATTTTGTAAACTATTTGATCATATCTGACCACAAAGCAAGGCAGATTCAGCAATGCATCGCAACTGGTTTATCACTGTTGTCATCGAGGTAAGGGGAAATAACTTCAAAGAGACGCGAACGGCGACGAGTCAAATTTTTTCAGCAAAATTAATGTCCATGTCTGAAATGTAATGCAGTTTCTATTTATTTGTTCTAGCTCACAAAATGCTAGTTTTTGTTGCTGAAGGTATAACTTCTGTAGGCACACACAACCAAGCGTCGCATGGCATGATGGGAAAGGTTGTATTTTCACATGTGAAAATACATGTGCAAATATAGAAATGAAAAAATATGAAAATTATTTCTCCAATAAGTTTCTATATTTCACGATTAAGTATAAAATAAAATAATCATATTTGTGTTTTAGTTTTTATTATTTATTTTTCCTTTAGTGTAATATTTCTGGATCAAACCTGGAAATAAATAAAACTCTTGAACTGGAGTTTGAGCTGGAGACTTTGTTTTGACCAAGAACAAATAGCCCTACTTTTCAAGGTCGTTTCTAATTTCGCTGGTACTCGGCATAATTTAGCAAGCCACCACCATAGGCCGGGAACTAGTAAAATCAGTGTATCCCGATTGGTTAGTCAGAGATGTCATTCCCACAACGATGACGTCATTCCCGTAAAGGTAAGTTTGGAAACCTCCCTCTGAACTGCAGTGATTGGTTGGTAGCTTCACATCAGCACAGTGCATTATGGGGAAAAAAGTACAGAGATTCTGTACTTTCACGAAGATGGAAGATGATGGTTTTCTGCGGTCTTACAAGCACCGGAAATGTAAAGCAATTGTCCACGAAGTTCTAATCGACTAATAGCGGAAACTCTATCTGGCCTAGTAACTGGCGCTAATTATACAGTTTGAGTATATAGTAAGCACGTTATTGTAT
Source organism: Margaritifera margaritifera (assembly GCA_029931535.1). Classification (NCBI taxonomy): domain Eukaryota; kingdom Metazoa; phylum Mollusca; class Bivalvia; order Unionida; family Margaritiferidae; genus Margaritifera; species Margaritifera margaritifera. The sequence continues at coordinate 482,094 of JAQPZY010001173.1, forward strand.
GTGTACCGTCTGATATTTCTTATGGACTCATTGTTTTGGCGTAGTTGACATGGAAGCTCGTCGGCCACTGTTAAAACAACTCGTTCACACGAGATATCAGACAATAAACGTAATCTATAAATATTAATCTTTATGCGTGGTTCATTAGGATAAACAGATGGCATTTTGTTATCATCTATATCGCAATCGACATAATATGCTGACATCTCGTACGCTCAAATTTCATCTGCTAAACGATCAGATCGGCAAATAAATCTGAAATTTTCCTCTGCAAATATACTCACGAGTTGCCCGAGGGCAGCATAGCCAGACTATTCGAAATGAATTAATATGGAAAAGCAAAATCTGATAACATGAGAAATAATATTAGCATACAATTTCTTATTACCACATTATTTTGCGGAATACAAACTATTCGTTAAGAATCTACATCTGGCTCGCGTTTTATTTTCATTTCATTTTCATTAAAGCGCATGTTCCTCAGACAAATATATATTTTATATAGATGGATAAATTTGCTCGCTCAGACAAATATATATATTATATATAGATGGATAAATTTGCTCAGACTAATATATATTATATATAGATGGATAAATTTGCTCAGACAAATATACATTATATATAGATGGATAAATTTGCTCAGACAAATATATATATTATATATAGATGGATAAATTTGCTCAGACAAATATATATATTATATATAGATGGATAAATTTGCTCAGACTAATATATATTATATATAGATGGATAAATTTGTTCAGACTAATATATATTATATATAGATGGATAAATTTGTTCAGACTAATATATATTATATATAGATGGATAAATTTGCTCAGACTAATATATATTATATATAGATGGATAAATTTGCTCAGACAAATATACATTATATATAGATGGATAAATTTGCTCAGACAAATATATATATTATATATAGATGGATAAATTTGCTCAGACAAATATATATATTATATATAGATGGATAAATTTGCTCAGACAAATATATATATTATATATAGATGGATAAATTTGCTCAGACAAATATATATATTATATATAGATGGATAAATTTGCTCAGACAAATATATATATTATATATAGATGGATAAATTTGCTCAGACAAATATATATATTATATATAGATGGATAAATTTGCTCAGACTAATATATATTATATATAGATGGATAAATTTGCTCAGACTAATATATATTATATATAGATGGATAAATTTGTTCAGACTAATATATATTATATATAGATGGATAAATTTGTTCAGACTAATATATATTATATATAGATGGATAAATTTGCTCAGACAAATATACATTATATATAGATGGATAAATTTGCTCAGACAAATATATATATTATATATAGATGGATAAATTTGCTCAGACAAATATATATATTATATATAGATGAATAAATTTGCTCAGACTAATATATATTATATATAGATGGATAAATTTGTTCAGACTAATATATATTATATATAGATGGATAAATTTGTTCAGACTAATATATATTATATATAGATGGATAAATTTGCTCAGACTAATATATATTATATATAGATGGATAAATTTGCTCAGACAAATATACATTATATATAGATGGATAAATTTGCTCAGACAAATATATATATATTATATATAGATGGATAAATTTGCTCAGACAAATATATATATTATATATAGATGGATAAATTTGCTCAGACAAATATATATATTATATATAGATGGATAAATTTGCTCAGACAAATATATATATTATATATAGATGGATAAATTTGCTCAGACAAATATATATATTATATATAGATGGATAAATTTGCTCAGACAAATATATATATTATATATAGATGGATAAATTTGCTCAGACAAATATATATATTATATATAGATGGATAAATTTGCTCAGACTAATATATATTATATATAGATGGATAAATTTGTTCAGACTAATATATATTATATATAGATGGATAAATTTGTTCAGACTAATATATATTATATATAGATGGATAAATTTGCTCAGACAAATATACATTATATATAGATGGATATATTTGCTCAGACTAATATACATTATATATAGATGGATAAATTTGCTCAGACTAATATATATTATATATAGATGGATAAATTTGCTCAGACTAATACACATTATATATAGATGGATATATGACAGACGGACATACAGATGAGAGGACATGGCTATGCTTATATCCACAAAAGTGCCGATATAAAATGTATCTTAATTTCACATATCTTTGAAAGTTTTTCATGAGCTACTTATTTTTATGCATGCATACTTTTGTGTTCAACATCTGCAGTGATGTATCATAAATAAGAATGAAACATCATACATGTATAATGTTCACCTGTTTGTACGAGTGCAACTATAACCACTGCAGTTTACGGTAATTCTTCCAAAATCACAAGACACACAATTGTTTTGTGAATAGGTGTTAAATTTGAATTGTTGAATATGTCCAAGGATAAACGGTTTTATAACCTTACAAATTTAATATATAGAGGATATTTTCTTCTCCTACGTTAATACCGGATATATTTCATCGTGTGGTACAAAAAACGTGATATTTTAACGAGTGGGTAAGCCACGAGTAAAAATACACCGTTTTTTTTACCACAAGATGAAATATATCCGGTATTAACGCAGGAAAAGAAAATTTTCTTTTTATTATATATCAAAGTTTCTCCAGAATCTAAGCTTAGAAGATTAAACTCACTATTCAGCACCACACTCCACCCCCACCCACCCCTTTTTTTCGTAAATTCACCTCACTTTCATAGGCTGGTCATATAAATATCAGTGACTTAAGAGAGCGGTATGATTGGGTTGACCTAATCTGTCGCAGTAAATTGTATTTTTGATATTTTGTAAACTATTTGATCATATTTGACCACAAAGCAAGTCCGATTCATCAATGCATCACAGCGGGTTTATTATTGTTGTCAAGGAAGAAAGGGGAAATAACTTCATAGAGACGCGAACGGCGTCGACTCAAATTTCGTTAGCAAAAATTTATTTCGTGTCTGAAATGTAATGCAGTTTCTATTTATTTGTTCTAGCTCACAAAATGCTCGTTTTTATTGCTGCAGACATAACTTCTGTAGGCACACACAATCCAGCGTCGCACGGCATGATGGGAAATCTTATATTTTCACATGTGAAAATATAAGGATATATTTTTCACATGTAAAAAAATAGGAATGAAAACATATGAAAATTATTTCGCCAATAAGTTTCTATATTTCACACTAAAGTGTATAATAAAGGATTGTAATTCTTCTCCAAATATTTTGATGTCAAAAACATAGCTAAGAAGAAACTTTCCACAAAACTCTAAGAATGTCATATTTTTTTTTTAACTATACCGAACTTCTACCCCACTCAACTAGGTTTCAACATACTCTCTTTAATAATTATTAAGTAACGGCCATGAAAAGAATACACATCATAACTTGGTTTTTTGATCAAAAAGAAAAAAAGATCAATAAGTATAAATAGCAACTTGCCCTAAAACTTTCAAGTGAAACGAAGTCCCAGTGTATACATTGTAAGACAATAAAATCCCACCTCGAGTCAAATCGTAATATATTCTTGGGTAAAACACTGATATACTGATAATTAATAATTGACATAAACAACAACTTGCCCCAAAACATTGCCCAAGGTGAGACACGCCCACATAGGTGTGACTACGTAAGTTCTACCTATTCCTCCAATAAATGAACTAAATCGTCATTTGTTTACGGTATGTAATGATTATTTTTCCAACGGTTGTTAATTTTATTTTAGAAACCGCTAGAAAGGCTGAATTGTGGTGTAACAAAAAAAAAAGTGGATTTTCTCGAGTACTCTTGTCCTAAAGTTCCACCCCTCAGGGACAATAATTACGCTTTCGCCATTGTTGCCGTTTAAAAGTAATTGACCGAAAACCAACCAAACAAAATAGTTATCGTTTTTCTTAGTTAAATATGTTTTAAGTCGTAGGAAGTTGATTATGGGGATGAGTTCGTTGAATAAAGATTTGTTGTGAAATTCAGGTCTGAAATTTAATGTGTTCAATCTAATTTTGACTGTCTGCAGAGTCTGCCACACGAGCAATTAGAAGATTTATGTGAGAAACATTGTTCCAACAGGGTTTACTGCCGCCATCGCAACTATAGAAACGAAAAGCATACAAACGAGAGCATCAGTAGAGGAATCATTAGTTAAAAAGAACACATTTTCAATTCGATTCAAAAATTCTTGATCATTTATTTCTAGCTAAGACGAATTCTTAAACAAAATAATGAAAATGCCCGCTTAGCTAAGTCAAATAGGGAAAGATTTGTTGGAAAACAAAACAAAGTTTGACATCGAAACTTTGCGTTGAGAGATATTGTTTCTCTTAGTAATTTTGCAGATAAAGTAGCTGATGAGGTAGTCGTAGTGGAAAAACGACTGTGTTGCATTAACAGACGTGGTTTTCAATCATGTAATCTTCGATTGCTAGTTTTTAATGGTCGGACTTTGTCATACATTTGAGCTGGTTTTTATTTCTTCCACCTACTGATGGTGCTATTGCTTAATAACTCTCAGTATTCGTTTGCATCTTCCTGATCCTCGCCGGTTGCTGTATCCACACCGACCTCTTCGTAGTCCTTCTCCAGAGCTGCCAGATCTTCACGAGCCTCGGAGAACTCTCCCTCCTCCATACCCTCACCTACATACCAGTGGACGAAGGCTCTCTTGGCATACATCAGATCGAACTTGTGATCAAGTCGGGCCCAGGCCTCGGCAATGGCCGTGGTGTTGCTCAGCATGCACACTGCACGCTGCACCTTAGCCAAGTCACCTCCAGGAACAGCTGTAGGTGGCTGGTAGTTGATACCAACTTTGAAGCCGGTTGGACACCAGTCGACAAACTGAATGGATCTCTTGGTCTTGATGGTGGCAATGGCAGCATTGACGTCTTTCGGAACAACATCACCTCTGTATAACAAGCAGCAGGCCATGTACTTGCCGTGACGTGGGTCGCATTTAACCATCTGATTGGCAGGCTCGAAACACATATTAGTGATCTCCGCCACTGTAAGCTGTTCATGATAGGCCTTCTCAGCGGAGACAACGGGGGAATATGTGGCCAGGGGGAAGTGGATACGTGGGTATGGCACCAAGTTAGTCTGGAACTCCGTCAGATCCACGTTCAGAGCGCCGTCAAAGCGGAGAGAGGCTGTGATGGAGCTTACAATCTGAGCAATCAAACGATTTAGGTTGATGTAGGACGGTCGCTCTACGTCGAGGTTACGGCGACAGATGTCGTAAATAGCTTCGTTGTCAACCATAAAGGCGCAGTCACTATGTTCTAGTGTAGTGTGAGTTGTCAGGATTGAGTTGTACGGCTCAACTACTGCAGTAGCCACTCGAGGTGCAGGGTAAATGGAGAATTCCAGCTTTGACTTCTTTCCATAATCCACGCTCAGCCTTTCCATGAGTAAAGAGCAAAACCCTGATCCAGTTCCTCCACCAAAACTGTGAAACACCAAGAACCCTTGAAGACCAGTACACTGATCCGCCAGTTTGCGTATTCTGTCGAGCACGAGATCTATAATCTCCTTGCCCACTGTGTAGTGACCTCTGGCGTAGTTGTTGGCGGCATCCTCCTTGCCGGTGATCAACTGTTCGGGGTGGTACAGCTGCCGGTATATGCCAGTTCGAACCTCATCTGAAATTGAACAAAAAAAACATCAGCACCTTAGGTCGGTTCGCCATAAAAAAATCTGTAGGAATGTTGAAAAAAGTACAAGACATGCATGAACACCAAAGTATCGAAGTCGTCAATGAATTTTTGGGGTAGTTCTGTTTGACCCATTATTTTATGACGGTCCTTACAATCAAATGCGAGCAAATAAAGACAAACCACTAACCTGATAATTACAGTAAAACTTTGAAAACTCAAAGTGTAGTGGACCTACGCATTTTATTCAAGTTTTAGGTTTTTCGATTTTTTGAGGTTGCAGGCAATGCAGGACTTTATGCCGCAAATGAACATATCATTCCAGTAATGCAGGCTATTTATATCAATTCGAATAATTGATGTTCGACTTGATGAAGTTTAGCTGTAGCTAACAATCAAATTCAGTGACTTTTTTTACCCACCCCTGCGCTACTGTGACCCTTTTGACAAAGCTGTCAAGTTACTAGGCAGACTTGGAAAGTAGCCAAGTTTCATGTTTCTGTCTCAACAAACATAACAACAAAAGTGCTGAAAAGGGGACAAAATTGATAAGTGACCTTGACCTTAAAGATTGGTTTGGTTTTGTGGGTATAACGCCATTTTTCAGTACACTATAGGTTATACAAGGCGGCCAGTATATTTGATGGAGGAAGAACCTGGGAAGAACCACCGACCCACATGAAGCTACTGGCAAGCTTTCTCACATACCCACGTTAGCCGAGCTGAGAGTCGAACCCACGCGGACTGAGTTGAGATGTGAGTGATCTGAGAAGGCGAGCGTCTTAGACCACTCGGCCACACAGGCCCCTGACCTTAAAGATAAACCTTGAATGTGATACAAAATATGGCACTAAACAGAGAAACATAGATGTACCAAGGGACATCCCTGAACATGAAACAGCTTTCAAGCTATCAAACAGAAACAAAATCAAGCATTATATATTTGTATGTATGTATGTATGTATGTATGTATGTATGTATGTATGTATGTATGTATGTATGTATGTATGTATGTATGTATGTATGTATGTATGTATGTATGCATGTGTGTGTGTGTGTATATATATATATATATATATATATATATATATATATATATATATATATATATATGACCTTGACATTGAACATAGGACTCCAAATATGGAATGCAACACATCTTCTAGCGATAATGTGCAAGTATACCAAATTTCGTTAAAGGGACGTTCAAGTCGAGTCACGTGACCAAGACCTCGAAGATATGACACCCACTATGGTATATATGCCAAGTTTCATTTCTTAATCTTAGATGGCTCCAATTTTATAGAATGGAATGGAAAGTATTAAGGAAAACTTAAAACACTGGCCCATGACCTTAACCTTGAAGATACGACATCCAATGTGATACACAAGACACTTTCTAATGATAATGTAGACGTATGCCAAGTTTCATCCCCAAAGCTGAAAGGGCTCTAAAGTTATAGAGCTTCCCTGCGTGACAGTAAACTTAAAATATTAATTTGTAACCTTGACCTTGAAGATAGGACCAATGTGGTACACAACATACTTTCTAACGTTTATATATATATATATATATATATATATATATATATATATATATATATATATATATATATATATATATATAAGCACACCAAGTTTCATCCCTTGACCTCTATCATCTCTGAAGTTAAAGACCAGAATGGAACGTGTGATGGAAAAATAAAAATATTAGGCAGGGACCTCGACCATGAAGATATGATCCTCAATGTGATATGCGACACATCGTTTAAATGATGCTTTACAAGTACACCAAGTTTCATCCCTTAATCTCAAACAGCCCTAAACTTATAGACTGGAAAGGAATGTTTTAGAGAAACTTTCAATATTCACTTGTGACACTGACTTTAAAGATTGGACCCCCAATGTGATCCGCAAATCATCTTCTATTGATGATGTACACGTATACCAAGTGTCATCCCTTAATCTCAGATGGTATGAAAGTTATAGAGCCAAAAATGAAAGTGTAAGGGTAAACCTAGCAGTGACTTTAACTTTGCCCCCCCCCCCCCCCCTAAATGCAGCACGCAACACACCTTCTAATGATGATGTATAAGTATACCAAGTTTCATTCCTTAATCCCAAAATGACTTCAAAGTTCTGAAGCGGAAAAAGTGTGGCGGAAAACTTAAAATATTCAGCCGTGACATTGACGCTGAAGATAGGAGCCTCAATGTGGTACCTACTAATGATGATGTACGTGTATACCAAGTTTCATCCCTTAATATCAAACGGCTTGAAAGTTGAATCGCGGAAACAAAAGTGTGACTGACAGTAACGCAGATACCATGTAGCCCGCTTTTCGTTTCAAGGTGGAGTAGAATAACAAATGTGCATCAAAATATACTTGACAAATGGAAGAAATGCACACCCTTGGTGACTGTTCGGCTTCTACAAATTATAGGTTAGAAAACTGAAGTGAATTGTGCATATCAAAGATTATCGGCAAGAAGGTAATGATGGCAAAGTTCTTAATGAGTTCATTGCCATATCATATCAACTGAACGGATATGGGAGGGCATAAGTTATTTATTCCTCTGTGTGTGTGTGTGTGTGTGTGTGTGTGTGTGTGTGTGTGTGTGTGTGTGTGTGTGTGACACCACTTCTGTATCATCAACGATCATTGTGCTTTGTTTCCTTTGGTGGGGTGTATATTCACATTTTATGCAGACAAGAGGGCTCCAAGCACATTTCGGGGATTTTTCATTTTCGTATGAATGGGAATGGAGCCCGGGTATCCGATTTAGGAATTTGGTCAATGGGGACCAACATTGTCAGTAGTACATTTTTTGAATCGGTAACTATGCGCGATTTTTTTTTTTTTACAAAATTCGGGATTAGTCCGTGTGCGATTTTTTCAAACACTACTCTCGCTTTCTTTTTATCCCAGACGATTTTCGAGCGCAAACACTTACCGACAACAGTTGGTTCTAAGTCAACAAAAACTGCCCTTGGTACGTGCTTCCCAGCCCCCGTCTCACTGAAGAAAGTGTTAAAAGAGTCATCTCCCTTTCTAATAGTTTTGTCACTTGGCATATGACCATCAGGCTGGATACCATGTTCTAGGCAGTACAACTCCCAGCATGCATTACCAATTTGCACACCAGCCTGGCCAATATGTATACTGATGCATTCACGCTGTAAAGAGTTAAAATATTCATTAGACTACGTAACGAAGTATACACATATTGTACAATGTTTTTGGTCCAGTACTGAGAAGTATAGTTTTTATATAAACTATTCTGTCTAACCAAAGATCAAAATGTATCTTCAGCATGACGTAAATTTTGCGTATCTGAAATTTTGCGCGATCTTCTGATCAGCAATTATTGCACATATGCAGTGTGTGTGTGTGTGACCACTGTATGAGGGGGTTAGTAATGACAAAAGAAACTATACTTTAATTCGACAAAAACGAACTGAACAAGAAATGTGTTTAAAGAAACAGATGGTATTACCCCGAGACAAGCTATCCATATATTAAAGAACATAATCCCAAGACGCTCATGGTCCCATCCAGAGATCATGATCCACGGGCATGAATGCTAAAGGGAGCAAGAGAAGTATGTGATATTGCTATATTCCAAATATGGTATAATTTGGATGAAGAAGTATGGAAATATAAATTAGGGAACCAATAGCCCCATCTCAAGACATAACACAAGAGCAGGAGCCCCATCTCAAGACAGAACACAAGAGCAGGAGCCCCATCTCAAGACATAACACAAGAGCAGGAGCCCCATCTCAAGACATAACATAAGAGCAGGAGTGGTACAAAGTGATAACATAATGTGATGATGTTGTATTCCAAATATGCTATGAATACGAAAAGGCTTTATTGAAATACAATGAAGAATAAATAATTAAAAAATGTCCCAATATGAGGAATGAAGACTACAAAAGACATAACATAAGAGCAGGACTGGTACGAAGTGATATCATAATGTGGTGATGTTGTATTCCAAATATGCTTTGAATACGAGAAGGCTTTATTGAAATACAATGATGAACAAATAATTAAAAAATGTCCCAATATGAGAAATGAAGACTACACAAACGAGCTTCGGGACATCAAACCCATTATAGGAGATTAGTATACTTCATATATAGAACAAATCACCTATTCATTGAATCGTGCAATTGATGCAGACACGTGTCCGCAACACATCGTGTACATTTTATACACATACCGGTATTTCTCGTTACTCCAGTGTTACGGTCGGCTGAAGGGTCCTTTCGATGATATGTACAGAATATTTCCGACTCAAATGTTTTACAACTTGCAAATCCACGTGGAATGACACAACCCTGCCTCCTGTGGCCATTTCTAAGTTCGTGGCTACATGCTGCTGTTCCATCAGTTACAGCAACCAATCCGATGCGAATTCCGCTCAATCGTTCATTTGAAAGTTTCCGTTGACAAAGTCCAGGGACGTTCAAGTCGAGTCACGTGACCAAAAGCAACGGAAACTTTCAACATTCGCAACTTAGAGGTATAATCCGTATGTATGGCAGTAGTAATCATTCGGACTACTTCATCTATTTACGAAACAAGGACTGAGCAAGAAGTTACGAATGATCGAACTATTTTTAAAAAAATGTGTTTTCTTTTGTAACCTCTCGGTCAATCCTACAGTCAAACAAATTGCAGAAATAGCCGAGGTGGTTTGAGGTTCCGCTCTATAATTTCGTCCTTTGCATAGGGTTTGATTTTTAAAGAAACATAATTTCCCAGGCTTTCCTCACTGGTTATCCTGGTTATTTAAACAAAAATACCTTGTATATCTCAGGTATTGCTAAAATAACTTTTAATTGCCTTTATTTTGGTATATGATTGATTGGGTGTAATTTGGTTTATAGAGTATACAGCTTGGCCTTACTTCCGACGTGTACCTCTCAAAAGACTGCTAGCTTCGCTTGGCCATTTTCACTTTCTTGACTTCGAAGGTAAATTGGAACAAGAGTACATCGAAGGAACTGACGTTCTCCTAAGCAAAACGAATTTCCAGGAATTCAAGGTAAGACCATTTCTTCCTTTTAACTGTCGAATTGAAACAATCTGATATTCTTCAGCGATAACAAGATGTTCAAATTAGCTTCTCTGGTACACATACTGGATGTCAGCTTGGCGCCGTTCTCATTTAGGACAAAGAAGACATCATTAAAAGTCTTTTGGTGAAAGCCCCATGACATAATGATCATCCGTTCAGGGGGAGTAGTGACAGTCGTCGTGGCAGCCATATTGGATGTACGACTTGCAGTATTTTCATTTCGGACTTGGTGAAAACCCGCTGTCATCATGATCATCCATTCAGAGTAGTAGTGACAAGATTTTTAAGACAGTCCTCGTGGCAACCATACTGTACGTACGACTGGCACCATTTTCATTTAGGACCATCCAGATATCATAAGAAGTCTACTGGTGAAAGCCCCATGTTGATATAGCCATCCATTTGAAGACAAGTAGAGTTAACAATATTTTCAAGATACGACTTTCCATTCTGGAGGAGTAGCAATACAAATATTTTCAAGATGTCTGTTGTGGCGGCCGTATTGGACGTCAAAATGGCAACATTTCATCTAAGACCAAGTGAACATCATAAGAAGTCTTCTGGTGAGAACCCACGTCAATATGACTTTCTGTTCAAGTAAAGTTATTATAACAAGATTTTTAAGATGGCTGCCATAGCGGCGCTATTGGATGTCAGATTGGCACCATTTTTATTTAGGACTAGCTAGACATTATAAGAAGTCTTTTAGCGAAAACCCCATGTTGATACGACAATCAGTTCAGGAGGAGTAGCGATAACACGATTTTCAAGATGGCCACTGTCGCGGCCATATTGGATGTGCGAGCAGCACCATTTTCATTTAGAACCAACTAGACCAAGGGATGAATGTGTGTGTAAAGTTTCAAGGCAATCCTCCAATTAGTTACGGATGAATAGCGATAACAAACTTGTGCTAACGGACGGACAGACGACGGACAATAGATCATCCCATAAGCTCTTCTGGTCTATGACCGGTAGAGCTAACAAACACAAACCAATAGCTATTTTTTAAACTTTTTATATATTTTATAATTCATTTATTGCACTTACAGAAGCTCGTATTGTCTAATCTGGCAAAATTTATTTTCCATATTTTAATAACTGCTAAAGTGAACGTTAGATTAGTTCAGGCTCATTTTTCGAGCACATGCAAGCATCCATTTTGATCAGCTGTCTGCTTTAGATAGTGCATAGTTTCCATAATTACCACATGTAAAGAAACTTTCAGTCACAGTACATGAAAGTAGCATAAAGGTATTCCAACATTTTCTCCACTGTATATGTTGTCAATGCAAACATCTTCACCTTATGCAGGTCCCTCTCAGAAGTACATAATAATTGTAGAGCGGAACTATAGCTGAAACTCTTAAGTCGCACGCATCTAAACAGTCCTTTTGAATAATTATCATGTATTTCTTCCACAGCACACAAGCCCAGCCCCCCCCCCCCCCCGTCCACCATGATGACAAGTGAGCTATTTTAAAAATGCACATTGAAATTTCTCAACGTAGCAACCAATGTTATGCTAAAAGACAAGAACATGAAACTTGCTACAATTATTCCCAAGATTTCACTGATATATTTTACAGTTGGAACAGGGATGGAACAGATCAAGTTCACAGAGGTCAAAGGTCAAAAGGTAACAAGTTTGCTAATTCTTCTAACACAAGTATATAGAACAAGCGAATCTGCTTTGTCATCATATTTTCCTTAATTTTATTACAAACGAATCAAAAGAAACGTTGTTTGCTACATTTTTCTTTCACTTAATCCAACAGTTTTAAATTTAAGTTGATTATACCTCTGTATTCTAAGACTTCTAATTTTACCATAATTAAGGCCATTTCACACACAATACTGCCACAATGCATATTGTATAACAAGAGCAAAATACGCATAATTAGCTTTTTTTCATACATGACATCAATGTTAATGCATCATTATACTGAGAAAATCATACATAATGATATGAAAAAGAGAAAAGCAGTTGTACAAAGGTTCATATTTGTCTTAAGGTTCCACTCTGCAGTTTCGTACTTTGCATAGGTTTTCCTCACTGGTTATCCTGGTTATTTAAAAAAAAAGACCTTGCATATTTTAGATAATGTCAAAATAACTCTTAATCTCCTTTATATGTATGTATGATTGATGGGTGTAATTTGGGTTACAGAGTATACAGCATGGCCTTACTTCAGATGTGTACCTCTCAAAAGACTGCTAGCCTCGTGTGGTCATTTTAACTTCCTGGACTTTAAAGATAAAATGAAGAAAAAAAACGAGCCGATAACTTTTTATTTTTATTTTTATATATTTTATAATTAATTCATTGCACTTTCAGAAGTTCGTGTTGTCTAATCTGGTAAAATTCATTTTCCTATTTTAATAACTCCTAAAGTTAGTGTACTTTAGACTAGTTCAAGCTCATTTTCGACTACATGGGAGCAGCCAGTTTGATTAGCTGTCTGCTGTAGATAGTGCAGAGTTTCCATAAATACCACATGCAATGAAATTTCAGTCACAGTACACGAAAGTAGCATAGAGGTATGCCAACATTCTCTCCATTGTGTATGTTGCCAATGCAGACAACTTCACCTTACACCTGTCACTCTGTCAGAAGTACATAATATGTGTTGAGCGGAACCTGAATGGATTGGGTTTCTTTTTTGCGTAGAAATTACAGTCGAACAAAATGTGTGATTTGAATGTAAATTATTGCGCCGATATACATACCAGGCATATTTTTTTATCTCGCAGAAATAGCAGAGGTAGTTCCGAATGAATGAGCGGAAGTTGCATCGGATTTGTTGCTGTTTCTGATAGCAGTAAGAAGCCACAAACTTAGAAATGGCCACAGGAGGTAAGATTGTGTTTTCCACGTTGATTTGCAATTTGTCAAACATAGCATTTGTGCGAGAACTTGCCGGTATGCGAGAAATACCGGTAAGTGTCTAATTTACACTGATGTGTTGCGGACACAACTGCATGCATCAATTGCGCGATTTAATGACTAGGCGATATCATACCCAAAACTGTCCATCAGTATCAGAACAGGTTGTTTTGTTGTTTTTTTAATGGGGGGGGGGGGATGATTTAATGGACTAGTGTATGACATATCACACACACACACACACACCTATGTTTTATCATGTGAAGTATTAACCTCGACCAGATTGCATACCTTGCCGGCTTCCACTGATGCTGGAACACATTCTTGTCGATTGTATCGACTTGCACCCTGTGAGACTAAAGTATTTTGATACCGGCTCCATCAACGACTGTGCTGGTGTGCTGTCAAACCCTATACACACTATACATATACAAACTGGAAACTTGAAACAAATAGTATTTATGCATTTGTAAGATATTTCAATGGAGATTTTTAGCTATTGGTACTCAATTTGTGTTGAAGTCTGCTCTGAATGGCCGCCAGTTTAACTTCTGAGGTTTCTGATATATTCCACTCGTCTCATTCCATTATTTTGCTCACATCTTTGCCGTTTATAGTAGATAGAATTTAGTTGCAGACTACGGGCAGAATATATCATCATGAAACTGTTAAAGCGTCAGTGCCCACGATTTACAGTCAACATACATTGTGCAATATTCATTCACATAAAGACCAAATCTTCATCAAGAGAAAATGCAATGGTTTGTCATAGCAAATCCCCACGCTTTCCACTGCATATTTAAAAAAGGCCTACCTCCCCATCGTCCTCTCCTCCAACCCCCTGACAATGACACAGGGGTCACAATGCACCTGTTACGTTGTATATATAATGCGTCATACAGCTGTGATTGCATATATAAAGTCTAGTTACATAATATTTGAAAGTGTCGTGTAATTTCAGTTTTTGTATACTTAACATTTGAACCCCCCCCCCACCACCACCACCACCAAACAGGGATCCCAAGGGCGGGAGCCAAGAATGACACCCCTCTCACAGATGGTCTCCACGGGGGAAACATAACTTCAAGTTTTGTGAAATCCCACCCAGCGATTTAGGAGATGTGACAGACAGACGGACGGACGGACGGACATACTTTCCATCAAGTTCGTCTGCTTTCCTCTTTAGAATACTAATTTCTACAGCAGGATCTCTTTCATTAAAAAGAAAGCTTTTGTTCTAATTCCTTTTTAAAGAAGTGATTTGAGACGACTATCAAATACAGTAATTAGTAAACAAAGTAGAGGGATAGGTTGTGGGTTGGTTATACACACAAAACTCTTTAGTTGAAAATACCAGGGGAAGTAACTCCTCTAGATTTAGCTTGATACAAACATTTGCCACTTCTCAGTGGCGGAAATGTATACATGCTAGTACAATTTATTGAAACTATGTTGCCCTGCGTTATAGCTAGCAGATTACGAGTCGGAAAAGATAAACAAGTTTTACAATTGAGAAGAGACGGAAAGTCGTCATTCCAAGTTGGTTGAACATACGAAGATGAAGGATGTATATATTCGTATGCTGTGTACATAAAAGTATCTATAATCTTTAAGCAGATACGCAATATACATGTGTTGGCAAGCTAGATAGTCACGTGTCCTATTTTCAGGCCAACAAACCTTGTGTGACTCATGTATACAAATCGACTAGTTTTGGTTGCTACTAGATAGGCCCGACAGCAGGTTATAATGTCTGAATTAACTTGTATATGTGTGTTCACTAGGTCGTTCTGTATGTTGTTTCCACTGAAATTACTGGAATGTGTGCGTAGTGCGTAATCTCGCGTACGGAAGCATGGAAGGGACATTGATATATATATATATATATATATATATATATATATATATATATATATATATATATATATATATATATATATATATCGCGACCACGACATAAAGTCGCGTGGCCACGACATAATATCTCGAGATAGTTTCTCATATCTCGTCGACACGTCATAATATCTCCTGGCTACGATATAATATATTTTGGTCACGAGTGAGAAACAATAAATATTAGGTTTGGTCTTGTGGGTTTAACGCACATGATAGGCGACTATACATGGCTGTCAGTATATTTGGTGGAGGAAGAACCCAGGAAAACCTCGACCCACAGGAAGCTACTGGCAAGCTTTCTCACATACTCACGTTGACCTAACCGGGACTCGAACCCACGCGGACAGAAGTGAGATGTCAGTGCTCTGTAAAGGCGTGCGCCTTGGACCACTCGGACACCTGGGGCCCCTACTATAAATATTAGAGCTGAAAAGAATATCCGAGTTTTCGAATTAGAACACGTTTTGGCAAATATTAGTATTGGAATATTCGTGTGTTTACCCAGCGAGCTTGATTGCATTTTGTAACAGATACAAGTAATGTTAAATGTGAACTATGCAATGTTGATTTAATTAGTTTACAAGGGAGCAACTTAAAACCTGCTAAATCACCTAAAATTTAAAATCCGTCTCACAAGGTAATCATAATATCAGAATTCTGAATAATCACATTGACAGCATCTCTATTTCTATTCATTATAATCTTGAATAGAGAACGGGTAATACGTCAAGTTGGTGAAGAACTTGTGAACTGTTGTCGGACATTTGTTCTGTCAGGAGCTATTGTGATCAATCCCACAAACCATTACCAATCCCCAGCCTGAATCATCTTTGGTCTTGCATTAAAGTTTTGAAGTCATTACACAGCTATGGAATTACCAATCGGTATGAAATCTGGCACTATACTTTTCTTTATTTTTCTTAAAAGTCAATAATGCAGATGTCGGCTTCATTTTACTAACTTGTACATCGGCCAGTTGACATGACTTTGGAACACAATCGTTTAAGTTGTAGCGATCTCGAGTTTTCTGTTACATTAAAGCTTGCTACTGTCTTTTTTTTTTTTTTTCCCCTGTGCATGAGTACAAAGTTGGTATAAAGCCATAGTTATCAGCATATATTTCAATTTTTGCATGGATTATTTCACTTTTTCTTTCCTATGCCTTTTGGAACAATATTTGACTGTTTTTTGGAATATCTCTTCACCTAAGAAATCTAATGGTCTACTTCCAAACTCGGTTGAGGCAGGGAACTAGTTACCAGGTGCCTGGCCCTGGTAGAAGTTACATTATACTGTTTACACAATCCACAAGGCCATTTCACGCCTATTGCAATGTACATTTTTAATAAAAATGATGATGTCAATACACGTGTATGGGTTTCAGTGAAAAGAATTATTGACCAAGTCTGGGCATTAGTTTCTTGTGTCTTATCAAAAAATTCCAATATCCGTTTAGGTCATTTTATAGTCAATCAAGACGTCAGTCCCGTCGGACATGTCATGCATATATTAGTACGACAAATTCCGGAGAACTGCAATCAAGGTATCCAATTTAAATAAAATTAAATTGTCCGTGTGATTTAGATTGCTAACAAATCACTTTCCAGAGAAATGTTTTAGATCGTCCACGCATTTAACTGAACAGGTAATCGAGTTTCCGGCTTATACCGTTCGTCTTCAGTATTAAAGGAACGTTTGTGTTTGTACCGAGTTGGACTATAAACAGGGAAAATAACACATATTCATTCGAGTTTTCGTTTGAATCCTCAAAATTTTTTTAAAAAAATAAGATTACTGCAATTTCATTTAATTTGTTTTAGATAACTTAGTTCACAGTGTATTCAATGCAGCTTGGTTGGGAGTGGGGTTGTCAATAAATACCACGGTAGAAAAAAAAAAAAAAGATGATGGATTTTATACATTTATTAACATCGACGAATATTTGAATCCTATTCGAATACATTCAGTGAATATTCGAACAGGAAAAATTTGGTATTCGTTTCAGCTCTAATAAATATCTTTTGTTCACGACACCCATGGTGTGGTGGCCACAGCATAATTACCTCGTGGCCAAGACATGGCATCACATGGACAAGACATGCAGTGAAGGCACGTGGGAAGATGGCAAAGGGGCGCCGTAGGTAGCTCTTTTTTCTTTTGACAAAGATATTTTCATAGTATTTCACATTCAGCTTATTGTAACCGGGGCAGTTCTTCACATAACTTGGGGGGGGGGGGGGGTGAGGAGAGAGGTCTTCACAAAAGTTGGGGGGGGGGGGGCTGGAGCGGAGGCGGGAGGTTGCCAATTGACATAAAAACTGTTCTCTGTAGCATAGAAGGGGCGCCACTAAACAACATTCTCCACGGACTCTTCGGTAGGGACGCCACTAATCAACATTGCCCCCGAGCGTCTCGAACCCTCGCGCCGCCACTGACGATATGTTATGTTGTGCCCAGGAGACTATTTTTTTTAAACCGTTTATTGCGACTTGTAACCCAAGACTACGAGTGATTTGTTAAGGTGTACAAAGGAATTCAATGCACCACTAGGACCGAAGACTAATCGTGGTACTTTTAGGGTACGAGGTAGGGGATAAATTACGGAAAAAATGTTTTGCTGTAGATTTCTAAAATTGTACAGGCTGAATTTTTCTATGCTTTTCAAAGAGAACAATGGATTGTGATTGTGCATTTTCCGTCAATGCAAATGTGCGTCAGTGCGCACATCAAATTCAAGTTATAAACTTCAAAACCTGGAGTGCTTTGTAAACGTTCACAGTTTAGCTGCCATCCAATACAAACGTGGAATGAACTCCATTTTGAACCATTCCCCCCTCCCTCCTTTCCTGGCCCATTACGAGTTTCGTTCGACTTTTACACACTGTTTGAGATATTTGGATATTTATGTTGGTTCCACCACAATATTAATATTCATTTATCTAAAGCGCGGTGGGAATGGTTAGAGTAAATATTGGACTATACCCACCACACACACAGACGCGCACAAAATACTAGGCCCTAATTCAAAGTAGAACCATATTTACTAATCATCATTTGACATGGATAATATGGGAAATAATACATCGATGAAACTCGACGTAGATACATGTCATTATACAGAAAGAGCACCAAATGCACGTGCACGCCGTGCACCAGTGACATGACCAATATTGTGCACATTACCTCTCACCAATTGTTACAGTTTCTGGCATTCAAGTCCAAGATATATAATATCATTTCACAGTAGCTAAGATTTTCCCCACTCCCCACTATCATGATTACCATTTCTGTGCATATGGTCTCTAACGGCGCTTAGTCCGATGCTCTATAAAAAAAATTATATTATTTTTTTTTTACATTCCACTTGAAAACTGATGTTCTGATACATATACCGGCTGCTTTCTGGCTTGGGATATGCCCGACTTAAATAATAATCTTTTTATAAAGGTTCAGATTTATGTGCTCATTTTGGTCATTACACCATGTTTTTAGCCATGTGTCCTTAAATGAGCACAGCCAAAGCTATACATTATAATTAATTCTAATTGATAGGAGTATCTTGATTACAGTACTGTAATTACCGATAGGTAACAATATTTAATCAACTGCCACTTGAAGAATCCATCTTTTTTTTAAAGTTTCCAAAACTTTACTACAATATGACGAAGTCGAAAAGATTTCACGTTCAGTTTTGAGTTAACCTCTTAGACATGTACAGTAGTTGTAAAGTTACTCACCCGTAACATCAGTGACCACTACTATCTGAATACATAACCACAATGATGTGAGACATTTTGTGCATGTGCTCTATGTACATTTATAGAAGTTGTTTCAAAAATATCATTTAAATGTTTAGGATAGTCATTTAAATTGCTTGTTCTTGTGCCGTTGATGAAATATTTTACCTAATTACAAAAATGTATTCTAGGTACTCCTATCCGTTAGAATTCTGCTGTGCCCAAATACATGGCTTAATTAACAAAACGGGCACTTTGCTGTGCCCAAATACATGGCTTAATTAACAAAACGGGCACTCTGCTGTGCCCAAATACATGGCTTAATTAACAAAACGGGCACATAAACTTTAACTCTACAAATTATATAAGTTACCCTACTTTAAATTCATGAATTTCATCGGTGTATGTAAGTGGATGGGGCAACAAAGATGGACGCAGCTCCCCATTCAGGCCAGTTTTCCCTTCATGCTATCATACATGTCAAATGACTGGGGGGAAGTGTGGGGAGGGAGGGGATAATTTGTTCCTACCTCATATCTCCGACCTTCCACCACTGTCCTTTGGGGCCTAATCGTCCGATCGTTTGTTGTGTCAGGAGAGATGGTTCAGCAATAATCAGCTTTTTCCCTCTTGGACAACGTATCTCCGTACAAAAAAGGCACAGAACGGAAAAAGCCACCAAAACAGTCAAATACTAGAATACATGTGGAGATGCGTTCTTGTGAGTTTGTGTTGTGCATGTGTATGAACACTTACCATGGTGTGAAGATTTTATCGGCTCTCTGGTAGAAAAAAAGCGAAGGAAAACGCAGTTCTCACGTAGGACTCGATGTGCCTCGAGTGAGACTTGTTCTGTAAACTGTTTCTACGCGACCTGGATATTATATCAGCTTACATATATATATTGGCACTTGTAGTTAGAATCACGTGGGAAGAGTTGTCCGGGGTCATAGTCTCGGAGCAGCATCGTTTACAAATACTTAACTCGGTTGGAGATATCCTTTTAGAAACAATACTTTCAGGTTCTAGAAAATATTTGTGACGACATCTACTTTTGTAGTGAATGTAATTAAATTACGGTTTTTCGTTATGAACTGATCTTAATTGAATCAATCAGGATGTCATCAAGTGCGGAAAAGCGAGAAAACAAAGAAAAAAAAAAAAAACAGTCCACATACAAATTAAAATTAAAAAACAACAACAAAAAACCCAACAATAACAACAAGAACAACAAAAACTCAATTTTATGTGAAGTAATACTAGCATAAATCCAAAAATGGATTACATTACAAACAAGTTTAAAGTTAGTTGCAGAACCAGACAAAAGCACAAGAACAAAATAAAAAAGTAAAAAAAATATTTCACTCCTATGGAAAGTGCAGACCAAATATATGTGTAGTTACTATGCGATGCATTATGATATATTTGGAACTCCAGATACTGGAACATCTTGAGACATCTTCCTCTTGCAAGTTTAAGATATTCTAGTACCTGTCTGGAAAATATAGAAAACAGAGAAAAACTCTTAAAGTAAATCATATTGCCCCATCTAGCCCCCCTCCCCCGAAAAAGTATAAATACAAATTTTCATAGTTACTTATTTATTAATATATCAATGAGGTTATGAGTTTACTTATTCAGCAATATTTCTCTCAGTTTGTACAGGTTCAAAACTATGGAAAAAATATAGCTTGTTAATATATCAATCCGCAGATATATTCGGGATAATCTAATTTATTCCTTTCATGCGGGACACTTTTCATGCATTCAGTAAGTAACAGCGACTTTTTTACATCAAACTATTTGGTGAATAGGACCTTTTGTGGGTGTGTTTTTCAATAAATCATTGATTAGTCAGAAATTCATTCCTGCTCCTTACAAAGAGCGAAACTGTAAATTAAATACCCTACATATAGCACAGGTAGAGCAGGGTTATGATTTTTAAGTCTCTTACAATGTACGACCAAACAAATTTTGACAAATAAAATAAATCAATTAATTGTGTGCGTAGTTAGGGAAGAAAAACTGCATTCAAAGGAAATTAATCAGGAAATCGTTAGAAATAGCACCAAAATAAAATCGAAGTACCTATTGTTTGTATGAATTTTGTTTTCAGTAATTCTTTAACCAGTTTGCAAAATCTCAAATACCAGAGATATTGACTAAAAATAAGCAGTAGGTGAAGAATTCAAAAGGCATCATACATTTTTTGATGTAATTTCGAGCATAAAAAAATCTGCATTACATTAGATTGCACGCCGTGTATCCGGACTATGACGAAAAATCCGTTCGTGAACAGTATCCGGTTGGTGCTATGAAAAAGAGGAAGAAGCTTTTCAAAACAATGACACGGGAGCGAAGAAAAGGACATAGGGTAAAATGAATCAGAGACATACTTTACATTGACGGTTTTCTGTATCAACCCTCAAAGTACAGCCTGCTTGAGAATACGATTTTCATTCCATCTTGGAATGTCCATGGTTTAAAAAGAAAGTTATGTGAGCAGAATTTGTTTAATTTCATACCTGAATATGACATTTAATTTTGAGTGAAACCTGGGTCAGCCCCACTGATAAATATGCTTTAAATATAAACGGTTTTGCGAGTGATCACATATATGATAATAAATGACAAATAGAGTAGGGGAATATTTAGAGGGGGGGGGGGGGGTCGGTTTATTAAAAATCATTGTTGCATAGTAAAGTGTTCATTGTCGAAAAATCAAAGTATGGTTATTTGTGGCTAAAGCTGGATATATATGTGTATATATATATATATATATATATATATATATATATATATATATATATATATATATATATATATATATATATATATATATATATATATGTGTGTGTGTGTGTGTGTGTGTGTGTGTGTTTTCTATTTCCGAAAGATTCCACTGTATGATGATATTGATCAATTGGAATTATTGGAAAATTGTATTGTGAAATATGACCGATTGGGTAAGGTATTTCAATGCTAGAACTGTAAATTTAATGAACCCCTGAAACAGACAAGAACCTGATTACTGATATTTGTCCTGTTGTGCATCTTCCTAATTGAGTAAACATAGATCATGTGCTGGATAAATGGCCTCAAAGGGTACTCAGCCTATGTAATAAAGTCACGGGATTGATTTTGGCAAATGAGCGGTTGGGCTCTGATAATGGAATATGCCAATACACCTTCTGCTCCACGAATGGGCGGAGTGTGGTGGATTATTTCCTTTTATTATATCAAGATTTCATGTATATAGAAGAGTTTGGTGTCCTGTCCTTCAGTGAATTTTCTGGTCATGCACCATTGCATTTAAATATAAAATCGGTAAAAAATAAGAGACCGTAATACTTTAGTGCTGGAATTTCGACTAACAGTGATAATAAATTCAGTGAGAAACAAATATGGGGTCATTAGAAAAAGGGCTCATTGGAATTATGTTTGTCTGATAGATATGAAGTTGTGCGTCACCTAACTTTACATATCGGTAGTGCAGAAAACCCTGACGAATTAAAGGATATTGTTGACAGTTTATCTAATATTATTTTGGAATGTACACATCCATTGTTTGGAATGACATTATCTTCATAATCTCGTCATAACAAGTGGAAAAATTATGTTTAGCTTGATGAAAGTTATCAGAAAGCAAGAATTGAATTTTATGTACATATAAACGAGTATCTTCGAAACAAGACTTTAACATTTTGTAATAAATACATTAAAGCAAGATCAAGCTATAATAAATCTAAGAAGATTGCGAAAAATAAGTATAAGATTAATGAAGGTGTCAAATTAATCAAGATGGCTAAATCTAATCCTAGAGGCTTTTGGAGAGGGATTAATAAATACTATAAAAAAAGCAAGTCTTCTAGTGAATTATGCGCAAATTTCTTTTTTGAGCATTTTAAAAATATTTATGGTTCCCATGAATTAATAATCGACAATTGACAAGATGATGAGCCAGTCTATATAGATGGTGAAGTAATCGACAATTGACAAGATGATGAGCCAGTCTAGATCGATGGTGAAGTAATCGACAATTGACAAGATGATGAGCCAGTCTAGATAGATGGTGACGTAATCGACAATTGACAAGATGATGAGCCAGTCTAGATAGATGGTGAAGTAATCGACAATTGACAAGATGATGAGCCAGTCTAGATAACTGGTGAAATACTCGATGAGCCAGTCTAGATAGATTGTGAAATACTCGATGAGCCAGTCTAGATAGATTGTGAAATACTCGATTGAGACCTATATATAGATATTTCACCAGATGAAATATAAAGGCTGTTAAATCATTGAAAAGAAATATACTGTCCAAAATGATTGTTAACTCTCTTAATGTTATTATTAATTTTCTTGTAGAACTTTTTAATGCTATTTTTTTCGAAGTGGTCATTACTAGGGGTGAAACGATACACCTCTGCCACGCATTGATACGGTTCTCGATACACAGCCTACGATATGATACATTATCGATACACATATCAACTTGATGGTCTTTTCATCTTTAGAATGTCTGTCAAATGGTAGGGTGGTGCCATTTTTTTGCGTTGACATATTGGGTGTATTTCAAGTATGCAGATTACAAACAAACATAGACTTATCATCTGTTCATAATGCAGTTCATCCATGATAAGATTTTTTTAAAAAAATACTTCTAAACAGACTAGCTGTTAGTGATTTGTATTCACCCTTTTAGGCCATTTCAGGCTGCTCCATTCGATCATATGCATGACTCATCCTGGTCACCACGCCCTTTGTTTTACATTGAATGAATACTTTTTAAAAACATCTTATTGCCAGTTTCATGTCTTCACTTAAATTTTGAAGAGATTACGGTGTTATCTTCAAAACAGAAGAAACAGTGCAATTTCCTTGTGCAAGGAAATTCTTATTTAGAACAAACCCGAGTGTGGAAGCGGAGATAACTACTAGCCAAATCCTTCACATTGTACTTCCTGCAGATGCAAATCAACTGCCGCGGCCACAAACATTTATTTCTGTCAGTGAAAAAGGAAATTATTGACAACACCCACACCCTATCTACAAATTGACGAGGTGGCTATAAATAGTGCGGTTTGGAATCTGCCCCCTTGCCGATTCTGTGCAATTTTTTTTTTTTATTCCATCGGCAGGTACGGTCACTGATTACATATATCAACGAAAAAGGAGATATTCCAAAGTTATTCCCCATGTACGATTTAAGTACTTTACACATATCATTTAATAGTCACTTTTGTGTGAAGTTTCTATGTTGCTTTGTTTCTATTTGGATAGAGTTTGGATGCCAATATTTCCGGTATGTCACGCAGTGAACACGCTACAGTTAGTTATGATTGGTGGTTATTGTTTTACCCGGGACTTGAACAAACAATAACAACTAATCAGAATTGCATGTAAAACTCCGTGACACACCGGATGTGTAGCCTTCAATTCGATCCAAGTAGACAAGATGAGACGCAACAGATAAATTTCACGTAAAAGTGGTTATTAAATGATCAGTAAAGTACTTAAATCATACATAGGGAAGAAATCTGCAATGTCTTCTTTCCGTTGATGTATGTTATCAGTGGCTGAAGATGCAGACGAGATAAACTGATTAGCATGGAATTCGGGCAGGAGAAGGGGGCAGATTTCGAACCACATGAGTTAGTAACCTTGTGTTAATTTGTAGAAGGCGAGTGGGTGTTGTCAATTGCTTTTATTTTTTACTGACAGAAATGAGTGTATGTACTTGATATGGCTATCTCAGATGAAATCTCAATTTAAAGAATGAAAAGGCAAATGACTAATAATTATTCACGACTGCTGAAGATTAAAGTAACTTGCATAGAGTAAGTATCGTTTTGTATCGATTCTTCCCCTCTTGTATCGATATGGTTATCGATATAGAAAAAGTATCGATACATCGATATATCGTTTCAAACCTAGTCATTACCCAGATTTATGGAGTAAAGAAGTTATAGTACCTATTTATAAGAAAGGTAATACTGATGAAGTTAATGACGACAGAGATATTACACTTATTAGTATATTAGCAAAAATTTATTCCAATATATGGAATGAAAGCTTATATAAATGGGCTACCAAGTATGAAAATAATATATGAAAACCAATATGGTTTCCAGTAGAAAATGTTTACTGGTGATTGCATATATATCCTCAACGCAATTATTTCCAAGGTGTTGAGTTCTGGTAAAATAATTATAGTGTGCATTCATCGATTATGAGAAAGCAGGCTTTACGTGCTAATTGTAATTCTGTAAAATCTTACGTAAGATATAATACAAGTTTTTTTCAGATTTTTTTACTCACAATATGGCTTGAAACAAGGAGAGCTGCTTTCACCAATCTTGTTTGCATCTTTTATAGACGATATTGTTGCTAACATACAGCATAATGTAAATGTAGATGATATTTTCTCTCTAGATGATTTGTCCCTATTTTTTTCATTATATGCAGACGATGCAGTAATTTTTGCAAAAACTGAACAGCCATTACAAACCATGCTGAATAATTTGGAATCATATACCCGTTCTAGGAATCTTAAGGTTAACACTAGCAAAACAACAATTATGGTATTTAAAAGAGGCAAAAAGACAAATCCGTCAATATATTACAATGGCGAATTATTAGAAATATACATTCATTTAAGTACCAAGGTTTGCATTTGTTCAAAAATGGTTCATGGCTACGAACGACAAAATACCTAAGTGTTCAGGGGAATGTAGCTCTCTTTAATTTACACAAATTATTTGATTACACTGTTCTACCTGTAAGGAAAAAATGTAAACTTTTTATAAACTCGTTGGATCTGTGCTTAATTATGGGATCAGTATTATGGACAGTGGGGCGCGAGGGGGTAGGAGTTGGGGGTTGGAGGGAGAAATTGCTCTTGGGCGCCAGGTGAAGGGGAGACGTAGGGATATATTTTTTATTTTTTTTGCATCTGAAATTTTCATAGTGTTTCACCTTCACCTTAGTGTAACCAGGCCCGTAGAGGGGGAGGGTGGGGGGCGGGAGGGGAGGGGGCATTTTCCCAGGGGCCTGGCGATTTTTAGGAGCCCGCCGTCAACTCAGTTATAAAAATAAATTAATCTCTGCAGTAAATATTAAAATGTGTTCGTTGCAAGAGTCTAAGTTATGGTAGATTACTGCAGGTTTTATATGCAAAACTGTACACGGGTTTTTATATACAAAACATTAAATCAGTTTTGGGGGCCATGACTGTTCTGCCCAGGGGCCTGGGATTTCTGTTGGCGGGCCTGAGTGTTACGGGGGCGATTCTTCACAAAACTTGCATGGGGAGGGGGGGGGGAGATTGCCAATTGACATAAAAACTGTTCTCGGTAGCGAAGTAGGGGCGCCACTAAAGAACATTGCCCCCGGGCGCCTCGGCAGGGGCACCACTGAAGAATATTGCCCACGGGCGCCTCGAACTCTCGCACTGCCACTGGATATAGGGCTTCCACACAGGAAACGGTGTTGAACAAATTCATACAAAATGTTTCAGACGATGATAAGGAGTGAAAAAATCTACTAATTTGAATGTTCCCTATGATGAGCTGAGGAGCTACCCTTTGTCGCAAATGAGAAAAATACGCCTATTACAATTTTCTACTCGATTATTGGTAAAAAGAGATAGTTTGATTTTTAGAACTTATACTATGTTAAAAAGCGACGCTGATAACGGTAACTCTTATAATGGGGAAAAAATTGGGCATTTCAAGTAAAATCTCTGTTAGATGATCTGGGATTTTCGTATTTTGATTCCAGTCAGTGAAATAAAAGATATAGTTTTAGATCAGTATAAGCAAAAATGAATATCCTCTGTGAGGTCATCAAGCAAGCTAGAGTATTATTCCTTCTATAAAGAATATTTATCATTTGAAAAGGACTTGGATGTGATAAATGAAGCTCGTTTGAAAAGGACTTGGATGTGATAAATGAAGCTCGTTGTAAAAGGACTTGGATGTGATAAATGAAGCTCGTTTTAAAAGGACTTGGATGTGATAAATGAAGCTCGTTTTAAAATTGGACTAAGTAGATTTAGGGCAGTATCGCATAACTTGAATATAGAAATGGGTCGCTATGAGGGAATACTATAGAACAGGGGTAGTATAAGAGCTGTCGAGAACGAATATAATTTTTTGCTTGTTTGTCAATTTTATAAGAAATTGAGAAGAAAATATTTACCACAGTATTATTGTTCATCTCCGAATATTGAAAAAGTTAAAGCCATTATGTCTGCAAATTTAAAAGGAATCTTAGTTGCATTGTCTAAATTTTTATACTTTGCGCAACAGAAAAGGTCAGAAAATAGCTAGTATATAAGTAATTATGAACATATTGCATTCTAAGACTAATATAATTATTACATGGTATGTACATTTTATGCTTAACGGTAATACTGATTAAAAACTTCTTCCCAAAAAAATAAAAAATTCCTTAACCATATCAAGCATTTAGTGTTGATAGATTGTTGGTATCGGTGCTTCGTGCAGTAAGAAAAATGATATCTAGAGATCTACTGAAAAACATCGTCTTAGTTTCATCACTGGATTTCCTGGCCCTCCCTCTTTCCAACGTTTGTAATTTTTGCATATATTTTCCAATATTCTCAACTCTCACCGAAGCTAACAATATGCAGACACAAATAATGTTATTACGAACAAAAAGATAATATTTTATCACAATACTATTATATAATTTAGGTTCATACACTTTTTGTTTCATATTACATTACACACAGTATAATAAAACTTAATGACGTCACGACGTCATGTTAGGGGAAACATCAAGTCGGAGGCATCCTAATGTACTTTAAAAGCCAAAGTCACTTCACTTTGTTTTCTTTTCTTTATATGGGAATTTTGTTGTTGTTGCCATGTTATAAATATTATCCTATATCTGTGTTCATTTCATTTATGAAACTCCTCGAAAAATTTCAATACTTTTTGCTCACCAATGTTTCCAAAAGATATAACTTTGCTGACTCGTTTAATAAATTTCATTTGAAATGAGCACTCGTGAAAGATTCTCCATATCCGTCCCGTTTCCTCGAATTCATCACGAAAATTCTGTTCTTCTCTTTATGGCATTTATACTGTACTTACTTATGTACCATTTTGATGTTCCTTTCAGCCTCCATGAATTCATCCTTAATACCCGCTATCAGGTACAAATTCGATAAGCTCACGAAGAAATATCAACTCTCTTGCAAATTCTTTATGTCATTGAAACACCTTGGCATCACCTTTTTGTCGGGGGCCCCGGGTGGCCGAGTGGTCTAAGGTGCTCGCCTTTACAGATCACTGACATCTCACCTCTGCATGCGTGGGTTCGAGGCTCGGCCAACGTGGGTATGCGAGAAAGCTTCCCAGTAGCTTCCCGTGGATCGGTGGTTCTTCCAGGGGACGTGGTCTTTAATTGTGAAACTGGCAAAAATGGTTTAATAAAAGAATTTTTACCGTGCACTATTTACAAAGCGTCAAATTTAGATACTCAGTTCGCTACGTGTAAATGGGTCACATCAGCCTAATGTTTACATTTTATTAATATCTTGTATGTGAGTACATGAAAACTGACTTGAAACTAAATTAAAAATGTCAGTAACTCATTTTCTGGACAAGTGATGTCATAACCCGCTTGGTCATTAACATTAGTCATATACCTGTTAGTTAGCTCGTTTATGGTCAATACGACTGGATTTGACAATCCGTTCTAACAATTCTAATTTTCAAATCTCGTCCTGATTTTAAAAATCTGAATATTTCACATACTTCAAGGAACATTGGAAGCCTTTATCCCCTCCTGTACAGTCACTCTGTACATATTTATCCTGGGCGATCTTAAACGCATAGTTTCACTGGTCACACAGCAGCGATCTGCACGAGATTCTCATGCAATTTATAACACAGAGATTCTCAACTGACCGCAGGATCAAACGATCTCGGTAACATCACGTAGAGGTGCGTGATTAAGCGAGGACACAATGGGAGCAACCATATTTCGAGTCTGCCACAATTAAACGGTCCGTATATTGCGTCTCAAACTGCGGTTTGATCTTATTAGTATGTGATATCTCTTGGATATATCATCGATGCGGTTTGATCTTATTAGTATGTGATATCTCTTGGATATATCATCGATGCGGTTTGATCTTATTAGTATGTGATATTCTTGGATATATCATCGATGCGGTTTGATCTTATTAGTATATGATATCTCTTGGATATATCATCGATGCGGTTTGATCTTATTAGTATGTGATATCTCTTGGATATATTATCGATGCGGTTTGATCTTATTAATATGTGATATTTCTTGGATATATCATCGATGTGGTTTGATCTTATTAATATGTGATATCTCTTTGATTAACACAGAAATAAAAATGGTATTATTATTTGTATGTTTTCTGTTACATTTTGTGAGAAAACGATTTCATTATGCGAGTCCAGTGATCTGGTGTGACATCGACAGTAAAATAGTAAAATAGTGGGGTAATATCTCCGTTGCCTCCATTTTATGTATTTCTTAATTTTATATTCAATATAATCATATTAAGTATCATTTACATGCTAAATACAACTTCTTTAAACTGCACAAGATTTTATAAAGCTAATTTAAATTTAAGGCCCTTGTCCAGGTTCTAAACATCAGCATAAAACTCTTTCTTTGAAAACACTTGAGCCCCTTTCCCGTCGCAACTGTCAAAAACATAACAATTGACCTTACGCGAGATGAAAGATCGATCCGCCTACCGAATCACGTGACATGACGACCTGTTAACCACCGACAAACATTTAGTATTTGACAAAGAAATTTGTTTCAATTTCAGTTATAGGTTTATTAAAAATGATTCTTATTATTCTTAATAATGTAAAATTACCGAGTTGCGTAAATTATACTGCAGTAGACAATATTTATATTTGAATTTCAAGTTCGTATTGTACTAATCTTTGTGTTTTATTCAGTAACTCATTAAATTCAATTTTAGAGCGGTTTGAAAACATATTCAGAAGATGTTTCTGTATTTAATATACAATCATATCTTTATTAATTTTATCTGACTTATGGTTAGGTTGCCTTAGAGTTAATGAATTAAAAATATATAGCAAAAGCGTAAATAGTTATTGTTTAGAAGTGTGCTGTTGTTCAGATAAATTTTAAAATTCTACTCTGTTCATGAGATGGAATTTTGATCAGTGATATATGTTGATGTAAACATGAAACTACATGCTTAACATACGAGAAGATAAATATATGAAACCATTGTGTTTCGTATTTCTTTATGATTAATTACAATTTTCATCCCCCACCCCTCTTTCAGCTCAGTGACTGAAAGTAAAGAGTCACCCAAGTGTCTGCAAGATCGAGAGGTTAATGCATTTTTTTCTTCTTTTGTGTGTGTGTGTGGGGTGGGGTGGGGGGACAAACCAACATTAAAATGTAAATGTTCAACCTTTACAATGATGCAATCTTGGGTCCAGTGGGTACTATTGTTACGACTCTATGGTCTAAGAAAAATGTAACAGAAAGAAAGTGAAACCAACAAATCAAGTAAAAAATCAACAAGCAATTTATTACTAGATAATTAAAATGAAAAATCAAAAAGTCACTTACAGTAATGTGTTTTGAAATCCTAATAATCCAATAAGAATGATTGTTCTAATCACAAGTCCTAAATATAGAATGTTCCGAATTCACGGCTGTGTCCTTGAATGTTATGATGTGCTAATGGTCTCCAAGTCCTGATGTACTAGAAATCTTAATGTGCTGATGTCAAAATGAAGTATTCCAAAATCTCTGAATAAGTTCAGTTAAATTCCAAAATCATTAATTAAAAATCCAAAATCCAAAAGTTTATGAGCACTGTTATAATCCAATGAATATTTAAAATAATTCCTCTCTTAGAATTTGGAATGAATTTTCACAACTGTAATAGCTCTTTACAAGACTGATGGTAATGTCGAAACTGAATAAATGTCCACCAAACATGGTATATATAAAGATTGGTCACATGACAGAATGTTCTAGAATATGAGTCATCTTAATGGAATTTTTACTTGTAAACAAAAATCAACCTTGACCTTCAAATTGAGAAAACATATTGATCAAAACAACCTCATTCAAGGACACTAGTTAAACATGTTTTTCCTGATAAACATTAAGATTTAAGCAAATATTAAAGTGAAGAAACATTTATAATTTCCTAAAATATTTATAATATTATATAAACATCATACATAACAACTATAAAAACAAGAAAACAAAAAATGAAAGAAAAAAACCCCACACATCCACACAACAAAGCCCGAGGTTAGGGGGTTCTCCACCCATATTTTAGACATGTACATTTGTACATATTTTTTCAATTTCTTTTTTCTTCTTCTTATTTTTTTTTTTTTCCCCTTCTTCAAATTATGGACGTGACATGCTTTTCTACATACTTTTGTGCAAACAAACACGTGGTAATTGCTATCAGTTGTGTCCATGTTCAGCTGATCAGCTTGTCGGAGGAAAATGGCGAATATAAACAATGCCTGGAGGTGTGTCTAAATAAATTCGATGATTGGTTAATCGAGTATCATGATTGACAAGTGGCGATAGGTCAATTGCTATATTCTCTGCATTTATTCATCTTCCAGGCTGCCATATTGCATCCGAAGTGGACGTGTTGCGAGTCTCTGTGTTAAAGATGTCTCTTATGCAAGGTGGTCTAGATAGTATTCGGAGTTGCCTCGGCTATTTCTGCGAGACGAAAATATGCCTCAGATGCATGTCGGTGCAGTAATTTACAGAAGAATCATACCTTTTGTTCGCCGGAAACTTCTCCTAAAAAAAAAAAACAGGAAAAAAAAAAAAAAAAAAAAAAAAAAAAAACAACAACAACAATCTGTTGGGACCATCTTGGCTATTTCTACGATTGGTTAAACTGTATGATTGACCTAGGGGTTAACGAATGAAAAAAATAGTTGGATCATTCGTAACTTCTGGGTGAATCCTTGTTTTATAAATAGCCGAAGTGATCCGAATGGCAGCCATCGACATTCATTCAGGTATTATCCATAGGAGTGGTCGAAGTTGCGAATGCCTGGATGGGTCTTAGTGAGTGTAACAGAAATGTGTGCCACCTTTTGACATCGATTTTCTACCTTGGTTGTGATAAAATGACGTTCAACCAGACCTCTCGCGTGGCTCTTTGGCGGAGATCTCACAGGGCAACGCAGGAGGTCTGGTCGAACGACACTAAACAAAGTCTAATATAGCCTTATTCTTGGTTATGAAAAGTTATATGACCGCGAACAGGTCACAATTGATACTGTGAAATGCTGCATTAGTCATGTTACCTTTGTTTGATGATCGATTCTTGATGTAATGAATTCGTTTCAAACGAAGGTCTCATTGTTTCCCGTCGAAAAAGTTAATACAATGTAATTTATCCTCTGATATAGAAAATGACGGTAATTTATTTGCAATAGGCCCAATGGTTTTTCAGCAAGCATATAGCTAACAAGCACACAGTGTTTTACAAACAAGACAATAAACGTATAACATACATCTGAATAGATTTACTGGAATTCCAGAAAGTGTCATACAACTAAGATAATTACAGGACATAATCGAAATGAGTACGAATACCTAAGAACCTTTCCAAATAAGTAGTCGATAGCAGTAGACGAATTGCGATGAAATTATGCTCATATTAAACCTATCTTATAGGTGTTTCAATAATTCTGGGAGAATTTTAATTTTCTACATGGTTCTAAAACTTGAAACATCACGAAAGATTCTCAGTAGGTCTTTGTGTGTAAATGTTGAAAACAAAATTTGAGAGATTCTTCATTCATTCTTTCTATTTTTCGTATACATGTACAACAAATTTCAAGAGATAATTGCAAATTCGGTATAATTTTATTATATCTGAGAGAAAACCGAGATAAAACCTGAACAACTTACATAGTTGAATGACGGGAGAAATCACAAAGAGAAAAAGCTTTAAAAAAAGGAAAAAAATAAGATGAAAATAAGATGAGTTTGGTCACGGCTGCGATCTGTTCAATAATTTAAATAAATTTACTTTTTGAGTTTTTGTACCGATGCTTATCAACAGAAACAGTTCCTATCCGACCCAGTGAGAACAGAGGTTTTGGTTAAAACTTGAGAAGAACCATTAGGAGTGGAGTGGGTGGGGGTGATTTCAGAAATAGGCTTTGAAAACTACAAAATTACAAAGCTCAAACCAACAAGGATTAACATCAATAACTAGACGAAAAAAGATATTTTCATAATTTATCCGCTCATGTATCGACAGAATCAATAGACGGAGAATTTTAACAGCTGTTGAACATCCGCCAGCTTAAAACAGAACTCAAGCCATTGAAAGAAAAACATATTTGATTATTTTTGGTTTCTTTTAATCAATTTAAGTGCCCTAGCTGTATGTTCGCAATAGGGTCAACCATCATAAGCTACACTCTTCCCCTGCATGTAAATGGATAATTGCCTATCACCAACTGAATAATAGACCTTGCATGTAAATGGATAATTGCCTATCAGCAACTGAATAATAGACTTTGGATGTAAATGGATAATTGCCTATTACCAACTGAATAACAGAATTTGCATGTAAATGGATAATTGCCTATTACCAACTGAATAATAGAATTTGCATGTAAATGGATAATTGCCTATCAGCAATAATAGACCTTGCATGTAAATGGATAATTGCCTATCACCAACTGAATAATAGACTTTGCATGTAAATGGATAATTGCCTATCACCAACTGAATAATAGACTTTGCATGTAAATGGATAATTGCCTATCACCAACTGAATAATAGACCTTGTATGTAAATGGATAAGTGCCTATTACCAACTGAATAATAGGCACGTGAGTCTATGATCAGAACTAAATTTTTGCTTCTTAATGTGGAGCAATATATTTCACTTTAATTAAATATGGATGTGAATTCCATATCTATTTATAAGTGTTCTGACAGTGACTTTTAGCTTAAATCAACTCTAGAGTTAATGTAAATAACTTTGTTTCTACTGCGAGTTTAATTCATTTGATTTTTGATTGGATTAAAAATAGGCATCGTGGAAAAGCCACGGGCAAATATCCGCTATGCCCAACTGAGCGTAGCGGATTTTCGCCCGTGGCTTGCGACGATGATTAATAGACTAAGGGCTCTTATTTGCATCAGAGTGATATTTTCATTATCGTTCTCATAAAGGAGTATGTCGTCATACTACATATGTAAACCAGAAGAAAAAGAGTGTATTGATGAGAAGGAGAAGGATGTAAAAAAAGATACTTTATTGGGCCTAGAGAGTCTACACTTTATAATAATAAATTTTCTCACAGCTAAACTTAATATGATTATTTGCGTGGACACCTCCAGACCTCTATCTATGGAAAACTGGGAGGCCTATGAGGTGACCTCCACCCCCTTTGTCCAAAAATCAGCGAGTTTTTATATATGTCTGTTACCAACCCCCAAACCCACAATGCATTTTTGTGGGTATTAAAAAAATGTATGTAGAAAGTGATATTACACATTCTATGTATATATGATCATGGGCAATGTAATACAATATGAAAGTGATATTACACATACTATGTATATATGATCATGGGCAATGCAATACAATATGAAAGTGATATTACACATACTATGTATATATGATCATGGACAATGCAATACAATATGAAAGTGATATTACACACACTATGTATATATGATCATGGGTAATGCAGTACAATATGAAAGTGATATTACACACACTATGTATATATGATCATGGGTAATGCAGTACAATATGAAAGTGATATTACACATACTATGTATATATGGTCAATGGCAATGCAATACAATATGAAAGTGATATTACACATACTATGTATATATGGTCATGGGCAATGCAATACAATATTAAAGTGATATTACACATACTATGTATATATGGTCATGGGCAATGCAATACAATATGAAAGTGATATTACACATATTATGTATATATGATCATGGACAATGCAATACAATATGAAAGGGATATTACACATACTATGTATATATGATCATGGGCAATGCAATAAAATATTAAAGTGATATTACACATACTATGTATATATGATCATGGACAATGCAATACAATATGAAAGTGATATTACACATACTATGTGTATATATATGATCATGGGCAATGCAATACAATATTAAAGAAGTTAAGAGGTAGCACACATACCTAAAATTTAAATGACGTTAATCTTCCTACAGGGGGTGTAAAATAGACCCAATGCGTCCTCTTGTATGTTGTAAGAGTCGACCAATGGAGGGAAGAGCAGCGGTGGCTCAGTGGTTAGCGTGCTAGACTCGTGGCTGAAAGGGTGAGGGTTCGAATCCTACCATTAGATAAGCCCTTATCGGCTGCCATGGTGTTTGCTTAGGCAGGGTAATTAGTTCCTATTGCTTCGGAACTAATTAACTTAATTGTGCTGCTGTTCCGTAAAAATCGAACCGAACCAAACCAAACCAAAATTTAGCACATAGAATACAGAGCATAATTGTCAGCAAACACGACAGAGAACGTTTTCATTAGCTTTAGAACATAATACTGTCTTGTTTGGTCATGAAATTGAATAGCTATTGTTTTACGTTTTTAATATTCGATATAAATTTCAATTCAGGAGATAAATCATTCCAAAGTCTACTTGTAGTATACTCGAAGGACTTTAAACTTAAACGTTTGACAGAAGATATCACATAGTTATATGTCTAGTTGCTAAAACGGGTAAAATATAAATGACTGTTTCTAAAAATAACAGTTAGAGACATATACGATGGAGCTGTACCATTGGCAATTCGATAAACATGGATTAGTTTTATTTGATATATACATTATAATACGCATTTAACCGAATTACCTAACTCTGAAGGAGAGATCATAAGAAGGTGAGAGTGCAATCGGAACTTAGCTCGATGATATCTGTCAAGTCGAGAAATAACCTCGGATGTAGTTGTAGGAATACACATATATAAAATTTGGTGATTCGCCTCCGTCGGAGTGGACCGCATATGTTACAACAGAAAGTCCATTAATAACTTTGTCCCCTTCCGCCGCCATATTGTGACTTGAAAATAAAAGTAGTTCTGAATATCTCTGAAAAGAGGAAATAAAGATTGATGATGATGATGAGTAGTCAATGGCAGTGAATTACATCCGAGGTTTCTTTCTCAACTTGACGTAAAAGGCCGAGGATGTTCCGATTGATCGGGTGAGAGTGATCTCATATTGACTGTTACTGCTCATCAAATAGAGCATGTTTAATGTTACGTTATTCTTTATTCAAAAAAGTTTTTTCAGTTACCTGCGAAGCGGATCCAGCCGTTAAGCGGGGATCATCTAGTATTCTATATTAAATTGGCAGCCAATGGATTTGAGTGAAGTAATTAGTGCCAATATGCGATCTTAGTTCTAAATCAAGAACAAATCTAATAACGTTTTTGGGAGTAATTTACAGGCTATATTTAAGTTCATGTGATAGACCTGAGTATAAGAAAGAACACGCATAATCAAAACGGCACTTACTAATTATTGCCAATAACATTTTTGTTTGTATTACTAGTTAATTATATTCCCTTTCTTAGAAGTAATTTAGGTCATGCGTTCGACTTTTGTACAAGAGACATTCCCATTAGGTCCCCAGTTAACAAAACTCTCTCGAAGGGACTGACGCTCAACTGTCCAAAAAGAATTTCCAGGAATTCAAGATAAGACCGTTTCTTCTTTTTAACTGCTGAGTGTTGAAACCATCTCTGATATTCTTGAGCAATAAGATTTTCAAATTAGCCGCTGTGTCAGCCATATTAGAAGTAAGATCGGCACCATTTTCATTTAGGGCAAACTAGGCACCATTATAAGACATTTGGTGAAACCCCATGTAAATATGACCATCCATTCATGTGAATTAGTGACAAGATTTTCAATATGTTCATTGTGGCAACAATACTGCATGTCTGCGCGGCACCATTTTCATTTAGGACCAACTAGATATCATAATAAGTATTTTGTGAAAACCCTATTTTGATATGATCATCAGTTCTGGAGGAGTAATGATAACAAGATTTTCAAGATGGCCGCCATTGTAGCCATACTGATCGACATAATTTTCATTCAGGACCAACTAGACACCATAAGATGTCATCTGGTGAAAACCCCAAGTCGATAAGACTTTCCATTTAGGAGGAGCAGCGACAAGAAAAGTTTCAAGATGGCTGCCATGGCGGCCATATTTTAGGTCAGATCGGCTCCATTTTCATCAGGACCAACTAGATATCACAATTAGTCTTTTGGTGAAAACCCCATGTCGATCTAACCTTCCTTTTAGGAGTAGCAATAACAAGATATTCAAGATGGCCACTGTGGTGAGCATATTGGATATCGAGCAGCAGCATTTTCATTACGACCAACTATACATGATAAGAAGTCTTCTGGTGAAAACCCAATGTCAGTATGACTTTCCATCCAAGAGAAGTAGCGAAAGGATTTCCAAAATGGCTGCTATGGCGGTCAGGATGGATATCAGATCTTGTCAGGGAGCATGTGAAGTCCAGTGGGAATTTTTTGATGAAAGCACGTCACTAGTCTAGCTGTCTTAAGGGGACCCCAAATAACAATTTTAAAAAAACTGCAGTCTTGAAATTTGCTCTGGTGTTGGCTGTGAATTATTGAAAAAAATAGACCCAAAATATCGACCTGAAGCTATTTCGGTCAAAGAGATAAACACAGTTGTTAGTGTATAAAGTGGACCATTTATACCTTGAATATATCAGTACGTATGCAGAATGAAAATACAGCAATCAATGTGACTACAGGCATTGGCTATGAGTTCATAGCATGAGTTTATGAAAAACAAAATTGTGATTTTCATGTAAAACAATGATCGAGTTCTTACGACTTATCAACATGTTAACCTGAGCTAAGGAAATGGAACAATCTGGTAAGAAATCATTCTAAGTACTGCTATCACTCATCATATAAACTTTGTGTATTGGTTACTTTAAATGTTGACATTTATAGACGGATCTACACCTAAGTCTTTGTTGATAGATGTTACAATGGTATAGGGAAACGTAGATTTACTGCGGGTTTAATATTTATGAGTGTACTGCTACCACACAAGCTATTTACTCATTTACCAGTCAACCAGATAGTTCATAGGAACATTTCATCATCTTCTCCCTCCTCCAACTCCTCTTCGTGCACTGGGTTCACTTGCTTCGTGTTGTCACAACCCTCCGCAATGCCAGAACAGTCACAGATGTCAGTGCAGCTGAATTCTGCTTTTCGACAGGTGCACCTTGCTGCTTGGTATCTCGTCTAGGTACAGCCACACTTCACCAAGTGGAGTCTATACTTGGGTGCTGGAATTTGCATGGTCATGACTGGAACCCAATATTCCCCTTCTAATTTCCAGCCATATTCTTGTGATCTCAGGGTTTGCCGTGGTGTCATTGTTTCAGATAATAGCCAGGTAGTGAACCTGCAGAACTGCATAATGTTATGCATCTTGTGTAGGTGGTAACCTTTACAACTGTGCCTGCTTCCTTGTAAACAGCCACCACCTCAACTTCTCCTTTGAGATCTGAATTTACAAAGATGAGGTGCTCGAAATGTGTTATCGGTAGGCACCGAGGTTGTGCTCAGGCTTGCAGGTGTAGTTTTGCTTTCATCACTAGTCCCTTTTCGGCAAAACTGCCTATATGGTCGTGCCGACTATATAGGCAGTTTTGCCGGAAAGAGACTAGTGATGGTGCCCACTGATGACATGGAATCCTGGCAAGGTGGTAGCCTTGCTAGGTCCAATGGCTTCACAGATGGATCTCAGTGGTATGACGCGGCGCCTCCGACCAGTTCTGGTTAAAAAGTTGGTGTCCTTGCATAATTCTGGATACCGCCGGATAAAAAGCACACAAACGTCGGTATCTGGCGAGTGAATGATGATGCTGGAAGCATTACAGGCTGTTGCATCAGCGGCATGTAGCAGCACCTTTGTATCGGCTGCTTCTTGATCACTTTGAAGGTGTCTTATATCCCTGTGAGTTACTCTGCACCGAGACCCCCATGCCACCACCATGTACTTCCCATTGGCATGTGCTCTCTTCAACAAGCTTAATTGCAGCATCTATTGTGCTCCTCAGAGTTACACGTTTTGCTTCATTCACACGTTTGGGTTTGTGAAATTCGACATCAGGTATTTCAGTTTGTATGAGCTGTTTCAGTTTTTGCGACTGTACTCGTTGTTCACCACATTAATGGCAAATAGGATGCCTATATACGCCTCCTGGAGTACAGACATGCAAACTACATTTCCCTCAAGCAACGTTCCCTCAACCAGACTGATGAATTTAACCTCTGCTGCCCATTCATCAGCTGCACTTGGTTTAGATAGCGATGGGTTCCTTGCTCTGCGACAAACATTTGTGACGTGTATTGGCCAGCACTACTTGTGGTATTTGCTGTCAAATGCATGTGCATCTTCTGGGTTGATGGATGTGCAGAGCTTGACATTGAGCTTCTCGTTTCCACTTTTCTCGATGGCTTCTTCGAGAGAACGACCAGCATTTCTATAGCAATCATAGGTAAGGGATTCTTGTACGATGCTACGTTTTCACAGACGAAGCACAGATCTTTGCTGTAAGAGGTTGACTGAGAGCAAGTGAAGGTTCTGCTACCGGATGAGTGACTGGAAGATGATTTTCGTCTTGTACACTTGGAAGTCATTCGCATTTAATATTTTTATTTGGCTCTACTGCACATTCCTGCATGGACTGGGTTCTGCTAGCACTTTCTGTGCCATGTGGCACGTCAAAATCCTGGAAAGTGACATCGCCAATGCATCTGCTTATCTCAGGATAGTCTTAATCGCCATAGTGATCACGCTCTCTGATGAAGTTCAGTATTTCTCATGGGCACCAGGTATCTCCACGAGCGCATCACCTGTCTCAGTTGGCAGATGATGCAGTGTGAGTAGTTGGTGTCATGCCTTTCCACTTTTGCAGTTGGCACTTGAACTTGAGCAGCTGTCTCCATAACGATAGCAAATAAATCCCATTGTAGCAGAATGTTCGTACAAACAGAATGTTAGTTTCAGCAAGAGAAAAACCAACACCACACCAATCATCTAGTCTATGAGGATCAAGGATCTAGTTTATACTGTTCAGGTTGATTTATGTACTGTTCATGCTGTTTATATTGGATGATGCGTGTACTCACACCATCATAGCGTTCACCTGCAACATTCGAGCTAACATACAGGATTTACAGAGATGTAGCGTGTATATATTGAGTACAGCAGAGTTGACAGTGGATGAAATCTGAAACAAATATAGAGTAAACGGATTAATTTATCATATTAAATTGGTATAAAATAATATGCGAAAATGCACAAATCAAGAGTTTCCTACACTGACTCATCACCATGACCAGAGCAGATTCCATGACTGCCAACGAGTTTTTCATTGTTCTTTGGGGTACCCTTAAGACATTTAGACTAGTTGCTTGCTTTCATCACAAAATTCCCACGGGACTGTATTTTATGGAACATGCTACCTGACTAATCAGCACAGTTCATTTATGATCAACTAGTCACCATAAGAAGCCTTTTGGTGAAACCCCATGCGGATATGACCATCCATTCAGGTGGAGTAGCGATAACAAGATTTTTACGATGGATGCCGTGGTGGCCATGTTAGCGGTCAAATCGGCATCATATTCATCTAGGACTGACTAAATATCATAAGAAGTATTTCAGTGAAACCCCATGTTGATATGACCATCCATTCAAGAGGAGTAGCGATAACAAGATTTTCAAGATGGTTACTTTGGCGACCATACTGGATGTCTGATCTATTTTCATTCAAAACCAACTAGACCTTGGGATGAATGAATACATAAATAAATAAATGTATATATATATATATATATATATATATATATATATATATATATATATATATATATATATATATATATATATATCTGTGTATGTGTGTGTGCGGTCCAAGTAGTTTAGTAGAATTAGCTATAACATAACAAACGTTTGTTAACAGACGACGGACGTCCGACGACAAACGACGGACAGCAGGCCATCCTATAAGCTCTTCTGGTCCATAACCAGTAGAGCTAAAAATTAAATTTTTTTGCAGAGATATCTGCACTATTACATGTAATATTTAAACTACATGTATTTCGTTTTCTTAATATTGTATTGGTTCCAAAGAGGATATATTCAGTTTTGCCTAAATGTGGGATAATATCAATAAGACAACGACTCAGCAGCCCCATCTTTATACTCAGACTCCTCTCATTTGAATCATTATCTCTACCCAAAAAT
Source organism: Margaritifera margaritifera (assembly GCA_029931535.1). Lineage (NCBI taxonomy): Eukaryota > Metazoa > Mollusca > Bivalvia > Unionida > Margaritiferidae > Margaritifera > Margaritifera margaritifera. The sequence goes on from JAQPZY010001173.1 coordinate 523,878, forward strand.
AGAATAGCAGAATCTGCTTCATAAAGAATTAGTTTAGTACCAGCAGATCCTGCCATATCATTAATATATATCATAAAGAACAAAGGACGTGAGATCGATCCTTGGGGAAGCTCACACTAAATATTCATTAGCACAGGAGGAAAATGTACCAAATGCCATCACTGACACGCTCCGCTGACTGCTGTTAATTGAAAGCTATCGTGCAGCAACCAGCCATGGCGCGAGGTTAATCTCGAACGAGAAAGTAATTTCATAAATTTTTCATGCCACTAGCAACAGCAGCTATTTAATAAAGTATAAATAGAGATTATGGTCTAAAACATCAAGAGCTTACCACTGGTATCTCACTGAAGACGCTCCACTTTCACGTGATAGTTTTAGCTGCATCATTTACAAAATGGTAAGTGTTCTTGAAACAGATTCTTCAGTTTCTTAATTCAGTACATTCCAGTAAAGCCTCATGCACACTATTTGAATCAAAATGGTGTAAATGGACAATTTCAGCTCTTCTAAATTAATCAGGATAAAAAGACAAAATGTTTTATGTTAATATTTCTTAAAAATACAACATTTTGTGATTCTTGGGGTGTAGCATACAATTGATCAATTTCGGTAATTTTTTTGACGTAACCTTGTCTTCGTGTTTATAGCACTATTGCATAATTACGTCACTAATGTACACATCGGGGTGGGGTGGGGGTTGGAGTAGGCTAACGGCAACTGCCGTTTACAACAGTGGCTCGATTGTGTTGATTGATGTAAATGAGAATTATATTCAACCAGTGGCGCAGCAACCGCCCAAGCAACCCCAGCAACTGCGGGTGACGTGGGGGTGGGAGAGGGGATCAAGCCCAGTGGGGCCCCAAACTTTTTTGGCGTGAGGGGGCCCCAGAATTAAGTTTTGCGGGGAGAGGTGGGGCAGGATTTCTTGCTACGCCATTGTATTCAACATAATGCCCCAAACTATCTGGATTACAATTTTAGATGCCTTCTTTAAATATCTTTATCCCAATGGGTCCATGTATTTAAATAAAAACTTGCTGTAACTGTTTATCTGGCCCATGCGTTTTGCCTCTACGAAGTCTAAATTTCATAAGTATTTCATTTTTTCTCTCTACTAAAATAAATTTACCATAACAGGATAACATTTAAATATGTTCTGCATCATTATTGAAATATGGTCAAATTTCCAATGACAATACTTTTGAGCAGGAAAATTATGCCACTTTCTACATGGATATCGAGTCAAAGGCTGAGTTTACTTTAACGAGTTTATGCGGCAGATGCATGACAATTTGTGACGACACAAGGACATAGGTGTATTGTTCCATGTTTTATGGAATTATCAATACTAATTAACATAGCGGACACATGGATGAATATTGATGAACCAAAACAGCCAACAGTCTGCATTTCATTGATCTTTTATTTGGAACTGCTGCCCGGAGGACGATGATATATATGTAAAGAGTATTTAAGGAACTATTTGACTTTTTACCTACCCATTTCAGAGAGAATGTATCAGCATCCATATTGGCCAGGCGGGTGTGCAGATGGGCAATGCATGCTGGGAGTTGTACTGCCTGGAACATGGTATCCAGCCCGATGGTCAGATGCCAAGTGACAAAACCTTAGGAGGGGGAGATGACTCATTCAACACCTTTTTTAGTGAGACAGGTTCTGGCAAACATGTGCCACGGGCTGTATTTATCGATTTGGAACCAACTGTCGTTGGTAAGTGCAAGAATGTTCGTTAGGAACAAAAAATAATAATAAAACACGAAAGCCCACTATTTATTACTGGAAATCCAGAGCAGGATTGCTTCAATAAAAGTGTAGCCAAAAATGTGTTTCTTTTAAAAAATTAGGGAAAACAAATAGGCCTTTCCTGTCGAGGGTTACACATTTTAATAATCACAGAAAGTTGATTTGGAGAAGACGCGTCCCTCAAAGCCCCCCCCCTCCGAGACGTGATAAAAATACACATAATAGTGATATTTAAAAAAGAAAAAAAGCAGAAGAAAAAAAAACAAAAACAAAACACACAAACACACACACACACACAAAACATAAAGAAAAAACAGATTAGTCCTTTTACTCCAGGGTATAGATTATCAAATATCTTATTTCATGGGAAAAACTACAGAATAGATACAAAGTCAGGGTTCATTAGCAATAAAAATATTTGCCTTTACAGTAATGACATGTCACAGACCCAAATCCTATGGGTCGGCCCGATAATTTGGACCAGATGTGTGACATCTGAGGAACTCTGTTCAAGCATTACCGTAAATAACTGTAAATTATGACTGGTTACAGTTCTTTAAACTAACACTACCCTATAGCTCCTGCCCTAACGATAACCAATATTTATGTAATAACTTGGAGGCAAAAGTTGCGTATTAATTTGATAGCAACACAGGAAGACTTAAAACTTGACAGATCTGACCACAAATTATATTGTATTATAATTTAAATACAATTGATTCCTACTTTCAATAAGTACATCTGACATGCACCGATAAAGATTCGTGTTCGGTGACATTTGGAATTCCCGGTCCACTCATTTTTTTCGTAACCTATCAAATTACGCGTTGCATTTCGTGTTGTGGAGAGTTATCGTTAAAAACGATATTTTCCGAAAGGCGTTTTTCACATTCATCAATGTGAAAGTTGTAATCTGATTGGTAAATGGAATTGTCAACAGAACATGACCTCGTATCGTTGTCCGTTAGATCTCCGTTATGTCGGAGATTTCTGTTTTAATCAGACTGTATTGTATTATATCGTCAGATTGATGACACAGATTGTATGCCATACTGATATGATCTAAATTATATATAAAGCACGTGCTATGTTTCAACATTAGGAGATGTAAGAGTATTTAGCAGATTTATTACATACCATCCTATTGGTATCTTCGTAGCAAATCTTTATCATTTTTCATTGGTGTCCTCTATTTACTGGGCCATATTTTCGATCATTAGGGCTAAAGGGACAAATATGCGGATTAAATGGCCTCTTCAAAACAAACTCATTTCCCAATTTTGGAAAAAATACATATATATTGTTCAGAGGTTTTCCTTGTATAAATTTTGCATCCTGTTTGGTACTTTCAAAGTACCAATGGTCTTCTTGTAAAAAACAGTGTAACTAAACTCGACTCCGATTAATGTCAATTTTCAATGCAATTTCAGATGAGGTCCGCACTGGTACATACCGTCAGCTGTTCCACCCAGAGCAGTTAATCACCGGCAAGGAGGACGCCGCTAACAACTACGCTAGAGGTCATTACACCATTGGCAAGGAAATCGTCGACCTTGTACTGGACAGGATCCGAAAGCTGTCGGACCAATGTACTGGTCTTCAGGGGTTCCTCATTTTCCACAGCTTCGGTGGTGGTACTGGATCAGGGTTCACTTCTCTGATGATGGAACGACTGAGTGTAGATTATGGAAAGAAATCCAAGCTTGAGTTTGCAATCTATCCAGCACCCCAAGTATCAACTGCAGTTGTGGAACCCTACAACTCCATCTTGACAACTCATACCACTCTGGAGCATTCCGATTGCGCCTTTATGGTCGACAATGAGGCTATCTACGACATCTGCAGACGTAACCTTGACATAGAACGTCCAACCTACACTAACCTCAACCGTCTTATCGGTCAGATCGTCAGCTCCATCACCGCCTCTCTCCGATTTGATGGCGCTCTTAACGTGGATCTGACGGAATTCCAGACTAACTTGGTGCCATACCCACGTATCCACTTCCCCCTGGCCACATACGCACCCGTCATTTCCGCTGAGAAGGCCTACCACGAGCAGCTGTCTGTTGGTGAGATCACCAATGCTTGCTTTGAGCCAGCAAACCAGATGGTGAAGTGCGATCCACGTCACGGCAAGTACATGGCCTGCTGCATGTTGTACAGAGGTGATGTTGTTCCAAAGGACGTCAATGCCGCCATTGCCACCATCAAGACTAAGAGAACAATCCAGTTCGTCGACTGGTGTCCAACTGGTTTCAAGGTCGGAATCAACTACCAGCCACCCACAGTTGTTCCTGGAGGTGACTTGGCTAAGGTGCAGCGTGCTGTATGCATGTTAAGCAACACAACGGCCATCGCTGAGGCCTGGGCTCGACTTGACCACAAGTTCGATCTGATGTACGCCAAGAGAGCATTCGTCCACTGGTATGTGGGTGAGGGTATGGAGGAAGGAGAGTTCTCCGAGGCTCGTGAAGATCTGGCTGCTCTGGAGAAAGACTACGAGGAGGTCGGCGTGGATAGTGCACAAGGGGAGGGCGAGGAAGGAGAGGATGAAGAATATTAAATGCTGAATATTTTTGTTTTACGAGGGACAATTTTAGGCTTGTTATCACCTGATATATACGCCTTAACCTTATAACTGTTGTGAAAGAATAAATGTTGCTCAGAAAAACTATTCCTTTCTTTTCACATCAGTTATACGTTGAAAAGATAAAATTGTAGCAATCCTTCTAATCTGAGAATAAAAGGATACGAAACGACAATGAATCCTTTGATTGCTATTTCCAGAAATCGGTTAAAACATTTTTTCAAGAATACCGTATCTTGTACTTTCTTTCTTCACATTTTTCACATGCATGTCCACGAAACATTAATGGTATCAATCCGATTCGTAGGACAGCTTAATCGTTAAGCCATCCTCACAGAATATAATGCACTAAATATGTGGTGATTGAAAGATGTAAATCTTAGACAACGGTTTCCTAATTTTTACAGGACCATGTGTAGCGTTAAAAACAATGTGTGCACAATAAATAACATTTCATGCTTTTAGAGTAAACAATTCTCGCATCTATCAACTACTTTCGACCCCTCGACTTTTCATAGCGGGCAAGTGCAAAACTCTATCAAATGCCCCTAATGTACGTCAGGGTACGTCAGGGTAATCAAGATTTTTGTACAAAGTACATAACCAAGTTGACAACCTGTTGTAACGAGAATGCCATACTCACACTGTAAAGTGCAAAATTTACCTCGCCAGCCTATCAAGCATTCACAACTGCATCAAATTTACTGGAGACCACGTGAAGTGTTTCATCCCAACCTCATGCCTATCATTAGGTTGGACATTTTTCTACGACCAAGTTTATTAGCCGTGATGCGCCTAAATAAACCAAAGTTCTGAATAATGTTATAAAAATACAGAGCATTGACAATTAACATTAATAAAATAGGGACTATTTGCTTCGTTACCACATATTCGGTTGATAAAATATTTTGATACTAAAATGAATCTGGCTGCTGACGACATGTGAATTTTAGGACAAGTATAGTAGATGAAAGTTCTAAAGGTAATAATGTATTCAAAAATCCTAATTTAGATACACAGATGGTAAAATAAATCTCCTTCGTAAAAAGACTTGTTTTTATGAATAACAACTAAGGCTGTAGAGGTGAATGAGTAGGCATATCTATTGACGTCTATTTTATTTAAGTAGCTTGTAAGACAAGTTTGGTTTTGAGTAGCTGTTTGAATCCCGAAAACAAGAGGATTCTCAGTATGTGTATCTCTAAGAATGTAACAAATTTCAGTGAGATTGAGAAACTCTATGTATGCTTGCTAATTGTTTTAGTTTTGAGTCCGAGTTCAGTTTTTGAACTCAGACAGTTTTGTGACTATGGGGCCAGGTACCGTGACTAAGGGGCCAGATATTCTGACTAAGAGTCCATGTTTCGTGACTAAGGGGCCAGGTATTGCCCCATACATCAGTGAGTTTCGAAATTGATTCAGCTCAAAGTCGGCAAGCTTTTTAGGAAAGCTAGTACATGTCTTTTTTCTTTTCTTTTTTTTTTTTTGATAGCGCGTGCTTGTAGGTGTTTAATAGTTTAGAAAAAGATCTCGTCACATTATATGATTTGGCTCTTTTAATTGTGCCGAGCTTTGTAAAGACAGCTGATGTCCACTCCCTATGAACACTAAAGTATGTGTAAATACCACGTGGTACCTTCAACTGAAATGTTAGTTACCATTGTAGACTTAGCTTTTAACAACGTACTGGATGTTACCATTGTAGACTTACCTTTTGACAACGTAATGGATGTTTACAGTTCGGGTATAAGTGTCTTACGTTGACACATGTCAAGAATATTTGGCCAGCTTAATTTGTATAATAGATACGTTGTTCCTTAACATATCTGATTCACGCATCTTTTATGTTATCTAAGGTATTAATGAGTGTTGTTTTTTGTTTTGTTTTAGCTCTACTGGTCATAGACCAGAAAAGCCTATATGATGGTCTGTTGTCCGTCGTCCGTCCGTCCGTTAGCACAAGTTTCTTATCGCTACTCCTCATAAACTACTAGGAGAATTTCCATGACTACTTTACACACACATTCATCCCATTGTCTAGTTGGTCCTAAATGAAAATGGTGCTACGCGGACGTCCAATATGGCCGCCTCAGCGGTCATCTTGAAAATATTTGTATCGCTACTCCTCCTGAATGGATGGTTATACTAAAATGGGGATTTCACTAAAAGGTTTCTTATGGTGTATAGTTGGTCCTAATGAAAATGGTGCCGATCTGACATCAAATATGGCCGCCAAGGCAGCCATCTTGAAGATCTTGTTATTGCTACTCATCCTGAATGAAAGGTCATATCTTGAAAATATTGTTATCTCTACTCCTCCCAAATGGATGGTTATACCAACATGAGGTTTTCACTAATAGACTTTTTATGATACCTAGTTGGTTCTAAATAAAAATGGTGCCAGTCTTACATCTAATATGGCTGCCACGACGACTGTCTTAAAAATCTTGTTGTCACTACTCCTTCTGAATTGGATGATCATTATGACATGGGGTTTTCACCAAAAGACTTCTAATGATGTCTACTTTGTCCAAAATGAACATGGTATCAAGCTGAGATCCAATATGTGCACCACAGCAAGCTAATTTGAAAATCTTGCTATCGCGGAAGAATATCAGAGATGGTTCAACACTCGACAGTTAAAAGGAAGAAATGGTCTTATCTTGAATTCCTGTAAATTCCTTATGCCCAGTAGAGCGTCAGTCCCTTAGAGGGACTCTTGTTTTGTTAGTATGTTTCTTTTATTGGTTTTTTTTTGTTTGTTTTCAAAATCTTGTCACATTCAACAGTTTGACAGTGTAGATCAATGGCCCGAGTTTGTATCATTCTTTCCTTTTTTTTTTAATAAAAATTTCTTCAAATAATCTTAATAATGATGACTTTAAATAAAGATGATGACATAATTAGTTGGAGAACTAATATACTTTGAGGCCCTTAAAAGGTCTTAAAGGTAATTACAGTAATGCATGGGTGGATCCTTATACATGGGGGGATGGGGGATCCTTATACATGGAGGCGCAGGGATCCTTTTTTCTGTTTCTTCTGAAATCCAACACAGTTCTGGGTTCACAAATGCCACAATATGTGAAGAAATTGAGAGAGAGAGAGAGAGAGAGAGAGAGAGAGAGAGAGAGAGAGAGAGAGGGGGGGGGGGTCAGAGTCTGAATTTAAAAAAAAGTTTATACTTGAAGAATCATATAGTTGTCGGCGTTTGCCCAGCACGCTTGTGGGTAGGATATTTTCAGATATTTGGTTTAGGTGAGGTAGATTCAAAACAAATCCGCGACTACCTTCCAAAGTAATTTGCGGTTTATCTTCCAGATTATGTTCTTAGCCTGTCTTAATCTAGGTCAAACTCTCCCTCTGTATGCCTTCCTACTCAAATATAAAAGCATATGCACACAATAAAAACAAATGAAGTCATGTAGGCTTATTGAAGTGGGTGGGAATACAGAAAGACCGTAGAGTCTACATTCACCTGTAATAGGTATACTTAAGGTTTATGTGTCCTTCTTGGTCATGACACCATGTATTTCGACCAGATGACTTCCAATGAGCACAGCAGACACTATACATATTAATTTTAACTCATAAGACTAAGTAGATAACAGTATTGTAAAATTACAAATAGGTAAAAATATTTCATCAACTGCCACTGAAACAAGTAATTGAATTTTTTTAGTTTCTGAAACTTAACCAAAAATGAGTCGAAAACATTTAAAAATAATTTTGACTCAACCCCTGTAAATGTAAATCAGAATATATGCACAGGTGTCTTCACACCATAGTGTTCATCTATTCAAACCATAGTGGACACTGATGTTATGGATGAGTAACCTCAACTTTACCATTTAGGGGGTTAATTCAAAACAAAATCTGAATCTTTTTAACTTGGTCAATTTTTGGTGAAGTTGTGAAAACTACAAACAAATTAAATTGCTTGTTCTAGTGGTAGTTGATTAACTATTTATACCTATTTATTGATATTTTTTTTTTGTAATTACAACAATGTAATATAGGTAATTAGTTACAATGTATAGTTTCTGCTGTGGTCATTTCCAAAATACATGGTGTAATAACCAATATGGGCACATAAATCTTAAGCAACGCATATGTAGCCAGCGAACTTTATGGTAAAGGAAGTTCAGGGACGTATTCTATAAAGTGTTATTCTTTTTTAAATCAGGAGTACATGTTACCCTAAATTCCACACAAACACTCGAGAAAAGAGTAGTATTGCACATGACAGTCGATCTGAAGGACAATTAATCACTTACAATTCAAACAATAACCCTTTTCGTAATTGCGATGGCCTCATTGATATTGTCCGTGTTAACACAGCAACTGTATCCAAAGTTACCATATTCTTGTAGCCTATGAGCCGCGTGACCATCGGTACACGCTTATAAGTAAAGTCCAACTGCAAACTGCACAGACCCAGATCTACCGTAGTATAATGCGCCGACAGATCTGGATCAATGCAGTTTGTAAGGTGTAATCAGTAGAACAAACAACATAGACCCTGATCTCCAGGCGCATTATGCGACGGCAGATCAGGGTCTATGTTGTTTGCTGTTGAACTCGACTTATAAGCGAGTATATATATATATATATATATATATATATATATATATATATATATATATATATATATATATATATATATATATATATATATATATATATCATAGAAGTAAGCGGACACATAATGATTTTGAAATTCTGGTAGGACCCATGATGTAGGGCTAGTGGATCAAAATGGTATGTCTTGAACCGGGATAATGAACGACCTACCGAGCAAGAAACTCGCCGCTCTGCTGCAGACAATGTGTGATTGTATTTGAAGATACAAATCTCAATGGCCGTCATTTTCTTCGCTCTGGTTTCATGCACAATTAAAGGAAACTCGCAAGGAAAATTAGTAAGGAAATATTAGTTTTAAAATTATCTTAAGACAAAACATAATTTCAAATAAACTCCCTCTATTTTGAAAAAAAAAGTTTCAGACCATTAGTTTGTGTCACAGCTACTCGATGCAAGCGCATCACAGACGAATACAAAGAACCGTTCTAGCTTATTTTCATTAAATTATAGCAAAGATTTAAGACCTTCAATGAATTTCATAATCGTAGAAAAATAGCTCTTAATTTTATTTTCGTATAAGGTCTCACTGTCGATTCATTTGGGCTTCGAATACCATTTCACTCTATTGAATATTGCCAATTTAATCTTATAACAATCAGCCTTAATATTTATGTGACGAAAGGTACAATGGATATATTTAACTGTGTCATCTCATGCACTGTTTTTATAGTCAGATGGATAAAAATAATGTACAGTTATTCCCACCTTCATCTGAGGTCCCAATTGTTAAAATATTGATTATTATTGTTAGCAACGGTAAACGCAGTTAAAGACACGGTTTTCTAATTATCGCCAGTTGTTCTGATATCGCTCGCTAGGTACATAGCATTAGCGTCCGCCATATCACTAGTGAAATAGATTGTAAACAAAGCGAATTGGTGCGTAAAAATACCCATAAAGTATTCCACTGATTGCACAAATTTTATAAAAGAACATTTACATTCCAAATGTGTAGGAACTCAATTCACAAACCACGGACTTCAAAGTGAAGCGGCAGCAAAACAATGTTTAAATTCTAATGGATATTCTGTTATTGCATGTTTCTGTGTAAGAAAACTGGTTGTCAGCGAGCCCAGATTGAATTTTAAATGAAGACACGCTGCTCGAAATTAAATGTTCAATGCCTACTAACTGAACCACATTGGGTGAACTTTATTTCAAACAAGAAATACAATGTCCAAAAGAGTGGCGATAACAGTCTGATTATTAAGAAGAAAGGGAATAGATGGTTCGATATGCAAATACAGGCAACAATGTTTTGCACTGGTCTTAGGAAATGTAAACTTCTTGTATGGCTAAGTGCAGATGACCACAAGTTGGTGAATGTAAAGTATGATGAAAATTATGTAAATGACCATGTTACAAGACTACGTACATTTTATGCAGACAAAAATGATGCCACGCACAGTTGATGAAATTGAAGAAGATCGCTTATTGTTCAGTAAGACTTTCAAAACGTTGATGCGTCTGTAACTTTAAATTTATATAATAACAGTTTTATGATGGTTCTAATTGTTTAATCATGTTATGATATTAATGAATGTGTCATTTATTTAAATTACAGATTTGGGAAAATAAAATTTATTCATTTTATGTGTCAGTTCAAGTTTCACCTTTAGTCAAGTGACAAAACATTAACTCATAAGAAGAAGAAAAACGAGTTTCTTCAGCCCTAGAATATAACATAAATTTTCTTGTAGCAAGAAGGAATAGTACATTAAGAAATTTACTAGTCCTGCTGAATCTTCACTAGTCCCACCCACAAAACAATGTTAGCTACATATCTAGATTAACAACACTCCAGAGAGAAGGTAATTTAAAAATCCGCTTTTTTCAACTATGAATTTATCACTTGCCCGTCCACCAAATGCCTTTGAAACAAGCATAATTTGCCCATGTCGAGATATTCCTACCATATATTTGGCAGTCTTGTGCGATTTATAATCGCCGTGAGTCTCACCTCTACTTTTGAGATTTGAGATTTGTTGGCCTCTGAATAAATGTTTCTGTACAATCAATAATACATGTAGTGCAGGGTAGTTTTCTTTGAAAGATTCCGGACAACAGTCTCTAATTATTTCTCTTGGAAGCCATATTATCGGTGATTTCAACTTATCTGCTAAGATTGAAATCCAAAAAGTAAAAATCTTGCATTCCCATATGACGGCATAGATTGAATTTAAATGGAACACAACACGCACAGTCTTCATGCACTTGTCTATGTATTTCACATAGTGATTTCTTCCATAAATTGTGCTTGCGACGATTATGTGAACATTCATTGACGGAACATGAAATACCTCCACATTTTAAAAAATATTTTCCATCACTATCCATGTCAATCTTTAAGAGAAAACGAGCAAAGATAAAATGTAAACAAAAAGACTGATGTTGTTTTGATCGCGGCACGTGCGGTATCTATTGTTCATTTCACTATCGTCATTGCTGACGCATCACGTGATTGATTAATGGCTGTGCTCATGAAACTGGTGTCAAATACAGATAATGGTCTCTGTAAGTTCACATTAGAGCCGCAGTGACCACAAATGGCTGACCACTCACATCGTTCAACTCGAGTCGAAAGTGAGTTTTCTGATGTCCTCCAGCACGGTTACACCATCTGCCAAAATGGACAGCTTCAATGTTTTAACATTTTATATCATATCAAAATGATTAATTATAATTAGACGTATGTATTTAAGTAACTGTAGCTTAGCTTAAAATTAGGGGTGAAACGATACGTGGTGCATGGATACGAATCGCGATAAATAACCATACGATACGATACATTACATATCGATAAAGGTAAAAAAATAAAAAGGCAAACGACTAATAACACTGGTCTACAGCCAAAATGCTTCCGCAAGAAATGTTGTCAAACTTTACTAATTCTGGGTCAATAAGAACGAAAATGATGCTTGCAATTGTTGATTGGCTCTAATTTTAAAGATATTATACTGGGTCAGTATATACGACCCTTGACTTGGGAATAGCGGAGGATAAGTGAGTTATAAAGGGAAGGGATCTCAATTTAAACCAGAAATTACTAAAATACATCTTTGACTGGATTTATGAATAAATCTATGACTGGGTTTCGACTGTACTTGCCATTTAGGAAAAACAATGAATGATGCAATCTGAGGCTGGTATTGCGTCATACATGATATGAATTGCATCATGTTATTCCTAGAAGTCATGGATGATGCAATCATAACTAACCTTACATCACTCTGCAGAAGACATTGCCCTATATCAGCTCTACCAATCATACAGTGTCGTGCTCTCTTATTTGTCAGTGTTTGATTTTGCAAAGGGACACATTTCTGTTTAGCCAAAGTGAGCAGAGATGCCTCGTACTTGTGTGAACAATGCAGATAACTTCTGCTATGTTTGTGGTGAAGTGACTTTTGCATCACAAAAGCGCAGTATAACCACTATGGTTAAGAAAGCCTATCACCTTTATTTTGGCTGCAAAATTGGAGATCAGGACAAGATGTGGGCCCCACACATATGCTGCAACACTTGTGCAACAAATCTTCGCCAGTGGTTGAACATGAAAAGGAAAGCAATGCCTTTTGCAGTGCCAATGATTTGGAGAGAGCCAACAGATCATATCAGCAATTGTTACTTCTGCATGATGCCTCCAGTTGGGAAAGGTGTGTCAAAGAAGAAAAAGTGGACTGTGCATTATCCAAACATTCCGTCAGCTATAAGCCCAGTACCCCACGGAGAAGGACTGCCGGTTCCTGATGCACCAGAATCATTCTCACTTGAGTCAGACGAGGAAGAGGAAGAGGATGAAATTTCTAGTCCTGAACCATCAATGTCACATGACCCATATTTTCTCCCCTCCTCCTCCTCTGAACCACACCTCATAACACAAGGTGAACTGAATGACCTTGCCAGGAATTTGGAACTACCCAAGAGTAAGGCAGAGCTGTTGGGCTCCAGACTACAGCAGTGGAATCTCCTGGCAGGTGATGTAAGGGTTTCCATGTTCCGTGACCGTCAAAAGGATCTTGTCCCATTCTTCTTCATGGAAGGTGATCTTGTAGCCTGCAACAACATCGATGGTGTGATGGCAGCCCTCAACATCGTTCATGATCCAGATGAGTGGAGACTGTTCATTGATTCATCGAAGATGAGTCTTAAAGCTGTTTTGCTGCATAATGGCAGTGTTTTGCCATCAATTCCAGTTGGTCATGCAGTCCATATGAAGGAAACCTATGAAAACATGAAACAACTTTTGAGGTGCATAAACTATGACCAACATCAGTGGCAGCTATGTTGCGATTTCAAGGTTCTTGCTCTCTTGCTCGGTCTGCAGACTGGATACGCAAAGTACTGCTGTTTTCTATGCGAATGGGATAGTCGTGCGAGAGATTCCCACTGCATCAAGAGAGATTGGTCACTGCGACAGTCATTGGAGCCTGGGATGAAAAGTGTTCAGCATCCACCACTTGTTGAATCAAGGAAGATTTTGTTACCACCCTTGCACATCAAGCTGGGTCTGATGAAGAACTTTGTCAAGGCCATGGACAAAACACAAGCAGCTTCAAGTACCTCCGTGGAAAATTTCCAAGGTTAAGTGAAGCTAAGATAAAGGAAGGTGTCTTTGTTGGTCCTCAGATTCGTGAACTTCTTCGAGATGATGCATTTCACCATGCACTGCGTGGCAAGGAAAAGACGGCATGGAAAGCCTTCCAGTTAGTGGCAACAAATTTTCTCGGAAACAACAAAGCAGACAACTACAGGGAGTTGATGGAAAACCTCCTCAAGGCATACCAAATCCTTGGTTGCAACATGTCACTAAAGATACATTTTTTGCACTCTTATCTAGATTTGTTTCCACCGAACTGCTGAGCAGTGAGCGATGAGCACGGCGAGCGATTTCACCAGGACATTGCAACAATGGAGAAACGCTATCAGGGCAAATGGAGCCCATCAATGTTTGCAGACTATTGCTGGACAGTGACAAGAGATGCTCCATTTAATGAATACAAGAGACAAGCCAAGAAGCGCCGAGTAGACACTGAATAAGGACTAAGCTATGTACTTATATATACATAATAGTTTTTTGACTTTTGTTTCAATATATTTTTTATTTATATAACCCTTTTGCTGTTTTTTTTAAAGTGTTACATAAACAGGACAGGTGAAATATTATCATGTAAAGCAACCATAAACACATGAAAAGACCTAGGTTTACAATTTATGATTAAAACTCTACTATGTACACAATATACATAGACGTAAAATGTAAAAACTTAAATATCTTGGAAACAGTAGCCAATCAGTTGTTTTAATTGTCATATTTGAATTCAGCACATCAAAATCCCTAATAAATAGCACATTTTATCTCTGAAGCAGACGACTTCGAAATTTTTTTAGACCAGTGTAATTATTCAAGATTAAAAGTAACGGTTATAAGGTAAGTATTGTTTTGCACTGATTCACCACCTTGAGTATTGGTGTGTGTATCGAAATAGCAAAATTATCAATACATCTATGAATCGTTTCACCGCCATTATCTGTGTGTTAATCATATTGAGACACGCCAGTAAAGTTATTGTTAGCTGAATGCTACCCTACTACTAAATATACGGACCTTGTGTTTGGTACATCAAGCGAACAGTTTTTATGCAGACAGTACTATCATTTAATGATAAAACATAGTTTCTTTCATAAATTATACTTAAAAAGTTTCCACTGCAGGAACGGATCGAGGAAAGTTAAAAAAGTAAATTTAAGAAAAAGATGGGGAGAGGGCGCTTAGTTGGAAAGGGGGTTGCACTTTGTGGGCTTCAGACCTTACAGTTGGTCTGTCTTTGTCGACCATTTACCTATTTATATAAAGCATGCTCATGTTGCAAACAATGCTTTTGAAATCTCGAACCCCACTTAACCATGGTTTTTCTGAATCATTGACTATACTGAAATATTAGCTCTCTCTCTCTCTCTCTCTCTCTCGTTGTATAGAAAATGGATTGGACAGGCAACAAAATAAGCCCCGTGGCTAATGACCGAAATGTGAAATGACGGTTGCTGTACACATTACTGCAATGTTATTCAAACAAAGGTTTATGATTTATGTTTGCCAAACATTTGTATTGATCTCGTAATATATCAGGGAAAACATGAAATATAAATCCCATCAGATATCTATTATAACGCGCGTTCAAACGAATCCTACTTCACACACACACACACACACAAACACACACACATCGCAAGACTGTACTCAGCCAGACTTTATTGGTAAGCTTCGGAAGAAACGCGATAACTTGTAATATTCACGGTGCTACAAAGGAAACTACGAACATTAATAGACATGTGATTTTCTGCACATTTGACGTAGAACTTTTAGAGAATATAATATACGACGTAAGCCATCTAGTAGTGATATACTCTAACTGAAATTTGAAAAATACAGTTAAATTAGGTATTAGCTTTGTTTTGTATGCCCAACAAGTGCATTGGAAATAACTTTGTTATTGAATCTGAATTGACATTTTCCATTTGTAGCGTGACCAAATAAGTATCCAAATTGGCAATGCATGCTGGGAGTTGTACTATCTGGGAAATGGTATTCCGTCTGACGGTCAGATGTCCAGTGAAAAACCAGTGGAGGTGGATATGACTCGTTCAGCATCTTCTTTAGTGAAACTGGGTCTGGAAAACACTTGCCAGAGGCTGTGTTTGTGGATCTGAAACAAACTGTCATTGGTAAGTTAAAGTATCTTTGAAACTATTTCATGGCTAAAGATTCTAGCCGGCATGCTTGGGTGTATGTACTGAATGGTCTTTTCTTTATCACATTGTCTTCCAGTTCCTATTAATATTTCGCGAAGAAATATTAAATACAAACCCTGAAAAGAGAAGAAAATACCTTTCTCCAGCTTTATCAGTAAGCACAACAGATTAAATTATCAGAATATGTCGAAAACAATGACTTGGTGAATAACTTATAACCTTGAAGAATTAATATCGGTCCCAAAGAAATGCGATGTATGTAGCAAAATTTGACGTTATATTTATGTATTTAACCTGTGTACCTTTATTTTTTTATTTTATGTACAATTAAACGAATTTTGACTCCCTTTTCCTTTATCTTGGAGGATGAAATATTTCCGTTTTTCGGAAGTTTATCTTCCTATAGATTTTACAATTTTTACTTTTGTATTTTTAGAACATATCTTGTAATCTGCACTATAGAACCAAGATTGTGCTGATGTGCCGTTAAACCACGTACAAAATACATGTATACGCAAGCACGTATGTATACATACATACATACATACATACATACATACATACATACATACATACATACATACATTACCTCCACTAGGGTCCATTATCGAGTGGAAGTGTACATGTCATGACAGGCAGCTAACATAAGATCTTCACTGGAGACATGTACATTAGTCATAATGATACATCTCATTCAATACACCAGAATGAATCTGAAACGTTTTTCACAATGTGTTTGTGTGAACTAAAATGCATGACAAGTGTTAAATTTTACCATTCAGATGAGGTCCGAACAGGTGCATACCATCAGCTGTTCCACCCAAAGCAGTTGATCACCGGCAACGAGGATGTGTCCAATAACTACTCCATAGGTCACTACACAGTTGGCAATCTTCTAGTGGACAGGATCCAAACGTTGGCTGAGCACTGTATAGGTCTGCAGGGGTTCTTCATCTTGCACAGCTTTAGAGGAAGAACTGAGCCAGGATTCACTTCCATGCTGCTGGAACGATCGAGCGTAGATTATGGTAAGAAGTCCAAGCTGAAGTTCTCCATCTATCAAGCACCTCAAATGCCCGCAGCTGTCGTAGAACATTACAACTCCATCCTGACCACGCATACCATGTCCTCATGGTGGATAACGAAGCCAACTATGGTATCTGTCGTCATTACCTTGACATGGAGCATCCTACACGTACATCAGTTTGAACCCTCTGCTCGTACGATCGTTAGTTCCATCACGGCTTCTCTCCACTTTGATGATGCTTTGAATATAGATCTGAATGAGTTTCAGACCAACTTGGTGCCCTACCCATACATTCATTTCCTTCTGGCCTTTGCTAAGTCATCTCTGCTGAGACGACTATCGGTATGTTGCTCCGATTGCCAACGCATTCTTTGAACCAGCCAACCAGATGGTGAAATGTGACTCACGTCAAGGCAAATACATGGCCTGCTGCTTGTTGTACAGAGGTGATGTTGTTCCAAAGAACATCATGCCGTCATTGCCACCATCAGAACAATCCATTTGTAGACTGGTGTCCAACCGGTTTCAAGGCCGGTATCATTACCAGCCACCGACAGTTGTTCCTGTAGGTGACTTGGCTATGGTGCAGTGTGCATGTTCAGCAACAGCAGGGCCATCGCCGAGCCCTAAGCTGACTTGACCACACGTTCAATCTGATGTACGCCGGGAGAGCCTTTGTCCACTGGTATGTGAATGAGGATATAAAAAAGTGAGACTTCTCTAAGACTCGTGAAGATCTGGTAGCTCTTGAGAAGGACTACGAATAGGTCGGAGTTGACAGTGTGAAAGGAGTGGATGATGAAGAGAGAGAGAGAGAGAGAGAGAGAGAGAGAGAGAGAGAGAGAGAGAGAGAGAGAGAGAGAGAGAGAGAGAGAGAGAGAGAGAGAAATAATCGATATTCACATGTACAACGTTATGGTGGTGTCAGAGGAAGCTCTTACTCTGATGAAAAAATATTATGCAAATCGCCCATGAACCGAACCTTAATTCACAAGGAAAAAATACAATTTCAAACAACTTGAAGATATTTACATAAATATTTTCATTTAAACACAAACAATCCTTTTAATAATAGAGTGACACCTACTAACTGCTGAGCTTAGAAGGTCTTTGAAAAATATTATCAGCTTAAATACTATTCCAACACACCAGCTTTTAAAAAAAAATACCTAGAGATGATTGTCTTAGGTAATTGTCACATAACTTGTGTGCGTTACCAGAAATTGACCCTTGCTACACGCCAAAGGGATTGAACTAGAAATTGTCCCTTGCTACACGCCAAAGGGATTCATCTAGAAATCGGCCCTTGCTACACGCCAAAGGGATTCAACCAGAAACTGGCCTTGCTACACGCCAAAGGGATTCAACCAGAAATTGATCCTTGCTATACGTCAAAGGAATTGAACCAGAATTCGGCGCTTGCTACACGCCAAAGGGATTGAATCCACAATGTGTCCCTTGCGACACGCCTAAAGGTTTGAACCAGAAATTGGCCCTTGCTACACGCCAAAGGGATTAAACCAGAAATTAACCCTTGCTACACGCCAAACGAATTCAACCAGAAATTTGACCTTGCTACACGCCAAAGGGATTCAAACGGAAATTGGCCCTTGCTACACGTGGAAGGGATTGAACCAGAAATTGGCCCTTGCTACACGTGGAAGGGATTGAACCAGAAATTGGCCCTTGCTACACGCCAAAGGGATTGAACCAGAAATTGGCCCTTGCTACACGCCAAAGGGATTGAGCCAGAAATTAGCCCTTGCTACACGCCAAAGGGATTGAACCAGAAATTGGCCCTTGCTACACGCCAAAGGGATTGAACTAGAATTAACCCTTGCTACACGCCAAAGGTATTGAACTAGAATTAACCATTGCTACACGCCAAAGGGATTCAACCAGAAATTGGCCCTTGCTACACGCCAAAGGGATTGAACTAGAATTAAACCTTGCTACACGCCAAAGGGATTGAACTAGAATTATCCATTGCTACACGCCAAAAGGATTCAACCAGAAATTGACCCTTGCTACACGCCAAAGAGATTCAACCAGTGGCCCTTGCTACCCGCCGAAGGGATTGAACCAGAAATTTGCCCTTGCTACACGCTAAAGGGATTGAACCAGAAATTAGCCCTTGCTACACGCCAAAGGGATTCATCCAGAAATCGGCCCTTGCTACACGCCAAA
The DNA here is from genome assembly GCA_029931535.1 of Margaritifera margaritifera. Classification (NCBI taxonomy): domain Eukaryota; kingdom Metazoa; phylum Mollusca; class Bivalvia; order Unionida; family Margaritiferidae; genus Margaritifera; species Margaritifera margaritifera. The sequence goes on from JAQPZY010001173.1 coordinate 542,843, forward strand.
GGGATTCATCCAGAAACTGGCCTTGCTACACGCCAAATGGATTCAACCAGAAATTGATCCTTGCTACACGTCAAAGGAATTGAACCAGAATTTGGCGCTTGCTACACGCCAAAGGGATTGAATCCACAATGTGTCCCTTGCGACACGCCTAAAGGTTTGAACCAGAAATTGGCCCTTGCTACACGCCAAAGGGATTGAACCAGAAATTAACCCTTGCTACACGCCAAACGAATTCAACCAGAAATTTGACCTTGCTACACGCCAAAGGGATTCAAACGGAAATTGGCCCTTGCTACACGTGGAAGGGATTGAACCAGAAATTGGCCCTTGCTACACGTGGAAGGGATTGAACCAGAAATTGGCCCTTGCTACACGCCAAAGGGATTGAACCAGAAATTGGCCCTTGCTACACGCCAAAGGGATTGAACCAGAAATTGGCCCTTGCTACACGCCAAAGGGATTGAACCAGAAATTGGCCCTTGCTACACGCCAAAGGGATTTAACTAGAATTAACCCTTGCTACACGCCAAAGGTATTGAACTAGAATTAACCATTGCTACACGCTAAAGGGATTCAACCAGAAATTGGCCCTTGCTACACGCCAAAGGAATTCAACCAGAAATTGACCCTTGCTACACGCCAAAGAGATTCAACCAGTGGCCCTTGCTACCCGCCGAAGGGATTGAACCAGAAATTGGCCCTTGCTACACGCTAAAGGGATTGAACCAGAAATTGGCCCTTGCTACACGCTAAAGGGATTGAACCAGAAATTGGCCCTTGCTACACGCTAAAGGGATTGAACCAGAAATTGGCCCTTGCTACACGCCAAAGGGATTGAACTAGAAATTTGCCCTTGCTATACGCCAAAGGGATTCAACCAGAAATTGGAGCAAGGACTTTCAAAGACTGAAAAGGTCGTAGAAATATAATATGCTAATGACACACCAAATTAAGACATTACTAAACTTCTCGTAATCGTTGTTGAAGATCATCACATATTTGTGGAAAACTCATTCCCGCATGAACTTTTGTGGAAACTAATTCATATACACCTAAATGATGCATCGTTCATACATAAATCACTTATAAATTAAAAAGATCTCAAATCCCGTTATTTCGTTTTTCTTATGTATATGACTGGTGATCCAAAGATTCTGGATCCATCTTGACCATTTTTGTCAGCAGTTTGCAACCACCACCACCACCACCCCCCCCCCAAAAAAAAAAAAAAATTCAATGTATTTTACTTTTTTGCACTCATATTACAAGGCAAATTTTCTTTTCATTGTTGGTTCGATAAAAGAAAAATTCACCTGTCGCCTTGCCTGCAAGCGCCAAGCCCCATACCATCTCGACTAAGCGCTTATCCCCCCAAAAGGATGGAACTTAGTAGTGAATTAGGCATTCATGCGTAGTGGAGACAGACGCGTGCAAGGTCCTACTGGAAGCCTAACCCATCCCCCCCACCCCCAAAAATTGCTGTCAATTGCAGACCTTGAGGAGCCCCCAGACCCCAGGACCCCCTGGAAATATTACAGTAGACCAGTCCGACCCTGTATATATGTGTCCAGAATTTTAGATTGTGAACAGAGGCAGACAACCTAACTTTCCTTGAATTTCTCATGCAAAAGACTTCCCACCAAGGGAATAAAACGTGGCGTGATCAATGTCTGATTTATTTCAGGTTTACAATCTAAGAGGTTTGAATTTTATGGTACTTGCCACTATACAGGTTTACTTTAAGGATAGACACATCGATTCATGAGTACTGAATTATCCGAGTATTTTGTTTAAAATTAAATCTTATCTCTTCACACCCGTGCTGTTTCGAGGTTGACGCGACCTTGTTTTGTTATCACTCCGAGAACCGCCCAAAATTGAAGCATTTTGTTAAAAGCAGTACAGGACCAACCATTTAATTTTTGGGGAATGGGAGGCAAGGGGCCTGGGATTTGTTTTAAGAAAAAAAAAATAACTTAAGGTAAAAGAAAAAAAAATATTCCGGCTTGAAAGTCCCCCTTCCTCCACCCAACCCCACTCGCCGAAAATTAGATGGTCAGTTCCTAAAACGGGATTTGTACTATAGAACATGTGTCTGAATCATGGAATATTTAAACTTGAGAAAGTACTTAATTCCAACTCATGTTGTAAAAAAACTGAATAATATCCCTGGAAACACTCTCTCTCTCTCTCTCTTTCTTTGAGAATGGTTCACTTCTTACAGCGTAAATTCTAGCCCGTTCTTGGTATGCGGATTAATTATTTGTGCAACAAACTCAAATTTATAACTAGCAAAACAATACAGTTCTATAAACGGACAATGTAGCATAATCACAATTGTTTGGCTGGTGTGTACCTATCTAAAAATAGCCAATGATGCATGTGCTCCAGCATTCGAGACCTATTGCAAGCTGTCATTCCTTATATTTATTGATATATTCAGGTTGACCTATCTAGTCGTGTCACCGCTACATGTAAAATCACCGCTTTGTGACAGACTGACTACATAAACTAGAGCATAATCCAAGCAAGGTTATTTACAAAAAGCATACAATTCTTTTGTGGTGAATGTTCATCGCAGGTTGGAGTAACATATACGATTTCATATATGTATGTATATATATATATATATATATATATATATATATATATATATATATATATATATATATATATATATATATGTGTGTGTGTGTGTGTGTATGTGTGTGCGTTTGCGTGCGCACACACACACACACGCGCAGTGCACGCCATGATTTTTTTTTTAAATGTACGTCAGATTGATAGCTTGATTGATAACAAGAATCAAATGTCTTCCCTGATGGGCCAACCATTTAAAGGAAGGTGGTGGTGGTGTGGTGGTGGTGGTGGGAAGCTGGAATTTTCTTTTCAGCCGGGATATTGTTTTTTTTTCTTCTACCTAAAGATAATTTGACTTTTGCAACTAATATAATGGATATAATGGCTTTTTCTATTTTTTTTTCTATCACTCAGAGCAAGTTATTTAAGGTGTAATTTTTGTCTAAAAGATCTCAGTTCCGCCTTCTCTCTCTCTCTCTCCCCCCCCCCCCCCCAATTTAAATGGTCGGTCCCCTATCGCAGGTGTACAGTGAAACCTATATTAGCTAACACATCCATCTAAATGATACCAGGGGCAGATCCAGGAATGTCGTTTTTTTTTTGTTTTTTTTTTTTTGGGGGGGGGGGGGCGGAGACGTAAAACAAGTAGTCAAGGGGTCTGTGGAATGGAACCCCCTGTTGGAGGCCCAGGGCATACTAGACGTTTCCAGGGCATACTATATGACTGCATTTATGAACCCAAAGGGAACTGTCTCCCATGGAGAAAATTGTATGGCCCATTGATTTTTCTTTCTTAGCACGTAGAAAACACCTGGCCACATAGAAAATATAATGGTCCCCTGAGTATCCTTTAAAAACAGGACTATAAGCCTCTCCTCTGCTAGGTTTCCCTTTATTAGATAGCAGAAAGTTCTGTTTCAGGGCGCTGGCGATGGGTAGGGCCATTGTAAAATATATCGCATACAAATTCCGGAGAAAGTTACTTTTACCGCCCCTACCCCCAGAAGTTTTTAAATTCCAATCAAAAGGTCCATGAAGAGTAACAATCGACATGCCAACACAAGATAATGATTAGCACTACAACCAAAAATGACAATATGTACATCTCTACTGATAGATTCATAAGTATATCCAAAATGTATACTTTGTATATGCATATGTATACATCTTTAGACGGGTAGCCGCGGTAGGTCATAAAGCGTCGAACTCGTCATCCAAGGATTGCGTGTTCAATAACCGCCCAGACCAACCCAGGTCGGCGACCTCGGTTTGACCTTGTGAAAGTCACTTTGCTCCCTTCTTTTCTGCATTATATAACCAATAAAATCGATAGGCTTTTATGCATTTATTATTTCAAACTGTTACGGGAAACAACAAGAACTAAAACAAAGTCGATCTGTTCCCTAACGCCCTTACACAGAATATCATACAAATTGTGAGGCTTACATTTACTCTGCGTTTATATTTATATTTTAAAAAATGTACCCTATAGTTTTTGTGAACAGGTTGTCATCTCATAGCGCCATATACATGTATCACTCCTCTACCAACAGCAGAACGGATCAACACCTATCGTATATACTCGCGTATAACCTAGATCCAAATGCAAACAACATAGATCCATAATGCGCTGGCAGATCAGGGTCTATGTTGTTTGTTCTACTGATTAGTCCTTACAAACTGCATAAACCCAGATCTGCCGGCGCATTATGCGACGGCAGAACTGGGTCTATGCAGTTTGCAGTTGGTATCGCATTATACGCGAGTATATACGGTATGTGTTGTGCTTCGTAACGGCCAAAATAGTTTCCAGACAAAAAGAAAGTGAATGTGTTCTGTTTGGTTTTCGTATCTCCTAGGGATAGACGACTGAAATCATCCCGATACAGTTTAATTATATCCAGTGCTGTTAAAACTTCCAAGCAAGGTACACTCAATATTTGTAGTCTTGTCATTAATCCAGGACATACCAAGTCAACGCAAAAGGGCGCTAACAATTTGTGCTGAAATAAGTACACGTACTAGTGCATAATCAGTCTGTCAATGTATCTATATCTATCTCAGTCCGTCTATCTATCTATCTGTATATCTATTTATCCAATTAGTGCTGACTATCTGTAGATATGTGTGCCTTGAGTGCACTCTCACACGGCATTAGACCTTGAATCCCCTTTTTTCACGGGGAAACACATTAGCTCAAGTGCTAGAGCGTCAGACTCGTAATCCAAGGGTTAGATACCCGCCCAGACAAGACGCGTCGGCAGATTCGACGTGATCTTGGTACTTAGAACCAGTTCCTCAGCATGGCATAGCCAAATAACGTGCTGAAAGTGCGGTTCAAAAACAAACAAACAAACAACAACCAACCAACCTTTTTCCAGAACACTTGTAACTCTCTCTCTCTCTCTCTCTCTGCCTTGTAAACCCATTTATCATGTAGAAATGTGTTGTTTTATGATAAGAGCCCAACCATTTAAAAATAGCCATCCCCATTACGAATGTGTGTAATGTATATACATACATATATACATGCATATTAAGAGAGAGAATAGACAAAGATAAATATTAACAGCTTCATATCTTTGTTTATAGCCCTTGGTAATTTTTAAATACGCGGTACGTATTTTGTGTACAATTTACTCTCTGTTCAAACTATACAGTACTTCTTAAGAAACACATAAATATACACGGTTCTATAACTTTCTTAAAGTTCAAGTTCATGCTCTGGCTATTTTGTATACACATAAGAATATACCAAAACTACGGTGATCGATACTCATTGATTTGCATTTAAGCGCCTTGGAGATCGAACGATACAGAATTTTTGATATGCCTGTGTTTGTAGCAACAAATACAGCAGACATAATAAAACCGAGTTTGCGGCACAAAATTTCCCATTGAGCTTCTCACAAGCGATGATTCAAGTCCGAAGTGAGTATTTGTATTTACAGCTATTTTCCCCCGTTGTCTGCATATTCAACGGAAGAAAATGGTGAGTAAAAATTATTCTACTACTCCACTACCATCACTACTACTACTGCAACCTCCGCCATAGACGCAGTAAGAAGGTCATTCGTGTGCAGTGACGAGAAGACGGTGAATCACTCTCGGTAACGTTACTGATAATACATAAGAAATCGACTGACTACGGTTGTGTACAGTTAGTTAAGGTGAAAGCAAACAAAAAAATGACCCTTGGTTCGGCTTCAGTCAGTAGCGTACTAACGGGAGGGGGGAGGGCGCACGGGGCGGTTGCCCCGGGCGCCAGAGGTCATGGGGCGCCAAAACAGCTGATACAAATTCGGGCCTCGTATTCTGGCCCTTTGGGCCATCATAGTCGCCCCGGGCGCCGTTTACCCTTAGTACGCCACTGGCTTCAGTTTTAGCATAAAGCTGCTGAGTCTGCATGTAACTGAATTTGCAATGACCAAATTAGAGGGGTTCAGGTGGTTCAGTCTTCACGCACCTTGTCCAGTCCACATAGTCAACTTTTAAACATAAAGGAATCATAGAAAAAGGGCCATTGTAAGCAAAACGAACCTCCAATTTTCAAATCGACCTCCAGTAAAGAAAAATCCAGAATCCGCCCCTGATTTTAATCTAACCATGAGCGTGGATAGCTATGACAATGGATAACCTTTTCATATGCTTAAAAATACCAGATTAGTAAGAAATCTGTTCATTGTATCATCGAATAGAAAGCGACTTGAAATTCAATTTAAAGTGAAAATGTCTTGCATCAAAACTAACTAATTTATCTATTATGACTCAACTGATGGTTTAGCTAAGCGTTTGCAATACTAACTATTAAAAGTTATATTCATGGATTGTGCTAGAATATCGTTTATTTGTGGTTTCTCTACTGTACCGGAATAAACAGTACTCAACCGATTTTAAAACTCTTGTACCGTGTATCCAGCTTTTACACAAGAATTGTAAATAGTGAGTTTATTATAGGACTCACGGTAATAATTCAGCCCCCACAGTAAATCTATGGAAACAACATGATATTAAAAATTCAATAACTTTAAATTTCTGGATGCTTATGATCAAACCTATATTCATCAGTATAGACCCATCCTCGATGCAAGCTTGTGTGTCGAGAAAGCCATGTGTCCCGCGGCATTTTCTTGATTTACATGTGTTTGAAACATGTGTTTTCAATTCCGCACTAAAGAATCAGGTGCAAATTTCAGTAATGAGTTTTCCAAAGTCAAGTATGTAAAGGAACTGAAATTCCATCAATAAAACATTGTCTCTATTTTTTTTCAGTTACAACTAGGATAAACTCTCAAAAGATTAATAATTTTATTATCAACGAATCCTGGCCAGCCAAACCCATATATGCTCTATTTTATCTTCTCTCATTTCTAGACTGGTTCCCATTCTTCCATATAATTCGTACCGTGAATCCTTTAATGTCTCAGCCTAACAATGGACACATTACGAAGCACTGAAGTGAAGAGAAGTGAATCAGTTCTCATATATGCATGCTCCGTGTCGGTGGAATTTAACGTTCAGTGTATTCATTCATTCCTGAAATGAAATTCGACACAAGTTACACCATTTAGACAGCCGAATGAAAATCGGTCATTTAGTATACCATCTGCAAATGTTATCCCTTAGTGCTTGGCAACGTAAGCAATATACCCATTACTACTAACTACATGTAATTTACTCTAGTATTCGCTAAATTGGCAAGCCAATATCATAGGCCGGTAACTAAGAAAATCTGTCTCCTGATTAGTTGGGAGCTGGGGTAGGTCATTTGGTAGAGCGTCATACTCGTACTCCGAGTATCGCGCGTTCGACACCCGCCCAGGCCAGCCTGTATCGGCTGCTTCAGTGTGTCTTTGGGACAAGCACTTAGCTCCCATTTCCTCGGCAGGATATAGCCAATAAAAGTGCCATTAAAACCAACAAAAACAAAAAACATGATTATGTAGCGCAGTGATTAGCACAGAGCATACGGCATCAAATCAGGGAGCGAGACTAATAGGCGTGGTGCATCATAGGAAAAAGTATGGCGATTCCATGCTTTCACTAAAATGGAGGATACTAGTTATCTGCAGTCTCATGAGCACCGCAAGTGTGATACAGGATACAGTTGTCAGTGAAACTCTGGTTGACACTCATCATCTAGAACAAGCACAGACTTAAAACATTCCGGCATTACCATATGTATATGAAAGAAAAACTGACAAACAACAGTGCCAAACTGGTGTGAAACCAGACCAAGAGCTTTCGGAATCCACCGATTCCTTTTTCAAGGGCGGTTGTATTGTCTCGAACATGGTATCCAGCCTGACGGTCAGATGCCCAGTGACAAAGCATGTAACCTTGACATCGAACGTCCAACCTACACTAACCTGAACCGTCTAATTGCTCAAATTGTCAGCTCAATCACTGCTTCTCTTCGCCTCGATGGTGCCCTCAGCGTGGACTTGACCGAGTTCCAGACTAACTTGGTGCCCTACCCACGCATCCACTTCCCCTTGGCCACATACGCACCTGTCATCTCTACTGAGAAGGCCTATCACGAGCAGCTGTCTGTTGCTGAGATCACCAATGCTTGCTTTGAGCCAGCAAACCAGATGGTGAAATGTGACCCACGTCACGGCAAGTACATGGCCTACTGCATGTTGTACAGAGGTGATGTCGTTCCAAAGGACGTCAATGCTGCCATTGCCACCATCAAGACTAAGAGAACAATCCTGTTTGTCGACTGGTGTCGAACCGGCTTCAAGGTCGGTATCAACTACCAGCCACCCACAGTTGTTCCAGGAGGCGATTTGGCTAAGGTGCAGCGTGCTGTGTGCATGTTGAGCAACACCACAGCCATGGCTCAGGCGTGGGCCCGACTTGACCACAAGTTCGATCTGATGTACGCCAAGAAAGCATTCGTCCACTGGTATGTGGGTGAGGGTATGGAGGAAGGAGAGTTCTCCGAGGCTCGTGAAGATCTGGCAGCTCTGGAGAAGGACTACGAAGAAGTCGGTGTTGACAGTGTTGAAGCAGAGGGTGAGGGAGAGGGAGAGGAATATTAAAACATCACCAGGAACAGTGAACAAAAATAAGACATTAAAATCTGCCAAAACTAGCCATAAACCGGAGTAAGAAAAAAGTTAAGATGAGAAATATCACACAATAAAACTGAACTTTAATCTGAAAGAAGTCAAAGTGTGGCTTGTGGGTTTTTTTTTCTTTTTTTCTTTTTCTTTTTCTTTTTTTATTATTATTATTTTTTATAAAAAGAAGCAAAGAAATAAAGATCTTCAATTTGTTGCTTCATTATCCTCTTTTTGGAACCAGATTAACGCTTGTTTTCTAGATAATATTTTGTTCCATCTTATGATATTAGGTCTTTCAAAATATGCTCTTCAAAAGTAAAGAATGTCCCGCTTTCATCTACATCTTAACTGTGAGTAAAAACTTTCGCTCAAGCTTTACATGTTTATTATTTGTAAACTAAAATAGAATCTGTATATCAAACATACGTGTTAAAACAAGCTGGTTATTCGGGGTTACACATTGGGATACTTACCTTTAATCTGATTTTAAGGAATTTTACAGAGGGATGCAATTTTGAGTTCATCGTCGCAAGCCACGGGCGAAAATCCGCTACGCTTCTTTTTCACCCGTGGCTGCTTGCAACATAATTTCCTCGTTTTACATGAATATGCATTAACAAACATACGTCATCACGAACACAATGAAACAGATTCTTACACACCAACGAAAGTGCCGTTTCTTATCAATGCCTGTGTTTGGAAGAGAAACCTTGATTGGCTTATTCAAACATGACAGGTTATGCTGGATCAAGTGTCCAATCAAACCTTACTCAGGCTCGCAACGACTGGTTAAGCAGGTTTATGCATATTCATTACAAACGAGGCAATATTATCACAGGTAGCTACTGGTGAAAAAGGAGAGTAGTGAAAATTTGCCCGTGGCTGTCGACGATTTTTTTTTGTTTTTACCTAAGTATATACTCAAAGCGAAAAGTTTTATGAAAGCAGGGCCAGGTTAGCGGCAGGGACAGATTCACCAGGGTTGCCCCTGAAGATCGGCATCCCCACTATGACCGTTTTATTTTTTATTTTTTATTTTTTAAGAGCATCAAGGGGCTTGGGATATACCAACTCCGGGTGTGTTTAAAGACAATAAAATGTATTTTTTATTCTTGTAATCACTGTCAGGGATACATATTTGTTTCACATTAATAACTTTTCAGATATACCCTTTTGTCTATGATTCATCTGATAGCACGGCTGTACCGGATGAGTGGACTGCTGGGTTTGTAATTACGGTTGGAGCTACATGGGTGTTTCAGGTTAATACCTTTTCAGATATACTCTTTTGTCTATGATTCATCTGATAGCAAATGAGTGGATTGCTGGGTTTGTAATCACGGTCGGGGCTACACAGGTGTTTCACATTAATATCTTATCAGATATACCCTTTTGTATATGATTCATCTGATAGGACGGCTCTACCTGATAAGTGGATTGCAGAGTTTGTCTGTCGCGTACCCTGGAGCAGTATTAGGACCACATTTGCGACTTTCCTAATCCCGTTGATAGATTTAGTTTTTGGTAGGCACGCTAAGTCAAAGACCTTATGGATAACAAAACAATTGCTTGAATCGATACGGCTCGTTTGTTTCTGCAGCTGTATCGGTCTTCCTTCAAACATTTCATTTGAGATTCTGCATGCTTTCTTTATTTTCTTGGGTTTTTTAAAAATTTATTATTATTATTCTTAAAAGGTTATAGACAAACCAGTCAGTAATGCAGCCCGAAAATGAAGTAAGCAGAACCAACTGTACAATCATTCTATTTTATTAAATTAAAGCAAGCAAACAAACAAAGCAGACAATGGACGCAGACATAGAAAAATTGTATTTAGAGTTGGAATTGCATTACATAATAAGAAACATTAGCTCGTTGGAGCTATTTTACAGACTGTTCACAATAATATAACTGTTTACTTCAACAATCAGACATACACACAATCATACAATTGTTTTCATTCTAGCTATGAAATTATGTTTCTATGCTAAAAATGCATACCCCTCCTCCCATTTATAATTTATATTTTAATTATCAATCAATGCAGGAAAATAATTTTACATGAATAGATTCTACTCTCTACAATTGCACGCAGTGTTAAAATACACATGCGTAATGGCTGATCAATACACACTTAAGATACTCCCCGCCCCCACCCCCTTTCTTATTTTTGTTTCCAATTAAATGCAGAGAAATCAGTTTACAAGAATAGAATATATTCTACATTTTACACGCAGTGTTAAAATATGCTGGTTAAAATAATGGCTGGCCAATATATCCTTAAGATACCATTTACATGCATACCGATTTTAAATATACAAAGACAAGACTATGCAAAAAATACTAAGCATACATATACGATAAGTGTTATTGCATCAGAAGCATATAACTAATAAATGTATGGGAGGAAAATCCATCCAAAACCATGTGTAAGCGACGCAAGCCAGCATTTAGGGCAACCAAAAGCACACATATATACGATAAGTGTTATTGCATCAGAAGCATATAACTAATAAATGTATCATCTAAAAGGGAGGAAAATCCATCCAAAATCATGTGTAAGCGACGCAAGCCAGCATTTAGGGCAACCAAAAGCACAAGACTAGAAACTAAAACAATAAACATGCAGCCGATTAAGGTAGCAGCAGCAACGTATTTACTAAACAAATTTAAATGACAAAGATATTTATTTGACAGTATATGTAATAATTATAGTTAGCCTGGCTTCTGAGTGCACGTACTTCCATGAGAAAAAGCAGGAGAATAACAAAAGATAAAGCAAAAATAAAACAAAGATGAAACCGATAGTTGGAATACCTTAAGCTGTTGCAATATCATAGAAGAAAGACAATTAATATACGCATGTATGGAGTAATTTATCTTAAGCATTTTTCTCATGCTGTTTTTTGGCATCCCTTTCAATTTCAATACACACACACACACACACACACACACACACACACACATATATATATATATATATATATATATATATATATATATATATATATATATATATATATATATATATCGCGCAAGTCTGAAACCAACACATGATGAATGATGAACTAAATTAATTATTTTACATGGTCTTTTAGCGAAAAGCGGGGGATGTAATATCCACGTTTGCGTCCGTCTATCTGTTGCTCTTTCGTTTCCGCTCTATAACTTTAAAGCCGTTTGAGAGTAAGGAATGAACTCGGTATACTCGTACATCATTATTAATAGGCGTGTTGCGTGCCTCATTGGGGGATCTATCTTCAATGTCAAGGTCACGACTTAGTATACTCTCCTTTCCCCTCTATAGCTTTCAAGGCATTGAAGATTAAAGAATGAAACTTGGCATGCTTATACATCATCCTGAGTACATGTTTCGCTTACCATATTGGGGACTCTAACTTCAAGGTCAAAGTCACGGGTAAATATTTTAAGTTTTCCATCACAAAATCATTTAGTAACACTGGCCCATCGTGGAATCGTGTGATATGCTAAAGTTAATCCACCCGAACAAACCAGTAGTAGCCTACCACAGACCCAAAAACCTCAGATACATCCTAGTCAGAGCAAAGTTATCGCTAATCACAAGCCAACTCCATACTGGTGCATCTGGGCCCTGTGTGGTAAAAGGTGCAAAACATGTCAACATATAACAGAGACAAACACATTCTCTACACAGTGACGAGCGAAAAATGTAACATACGTTGGTCATAAACTCGGCACCCCCAGTGAGACCTCTGGATCCGCTCCTGAGCAGTCATTCGAATTTCGCGGTAATGGTCCATTACATTTGAAACTGTATCCTTTTAAATTCATGTCAAAATGATATATGGCCAATTCTGAACTTAAGAAAAATAAAATATTCAAAGTTTACCAAATATTCATATATTTTTTCATTTTTATTTTTAATTTTATTTGTATACTAAGAAGAGCCGCGGTGAGTCAGTTGGTCCGTGGCTAAGCGTTGGACTCGTGATGAGAAGGACGTGGGGTTATTCCCACCATCAGATCAGCTACCATGGTGTATCATTGGACAAGAAACTTAAATATACCTGCCTCGGTAAGATATAACCTTGCAGGTGTTTATGTACCGTAAAACCCATCAAAAACATAAAACTCACACCTGAGTATGCAACGGGTAGTAAAACTCTTTAACAGATCACCTCTTAAAATAAATGGAAAGACAAGTCAATCGTTTCCCCGAGAAAGTCATATCCTTCACGTGAAATAAATGCGTGTCGCCCCCACTTGCACCAACAGTGTTGCAAGTCTGGGTACGACAAGTTATCAGGGAAAAATTTTATTCATGGGAGTGTAGGAGCTACTTTAAATATACTAGTAGTGTGTTGTATGATAGGTAAGTTTATTATGCGACTCATATGTTGTTTTTTTGTTTTGTTTTTTTTAATGTCTATAAGACAAGTAACTGCCTTGTTGGTTAGATAATTTTCACAGGATACAAATTAATAACGTAGAAGTCGTTCTTATGACAAATTATGTAGCTATTATGCCAAAGAAATAGACTGTTTGCACAAAGTCACTCGTTTTCCCGAGGAAGTCACATTATTCACCTGAAATAAATGACTGTAGCCCCAATCTTGCTCCAAAAATTTTATAAACCTGTAAAAACTCCGTAGGTTTCATTCGGTAATGATAAGTTATCAGTTAAAAATGACATTAGTTGGAATGTAGGAGCTGCCTTGTTGTAGCAACGATACACTAGTAGTGTGGTCATGGATCTGTAAGTTTGTTATAAAGGAACACTCAAGGTAAGGTTAAGATCGCCAGGTAGTTTTATAACACACTACAGTTATATCTTGGTAACTGGGTGCTATATAAAACTATCTAACGGACAGGACAATTATATATCATATGGAGAATAAGAATTTATTTATGGGAAGAACTTAAAACTTCTCATAAAATAAACAAGCCACTATAATTAAATTATCGATTTCAGACACTTAAACACTGAGAGTTGGTTCACCTCCAAACCTCGTAAAAAAAGAAAGACTTGGTTCAAAATATTTTTGCGTGAAGTGTTCTGCTTTTTTTTTTTTTACTATCAAAATGTACAGTCTTAAAGCTAGTGGAGAAGCGTCTTTCTGTCTAGCTTGGACTAACAGTCCAGTGTCTGGTATCTTCTAATTGAAGCGTGTTTCTGTCTAGCTTGGACTAACATTCCAGTGTCTGGTATCTTCTAATTGTTAAAAAATATGAAATGATCTTGACTATGGCAACAATACTGTTAATTATTTTACGATATGATTATTACATTAAACTTGTAAAATTGCACTTTGTCCCGAAAGATAAATCTGGTACTACTATAATGTCACAAATCACGCTTGGGTATTCGACGAATTAAGGGAATAAAATAAGCAAAGAAGAGGATTTTGTGGCTACAGTTTTATGTGCATCTAGTTCTGAGATGATATTTTGGTTAAATAACAAACCTTGACAAATTTGTAGACAGGGTCAACTCCATTAACATCAGTGATATGTTTGTGCTTGACGACTTTAATGGCGATCAACTGGCAAACATAATTCCAACAACAAGAAAAAAAACAAACAAAACCACGAAATAATGAGATCGATCAGCATGACGATACTGATTCATGAACCTACTAATCTGAACGAGTCATCGCCATCATCATTGATAGATAGTGTACTTACATCAATTACCACATACTAAGATAGTGTACTTACATCAATTACCACATACTAGTATCACTGACCTGTGCTCACTTGGCCCTAACAGCACACAGCCTTACTAGTTAAAAGCGTCGTGTTTGGAAATGCATTGAAACAAGGACGAATATCGTTCTATTCTTGCAGCTTTAAACTGGGATCACATTTTACCTTTGTTCACACTGATAGTATAGCATCCGATATTTCTAATTCTATTAGAGAAGCTGTATATAAAACTATTCCTAATCGCGAGCTTATAGTAATAACGTTCGACCCTGTCTGGATGTATAATGAAAACCACCGTGTGTGTGTGTGTGTGTGTATATATATATATATATATATATATATATATATATATATATATATATATATATATATATATATATATATATATATATATATAATCAATCAATATGGATACACAAACGTGCAAAACCACAAAGTCTCCCACTTCGTTGAACAATCTTCGCTCGACAGTGATGGTGTTACTTTATCAGCCTTCACTCTGGATGACAACGCCCCTACCTTGAGTCGTGTTATTGTTTCAACCGAAGATGTGAAGGATGTACTTATATCTTTAAATGCTAGAAAATAGTCAGGCCCTGCATTGATCAGTCTGAAAGTTCTAAAGGAGGAGGCGAGTGATCTGCCTTATCCGCTCTCCAAATTACATTAAAAAAATTCTTGACATCTACACTATTCATGACAGTTGGAAAATGCCCAATATTGTTCTAGTACATCAAAAGGGCAGCAACTGTGATATATGAAAGTGTCAACCCATTGCATTATCAGTGTGTTAGGAAATATAATTGAAAGAGCATTGTTTGAAATATTTTTAACTTCTTGATTAGTACTAAATTTCTAAACCAAGATTCAATCTGGCCTCATACCTAAAGTTTATACCGTCCATCAACTTACACATCTTTATAATACATTTTGCCATGCTCTTGACAAAATTAAAGATATTCGAGTAATTTCTGGTTGACATAAATAAGGCATTTGAATAAGTGTGGCACTAAGAACTTTTTTGTATTGTACAAGACAAATATAATTGGTTGATTTGAGATTGATTTCCGGATTATTTTTCCCATAAGTATCAACGTATGGTCATAAACGGACAACATTCAGCCTGGAAACACATCTGGGCTGGGGTTCCTCAAGGAAGTATTCAAGACCCCTTACTCTTTTTTGGTATATCTAAATGACATTGTGAATGAATTCGAGACTGACATTAGATTATTTGTAGATGATACCAGTCTAATTAAAATTCTCTGTTGTCCGGGTCCTGCTGCATCTAACCTTAATGGTAACCTACAAAAAATAAGTAGCTGGCTGAATAATTGGCTGTCAGTTTAATCATAGCAATACAGAAACAACGGTAATCTCAGGGAAAAGTAGAAGGCCACAACATCCTTCTCTACTTATGGATGGCACTCAGCTTTATAAATTAACTTCACATAAACACCCGGGATTAGCGTTCTCGAATATATGGTAGCTGGACTAATCATATAAACTATACTATTACTTGAGAAGGCTTGTAAGAGTCCTACGTGGTTTTAAATTTACTCTTGATCGACTATATTTTACTCACATAAGACCTTTATTGGAATAAGGCGATCTTCAAGATCGAAGATGTAAATATAAGTTTACACCATTTTACAAAACGACACACAATTTGGTCCCTGAATATTTCTGCAATTTAGTTGCTTCAAGAAACAAGGCTCATGAAATGAATAATCAGGGTGATAATGAGTCAAAAATATAAAAAATAAGAAAACAACTGGAGAATGGGCTTAATTTCGGATACGGCCTTATAATATTAGCGAATAATTGTCGACAACTGGATGTATGGTTCGTTCGTTCGTTCGTTCATTGGATTAACGACGTGTGCGGCCATTTACGTCGATGGATGTATGGCCCATCACTATTTATTATGTACCAGAAAATGATAGCAGAGCGAGAGACGTTCCTGTAAACCACAGGAGAAACTTTGATCGGCTCATTCAAACAGCCTGAAAGGTCATGTTGGATCACAATGGTGAGAGAATTTTACTCGCGCTCGCAGTGATTGGTTAAGCAAGTTCATTGATATTCATGCGAAACGAGGAAATCTCGGCACAGGCAGCGACGGGTGATCAAGAAGCGTAGCAGATTGTCTTCCGTGGCTTGCGACGATGCGAAGGCTTGCACCTGCCGAGAACGGAATTTTTACCCGTAACTGTACGCTAAAGTTATAGATATGTGGTCGCTCACATAATACTGTTCACGGAAACCATACGAGGGTACATTGTTATAGTTGTGGTCGCTCTGTACTAATGTGGTGTGACAAATGAAGTGCTTTCGTCCAAAAACTGGCATCCAAGACTATTTTCACGCAACATTAGGTCCAACAGTACAGTCTCTATGTGTTCAATTTGTTTCCGCGCATGCATTGCAGGTGTGATACATTTGTAGAAAGGGTTGGTGCAACCATCAATGTCCACGCGATAAAGCAAATCCGCGCACATCCACACAATGCCCACGCACGGTAGTGGTCAGGGTCATTGCAACTGCAGGTCGCTATGATCGACAAATGTCTCCACGGGGCCGCGGTGGGTGGGGTAGACCACATATGGCCGCAATGTATCAGCGTGGGTACTAACTAACACTTCGTATGTTGATCCCTTAATTGTATGTCCTGTATTCAGATATTCATGCTGAATTGAAAGAAAAGTTTGATACAAGTGTTATTGCATGCTTCGTACAATAAAATCAGATGATCATTGTTTTCTAAATATTTTTTTTTCCCCCATGTGAGCTAAATGTTATTTTTGTTATAAATTAGTCACACTATATCAGGATATATGTTTTAATTTTTAGACTAGACGCAAGGCACCTTATGTGACAACTACACAACCTCCCTGGTGGGATAAAGAATGCTATAAGACAAAATATGATAAAAACTACCGTTTACGACGTTTTAGATTCTCATATACTGAAGCTGATCTCATGTCATATAGAGAGTATAAATCAACATTTAAATCTATCATTGCACTCCCAAAAAAAATATAGATTAGAGAGTCCCAAATGAATAAATTAATTAAAGCGAGAAGAAATCATCGACAATTTTGGCATTCTTTAAAACAAGAAACGCTTCATTCTCAACACGAATTAGCGCGTATTTCCCTCCAAAACTGGTATGAGTGCTTTCAATCTTTATTGAAGCAGCCATGGTTAGAGTTCGATGACTCTGACAATACTGTTAGTGAAGAACCTCCTCACCATCAGAGAGATGACTTAAATATTCCTATTTCAAACGATGAAATTATGAGAAGTATTCTTAAAATCAAAAACAAAACCCATGGCCCTGATATGATACCTATTCGTTTTTATCAGCGCACGTCTGAAATAATCTTTCCATTCACTAACGCTTTGTTTAACAAAATCTTTGAATCTGGCTATTCTCCTAAGAAGTGAGAGCAGAGTACTATTTGTCCTATATATCCGATCCAAACAATTACAGATGCATCTCCCTTATTGATACTTTGTGCAAGATCTTTACTGATATACTGAACAAGAGTATTTACACATGGGTGGAAGACAACGGTATGATGGACAAAACACAGGCAGGATTTAGAAAAAAATACTCCACATACGACAACATGTTTACTATTCAAAAATATATTACTAAAAGAAAAGGTAGATTTTATTGTCTTTTTGTAGAGTTTAAAAGCTTTCGATAAAGTACAGCATGATAAATTATGCTGTCACTCATACATATGGGAATGAATGGTAAAACAGTAAATATTTTAAGAGAGATATATATATATATAGACATTTGAAAAGCTGTGTCCTCACACCTAAAGGTTAAACTATTTATTTCGAATGTACATTTGGTACAAGGCAAAGCGGTGTCATGAGCCCTATCATGTTTTCTCTTTTCTTTAATGGTTTGATTGCAAAGCTTGAGCTGTGAATGCAACAGAGGTGTACGCTGTATTTGTTTCAGAAGATATTGATGATATTATTGCTATACTTTACGCTGATGATGTTGCTAACTATGTTGATACAGTAAGACTTCTGCAACCACAAATTAATGAGTATTGAAATTGTTATAATAAAACTAGTATGATGGTTAATCTAGAAAAAAAACCTAAAATCATTGTTTTCAGAAATGGGGGATATCTTAAGCAAATCGAAGTTTAGTTTTTCAAAGAAAGACGTATTGAATGTGTGCCATACTACAAATATATGGGTTTATTTTTATCTTCAAAATTGGTTTGGACAAAAGCAAAGCAGATACTAGCAGCTCAGGCAAAGAAAGCAACTATAAGGATTTTGAATTATCAAAAACGATTTGGCTGTTTTCGTGTAGATGATGTTTTTAACACTCTTGATTCTGGGATAAAAACCAACTGCTTGCTATGGGTCAGAAATGTGGGGATATGAATTTAGTAGAGATATTGAAACTAGAAGTAACTAAAACTATTAATAATGCGAATGTGTTGGGGAGTGCTGACGATATCCACTTTGTACCTCGTATTTTTTACGATCTTGAAAATTCTGGCTGAAGGTTGTAAGAATGCCTTCAACTTGCTATCCGCACCAATGTTATTTAATGTTGAAAAGATTAGATGAAGCCAACCGTGTCAACGGCGCTACCAAATTAATAGAGGTTTTTATTTCTCTACTGCTTTTGGGTACGTCTGGCTAAATCAAGACGTTGGAGACAAAAAGCAATTTCTCTCACTATTTTCACAAAGAATGAAGGATTCGGCTTTGCAAAAGGGGCAAAGCGATTTTAACAATTCACATAATTGTTTGTATTTTAGTATGTATAAAACTGAATACGAACCGGGAAAATAACTTTCACGTCGATTATCACATTTATTTAGGAAGTTACTTGCTAAATTCAGGTGTCCAGCGCACATGTTCAAAGTAGAGACATGCAGGCATAGTAAAAGTGAGAGAAATCAGAGGTATTGTGACTGATGTCGGAAAAATAATGTTTATTTGGTAGAGGATGAATTCCATTTCGTTTGTGTTTGCCCAGCTTATGATCATCTAAGAAAGAAATATTTTAATGAAGTTTATTATCTTTATCCGTCGGTAGAAAAAGTTGTATTCCTAATGAGTCATAATAATATAATAATTATAAGAAATCTTTCTTACTATAGCAATTCAGCTTTTCGTCTCATACAAGCTTTAATAACTCATACGGACAGTGAATGAGTATACTTAGTGGTTGTAATATCTTTACAATATCATACCATGATGCTTTGTAGAACATTATATATATATATATATATATATATATATATATATATATATATATATATATATATATATGTATATATACACCACATATAATTTATATATGCCATGGCGCACATTGTATTTGCTTAGTATTGTATTTTATATTAAGGGCAAGAGGTCTAAATTACCAAATAAAGCATTATTATCTAATCTAAATCTAAATTACTTGATATTTTGGTGAATTGATGAAAAGCTATTTCTAAATACTTTTGTTTCGTTGGTACCTGTGGACAACTTCTAAACATAATGCAAAAGTTGTCGTTCAATGAATGTGACTCGGAAGTCATTGATGTCAACCGTTTGTTTTTCGACTGTGGTCAAATTCGAATTTCTTACGAAAAGATTTAATATAATCAAGGTGTTAACTGTAGCTGAGAATTAATTTGAAGAAAAATGTGCAAACGAAGCTTGCATGCTAAACACCACAAAACAGAATCCTAATAACTTATCAGGCAAATACCAGACATCAAGACGAAATTGAGAAAATGAGAGAGAGAGAGAGAGAGAGAGAGAGAGAGAGAGAGAGAGAGAGAGAGCAAACGGAAGCAGGCATTTGTGCCACTGAAGCGCCCTGCATTACGCATGATTTTAGACCATTTAATGCAGACTTCGGCGAACTTCGTAATTTGCTCGGAATTTTGATCACGTGGCGATTGGTCAGCTGACGGTAATAACCACTCAATAGCTGGTGGTCAAAAGATGGCGGACGTAGCATCATCAGCATCGAGTTCATCAACAACTTCAACATCGTTTATCGAGTTGAAAACTGCCTATTCAACAGCGATGCTGCCGCAGATATTGACAAAATTTAATATTGGAACCATAGTATCGTATTTTTTTGGAAACCAGGGTGGATTTCAAAGCCATACGAGCGAATAGCTTCGAGCTGTTTACCTCTGAACATGTACATGTAAGTATGGAAACGGTGTCGAAGTAAAAAAGTTTAATCCTGACAATCAAAGAACAAGTTGTTCAAACTATTTCTCTGTATCCAAAATGTCAGTAAAATAAAATGCGTTTCACCTAATTTTGTCCCATTTGATTTTGAAAGTCTGAGGATAGTTTATATGTAAAGTTTCATCATTTAATTAGTTCCACTCGGTGGAATTTGGAAAAACCGATCATCGGCGTCGTCGGTATTCTGTGAAGTTCACGGGCGAGTGCAAAACTATTTATCAAGTCGCAATACAAATACATGTAACACACATTTTAAGTGTAGTATGTATAGTTAATTGGATTTAAATAGATGCTTTTTATGATAAACATGTCCAAACATATAAGCTTGTTTCAAGTTGCCCCATCCACAGAAAGATTTTTTAAATTGTAAATACATGTATACAAATGATGGCAATATATTGCATCTAAGTATTGGGCTATGCTTACCTTTGAAACTAGCACATTTAATATGTTTTAAATTGTTTTCGAGGCGGGAGCTTACATACTGACAACACATTTTTGGTATGTGGGGGCGATATCCTGAAACATGAAAATTTGCCCTTTGTAATGAACATGATTGTATGCTTATTGTCATTCACGAAACATTTAAACGTAAGGGTGTGTTCTTTTATCGCAGCATATCAGTGTGAAGCAAGATGAAGTTGCAAAAAAGGCCATTGTTTCTGCTGATGTTCTAGCACACATGAAACAGCAATTCTACAGAGTGATTCTGATGCTTAACTCGGAGGGTGACATCATACATGCTAGCTGTTCATGCCCTGCTGGGTCTGGTCCTAACTGTACGTGCAAACATACCGCTGCACTTTGTTATGCACTGGAAGATTTTGTCAGGGTGTTTGTGCTTCCTGAGGACATTCCATCATGTACTGGTATGTACATCGATATCTTCAAGCTGAGACCTAATACTATAAATTCCAGTACTATAATTTACAAAGACATTAAATAAGAACAACACATAAATGAAATAATTGAGATTTATTTTTATTTTTTCAAAAAAAGGTCATTTAGGTAAAGAGATGAAAAGAAACATGAACATAGATAATAACAATCATAGAAAATAATGATTATTTTAATGTCAGTCGAAAAATCACAATAATATAAATTGACTACTGGTATAAAATACTAGTTATTGAGAGAAGTAATATAAATTTTTACATAAAAATGTATCAAACAATGATTTGTAATTACTCAATATATTGACCAATTATCACACAGAAAAACTTGAGATGAAATCGGTTGTACAGACTTTAATAAAGCAGTCTCGGGTAAAAACATGTTGCCCACTCTTTACATCAGTGGTAGTAGAAGCACATTTAATTTTCTTTAGCCTGTTACCTAAAATGTTCCTTTTCTTTTGAGTTAAACTAGAGGCCTGGAATAAGCCAAGGCTAGTTAAACTTCCAGCAGCTCCAATCTTTGATATAGACTTTACAAGAAAACAGCATGGACCATTAAAAGGAGAACAACCGGAGGCTTATAAACTTAATAAAGTTTGCGACACAGAGAAAGCTTTTGCAAAATCATTCCTTGGTGAATTAGAGCAATGGAGTAAAGAATCCAACCCTAGTAAACAGCTCTTAATACTGTTGCAAGTCAAAATGATCCAGTTGAAACACTTGTCTCAGTAAATCCATTATATGATTATATGGAAATTTTTTTAAAAAATATCAGATTTATCTCATTCAGATAGTATCACAAAAAAATAGATTTAAAGAACTTTTTAAAAGTCACCCAGGAGATGAACAACTACTTATTCAACAAAGTACTCTTCTACAAAGCAGATTGTCTGATTGGTTTACTTTGAGACAACTGAGGATAACTGGTTCTATTGTTAGCCGTATTTGTAAAAAAAATTTGTACAAGAAGTCTGACCCCAACACAATAAGTAGTGCAATATTAAAGCCATCTTCTTTTTCCTCAGCAGCAATGAAATATGGATTTGAAATGGAGCCGATAGTTATCAATTGGTATGTTGCTGAGAAACTAAAAGAGGGTTCAAACATTTCTATTCAAAAGTTGGGTTTAATTATAGATAATGATCAGGGTTTCATTGCAGCGTCGCCTGATGGTGGAGTTGAACAAAATAACTCTCTTGTTGGTATTGTGGAATGTAAAGTAGCAGTAAAATGGAGCCACAAGACTGTTGGTGATAGTATTAAAGAACCTGGGTACCCATTAAAATCTGTGAAAATAAACCAAAATGGAAATTCAATCCAAGTTTTTCAGTTAAAACCTAATTATGCTTGGTATCACCAAATTCAGTTGCAACTTTATGTATGTAGGCCATTTGCACAAAGTATTGTGATTTGGCCTTGCTTCATCCAGAGTCTGGAAGTTTTCATTGTCAGCGATTTGAATTGAATCAAGAATGGGAAGACAAATTCTTGCCAAAACTTGAGACCTTTTTTGATGAGTATATGGCTGACAAAATTTTACAAAAGTACAAAAAGAAATAAAAACAAATACTGCTATAGATCTGCAGATGTTATGAAAATTCTAACTGTTTATCTCCACTTTATATTCACCTCTGATGAATCTTGCTGATTATATTATTTTACCAATCAAATGTGTTTTACATGAAACATACATAATAATAAATATATAGTTATAATAATACATATATATATTCTATATTTTATGAACTCTTGGCATGTCAAACATGCCCAAGTGTTAACCTTCATAAAAAACCTTCAGCTCACTAAGCATGACTACAATGATTTATACGACCAGTGTAACCTAGATCTGACTGCGAGTTACCTGCAGGCTAATCAGGGTTTACACTGTTTGCTGATCAGGATTTAACTGTTTGCTGGTCTAGGTTTTATCTGTTTGCTGCTCATCAGTTGAGCACAACTACAATCATGTATGCAACCAGTGTAACCCGCAGGCTGGTCAGGGTTTACAATGTTCTCTGCTCTCCAAAGCACCCTTTTGTAGTATAAATGGAGTGATACAAATTTAAAGAAAAAACGGCCCATTATATAAATATAGCGGGCTAAGGAGTAAAATAAAAACATATCTATGATACCAATCCCCTTTCATTTCATCAAGTGTTTGCTATGGGCATGTTTGAATGCACATAATCACATACATGTATGATATCATTAATGTTCATGATGCTAGTTCTTGAACTGAAGTATACTAATGACAAAAAAACAAACAATTGAATAAACAATTTGTTTAGTTTGAAATGCAGCTTTATTTTGTTCTTTACAAAACAAAGACAGAACATAAAATGAGTTGGTTGAACACTACCCTTTAGCCGCCTGAGTGCGAATAAGATGATGTATGCGACCAGTGTAAACCAGATCAGCCTGGTAAATGCCGACTGATTAGGGTTTATACTGATCGCAGCTCGTCAGTAACTTTTACAATCACCCCTTCACAAAATAAATGGTCCAAATTCGAAGAAAGAGCAGTCTATTTAATATATAAAATAACATTTTAAGGGTTAATTGGTGGAAGACCTCAAATATTTAAGTAGAAATCAGATACTCTTAGTGAGTACTTTGACTTTCTAACATAAGTACTAGTAGAACTTGAACCCATGACTAGTGACTAGAGTTAATCTTGATCTTGAGACGGCACCTTAAGATCTTGGGCCACTCGGCCATGAAGTACCTCTTCATAGAATCATATATAGTTAATGGAAAAGGCATCTATTTCCAATGCGAATAGTGAGTAGTGTAGACCCAGATCAGCCTGGGCATTCACATTGGAAATTAGATCCTTTTGCTATGGCCATGAAGCAACTTTATTACAGTTATTGACTGTTAACGAGGCAATATATGTTTGTTTATGAGTCGTCCATTTCTTCAGGTAGACTGTCTTCCCCCTCAGAAACTTTGTTCGATCTGATTAAAGGTCCTAAATTTGCTAAAAAGCCACAGATATAGCCGATTTCATTCATGAGTGGCATGTACTGTATTGGGATTTTATTTGCTTCAAGAATGCAAATGTAGCAAGGTGAGCGTTATAATTTTCAACTATTATTCTCGATCTAGCTATAAGTCTACCTGAATCACGGTCATGAGAGTCAAACTGTTTGCTCTTTTCTGAGAGAAATGGGGGTCTATAAAGAGTTATTCCTTTTCCCTGAATTAAATCCCGTATCAAAAAACCATAAGACCATCGCCATGTTGCAGTTTGTGCACTATATCACTTTGTCCGAAAATCTCCTTATCAGATGAATTTCTGCCAAACATATCTGAACAATGAATTAAAGCTCCATTTGGAGCAGAGGTGTACATAGCTTTCACAGTATGACAATTTTTGTAATTTGAAAATATCTGTTTTCCAGCTATGGGACATCTTGGGACCTGTGTACTGAATTCTACACAATCTGCAATTGCAACTAGATCTGGAAAATGTTGTTTGGTTGATAATGGCAGATGTTTTTGAATACTTTCCTTTGAAGGCCATATTTTAATAATCTTAAACTTTCTGTACATTCGTTTAATCCAGAATTAAAAAATTTCGGAAATTCTGCCTGTAGAAATATTAAAATCAGAGGCAATAACTGGATCTATAGGATTTCGTTTTAATTTGTATAATACAAGAAGACGTTGATTTTCTGAATCTATGTGAGAAAAAAGTTTGTTTGGATCACCATGACCAGGGATAATCTCACATTCTGTATGAGAGCAACAACTCACTAAATATTTGTGTAGAATTGTAATTTTCAATACCAGTATATCTTTTTAATTCTTTGTCTGAAGATTTTAAATTCTCAATTTTTGAAATATTGACTTGACTCGACTTGTCACATGTTGTCTTGGAGTCTGAGTTGTCTTAGGGATCATCCATAAAGGACGTCCGCAAAGATGGGGGGAGGGGGGTTTGTTCAAATGCGGACAAGGGGGGAGGGGGTGTAAAGGACCTTGCGGACGTCCGCAAGCTAGTATTTTTTGTTATGATATTCTGTGTTGAACAGCTGCTTTAGGCTTACTGAATGTATTCCAGTATGTTTTGCGGATGTCCTTTATGGGTGATCCCTAAGTATAAATTATTTGTTAATTTCAATTCGTGCCACAGAATGTATATGAATGTGTTGGCTGACCATGCAACTGCAGAGCTAGTGCCTGAATAAAGACTTTTTTAAAGAAAGAACTTTCTGTTTATTTTTTTCTTTGTTTTGAGCTACATGCTGTGATGAGATCAGTGAGCGTTGTATTTTGAGAGCTCCAGCTATTACACTGCCAGACCATAGAGCGGTGTATAATGCTAGATAGGGACATCCGCAGCCGGGGGGGTGGGGTGGAGGTGTAGGAAAACAGGTATTATCTGCGGACGTCCTTATGGACAACCCCTTAGTAGACTTGATATAAAAAGAAGATGGTGTTTCAGTTTGTGTCTCTATACTTAGACTAATGTCTGTGCTTGATTTTTCCAACCGCTTCTGTTTAGGGGTTACTTGCGTGTGTTTTTGCTTGCTGGGGGTTCTTTGTATTCCTATAGAAGTTGTTTTTCTCTTTGGTGTAACTTGTGATGCAGAGTCACTGAACAGTTTTCTTTTTAATATTTTAGATGGGGTCCGGCCTGGAGTAATTAATGGTGGTTGAGCCTCTAGTATATTTCCTATATCTTCTGTGCTGTTATCAGGATTGATTTGATCACCTGTAAAATATAATTATTCAATTTAAATAGTATACAGAAAATGACACTTGTGTTAAACTTGTAACTACAATTTTTTTTAGATTGAAACTACAATACACATTGCGACATTTACTCGCCCTTCATTTATATTAAAATGTCAAAATGTATAGGATAGGTTGCATTATTCGCAGTCGTAAAATAATGTATCAATGTATTATTCGACAATTTACTGGTAATCAACTATGGAGGCCAGTCAATGGCGTCACACCACAGCAAAACTGACTAGTAGAGATCAGCAATCAAATTTGTGAGAAATCAACTCTAATGACACATATGTTTATAAGGCGTGAACCGTCTATTGAAACGTATAAGAATGGAACGAACCGTAAACATTTCTCTGGTTCGACTCCATGTGTGGTACAGCAAGCTGTACTAGACCTGCAGCAGCCTCTTGTCTTTCAAAGTCTGAATTAAAAAAAAATAAATAACAATATTATACACATTATATAGCTTAAAAACTACAGATTTAACTTTAGGTTGAAGGTAAGAATATGCTTAGGAGGAATTCCAATTTATCCTGATCCCAATATTAATTTAATTTAAAAACACTTGAACAAATAATTACTAAATTATATAAATTACCAAGATGGTTAACAGAAACACAAAATATGACGTTGTTGATCAGTACTGAATAAAGTCACGATATGAAAATAGTTTATGATGCTAAATTATTGAACCTAATTTTATTTACCCTAGGACATATTTAACGGAACTTTTTTTACCATGACACCGTTTAACATAAAATGTGTTTTGTTGACAAATATAAAGAATTTCTTCGTATTAATTTGTGGTATAACAAACCTGGAATATTTCTCGACGGTAAAGTTGTGGAAGTCCCTTCACCATCAGCATTAAAATGCAGCGAACACATTCTCGCATTCTTGAATTGTGACATTCGTTTTCCGGTCAATTCAAGTTCCGATTTTCCTGCTCGTATGAGCCACTGTTTACACAACATTTCGTCTCTCCATGGCAGACGATGAAATTTAATACTACATCCTTGATCTGAGCGACTTTTGCAACCTCTGACGATACAAGTAGCTGTCATTTCTTCGATTTTGTATTTCTCTGAAAGTCCCGAACAACACTTTTGGAATGTACATGTGCCCACCAGCGTTTGATTGGCTGAGCATTAAGTGACTCGGGAGGTTATTCGGATAATTACGGAGCAACTCGGTTAAATTCGGTATTAAATGGGCTAGTTTACGGAAAACTTCGTATATAAAACAAGTAGAAATCGTATGCGATACAAGAAGTAGAATCCAATATCCTTTTCCGTGTTTTAGCGCCTACTTGTGTTCATGCAAGGGTTAAGAAGGTGTAGTCTTTTGAAAAATCTCGAAATATTTACAGTTTACGATTCCAACTTATGTTGTAAAATAAATGAATGAATAAACTATGTAAAACGAAGACCAGTCTGGGCAGGGTTTGAAAGATAATGGATTGTGAAGTCTAGTGATGTACTGCTTATACTCGTTTATAAGTCGAGGCCAACTGCAAAGACCCAGATCTGCCGTCGCATAATGCTCCGGCAGATCTAGGTCTATGCAGATTGTTAGGAGTAATCAGTAGAACAAATATTATAGACCCTGATCTGCCGGCGCATTATTTGGCTGTTGATCAAGGTCTATGTTGTTTGCAGTTGGACTCGACAAGCGAGTATAGACGGTATGTTTAAAATGAAACCGTGCATGCGATTTCGGTACGACTTCCCTATCGGCTTATTGTCGGACACAGATTTAAAATCTCGTGATTTAAGGGCTAGTCAGCGAATTCGCATTTGAAGGAAAGCACAGAGAAAGCGGAAAAAGTAGCACAGATATTGGAGATATCCACCAATTTTCATGGTATTTTGCTGTATTTTATTCCTCTAGTCTGCAAATATTTTCAAATACCAGGGATGTTTTGAAAAGAAAAAGTCAAGCAGTAGATGCAGGAAAATAGAAGTCATCAGTTTGACAAGGTAATTTAAATCCTGCAAAAATTCACACTTAGGCATTATCCACCTGTATATCCGAAAAATATGTACAATACAGAAAACTCTGTACATGTGGTCAGTCTGTTCTCAAAATGGCATTATATTTCTTTTGGAGACAAAATCAGTGTTCATATTAGGCTGTGTAATAAGTGCAAAAGATGTTTTCTTTTATAACAGTGAAATAGGATCCATGACCGTGTCCGGCTTATTAAAGTTACCGCCTTTTATTGATCAATGACCGTGTCCGTCTCAGTATTTTGAAATAGCTACGGCTAAAAATATTCCACCCTCGGACAACGCTGTACGCGGCAACGAAACCCGTGTACAATTTCGTTTATACATAATGTATAAACATTTTACTGCACACAATTCCATGACAATCAATATAATTCCTATTCCATCACTGAAATATACCATTCTTCTTACCATGACTCCAATTGTATGACTCAGGACCTTGCATAGTAAATGTGTCGGACAATAAATGTTCATTCTTACTTTGGTCTAACTTTGTCTTTCTAACCTGACCTTCTTTACGGTCAGTATTACGTGCTGCCCACATTGGCTCCCACATTTACACTGCCCTTCAAATTGAGTGTGCGTTCATACTCAACTTTGGGATATTTCTTAATGAAAACATTGACTAACATATAAAAAAAATCTTCAAAACATTGTACCATTTTTCTGATTTTTAATGATTTTTAATGTTGCTGATCTGTTAAAATTGTTGTTACTACTCTTCCTGCACGAATGATTGGGATCTTAATTTAAAGACTGACAATGATATTTAGTTGATTCTGCATAAAGATGGTGCCAACCTGACCCCCACCATCGCAACCATGGCAACCATTATGAAAATCGTTCTCCTGTTAGTCTTGTTGACATGGAGTTTTCTAAGAAGACTTCTTATGATAATACAAATAGTCCTACACGAACATGCAGCCGACCTGACACCAGCCATGGTTGCTATGGCAACCATCTTAAAAATCTGTATACCATTGCCCCTCCTGAAAGAATTTTTCTATCGACAAGGTGTTTTCTCTAGAAGTGTGCCACTATTCCAGTCACTCCAGACTTTCAGTACTTATGGTGCTTTGATTTTTAATGTACTCGATTTGTAATGTGATATGGTAATGTAAATTAGTATTTTCAAACAGGAGAAGGAATAATATGAGCCAGTTTAGCTTTTTCATCTCACTTTTATTCTTTGTTGTAAACCTTA
This sequence comes from Margaritifera margaritifera, assembly GCA_029931535.1. Classification (NCBI taxonomy): domain Eukaryota; kingdom Metazoa; phylum Mollusca; class Bivalvia; order Unionida; family Margaritiferidae; genus Margaritifera; species Margaritifera margaritifera. The sequence goes on from JAQPZY010001173.1 coordinate 572,280, forward strand.
TATGAACATTTACGTCAAATAAATATTGTTTGGACTAAATAATAAACCTTCTCGATCTGAATGGTGTCTGACATGTTTACGAAGTCAAAACAATCGTCAATACAATCATCAAAGCTCTTTGAAAGACAGTGGACATATCAATTCATTGCCTAAATTCATTCGTTTTATCATGTTCAGTTTCATATGAGATTACTGTTAAACACGGAAATTGTATATTTCCATCTGTCTGTCCTTCCGTCTTCTTCCGCCATATATGTATGACATGCAGAAAGTAGACTGGGTTTTTTTTCGGGGGTGGGGGTGGGGTCTGGAGAATATTTTTCTCACATCTAGAAGAATGTCTTTAATCAACACGAAGGTAAGGTAGTTATGCTTATGTGCAAATAACAAGCCTGAATTAGATAAAGATTCGTCCCTGATAACATTCATTGCATGACTGGTTGTGTCCGTATGACGTGTATCGTATATTTTAAGCTCTGTTTTCAGACTTCGGAATTGTTACCTGTTATTATGTGATAAGCTTCTTGTTGTCGACCCCAATCTCTCTAATACATTGTCGGTATGCCTTATCCCCTGACATATTCGGAACACGACTTTTCGAGCGGTAAGTCTGATGCATAACCATAGCAACCTTACAAATTTGAAATCGCATTGTACATGTTGATGAAAAAGTAACTTTTCTATAAAGAGTACAGAATGGTACTTCCTCAGTTTATCTTTAAAATAAATGTTTACTGATTTTTGAAAAAAAAATTGGTGAAAAAACTCGGGAAATATTCATATATTCTTTAAGGTTTTAAATTGCTTAAAAGCTGGGAAAAACCTAAGAAAACATATATACAAAATAATATATATTTCATGCTTGATTTGAGTTGCAATAAGAGATGCAATCTCCAATGTTTGGTCTATTAAAAAATATATTTTAGATAAATAATGTGAAATATCATGTCTAAGAATACGCCCAAGGACATGCCAAGGCAGCTGGCCCGGGCGGATATCGAACCCGCGACCCGTGGATTACTAGTCCGACATTCAAGGTTGATGTAAGAAAAATAACCATATGATTCAGTTCATTAGCACGCTCCGTTATAGCTCTAACAAATGCTATCTATCTAGTTATATGTCCGTACGTACGTAGGTACATACATATGTATGAATGTAAGTTTTTTGTTTATTCATCGAGGTATGACATATGTCTGCATGTCCGTCAGTCCATTCTTCCATTCATACTTTTTTTCTATTCAATTGGCAGACTAGCACACATTCATGTGTATCTCGGTATCTTAATGGATTGTCTCTCGAACACTCCCAGTTACCTTGAAAGGTAACTCTCTCTCTCTCTCTCTCTCTCTCTCTCTCTTTCTCTCTCTCTCTCTCTCTCTCTCTCTCTCTCTCTCTCTCTCTCAATTTAGCCTCCCCATGTCACTGACATTAGTCACGAAGCTTATGAACTTAAAAAACGTATTAAATGCATTCCGTTTTGAACGTTTCGCCCTGTATAGAATTCCCTGTATAGAATTACCCTGTACAGAATTGAACTGAATATCTTTATTTCAGAATAGACAGTTTCGTCATATAATCATTCATAACTGTTTATAATGTAAAAGGCTATATACATATTTGGTAAGCTATATAGTCGTTAACTACTTCTGCAAGCGGTTTCTTATAAAGCTTTAAAAACTGTATATTCACGCTAACCGATCTTTGTATGAATGTGGCATGACAAGAACTTAATTGCGACGCATGCGATGCGAATTGCGCTTGAAATATCTTAGAGTAAACAGTCAATAGTTACTGATGTGTTTATAGCAACAGACGTACAACAGTATAAAACTGGATTGGCCCAGTCAAATCCGTCATCCGCTCACATTAGACGATTGAAGTCAGACGTGAGTAAAATTCATAGTCCTCTGTTAGCAGCTATAACGATAGAAAATGGTGAGTACAAGTACTAATATTATTATTATTACTACTACTACTACTACTACTGTAACCTGCTCTTTTTAAGAAATATGTATCAAGGCAACCTTTGTATCATAACACACTGTACAAAATACTGAAACCTGTAAACCCGTTTCAACAGATTTTGTACATGCCGGTAATTCTTTCATAGTGATTTTCTTTGTTCTGTCTGAATCCTTTGACAGCCTTAACGTTACCGAGTTCATATGGCCAGGACTGCGAAGCATTGATCAAGATTTCAAGAATGTAGTTCAGGTCAATACCCATACTGGGTTATGTAAATTAAATGTACAATGAATTGAGGTAAACAGGAAACATTATTTTAAGTAGATAGGAGTGGGCATTTCTGATACAGGCCACTGGTTTAGACATGTTCGTACCCATAGACAAGAACATATCCAGAACACTGATAAAATCTCTAAACAGTCGCGCGGTTAAAACCGGTATAAACATAATCGTACCACTTTATGAGAACATTTTTACAACACTTGTAGATTTAAAAATGCATTAAAGAATTCCAAACATTTAAATACCAGCACTGTTAATTTTGTTTACAACTCCAAAATACCATAAATCCCCTAGAACAGTCATATTTTTCTCTTAAACAAAATATGATTGAGTACTGGACCACATTCTAATCTACTATTGTGCATTGAGTAGAGAGGAAAAGACTAATATAAGCCTGAAATAAACATGCCGCAAGTTTAGACTGTGTTTCCAAGGTCATGTAATCTCTAACAATGCATTAAGCCCTATTAATTGCTTTTCACTTATTTATATGTGAGTAGATTTGTATGGATGATACTAAAACCGTTAACTGGTTAAAACCGGTTTCAACATTCATGTGCCCATATACGAGAACATATCTAGAACACTGATAAATCTCTGAAACAGACAACCGGTTAAACATTCTCGTACCCCTCCCTATACGTGAACACATCTAGAACATTTGTAAATTTAAAATGCACTATAATACCGTAACCAGTCACCATTCCGAAAGTTTGGCAGTGTTTGCAAGGTCGGGCAAACTCTAGCAGAATGCATTTGGCCCTATTTATTGATTTTTACATACTTTATACTTTTCATAATGTATGAACATTTAGGTCTGTTGAAAGAAAGGTGCATATTTAACACTCGGATGGTGGAAACAGTCACACCATTATGTGACCGACAATATTGGACCACCAAACACACTACACTGAATAAGATACTGGTGTAGAGAGTAGGGGTGCTACAAGTCCGATTGCAAACCTCAAGGTGTCAATGAATTCGTGTAAAATCGACCAGAAGATTCTTATATATCGCTCAAAAGCAGGTCGAATATGGTTTATATTCTCTCCTTCTTACGTATTTCAATGTCTGTATCAGAGGCGTGGGGGCAAGGGCATTGCAAATCTGGTTGTGTGTTTGGGAATTAGATAATTCTGATTCGTTTTTTGTTTTTGTTTTTTTATTATGAATCCCGCTACTTAGATCTTTGACTAAAGATTTGACAGAATTAAACACATTTTCTTAGATTTCTAAATATGCAACTTTAGTGTTAACAGAGGATCGTTTGAAATATAAAATACTATCACAAGTGCTTCATCAAATATTCTTCTGTCCAATGGGTAACATGAGTGCCTGTCGTGTTGTTTATTTAAAAAAAATACATAACCCAGAGTAAAAGACCCCACCACCATTTAATTATTCCCTTAAGAGCCATTATTCATTCTGTCGATTTTTTTTTCTTCAGCGAGAGTGCATAAGTATTCATATCGGCCAAGCCGGTGTCCAGATTGGTAATGCATGCTGGGAGTTGTACTGTCTGGAACATGGTATCCAGCCTGATGGTCAGATGCCCAGTGACAAAACCATCGGAGGGGGAGATGACTCGTTCAACACCTTTTTCAGCGAGACTGGGGCTGGCAAACACGTGCCAAGGGCTGTCTTTGTAGACCTTGAACCAACCGTTGTCGGTAAGAAACAAACATCGTTTATTAAGTTCACTGTAAAGTTTGTAAATATTAAACTTAAGCAAAAAAGAAAAGAATGCTCTGATGCACTCTCTATCTCTCATCTACTTTCATTCATTTCTTAAGAATTTCTAACATACAATGTGTAGAATACTTTCAGGCATTTGTTTTGAAAAGTTCGAAAACCTTTGAAGTGCAAAACAATTTGAAACATCTGTTTTAAATGTTACCTGCATCGTTACGGAGGGATTTCACAGTTTATTCTCTCACAACCTGTCTGACGTATCAAGGTTGCTAAAATGGTCCATCTCATATAATTGCAGATGAAGTTCGGACTGGCACGTACCGCCAGCTCTTTCACCCAGAGCAGTTGATCACCGGTAAGGAGGACGCTGCCAACAACTACGCCAGAGGTCACTACACCATCGGCAAGGAAATCATCGACCTTGTACTAGACAGGATCCGAAAGCTAGCTGACCAATGTACAGGTCTTCAGGGATTCCTCATCTTCCACAGCTTCGGTGGGGGTACTGGATCTGGCTTTGCATCTCTTTTGATGGAGAGACTCAGTGTAGACTACGGTAAGAAATCCAAGCTCGAGTTCGCCGTCTATCCTGCACCCCAAATTTCCACTGCAGTTGTTGAGCCATATAACTCTATCTTGACCACCCACACTACTCTGGAACACTCCGACTGTGCATTCATGGTGGACAACGAGGCTATCTACGACATTTGCCGCAGAAACTTGGACATTGAGAGACCGACCTACACCAACCTGAATCGTCTGATGGCTCAGATTGTAAGCTCCATCACGGCTTCCCTCCGATTCGATGGCGCTTTGAACGTGGATCTGACGGAGTTCCAGACCAACTTGGTGCCATACCCACGTATCCACTTCCCTCTGGCCACATACGCACCCGTCATCTCCGCTGAGAAGGCCTATCACGAGCAGCTGTCTGTTGCTGAGATTACAAACGCATGCTTTGAGCCAGCAAACCAGATGGTGAAATGTGACCCACGCCACGGCAAGTACATGGCCTGCTGCATGTTGTACAGAGGTGATGTCGTGCCAAAAGATGTCAATGCTGCCATTGCCACCATTAAGACCAAGAGAACCATCCAGTTCGTTGACTGGTGTCCAACCGGTTTCAAGGTCGGTATCAACTACCAGCCACCCACAGTTGTTCCAGGAGGCGACTTGGCAAAAGTGCAGCGCGCGGTTTGCATGTTGAGTAACACCACAGCCATCGCTGAGGCCTGGGCCCGACTTGACCACAAATTCGATCTTATGTATGCCAAGAGAGCATTCGTCCACTGGTATGTAGGTGAGGGTATGGAGGAAGGAGAGTTCTCCGAGGCTCGTGAAGATCTGGCAGCTCTTGAGAAAGACTACGAGGAGGTCGGTGTCGACAGCGTGGAAGGAGAGGGTGAGGAAGAGGGACAGGAGGAATATTAGAACATTTAACAAATTCAACGAGTGAAGTGAACCTTTTTTATTGACTACGCTAATGAAGGTGCTGTGAACATATTTTTACTTGCTTGTGTTGAATTCATTGATACCATTTATTTCATCTGTCTCACTCTTAATGCATTTAAATTTTATTTCATTATAAAATTATTAAAAATGTATTATCTGTTGATGCCTTGACCTAACACTGTTCAACTTTTTATGAATTAAAAGCGTAATTTAATTTTCTGCCCTTTTCTTTTGTTTATTAAAGTACGAATGAAATTGAGTGACCAGTCATAGGACTTAGTAACGGTGTAATGGTGTCTTTAAAAACCATAGTCATATTCTACCTCTTCGTTAAGCCCAAATTTAAAGATATATCTCCATGTTTAGCGATAAATATATTCATAACGTGCTTCTTCTGTTGTTGTCGTTATTAATGTTGTCGTCGTCGTCATCATCCTCGTCGTTGTTCTTGTTTTTGCACATGCTTAATCTAGTGTTCGCCGTTCTACAACGCTAAACAAAATTAAGTCGTAATGTATGCAACAATTTACTAATGGTGGAATGGTATGATTACAATAGGGACTGTATACAGTTGACAAAATTAAAACGTTTGCCGCAGCACTTGTGAAATATTTTGAACCCAATGGCGACTCTATAAAAAATATTGTCACCAGTTTCTATACAAATATTTGGTGTTCGCATAATTAGTCGCCTTAGTGATTCAGCTGGAAATTTCTTTTTAGCAAAACTAAGTTTTCTAGCAATAGTTGAAGACTGGAGTAGACCTATAAAGTTTTGTATATATTCTGTCCAAGATTATGTGCAGTTTTGTTCATGTACTACTAGAATGTGCCTTGCGCTTCCATTCTTATCCATATGTCTGCCTAAACTCTGTCCAAATACGTTTAAGCAAGTTTTAGATGATCGTGTTTTTTATTTATAATATGATGGAAAAGTGTAAGTGACAACGTTCATTCAGACGACTACCACCAGCTTCTCCAACAAGTCCTATCTAAACAGAACGTAAACTTGCGTCGCCTGCCACTGGTCATCCACATGATTTACATAAACTCTTTTGTAGGGGAATCTTTTTCTCGCTTGCTTGTATAAGCGTTTAGGTAGATTGTCCGGTTAACCATTCTTTCAATTCATTGTATATTATTTTCTTTTTCTCTCGTTTAAATTGTTCAAACAATTAATTGATATTTGTGTAAGCATCTGGACGTTGAGGATCGTAGCGGCCTTATTATAAAAGAGGAAATATCTCACTATTTTGAAAGCCGCTCAAAAGTACCCGTATGTACTGCATGCCTGAATAATGAAAACGCCTTCAATACAGTATGGCATGATGGTCTTTTCTATAAGTTTTATTCTTTTAGAGTAAGAGTAAAAGTGTCGAGATCTGATTCTTAATATTCATGTCAATGTCTTCCTTTGCTGAACAGCTAACGTTCGAACTCACAGTCAGTAAACCAATGGGTATGACAAGGATGAACGCTTTCAGCGTGGTTTCTCATAGTCATGATAAATGACTTAATATCATTATTAGCGTCGACACAATCTGGAATACAAGTTGGTACCTTATGCAATCCATTTGTTCTACTAGCTGATGGCACGACCTTAATATCTTCATTATTTAAAGGCATGGGTATTCTGCTTCGAAACCTCCACGTCTTTGCAACTAAGTTTAGATTACCAAAGAATGCTGAAAAACGCAATAATGTCATATTTTCAAAGAAAAGACTCCTAAGAGAAGCGTTACTCTAGTTTGGAGATGAGTAGATTCATATAGTTACATCATGAAATTATGCTTGGGTTATTCTTTCGTCCGACCTTTCTAATTATGTTACAGTGAAAGCTGCTGTCGAAAAGGGAAGTTCAGCTTTGTGTTCGGCATAGGACAGTATGGTATGAATCCAACAAATGGTCCTAACATCTGGACAAAGATAGTTTTGTCTCCTATGACATATGGATGTGATGTGGTCAAATTTGACTCAATTACAGATATAAAACTTTAAAGTTTGTCAAAGAAACGTTACAAGAAAATTTAAATGTATATCAAATATTAGCGGTCATCCAAAGAAACACAATAAATAATCTTAAACTGTGGTCAGTTGAGGGATATATAGCTAAAATCAAATTAATGTTTTGTTTATTATTATTTTGTTTCATTGCTGAATTCTTGATTTTCTGATACATGAATGAGAGGGCATTGGTTTGTGCAAGACATATACCATGTTCTTGTGAAATACCAACTCTGAGACTTGTTCCACTTATATGTGAATATCCTATATTCTGTGTTGAAACATATTTGGAAGAAGAATATAGAAACAACGATCCATTGTCTCGAAGAGGGACTGTGGAGATCTAAACTGGAATCTAGGCCCGAACGTTTACACCTTGCAAGTGTTCCTTCGGTTCTTCAGTTACTTGCTGTCTGCAAGCTTGGAACAATTTTGCACGAAAACACATCGTCCTTTCCAAAGATGGCATATTTGATGATATGTTCAATTTCTTCACAGGATGAGTAAACTTGTAAACTTTGTCAAAGATTAGTTGCAGATAGAGTCATGCATATGCTTCTATTTTGTCAAAACGTGAACGATGAACGCCATATCATGTTTGAGCAAACAATAGACTCAACAGACAGACTCTTGTCAGGACGATGACACCCTTCTTCACATCATGTTAAGTAAAAAGCAGTAAACTTTGCTTATATGGATGACCTGATATGGCAAATATTCATGTGTTTCGTGGAACAAGGATTATAATAAATGTACAGAAAAGTAAATGAACTTGAACATAATATATCAAAATGTGCTTGAAGACTAGATTAGGTCAAAGGACACATTTCATATCACCTACCATGCATAATCTTTAAAAATGTTAGACTTCAGAACTGACATGGAAATTCATTTAAAAGGTGCTAGTCAAATGTAAATAGTTCCATATATTTCCTAGATGTTTGTATTTTCTTTAGCATGCTGTTATTGCTTGTTCTTGTTTTCTTTTTAATTTTTGTGAGTTTTCACTATTTCCATTTCCAGGGTTATTTTCTTTCACTATTCCCTTAACCCATATACTTGCTAACTTTCATGCATACATACGTCAATACAGACATACATACATACAAGCATACATTGAACGTCTATATATGCCTACATACATGCACACGTCCTTGCATGCTCCATATCTATTACATTTACATAATAACTGTATTTGTAACATACCATACAAGTTTAAAATTATGCCCACCCCCCTTTTCTAGAACTTTGGTTTGTCTTTATAGGAGTTGGCTTTGTCTTTATAGTATATGAATCAAATATGATGTTTAGTTTTGTGTTAGTAAATGTTGAAACAAGCAAAGTCTTATCTTGTCCTGCAGCATAGATCGTTGATTTAATACAAAAGCAAGATAAAACAAAACAAACAAACAAACATAAAAACAGCAGACAAATATGTTGTCTTGTATAGAGATCAGTAATGCCCTTCTAAGGCAACCTCTTAGTAATGTGCCTTTCAGTGTCTAATACTTTTTAACACATATATTTGAATACAAAAAGTAATGTTGTTGGTTGTATACCAAGGATTGAAACTTCATACATTTCTGAATTGACGAATTTGAAGACAACTTTTCATTTTGCGCTATACACAGTGATCTTTCTTTCCGATGTTCTTCTATTGGAACGTTTCTGAACTCGTTGAAGTTGTACCGCTCAAAGTTCTATGTAATAAAACGAGTCTTTTTTAAAAACTGCAATTTATTTGTATGATATGTAACGGTATAATTCATCCGTTCCTCCATCTATGTTCCTATCCACCCATCCGTTCTTCCTCCCATTGATGCATTCAATTTCGTCTTTCTTCTCCTGTATGAAGTTACTGTAAATAGCCTGACAACCATTCAGATCCATCGGTCAATACATGTTTGATGCTCTTTTATATTGTTTGCTTTGAACAAAAATTAACTTTCAAACAGTATATATACTTTTGCAATACGCTCTAAATCCTACTTTGATCTTATACAACATTTAGCTTGAATGATACGTTATATGTTGTATTCAGTGACTGAGTTCTGCATTCAAATACCGGTGCACATTGTCTAATGGAAGTAGCCATGACGATTTATACAATGCTATAAGACCGACAATTCTTAAATGGTAATCAATCTTCTATTTATCATCATATATATGTTATACTGCATATATTGAATGGTGTGTCGTGTAATTGTACCTAAATTGTTCAATGTATTCATAAACGTCCTTTTTGAAGATGAGAATATACTCTTGCACTGTCAGCGTTGTGCATCCTGGAAAGCATATAAATTAAACTGAATGTGAAAAATAATGCAGATATCGAATGATAGACATTGTACCTTTATGTATGTATTGATATGATTAGTGTGCTGTAGACTTATTCATGTCACCTTAAGTTTCCTTTCGTTATAACATAACACTGAAAATGACTGAATGTAATCTCTTTTAAAGAGGAAATAAAGAAAGCCAGTCAGTCAGTCATACTTGGCATATAGTGTCAAAAACAAACAGTTGCCCCATCACATGCCAGATAAGTCGTTCTCGATACCGTAGTTTTTGATCCGTCAAAAGGCAGTTGTAGGGATCTCCCATCTACACCTTCTCCTCCTTTTCAGAACACTTTTACAGCCGCTTTTATGCGAGGGATGGCGCTAGATGAGGGTAGACATTACTCTAATCTTGCTTTTACCAGCAAAAAAATGAATATCTTTCGTTTACTAATCCTCACTGGGTATAACTGCTCATGCCTTCGAGCACTGGTATTGTTGAATAAAATGACTTTTGTCTTGAAAACATGTATTAAATATTTTCTCTACGCATTTATGCAGCATTTTGTTTGGTTTGGACATGATACCATGCATCTAAAATTTTGCAATTAAAAATACACGCAACGAAATAACGACGATGTACTTGAAAAATCATCAATTACAATCAAGCGAAGAGCCATGAGTACATACCACAAACTACTTTTAAAATACTAGAGATACCACAAACTACTTTTAAAATACTAGAGATACCACAAACTACTTTTAAAATACTAGAGATACCAAAAACTACTTTTAAAATACTAGAGATACCACAAACTACTTTTAAAATACTAGAGATCTTTGCATACTTTGGTCTGATGAAAGCACAAACATTTGACAGATAAGTCATTATTCTGAACCTTTCTCTAGGTGCCACTTCAAAATTGTATGTATCATTACACGTAGTAGATCTTGCTTTGTACTGTTCGTTGCGCTTTCCATATAGGTAACTGAATAGTCCGTTGTTATGCAGAATCTTCCAATGTCAATATTCGCATACCTCGTGTATTTATCAATGCATAATAGCACGTATAGTAAATACAAATCGTACCAATAAAATCAAAATGAACGAATGAAATGGTATCATTAGGCCAAAATATAAAGAAACATTCAAATTTGTGTGAACTTAAATAAAGGTTGCACTTATTCATTTCTGATATTATGTGGATTTTACAGAAAATGTCATGTTATCACAAATTCCTTACAACGACGTTCTGGTAAATGCGCCATTCCGCATAGAGTAATTGGCAAAATTAACATTTATAATCTGTCTGAACTTGCACTGGACGAACAGCAGGGATCTTTCTGGATCAGAGAACGAATGGTCCCTGTTGATGAGTCATGTGCGTACAAGTCTACACGAAGTGATACAATAGTGAGAAAAACAATGGACCAGATGAGAAATTTAGGGTGACATCGAACAATCTGTGATGGACCAAGGAACAAAATGTTGCCTTTCGAGTACAACAAAAGCCACATTTAAATTGATCTTATGGGTGACCAATTGAAAAAATATGCTTAGTTTTACTGTATATTGTTTACAATGGCCCAATCCAGAAATACTTCTGGCATAGCGCTCATAAAAATGTGGAAAATGAGATGATCATGATCTAATCAATTCTCATATCCAGTGAGATTTGCATCGCTTCCTATGATAAAGAAAGAAATAAATGCAGAAAAAGCACGTAACCCACAACTTTCAAACCGTGAAAGAACAATAACATTTACCTACAAGCAAATTCGTTAAAGTGATGTGGACCGCTTTTCATTGGTCCAGAGTCGTTTCGGGTAAACAAAAAGGACATCATGACCTCTATTTCTGACATGTGAGACATGATGTTTCGTGACTTTTGAAGACAAAGCTTCTAAATAACTGACCTCACGTTAACTTCTTAAAATGTTGGAAAAAAACGCCAAGTGCCCTACGTCTGTTGATGTGATGCAATTTTAACAAGAAAATTACAAAAGCAACAAGAATTGTGACCAACATGAAACAATAAATTAGAAATAAGTATGTACATTAAACAAGTTGTAATTAGAGGAGGAAATGTATGTGATGGCAATATTTTTGGGAAAGTTAATTATACTTCTTCCAATGTACGGAGTGTGACTTCAGGTTTTATCTAATGCTATTTTACAATGATTCATGCACAATGAATCCCCAAAATTGTGAGTTTGTGGTATATATGCCAATATCAAGTTATAGTTGTAAAAACAAAATGCCCTTGTTTATCTTTTTGTTATATTTTGACAATTTTAATTTTATTTTGTCTGGTACGAGAGGTGGTTGTACATTTCTTTTTTCTTGTGCAGACTCACATTAAGTAGGATTTCAGTATGTAAATAGGATAACAAAGAATGAATTAAACAGTCAAGGAAACTTTACTTGGGTTTATTAGGCAAGTATCTAGATAATCTTGGATTAGAGAAACTTTAAAAGGCTGTTTATCCTCCAAAAACAGTCCCCACATAACCCAATATTTAAGTAAAAATACAACTAGGGTAGATACAGAAGTGACGGCAATTAGAGCTCATTGAGAGGTGCAAACCTCAAGCATCGTATTAAGATGTTAGTAAGGTAGGATTTACTTATCGTTGGTTTGATAACCGTTACAGACCCAAATCAGGACAAAAACACATCATGTGCTTCAATGTAAAATTCCTTGATCGGGCCGCAAAGTCATGTCATCGAAATACGAGGGGTATTTGAATAGGTCTTGTTTTTATTGTTTCTTTGAACCTGTCAATAAATTTAATGCCGATCGATAGGCAATATAACGTTCTATCAAATGATCAACAGCTGCACTCGCATCACGCCGGAGACCTGTAGATATAGGCGCGTGACGTAACATAGGTAAACGACAGTGACGTAAAAATGTCCGAGAAGGAGAACAATTCTGCTACTGTGCCAAGAGCATACTATAAAATCCGGGCACTCTTAGAGTACTTTCCGGCTGATATCAAGGCCGACTTGGATAAAGTTTAGGGATGTAATATCCTACAATTTTTAGGTGGTTTCGTCGTTTTAAAGATGGTCGCAAATCTATGGAAGGTGATCCATGTTCTGGAAGATTGTTGTCTGCGACTGGTTAGAGGGAAGTGGCTGCTGTGAAGGGGGCAATTGATAAAGATGCTCTATACACACTGGAAGATATTTCTATCATCACGGGCATTGATTCATCAGCTGTTTTTAATATTTTGAAGAATCATTTGAAACTCATAAAGGTTTGTGTAAAATGGGTCCAGTATTTGTTGACGGCTGATCAAAAACAGACTCGGGTGGAAATCGCCAAACAGCTACTCGCCAAATATGAAAAGAGTGACCAGAGACGTTAGAATGAGATTGTCACAGGTGATGAAACATGGATTTACTTTTTTGAATCCGACTCGAGAAAAAATGATAATTTTTGGATGGGCGAAAAAGTGCAGAGATTACAAATCGCTCGACGTAGTCGGGCTGTAAAGAAAGCTTTATAAGCAACCAGGTCGTCCAAGTACTTGTGCCCGACTCTGCTAGTGTCACTGGACACTTTTGTGCATCTAAAGTGCTGCCAAAAATTGTGGAAAACTACCGAACCACACGTCCGCGCACCGGTGCACGAGGTGTCCATCTACTCCATGACAACGCACCGGCGTACACAGCACATTTGATCAACGATGCTTATGGAAATAGAACCTTCGAAAACTTGGAATTTTCCTAATTGTGTTAATTTTGTAATTATATTGGGTCATTAGTGTAGCTCTTACCTGTCACAAAGAAAATCAGGTTTTACATGGACCATTGATGTTTCTCTGTTTTTGGCGCTGCAACACTTTGAATGTTATATCGTGCCGAGGCAAGTAACGTAAAGGGCCTTGCCCAATGACACACCTCGGTTAGCGATAGGGGCAGGTTTAAAAAGATGTGACTGCGTATATTCGGCACCTTCGACGAATATCTCAAGAAATAAAGAGTGGACTTACATCTTCGTCTTTCGTAGACAAGTACCCCCCCCCCCCCCCCCCCCCCCCGCTGAACAGAAGAATAGTATTCCTAGAGAAAGAGGCATATATCTAGTTTAAGGGTTGTTATGCTATCGTGTCTGAGAAACTGGTTAAAATAACGACACACGAAAAGGAGTTAATCTGCGGGCAATAAAAATACTAGGATACACAAATTTGAAATGCAGCGACACCTATAACTATGTCATATAATGATCAAGAGCGTTCTAAATCGAAATATTTTAGAAATTGTATGCCACGTAGCTATAAGATGTATCAAAGGAAGTAACTTTTATGAGCGGAAAAGAAAGCGTGTGTAGACAGACAGAAAAGCATAATCACGACCCCATTTATCTGTCAACAAGCGAGGAACACTTATGTGAACTTGTTTTACGAAAGTCCTAATATTTGTTCTATAATTATTTGTCTATAGAAATACTATACCTTTTCTTGCTTTAAATAATATACTTTTTTTCTTGCTTTAGATGTGATTTCTTGAGTTGTTCTGCCAACTTAGATTGTGAGAGATTTCTATTCCTTGATGTGTAGTTGAATTCACTTCTGTTTCGTGGTTGCTTAGGAAGGATGTACTGATGGTGGGTTTTATTTCTTGGTTTTGGTTAATCGAAGTAAGTGACATTTTGCGATCTTAAATGCCATCTTCCACGTGTATTCCCAAATGGGACTTTCGTCAAGATCTTTCAGTAGCTACATTGTTGATTTCTCTGTACCGAATGCAGTCATATGCGGATAGTATAACGATTGAGATGATGTTATCTGGCAAGTTGTTGATGTTAAGAAAGAAGACTAGCGGTCCAAGTAATGTTCCTTGTGGGACTCCTGATTCAACTCTGGCCTCATCTTACAGTTGGCCATTAGCCATAATACGCTGTTGTCTGTTAGAAAGAAAGGACTTAATCCCAGCATAAGCCCTCGCACACACACACACACACACACACACACACTTCGCCTCCCGCAATAATATAATAGTCTTACTGAACTATTGGTCTTTTGTTTGGAACCTTATATAATGCTCAACTAAAGTTCATTATAACTCGGTTAAGCTGTTTCCTTTTTTCCAAACCTTTAGCAAAGTCATCTATATGTTATATTATATGGGAATCATAACATCTCTTTGAGCGAAATCCATGGTGATTTTCAATTAGGATGTCATGTTTGTCATCGTGTTCCAGTATGTAACTGACTAGTAGATATTCAACTTGTTTGCAAGAGATACATTTGTAATAATTATGCGCATGTAATAATAATGCTCATGTAATAATAATGCTCGTGTAATAATAATGCTCATGTTAAGGAAACTGGACGCTATTTACGGTTTCATATCGTTCACTTTTCTCGAAGACTGTTGTAATGTTCGGCATCAGTCAACTTCGGGAATAAAATGTCGCGCGGTTGTACCCAATGGTCCTTAAAGATAGTATTTACATTGTAATAACTTGTACATTTATCTCAATATATGTATATATGCCAAGTACTTATCGTACCAGTCCTTTTTCGAGTTTTGGTCAAACGTGCAGGAGCGTAGCATGCGAACCTGCATAGTGGTTAATTTTATCATGTTGGATTTCTTACAAAAATTACGGGGAAACATGGAATTCGCATATTTTCCGCAGTCCGTACTTCCGTTTTATATGCATGAGTAGTATAGAGAAAACATTTTTCGCCACCAAATACGTCCCCATGAAATATTCTTTTTTACAGAAAATACCTCACTCCACCCAAAATATTTATCCAAAACAATACACAGCCACTCCACACCCATAAAAAAATACAAAAATTCCCCATGTCACATATCCCTACACTCCATTAAAATTTTGTTTTGTAAACATTACCCGGCCACAGAACCATACCCTCCATCATGCAAATATTAACGCAATTATTCCGCATACATTCCAGTGAAAAAGATTATGGCTATCTGCCCATACGACCCCTTATACACCCAAACTTAGCACACTCGAACTTAATGCACCATACTTAGAACACCGGCTACAAAACCCATTCCTCATCATAAATAATGTTACAGACGATACCCAAATACACATTTACCCACTAGTGTCTACTTTGTAATATCGGTCATACGTTAGAAAATATGTGTTACTATCATCAATCATCTTACTACTTAAAACGCTTTAGCACTAACAGGGTTTTTAATGCGTCGTAAGGTAACAATACACATGTTCAGCCATACCTGCGTTTATGCCTACTCATTGAGATTACAAGCTATTAAATGACAAACCGCCTTTACCTGGTCATAACACACAACCTAGCCAGTTAATGTTTACCACAGGACTTGGGTCACGCATCTAAGAATTAGGTTTATCGTAACAGAGTAAAGCGCCATTTTGTTATCTACATGTATGCAATAAAATATTTGACATTTACTTAGATTTAGTAATAAATCTGTAACTATAGGAGTTTATAATGACATTTTATAACTATTTACAATATATGGATCATAATTGTTCATTGTATACCGAGTAATTATACGGCATTGATGTTTCATATCATATTAAATAATGTTCGTTCGATCTGTGTATATAAATGATAATGTAGCCAGTTTGAAACGTTGTATATCTTATTCGAAAATTTAATAAAGATACTTGAAGTTATTTTAGATCATGGATATAGAAACTAATTTTGAATAGGCAATAAATCAATTTATCAAAGACGTTAGACAACTGGTGCCTACAAATGATTAACATGCATACAATGAGAGAGTGGCATACACAGATAAAGCTTGCTTAGACGTCAGAACTTCCATAACACCAAAACAAAAGACAGTCAAAAGATTGGGTGTTGAAAAGGCGGATGAGACCATAAAGGTTTATCTTTAAATAAAGCCTTTTCTTTAACACGAGGAAATATTTTCTGTCCGAACAGTAGACAAATGTTTACACAACATCAAGATACCGGAGAGAAAGAGTTTGTAGTTAAGATCTCGAATAATTTTGAATTCAGATCAAATTGGATGGCAAATTTCGAAAATAAAAAGCATGAATTCCAAGAAATGTTATCTGTTGTAGGATATAAAAAAATCGCATGTATATTTCCTTTTAAGATTATATTAATTGTGTAAAAGATATAAATTGCATTAATTGTGCTGCAAGTTTGGAATTTGTCTAACTGAACTTTAATTATATTTTCAAAGCAGTTAATCTGTATTGATATCTGTATTGATATCTGTATTGATATCTGTATTGATATCTGTTTTGAAATGCCTGCTACCGTGAGTAACAGTAGACGGTACTAGCTGGGGGTGTTGACCCAGAGTCAACAGCTACACCTGGCTCCCTCTGGAGAGTGGTGGATCAGGCGGCCAAGCAGATATGTCAAGGTAGATCGCAAGAACTGTGCGGACAGCGCAGGCATCAGCTCAGGTGCAATAGGACCTGATGGACACCCACTGCATATGGACTCGTCTCAAGACGTTTGGACATTATCGCACCACAGGATTCAGACAGGTTTGGACTAGAGAGTGTGGGTGACTCTGCGCAACTTTCTCTCACTTAAATCCAACTCACGTGCAATTCATGACATTATTGCCCTCCCTCCACCAGATACCTTCAAGCCCTGTGGCGATAGGCCAGCGGCAAAGCAGTAGGTGTTGATACACTGAGACATGTAGCTGCAGACCTGCACACAGGCGGGTCGGGGCATAGGGTCGCTTTTCGCTAGACTGAAGCAGCAGTGGAACTCGGCAGCCTCCTGGGAAACTGTGTAGCCCTATTTAGGAGCACGCTGCTTACCTCCGTAGCATGAGGAAGGAACCAGAAAAGGTGCCCAAAACAATGCCTGCTTCACCTTAACCCTGGTCAGCATACCACGGCTGATGGGGATCCCACCTGAGAGGCCGAAAATGTAACAATAAGACAAACGTGACGTCATTCACCATCAGTGTCTGAAATGTGTGCAATCAAATGATCAGTACATCAACAGATAGACCAGAGAGAAGAACAGCTCTAGCTGGTAGAGAACTGACTAGATTTAAGATGCAGATAGCGGCCCTGGGTGAAACTCGCCAAGCTGAGGAAAGACAACTTACCAAAGTAGGAGCCGGTTACACATTCTTCTGGAATGGCTGAAGAAAAGAAGAGCGACGTGAAGTTGCTGTTAGGTTTTCCATCAAATCACTTCAAATCACGTCTAGTCACCAAGCTCACAAATCTCCCAAAGGGCGTGAATGACAGACTAACGCAAAAATGAGACACCCACTGTCTGGAAAAAGACAGGCAATTATTATCAGCGTCCATGCACCCACCATGACCAATCCAGATGAGATCAAGGACACGTTTTATGAAGACTTGGAGTCTTTTATTGCAGAAGTACCGAAGGCAAACAAGCTCGTCATCCTTGGTGACTTCAATGCCAGAGTTGGCGCAAATTACTAGACATGGCCAGGCGTCATCGGCAAAAATGACTTTGCAAATGCAACAACAGCGGACTGCTCCTACTGAACACGGCCTACTAATCACCAACACAGTCTTCCGTCTGCCAAACCGCAACAAGACGTCTTAGATGCATCCGCGTTCAAAGCACTGGCATCTCATTGATTACGCCATCGTTAGGAGAAGAGACAGACAGGATGTCCGAGTGACGAAGGCCATGAGAAGTGCAGAATGCTGGACTAATCACAGGCTTATAGTCTCCAAGCTCAATATCCGACGACCAGAATGCAAAAAAGCGCCCCAAGAGTTCAATGTCTCCATACTTGAAATGGGCGTTTGTTGAAGAACAGTGCAGCCAACTTGAAACAATTGATGCGAACTCCAAAACTTCGAGGAAACCCGGGCATCCTTCAGAGGCTCTGTGTACTCGACTGCATCCAAAACACACCTCCCCACCGCACGCAAACAACAAGATTGGTTCGATGACAACGAATGAGAAACACCGACTCAAAAGGCCTGATTAAAGACTGAACTTCATCATCTAAGAATGCAGTCTTCAACAACATCAAGAGGACTGTTCAGTGCAAACTCAGATAGCCGCAAGACTCATGGCTGAACAAGAAGACTTATGAGATTCAGTCCCACGCAGACAGGAATGACGTGAAGAACTTCCATGATGCGTTGAATACAATCTACAGGCTACAGTCATCAAAAACATCTCCAATACTGAGTGATGTCGGCACCACACAGCTCACTGACTAAGAAAAGATGCTACAAAGATGGGGAGAACACTTCAACAACATCGTCAATCACAATCATCTATCAGTGATGAGGCAATTTATCGACTGCCCCAAGTGGAAATCTACATATGTCTTGCTGATCCTCCAACGCTGCATTGCTGACTGAAACTGAATAAGCAATTGACCTTCTGTCAAATGACAAAGCACCTGGAGCAGGTGCTATACCAACCGAAGTCTACAAAGCCGGAGGCTCGCACATGGCAGAGAAACTGACATTACTCTTCCAGTCAATGTGGTCTCAAGGAACTATACCCCACGAGTACAAGGATGCATGCGTCGTCCATTTGTACAAGCGGAAAGGCAACATACAATCCTGAGACAAATCTCGGGACATCTCCTTGCTGTCAATAGCCGGCGAAACTTCTGGCCACAATTCTGCTGAATCGCCTTGTGATCAAGGGCTCCTGCCTGAGAGTCAGTGTGGGCTCAGTAAAGGAAGAGGGAGCACAGACATGGTGTTTGCAGCTTGTCAACTCGAGAAGAAATGCCAGGAACAGAACTCCAACCTGTAAACGATATGCATCGACCTGACAACAGCTTTGACACAGTCAGTCGTGGGGGCCGCTGGAAGATCCTGGCAAAATTTCGTTGCCCAGAGAAATTGATCATAATGGTTCGGCAATTCCATGTTGGCATGCTCGCTCACGTCCTGGACGACGGTGAGTCATCTGAACTATCCCCAGTCACCAAAGGTGTCAAGCAAGGCTGCGTGTTGGCCCCAACCCTTTTCAGTATGATGTTCTCTGCCATGCTTCCATATGCATTCCGGGACTATGACATTAGCATTACATCAAATACCGGCCTGATGGCAAGCTCTTCAATCTGAGGAGCGAAGACGAAGTTACGGGAAGTGGCTGTTTGTGGTTTCGTATTTGCTGATGACTGTTTCCTGAATGCCAAATCTGACTCGGACATGCAATAGAGTATGGACCATTTCTCTTCAGGTTGTGACAATTTCGGTCTCATAACCAGTATCAAGAAGACAGATGTAATGTACCAACCAGCACCAGGAAAGCCTTACGTAGAGCCTACCATCAAGTTCACCTACCTGGGCAGTACACCATCACGTGCAGTCCACGACGCCAGAATTGCCAAAGCAAGTGTGACCTTTGGCAGACTACGCGCAAATGTTTGAGAGCGCAGAAGCATTAGTCTGCAATCAAAAGTGAAGGTCTACAAAGCCATTGTGTTCCCGACCCTGCTGTATACATGCGAAACCTGGACGGTGTACAGACGCCATGCCAAGAAGTTAAACCATTCTCAATTTGGCTGCTTGAGGAAACTGATGAGGATAAGATGGCAGAACAAGGTCCCAGACACTGAGGTGCTCACACGCGCAGGCAATTTGCTGATGAAATCGCAGATGAGATGGGCAGGCGACGTCATCAGGATGTCAGACGAGCAATTTCCAAAGAAGTTCTTCTACGGCGAGCTGAAAGTGGGAAAGCGATCTTAGGGAGATCAGAAGACACGCTTCTAAAACTCCCTCAAGTCATCATTGAAGCACTTCAACATAGTCTTGGGAAGATTTCGCACATGATCATTCCACTTTGCGCAGTTTCGTCCATACTCGAGCTACAGACTATGAGCTGAGGAGGTTAGCACAGGCAGTGCAGAAACGCGAGCAGCATAAATCTCAGAACTGCAGCACGTCCTCTTTTGATCAAGCAACCCCAAGAGAGTTCTGAGCACAAATTGGCCAGATCAGCCACTCGCGTGCTCACAGAAACCAAACCAGTTAGTGATGTCATGGTCATCTTCGAACTCGAAAGACGAATAACAAACAACAACATTGACATCATTTCAACTTGGATGTAAGTGTGCTATTGTTGTAACTATTCTGATCATGTTGCTTGTGTATCATTGTACAGTCTACTGAAGCTATTTTGCATCTAGCTACCTATAATGCGTTCTAATATGATCGCACACCTGTTTAGCACAAAATTACATATTTCTGTGATCCGTGGAGAAATGTAGTTTTATTCATTACTCTCTTACATGTCTGTATTCTGGTTCATCTACCTGTTTGGCGTTGAACTCAAGCGACTAGAAAGATTTTTTAATTGTTGAAGGTTGAAATAAAACATTAACGTACATTTATTGGTTTGTAAAAAAGGGGCTGTAAAAGGTCTTGAAGCCGTAATGTAAAAGACAGCTGAAAAAAGAACATAGAAATTTATTTGTATGTAATGTAAAATTAATGCCTGTATCGTATCTTACAATTTAAAAAAAAAATATTTTGTTTGACCAACTGGGAAGAATAAAAGAGCTATTCATTTTAATGTTATTATCAATGACAATAACTTATAATTCTCCAGCATTTTTAAAACACGGAGGAACATTTTTCTTGATGCTAGAGATGGCCAAATTAATGTCTTTCAAACGTTTTCTTTTAAGACGACTATGTTAGACCCTACTTTGTAACAATTATTAAGTTCCTATTTGTTATAAACTTCTCTAAAATTTCTTTCTTCTTTATTTTCTTTCACTCCTCTAAAACTCTTAACAGGTCTTTGTTAGCTCTTAAATATCTTGACTTTCTGTGTTGCTAACTTTCTTCCTTATTGCCTTCTTTACCTATCTATCTATCTATCTATCTATCTATCTATCTATCTATCTATATATATATATATATATATATATATATATATATATATATATATATATATATATATATATATATATTCACATACATTCACATACATTATTAAAGGGGTAGTGGTTTTTACTTCATGCAGATTGTGTAGAACCCTTTCCATATCAGCTGGTTTTGATTAATTTTGTGGTAATTCATTCAAATTCAAGGTTTTATGGATGAGTTAAACCTTTTAATAGTAAACATTTTGTCTAGAAAACAGCATGATTGATTGAGTATTTGTGTGAATCGCTGCTTCTTTGAAAAATATTGGAAAGAACTTTTCATTTCCTCATGATTGTATCAACACCTGTGT
The DNA here is from genome assembly GCA_029931535.1 of Margaritifera margaritifera. Taxonomy (NCBI): domain Eukaryota; kingdom Metazoa; phylum Mollusca; class Bivalvia; order Unionida; family Margaritiferidae; genus Margaritifera; species Margaritifera margaritifera. The sequence continues at coordinate 594,133 of JAQPZY010001173.1, forward strand.
GATTTTTATTACTATTTATTTTGTTCAAAATCACGTAGAACATATACTTGCTAACTTTCACGTCTACATATATTCATGCATACATACATACATACATACATACATACATACATACATACATACATACATACATACATACATACATACATACATACATACATACATACATACATACATACATACATACATACTTTGAACGCCTACACGTAAGTTCATGTCCTTGTATGCCTTATAGGGGTGAAACGATTAACCGATATATCGATGTATCGATACTTTTTGCCTTTTCATTCTTTAAATTGAGAATTCATCTGAGATAGCCATATCAAGTACATACACTCATTTCTGTAAGTACAAAATAAAAGCAATTGACAACACCCACTCGCCTTCTATAAATTAACACAAGGTGACTAATTCATGTGGTTCGAAATCCGCCCCTTCCCCCGCCCCAATAATGCATTATATCTATTTCATGTACCGGTATATAATAGCTTCATGTTTAACATACGTTACTAGTTTATAATGATTATTTCAAATCAAGTCAGTCAGTCATATATACACGAGCAGATGGTGAGAAATGCAAAACTACAGAGAGAAGGACAAACGTGTTGACAAGCAGAGAGAGAGAGAGAGAAAGAGATTGATTGATTGATTGCAGTAACATAATTAGGTTTATCTGAACCCTAATATGTTGATGTGCGAATTGTTGATTTGTTTTTCAACAGCACTTTAAGCATTTTATTTTGGCTATATCGTGCCCATTGAGCAAGCCGACCCAGGCTGGCTTGCGTGGGTATCGAATCCGCCATCCTTGGATTAAGAGTCCGATTCTCTAGGTTGGTGTAGATTTCAATCGCATGGTTGCTTATAGTTCTAACGAATGATGTTTATCCATACGTCAGTCACTCCGTACGTATGTATGCATGTATGAATGTATCTGTGTATTTATGGTAATATAATTTTGTCTGCATGTCCAGCCGTCAATATATCAATTCATAATGTATACCTATTCAAATGACTGGGTAGTACACATTCATTTGTATCTTTATATCACAATCAATTGCCTCGCGACCACCCTCAATTGCTTTAACATGTATCTTTGGACTCTCTCTCTCTCTCTCAAATTATCATCCCCTACTCGTTGATATTAGTCATGGATTGTATGAATAATTTTATTTAAAAAAGCATATTTATATCAATACATGCATGGCTTATGAAAATCAATTTTAGTGAATACTAACTATGAACGTTTCTCCCTGTATAGAATGGTACTGAATATGATTATTTCAGGATCGACAGTTTCGTCATATCATCATCCATAACGGTTTATAATTTACATTACTATGGGTTTATTTGGTATGCTAATCATCGCTAGCCCTTACTTATATCGTTGAATGCACGCGGTTTTCTCTAAAGCTCTAAAAATACAAACTTCACGCTTACCAGACTTTGCATTCAAGTGCGACGCCATGAGCTTCATAACGAAGCATGATTTGCAAGTTGCACTTTTTTTTTAAAAATCTTAGATATTAAATAGTCAAGAGTTATTGATGTGTCTGTGTTTATAGCAACAGACAAGTATAAAACTGGACTGGCACAATAAAACCTGTCATCATCTCATATTAGACGATTGAAGTCCGAAGTGAGTAAAAGTCATCTTCCTCTGCTAGCAAGATATAACCACAAAAATGGTGAGTAAAACTTTAAGGCTATAACAACAACCCTTACTACTATTGCAACATCAACAACAACAACAACTGCTGCTGCTGCTGCTACTACTACTACTATAACCTTTAAACCTTTGATTCGAGATCTATTGGAAAAAATACTTATTAAGCCCACACATGTATCATTGCACATTGTACAAAATTTTGACAACTGTATACATATTTTAATAAATTGTGTCCATGCCTGTAATTCTTTCCCATTGATTGTCCATGCACATTTTGAAACGGGAGCCGCGGTAGCTCAGTTGGTAGAGCGTCCGACTCGTGATCCAAGGATTGCGGGTTCTATACCCGCCCAGGCCAGTCCGTGTCGGTTGCCTTGGTGTGTCCTTGCGACAAACACTTAGTTTCCATCACGCTCGGCGTGATATAGCCAATAATGTGTTAAAGGTACCGTTACAACGAACGAAAAAAAAGTACTTTTTGAACTCTTTCACAGTATAATGTTTATGAGTTCATATGGCTAAGAATGCCAATCAATATTGCAAGATATTGATAATTATTTATCAATATTACAAGATTTTGTTTCATCTCAAAACTCCTGGGTGGGCGGAAGGGGGGGGGGGGGGCTAGTGGGGGGGGGGATTGTGAGTAAAAACAGATATTACAAGTGAACAGAGAACTATATATGAACAGAAGAATGAAAACTATGAAAAATATGAAATATATGAACAATGACATGAGTTATATAGAAAGAGAAAAACCATTTAAATTTTGATGAAATGATTTTACAACATTTCGGAAGTTGTATTACTCCAAATGCTATACATCTAGGTCGGCTATTGGTGTTGAAGTTGAAGAATGTTTCTAGTGAATATTTTCAAGGACATGAACAGTTCTGTAAACCTGATTCATATTGTCTTGATTTCTGCTATAAGCCATCCTTTGTGGTCTTAATCTTGATCATCTAGGAAAGTATATAAATTCTCTGAGTCCATGCAGTAATCCAGTTGCTTGTTCTTTAACACTCTCCACTATTTGCCTAAGCCATGCTACGCTCATTTGCATAGGAAAATCTATGCTAATCATGCAAATACTTTACAATTAAAAAGACTTTCTGATTTTAATATAAATATGCTAACTCTGAAATTTCAGCTAAATGCAAGAAACACTTTAAGAGTTTCCGAGCTCAAAGTTACTATATGTTCTGTACGTTTTAGTCTATCTTGTGGGACGTGCCCGTTTTTGCTCCCATGTGACATAATACAATCACTCGTGCCAGGGAACAGCTGGTGGACCTTATATTAGTCAACAGCTGGTGGACATTATATTAGTCAACAGCTGGTGGACATTGTATTAGTCACATGAACAGATATTTACTACTAGACGTCAATATTGTATTAAATTTATCATTTGGCATTATTGGAGATAAAACTGACCGAGGATTTATGTAAATTGAAATCAATCAAACCTTTTCAGCAATTACGTCGGACATCGCTCAAATACCTAACTAGATTTAACAGTGTGTCATATTTACGTTTCATAATGTATCAACTTTAAGGTCTGTTGAAAGAAAGCTGCAAATTTAGCACTTCAATTGTGAAAACAGCACCATACGAGTGACAATATTTGACCACCACACACATTACACTGACCACCACACACATTACACTGAATAACTATGCTACAAGTGCGATTGCAACCTTTAAGTGCCATTGACTTCGTGTACAATTTCAACCCCTGTCTCGGCGGCGGGGATGGGAGTGGGGGTGGGGGCGTTTCTTTTTTTATTCATTTGCAAATCTGGTTTTGTGTGTGAGAAGTAGATAGTTCTGAATTATTTTTTCGAATACGAACTGTCGTCCGAGATTCCTGACAAAAATGTTGACAGAATTAAATATATTTTCTTAAATTTCTAAACATGCAAGTTTAGCGTTAATAGAGGATCGTTGGAAATAAATATACTTTCACAAAGTGCTTCATCGGCCAGACTAAGATACCCCACCCCTTTTTTAAGCCTTTAGAGCCATTCTTCATTCTACCCATTATTTTCTTTCAGCGTGAGTGTATTAGTATTCATATCGGCCAAGCCGGTGTTCAGATTGGCAATGCATGCTGGGAGTTGTACTGTCTGGAACATGGTATCCAGCCTGATGGTCAGATGCCCAGTGACAAAACCATCGGAGGGGGAGATGACTCGTTCAACACCTTTTTCAGCGAGACAGGGGCTGGCAAACACGTGCCAAGGGCTGTCTTTATAGACCTGGAACCAACCGTTGTCGGTAAGAAACAAACACCGTTTATTGAGTTCACTAAAATGTCTGTAAATTGTGACTTTAAATAAAAAGGAAACAAACAAAAAGTTATGATGCAATCTCTATTCCTCATCCATTGTCGCTTCATCACTTAAGAATTTCTAAAATATTATATGTAAAACACTTTGTGACAGATGTATTCTACAGTTCGTATGCCTTGGAAGTGCAAAATATTTCAAGTATCTATTTCAAAAGTGATCTACAGAGACAACGAACGCTTCCACCTGTCTGGCGTATCGAGGTTGCTAAGATGATCCAACTCATGTTATTTCAGATGAGGTTCGGACCGGCACCTACCGCCAGCTGTTCCACCCAGAGCAGTTGGTCACCGGCAAGGAGGATGCTGCCAACAACTACGCCAGAGGTCACTACACCATCGGCAAGGAAATCGTTGACCTTGTACTAGACAGGATCCGAAAGCTGGCTGACCAATGTACAGGTCTTCAGGGATTCCTCATCTTCCACAGCTTCGGTGGGGGTACTGGATCTGGCTTTGCATCTCTTCTGATGGAGAGACTCAGTGTAGACTACGGTAAGAAATCCAAGCTCGAGTTCGCCGTCTATCCTGCACCCCAAATTTCCACTGCTGTTGTTGAGCCATATAACTCCATCTTGACCACCCACACTACTCTGGAACATTCCGACTGTGCATTCATGGTGGACAACGAGGCTATCTACGACATTTGCCGCAGAAACTTGGACATTGAGAGACCGACCTACACCAACCTGAATCGTCTGATGGCTCAGATTGTAAGCTCCATCACGGCTTCCCTCCGATTCGATGGCGCTTTGAACGTGGATCTGACGGAGTTCCAGACCAACTTGGTGCCATACCCACGTATCCACTTCCCCTTGGCCACATATTCTCCTGTCATCTCCGCTGAGAAGGCTTACCATGAACAACTTACCGTTGCCGATATCACCAACTCTTGCTTTGAACCTGCCAACCAGATGGTGAAATGTGACCCACGCCACGGCAAGTACATGGCCTGCTGCATGTTGTATAGAGGTGACGTCGTGCCAAAGGACGTCAATGCTGCCATTGCGACAATCAAGACCAAGAGAACCATCCAGTTCGTTGATTGGTGTCCAACCGGCTTTAAGGTCGGTATCAACTATCAGCCACCCACAGTTGTTCCTGGAGGTGACTTGGCTAAGGTCCAGCGTGCAGTGTGCATGTTGAGCAACACTACGGCCATCGCCGAGGCCTGGGCCCGACTTGACCACAAATTCGATTTGATGTATGCGAAGAGAGCCTTTGTCCACTGGTATGTAGGTGAGGGTATGGAGGAAGGAGAATTCTCTGAGGCTCGTGAAGATCTGGCAGCTCTAGAGAAGGACTACGAGGAGGTCGGTGTGGACAGTGTGGAAGGAGAGGGTGAGGAAGAGGGAGAGGAATATTAAAAGATCTAACAGATTCAACGAGTGAACCTTTTTGGACTTTGCTGATGAAGGTGTTATGAACGCATTTTTACTTCCTTGCTTTTAATTTCATTTTTACCATCTATTTCATTTTCTACTTTTAATGCATTCTGGATTTGATTTGATTATAAATTATCAAAGATTTGTGATTTGTTGATTCCTTGACCTGGAAATTTCTAACATGGTTCAGCTTTATGAATTAAAACTTTGTTTTCCTACCTTTTTCTTTTCTTTAGTAAATTACGAATGAAATTGAGTGACAACCCGTAGGACTTAACAACATTGTAATAAAGGCCCAGATTTGAAGATACATTTCCAGGTTTATATATAGAGTGCATATCCTGTTGTTGTGGTGGTGGTGGTATTGTTATTGTTATCCTCATGCTAAGTCTGGCATTCACGGTTCTACAACGCCAAAAATAAATGTGTCACACCGTATGCATCAATTTCCTAATGGTGGTATGGTATGAGCATCATAGGGACAATATCCAGTTTGCAGAGTTAAAACATTTGCCGCATCTTGAGTGAAATTTTGAACCCGATGGTGACTACTTGGGGTTCAAATATTTCACTAGTTTTTCTATAAACATTTGGCATTCACATAATTAGTTGCCTTAGAAATTCATTAGGAAGCAAAAGCTTACCAAAAAATTATCTTTTGTCGCAAGCATCAAAGCCTGGAGTAAACCTATCAAGTGTTTTTAAATATTATTTTCGGGGCTTTGCACAGCTTTGTACATCCGGGAATAGAACGTGCCTCGCGCTTCTCTCTTTACCCAGATTTGTCGGCTTCTCACGAGACATGACTCCAACGAGAATATAGAAAAACAACGAACAAACTCTGTACAAATACGTTTTTGCACATGTTTTAGTGCGATAATTGTTGTTATTTGTAATCTGATAGAAAAGTGCCAGTGAAAAAGTTTATTGAGGACGACTGCCGCCAACTTTCTCAAAAGGGTCCCATCTTAACAGAACGTAAACTTACCTTGCTGATCAGATCCAAATTTTGCACATTTGGGTATTATCGCAGAAAAAGTCCTTAGCCACCCCCAATACCTACATAAGCTTTAATAAATTAATACAAATTTCCCATAATTCTTCTTCAGACCCCCATCTGCATGGCTATTATTTTGGATATCTAAAAGACACCTTTATTTTTAAGTGACCTGGGTTCTAGCATGGTAACTTGTTTTGCTCTGTGACATGCGACTGAATTAATTTTCTCCAACAGTAATTAAATACATATATTACAATTTCTAAACACTGCTATGAGAAGTTGTTTGTGCGTTTTAACCTCTCTCGAATAAATCTTCATTCTTGTAACAGAACCCCACTGATCAGAAATTGTTCATTAATACAAAATAGCACGTGATATTCAAGCAGGTGAAGTCTCTCCTCGTGTTTTCTTTTGTTTTAATAATGTTTTCACCTCAATTTTCATGAGTAATGAAGGAGTTAGTTTTCCTGCGAAAAATTGCGGTACACGTCCTGAACAACTTTGTCACTGTTACTTTTCTATCAGATTACAAATAAACAAATTAGTGCCCAAGACATGTGGGAAAAAATGCATTTGTACAGAGTTTAAAAGGCACGTAAAAATGTGACCGTTAAAACTCGCTAACGGCAAAATACACACGCCTCAAATCAGCCGTAATCAAATTAGGAAAGAATTTAATATCATGTCATTTCATAAACAAAAGCTGTTGATCTACAGCAATGAATGTACGAGCAGCCAGTGCCGTAGCAACCGCCCAAGCAACCCCAGCAACTGGGGGTGGGGGTGGGGTGGGGGGGGGGGCTTGCTACGCCACTGCGAGCAGCATAATTATGCTCATTAGTTAAAGACTGTATCTCGTAACCCCACGCGAAGCATATCCAAAGCGATAATCTGTTACTACTGCCTGATCTTCGTAGATATGAAACGCACATCGCGTGTACGGACATGGTCAGTCTACGCGTTATGCTTGTCTGGTATGCCTTTAATTGTGTTGTTAGAAACCATTATTTAATGTTGTTAACAAATAAGAATGTTTATTGAGAACTTTATTCAGCAAATCGGTTGTCCATTAAGGATTATCGAAAAATATAAATCCTAATACAAGTTGAATTGTATGTGGTTCTGAAGTAGCGCTCGAGTAAAGCAAATAATCATGTAATTACCGTCCCCCGCCAAAAAAAAGAACAACATCAAAATTAATGTCCTTACTTTTGATCAAGTTAAATACCTTTTAATTTGGTACGCATTATCGTGGCCCTTCTAAAACTTTAGTTTTCACCCACGTGGAAAAAAGCTGGTACAAAGCTTTAACAAATGTCAATGAAACTGCTTGTGCTTTACCAGTCTACCATTTATCATCATGGACTCATCAGTTTATCTATTTCTTTCTCTTTTATTTAACATAGCTCCAGGAGAAAACATTAGGCTTTTGGGGACTTTTGTTTAAAAATCACATCTACGAAGCCGGCTTATTCTTTTATAGAAAAATGCATCTCTAAAAGGTATTAACAGTTTACATTACATAAGTGTGTTTACAACAAGGCTGGCATTTAACTGTCGCACTTACTGTCTCAGTATTTTACTACCCCCATATAATTTATATGGCTTGGAGAAGAAATCGAACAATAAATTATCTATACTTTCCACGCCAACACAAACTTTCATTTAGACCATCAATATCATCTGCACATAAATTCCACCTTGAGGAGATACGAAACGCTTTTGACAGATATTGGCTTATATACATGTATATATATATATATATATATATATATATATATATATATATATATATATATAGAGAGAGAGAGAGAGAGAGAGAGAGAGAGAGAGAGAGAGGGGAGTGTTGTCGTTACCTATAGCAACCATTTGTATTATACTTTATGTTTGTTATGAACACTGTTTGTATTTATTTGAATAGAAGTTTGAATAGAATTCAATTAAATAAAGATAATTCATATATATGAAAGGCCAGAAACTTTTCCATTCGTACAAATTATTACTGAGCAGAACTTATCTTCTATCGTCTGTGTTGACAAAGAACCTCAAATTTTATAGACCTGACCGTTTTTTGTAACGTTCTTTCGTGACTATAATGTATCAATTGTATACTATAATGTATCAATTGTATACTATATTGTATCGATTGTATAATATAATGTATCAATTGTCACACACAAGTTATAATCATTTTTTGTGTGTATTGATTTAATGTGTAATACGTTACAGAGGTTCCCTTCAGGTAGAATATATAATAAAGACGTTTACAATAAGGGACCTTGATCAAAGAAGGTTTGAGGTGAGGAAAGTCTGAATACACAGGATAATACATGTAGTTAAATATACTGTATATAGACCTGCGATTTATGATTACCTATTGCTCCTATTGATAGTTTTGTGATTTAAATGACTTACCTATTACGGGATATACTTAGCTGGCCTCTCTTCTAAACATATGTATGAAACGTGAATTTTATTTGTAATTAGCAACCTTTGTTCAGAAGAGTAATGTAATTTCATGTATGTGAAAATTATAGGAAACAACCATTTCGACTTTTTTTGAAACACTACTTTCTTTAGGGTCAAACTATGGCAAATCAACACAGTCCATCATTTCGTTTCATCTTTATTCCTTACAATTTTCCACTAACGAATCATTATTATTACAAAGTAAATATTAACGTCGCTTTCACAACGGCGCATGACAACAGCAAAACAAGATACGTATTTACGTTAACCCCGCACATATATACATAATCAATTAAACTCTATTTTACCTCCTTTGTACAACAAGATTTAGCACGTTCATACGATCCTCTTGATTACCCAAGATGTTCCCACAGATTGAAGAAATATGAGAATCCGGAACAAATCACCGACATCGGATGGGTGACCAAAAACAATAATGAATCAGAATTGAGGGATGGTAAAACCACATACATATATCATGCAATTAGAGAAATTCGAATGTGTGTGTGTGTGTGTGTGTGTGTGTGTGTGTGTGTGTGTGTGTGTGTGTGTGTTACACACAACCAAAATTAAAAATTAAAGATTTCAATATTGACACCATAGTGACATCAAGAAAAAGTACACGGCTCTTTTTTTAAGACCAAGTAGTAGTTCCATAATTAATTTTCAAACAGCCAGGCTAAAAACACTTTACTTAGTTCTGAATAATCCATCCGAATTGATCTGAACAGCTCAAGTAAAGAAAAGTAACTCTTACTACGGGAACCACACACCACGGATAGAAGAGAGCGCCTATCGCTGTATCCCATTAAAGGATATATACTGCGACTTTTTGGGAATGGATGAAAGAAGAGATTTCAAAATTAGGTACTTGGGTACAGAAATACTCACTCATAAGTCGACTCCAACTGCAAATTGCACAGATCCAGATCTGTTGTCGCATAATGTGTAGATCAGGGTCTATGCAATTTGTTAGGAGTAATCAGTAGAACAAACAACATAGACTCTGAGCTGCCGGCGCATTATGAGACTGCAGATCAGGGTCTATGTTGTTTGCATTTGGACTCGACTTAAAAGCGGGTATATACGGTACGTTGGTACGTTTTTGCAGGAGTTATCCCTTTCTCCTTTGCCTGATTGTAACCGTGTGTCTCTCTCTCTCTCTCTCTCTCTCTCTCTCTCTCTCTCTCTCTCTCTCTCTCTCTCTCTCTCTCTCTCTGTGACAGTTCTTTATATCGATTCCGAAAATAAATCTAGAACCTCGTAATTTATTTCTCACAATTATCTACATTTCTTGTCCTCGTACGCTCATAACAACAACAAAACAGCAAGAATAACAACAAAACCGATGGAGGTGATTAGTTGTAAAACATGCACACAAAATTTCGATATCCTCTCAATCATTATTTCTACTAATATAATATTATACGATTATGATATTCGAAAATCTCTACCTTCAAAATTTTGATTTTGGCAAGAATTGTTATCAAAGTAAAAGCAAGTACACTGCACTAATTTGAAAAACAAAGGAAATAATTCACAATTTAACGTATAGGCTAAAATAATATTTTCTTTTCTTCACGAAAGTTGATCTGCATAGCAACAGATAAAGAGAGGTAACTCGTGCCAAGAAGCGGTGTTCGTGAGCTACGTACTAGCACATACTAAACAGATAGGAAAGGATCCCAGAAAAAGGACAGAGTGATGCACAGATAATATCCGCAACATTTTCTTGCGGATATAACCAAATTATTTAACGGGTTTCTTGAAAAAATAATATTTTTTACTGCAAGAGAAACCACGACTAAAAAAAAAAAAAAAAAAATAACAGCAAAAAACCTTTCCTCGCTGTTTGGTATATAGGTGTCAATTTAGAATTTTAGTTTCATGTATATACCCTGCATTTCTACACAGAAATCTACTGGGTTTGTGCATACAGCTGAGCGGTACTTTTGGGGACAAGCCCATAGGTTAGTGTGTGTGTGTGTGTGTGTGTGTGTGTGTGTGTGTGTGTGTGTGTGTGTGTGTGTGTGCCAGCAGTGATATAAAACTTACTAGAGATTGTAGACTTATTAGTAACTGTAGACTTTGTGTAGAAAGATTTCTTTCTCCTACAACAAGGTCCCATATATCTTTACATTCTTGCATTCTTCAAGTGCTGACATTTTTGGATCCCTTAATTATTGACATTGCTGACTTTCTTCAACATTTTAAACAATTCATCAGCTTTGAGATTTGTTGGGTCCAAACTGACTGGTACTAGTTACAAAAGAAATCCGTATTTGATTCACAATACATCTGTCCTACGACAAACATCTGGTACGATGATACGGAAAACAAACATTGACTGACACAAATACCGTGTTGCGGATTTACTCTGTCATCGACATTGTGATTAACGGCCCTACCGTGTATGCAAATAGGCAGGCACGTGGCGAAGAGCGGCAACCCGTTAACACAGCGTATAATTCTAATAAATGACATCCATATCTCTCTATCTCTGTATGTCTGTCTGTCTGTCTCTCTTGTTTTCTGAAAGAAGTCATTGGTAATACTTTTTTTTATCATAATTTACTTGTAATTTGTAATGAATCCAATGAAGTTGAAGTTTATTGATTTCTCAATATGGGAATCCTTACTAACAAGAATAAAAAATAAAGTGTGCACTCTAAGTGAGGACTCTGCAGTGCAACAGTAAATAATCTAGTGGTGTAAAGCGTCAGTCAAACACAGGTAGGTAACTCAATCGGAATATACCCGACCTTTCCATCTAGTCGAAAATGAAACCTTGGAGGTAATTCGCCGCCATTGAGAACAATATTGCATGGCACCATGTGGTGACGGAAAGAGACAAAGTTACAATTGGAACACTGTTGGCCTTTTATGTCGCAACATATGTAGTGCACTCAACCGGGGACGAATCACCCATAAAATCGACGTGTATTCCTACAACTACTTCCGAGGTTATCACTCGACATGACGGAAATGGCCGAGCGATACTCCATCGGTGGGTAACTCGGACTCCAGCAGTTGGCTTCGTTCTCACACAGAGGTTTGATTTTATCGAAGCCTTACGGAAAATTATAGTTTCGAGCTCAGCAAGAACAACAACGACAACCCTTGGTTCTCACGTTGACGGGCTCACACGTAATAAAATTCCATTAGCTCTCATATCTCGACCTTATGTCTCCTCTATGTCTCCAATCCTGTTTTCTCTTCGCACTTTACATTCTTCGTCATTGGTTATATTTCAATTTAATTTTTACTACTTTGATCATACAATCACCTGGCTACTCTATAACACTATCCCATCAAGAGTATTAACGCTAAATTTCCTAGCAATTCCATAATGTGCTAAACTCACATTCTGCCCCCACTCCACTTCTCTTCATTGCACTCCTATCCATCGCATTCCATCATGATACATGACACTTTGGGACTGACATATTGTCTCTGATGACACTGTTCCACATTTTTTCGCTGATGTCTTAGATTGTCACTGTTGTCAGTAGGGACCGACCATTTTTTTAAAAAAAAATAATTATTTTTATTTATTTATTTATTTATTTTTTTTTTTTTGGGGGGGGGGGGGATGGACCTGGATTTATTTGAAAAGAAAATTTCGTGCTCTGATGTTTAGAAAAAAACCCCCACCCCACCCCAAAAAAAAAAAAAAAAAAATTAACGGTCAAACTCTCTTAAATTACCAGAACACCGTCGTTTCTCGTTTGCTTCGCCTTGGTAACTTTTCTTTCATGGTTGAAAATTTATTATTCTCAAAGGATTTAAAAAAAAAAAAAAAAAACAACAACAAAAAATCAAAAAAAAATCATTCAAATCTGTAGTTATCAATGTAATTAATCTATTATCATTCTCTCCACTATCTGCTATCATTTAGCGGGTTTTCATTAATATATATGGAGGTATATATGGAGGTAAAAAAAAGTACTTTCAAGCTCCACTCACTCCCGTCCATTTTCATCGTCGAAGTGACTGCATTCAATACTTGTCACAACATCTAACCATGTTTGACACGTACCTGACCAGTCACCATTACACGAGGCCACCCATTGTCTTGGTTTATCAATAAGTCTTGAAGAATGTAACTAATTTATATTTTTGTTTGGAATATTGTAAACAATCTTCGTCAGATCTGAAAATAAAAAAATAACTGCCGTTTCTTGACTGCTTTAGAGGTGCATTAGACACTTTGGATACCGTATGATGAGTTTAGTATTTTTTTGAGAAAGATAAACGCACTCATTTGTTAACTTATGTTTAAAAGTACAATAACGTTTACTTGACACACATCTACCTGCATAAAAACTACAGTATAGTCTACATTACATACAGTTAACTGCATACTAAATAACTACAGTAGAGATTATTTGATTAATAACTACAGTAAAGTACTTGACACCCAGCTAACTGCATACTAACTACAGTATTGTCTACATGACACCCAGCTAACTGCATACTAACTACAGTATTGTCTACATGACACCCAGCTAACTGCATAATAATTACAGTATTGTCTACATGACACCCAGCTAACTGCATACTAACTACAGTATTGTCTACATGACACCCAGCTAACTGCATACTAACTACAGTATTGTCTACATGACACCCAGCTAACTGCATAGTAACTACAGTACAGTTTACTTGACATACAGCTAACTGCATACTAGCCAGTGGTGTACTGGCCATTGGGCATACCGGGACAAATCCCGGTGGGCCGCGCAAAAAAATCGGTTTTTACCGGTGTTTTACTAGTGTGAGCAAAACCCCGGGCCTGTCCCGGCAGACCGCCGCATCGGTGGGCCGTCAAAAAAAATCCGTTTTTACCGGTGTTTTACTGGTGTGAGCAAAACCCCGGGCCTGTCCCGGCAGATAAGTCCAGGGCCGAGTTGTTTACCCAGTACACTCCTGATACTAGCTACGGTTGTGTTTACTTGACACACAGCTAACTGCGTAGTAACTACAGTAAAGTCATCTTGACAGACGGCTAATAATAACTACAGCAGAGTCTACCTGACACCCAATTAACTGCGTAGTAACTATGGTAGAGTCAACACGACACCCAGGTACCTGTATAATAACTATAGTATACGGTCATTTAAGTACAATATTACGTTTTATCAGAAATACGGTCATTTAAGTACAATATTACGTTTTATCAGAAATACGGTCATTTAAGTACAATATTACGTTTTATCAGAAATACGGTCATTTAAGTACAATATTACGTTTTATCAGAAATACGGTCATTTAAGTACAATATTACGTTTTATCAGAAATACGGTCATTTAAGTACAATATTACGTTTTATCAGAAATACGGTCATTTAAGTACAATATTACGTTTTATCAGAAATACGGTCATTTATGTACAATATTACGTTTTATCAGAAATACGGTCATTTAAGTACAATATTACGTTTTATCAGAAATGCATTATACGATATCGTCTTTAGGGTCACTTTTATCTTATAGAATGATAATTGTAATAATCTATCAGAAGATATTTAATAATAGCAAGTGAAGTTTTATCATTTCCATCTATGTATTAGCAATTTTGACAGTTTTGTCACTTTAATAACATGTCAATGTATATAAGTACTTGTTCTGTCACAAGTTGGTAAAATTAGAAAATTCTCTCGCAAAATAACTATTAATTTATCTACCGACTTGATATTCAGGCAACTCAGAGAGAGTGTCTTTTTAAAATGTGGTCTTACAACTTCCTGGATATAACTCTGTTGAATCTTATTATATAAAGATAGTGTATTGTTCATACCGGACTGTAGAAATTGTTAGATCTTGACATTTTTTATTATTATTGTTATTTTTTTTTTTTGGGGGGGGGGGAGGGGGTTCGTTGCACATTAGTAAAATTGTATGATAGAACATGTGCGCGACAGTGAAAAGCCTCACATTTATTATCGGAGGGACCAATAATTTATTAGAAGCATGTGCTTCAAAGTGTAGTCAGTTGTACGTTATCATGTGGAGGGTGTGGACTTCACAGGAGCCTATCTGGTCCATGTTTCGCCTATCAGGAAACTGGGGTCTTTCATTAGGTTAATTGCTAAACGATTTCCTTGTCGCGCGGGACGCGAGAAACCTCTAATAGCCCCAGCATGGGTTCAAAGGGCAGACATGTAAGCAAGCAAATGAAAGTTAGAGCAATTAAGATAAAAATCCATCATCGCTGGATTAATTAATTGAGGCCCGGGAAATCTCGGCTACTTGGTATCGCATAATCGCATAGTGTTTCAATCAGACAGAGAGAGAGAGAGAGAGAGAGAGAGAGAGAGAGAGAGAGAGAGAGAGAGAGAGAGAGAGAGAGAGAGTATACAATTTTGAGATAGCAAGATGGTGGTAGTGGTCAGTAGTACTTGACATAGTTGGTTTGGGACATAATAACATTATCGACACAGAATAACAATGGTAACCCATGCTCGTTTGATTGGCTTTTTTTTATAATGAAGAACGGGGAATGGAGCAAAGCTGCGAATCTGTGGAAGTGCACCCGAGCCTACTTGCTTTCGCACGAGAGCAAGAAGTGACAAGAACAAGAAGATATTCGACTATCCGCCATAGTACAAGCCAACATTTCTTTTGCATTTTGCTGGAAATAATCGCTTTCTTCCTAAGTGTGGTACAGATATCAAAATGTTAATCTTAGACCTATTACGGCTTCAAAAGAGTAAACTGAAAGATCTCTAAATTTCAAACATTAAGTCAAAATCTTTGTACAGTGTGACTGTCGCAGTGACTGGGAGAAGGGAAGTAACTCGTACTAAAGTTGCGAACTGGGAACTATCAGCAATGAATGAGTCCGAATCTTTCAGTCTTTCAGACTTTCAGATGTCTTAGAAAAACCTTTCTTTTTTTTTACGGATAAACTAAAATCTTTCTTCTCTCTATAGACAATAGACATGCATGTCAATTGTTTATAACATACAGCCTACCATCATAGATCACACACCTAGACAGAGTATTGCGTAGTTAGGTACATGAAAAACATAAATCACTCAATCTGTTGTGAAGACGAATATGTTTTTAGCACAAGTCAAACACTGACGCTTATCTGAATGGTTTGTTTACAATCGGCACTTTTGAATTGAGTTATAACCAAGACCTATATTATATTTGAACGTGTCGATTTATTTCGGGTATAAAAATACTTTAATCGGGTAACTTTGCTAAAGTTTAGGAAAGATGCATAATGTGCTCGGGTTTGTGTTTATCTTTTAGTATAATTAATCTGTCAGATTGATCTAGCAACCCTAAACCCCCTGAAGACACCCCGACCACGGGGTCCCCCAAGAAATCTCCCAGTATTCTGGAGGGCTTGTCCGACCATAACCTTGTCATCAACTTACAGATAATATATTCAAACTGAGTCAAAATAAGCGGACAATACTGACCGTAATTTCATTCCTTTTCCACTCTCCGCCCACCCCACCCCATATACCCTGCTCCGCTGCTCAAATAGCAGAATAAATGTGCTACTTTTTCAGTCATGTGCAGGTGTAGGTAGGAGGGCAGGTTACTGCATATCAGGAAAATGCTGTTATACTTTGTAACCTACTGCTTTGTCGTAAAAACCTATATGTGATTTGCTTCTTGCAGGAGAATCGTTCTCATCTAAACTGTATTTAAAAAAATGGAAAGAATTTTAAGATTGAAAAGCAGACTTCGATTAAATGTACGTACCAAGAGTATTTATGTTTTACAAATGTTGGGAACAAAACGCAATTTTCACTCAGATCTCAGCATCCTTAGATTGAACAAGCCTCTTCAAATTCCCTTGAAAAGACCTCTATAAGATATATATATATATATATATATATATATATATATATATATATATATATATATATAGATAGATAGATAGATAGATAGATAGATAGATAGATAGATAGATGGATAGATAGATAGATAGATAGATAGATAGATAGATAGATAGATAGATAGATAGATAGATAGATAGATAGATAGATGGGGATATTTAAGTGGGGTGAAGACAAATTCCAACGCAGCATTCACGTTATTTGGCTGCTGGTTGACCTATTGATTACATTTATTGTGTGAAAAAAATTTTATGTATACCAAATTTGCTAAGTTTTATATTTCTCGACTAATTTATACATGATTAAAAAATGTTACTTTTTCTTTATTCCAAAAACTTCTTGGCCTCGAAAATGCCCTTTGTGTGGCTGGCCGTCGTGGACACAAGACGAAAAATTGTATGTGCTTTTGAAAAGTGAAATAACTGGAATAAATTCTCAATGAAATTCTAATGAAGAGAGAGAGAGAGAGAGAGAGAGAGAGAGAGAGAGAGAGAGAGAGAGAGAGAGAGAGAGAGAGAGAGAGAGAGAGAAGAAAATGTTATCTTTAACAGGAGGGAAAATCCCTACGACAGTCTAGACAAATATTTTATCAATGACGTTTGCCGATTCCGGTCTGGAAGATGAAGTGGTGTCACTCATCAATTGTTTACAGTACAACCATATTTATTTCTCGTTCATCATTTGCGTTGAAAGAGCTTTATCTTAACCAAGTAAATTGACCCAGTCAATTTAACATCAGCTATGGAAATCAAAGAATTCCACACGACAAAAATTGTGATTAATTTTATTCCGCTAGATTTACTCCGAATAAACGAATTCTGGTTTTATCCCTTGGGTAACTCACGTAGCACCATTGCAAACAACGGCTATGCCCACCCTCCACATTTGCATTATACAGTATGCGACACTTTTAAGTCTGTATTCACTGTTTAATAAAAATATTTTTAAAAAAATAAACTAAAGTTGTTGCATGGCCGCACGACTATCTTAAGAAATGGGGAGTTTAGATTACTCGGATATTCTTATAAATGTGATTTAGAACCTATGATATGATATTATGTAACTGGACTCGAAACTGACTCAGAGAGGTTGAATAAAGATCGTTTGAAGTATCGGCTGAGAAATTTAAATAACCCAAAGGAATCGTTCTTCATTCACATCAGTTCATACAAGGATCGGACTTTTTATTTTCTACCTCTACTCTATATTTGTTTTAAAAAAATACATGATATATCTAGGACCATGCGAGAGATAATACAAAACCTGAAATATGTATGTACCCCAAAATACATTTGAAATGCATTTCTTTTGCGTTTGTGTTTTAAGCTAAAATTTCATCATTTATTGTTTATCATCTCAACGTTTATTGCTTATGCATTTCTCTAGCGTTTGCTATTAAGCAAGAATCTTATCTTTTACAGTTTATTATTTCATCGTTTACCGTTTATGCTTTTCTTTAGAATTTGCGTTTAAGCTAGACTCTCGTCGTTTATCATTTATTATCCCATCGTTTACCGTTCGTGCATTTCATCAAGGTTTACGTTTTAACTAAAATACTCTTTGTGTATTCGTTATCATCTTGTCGTTTTACGCATATCTTGTTTAAAATCATTCATTTTATCATCTTGTCGTTATACGCACATCTTGTTTAAAATCATTCATTTATCATCTTGTCGTTTTACGCACATCATTTTTAAAATCATTCATTTTATCATCTTGTCATTATACGTACATCTTTTTTTAAAATCATTCATTTTATCATCTTGTCGTTTTACTCACATCTTTTTTTAAAATCATTCATTTTATCATCTTGTCGTTATACGCACATCTTTTTTAAAAATCATTCATTTTATCGTCTTGTCGTTTTACGCACATCTTTTTTAAATCATTCATTTTATCATCCTGTCGTTTTACGCACATCTTTTTTAAAATCATGCATTAATTTACAGTCGTCTTTAAATGCTCAGAATGCAAAAGTTTTTTGTAGGGAACGTGACAAATAGTTATTTCTCTAATCGCTATTAAAACTGATAGACGGTTGTTTAAATTTCCAATTTTTGGTGTGCGTTTAAATTATTTAAAATATAAAACATGAAACAAGCTCTACACGTGCTATATATCTGTGTATTTATTCGCACTGAATGTCTTCTTCTGTATTTTGTATTTTGTTGATGAACATTTTTTTTTAAAGAATAATAAAGAATTCATGGAAAGTTTGGAAATTGTAGCATTATATGCACGCCTTCAAGTGGCCCCTACTTTTCCTTACATTTTCATTGCGCTCCCTACTATTCCCTACTTTTCGTCAAATAAGCCCTTACTATTTCTACCTTTTAAATTTCTGAGACATTCTTTTATTTTTTTAATATGTGCAAACCATCATGGTGTTTGCCTCTCAATGCTTTTTTCAGTAATGTCTGCAGTTTTAAATTAACATCTTGTTCTATGATTTTATTAATTTGACTAGGCAGGCTGGTTATTAAATTTTTTTGTGCTTCATGAGTGGTAGAGGCGGCATGTCAACCTTGCCTGAGCTGCAGTTTCAGATAAAGTTTGGCTGCTGCAGTGTGGAACCTGTTTATTTTTGGGGGAAAAAAGATTGTTTTGAAATAAAATCAAAAGTTACTACTACATGATATTTGCAGACCAAACATCTCAAATAGGCAATGCTTGTATTAGGATTCACCCAGGAATTCTTCAAAGCATGTGCGTGCTTTTACATATATGACCTCATCGAATAACATAAAAGAAACGAATTCTGTGAAAATAGAAATGAAAATAAACTTTTTTCAAAGCACTAGCATATATATGTGTATGTGTATGTGTGTGCGTGTGTGTCGACCTGGCTATCAGTTTACCTATATTTAATCGATCCCTCTGTATGTTAATCTGATATCAATCTGTGTGTATGTGTGTGTCTGTCATATGTATGGATATGTGGATGTTTTTATTTATTTTAACTAAGGAAGGTGCGGACAAAAACTCTCTGTTTAAGCCGCATTCAATAGAATGACCAATCAATCAATCAATCAATCGATCAGTCAAATCGATCAGTTCTGAATAATACAAATGGAAGTAATAATTCCTCCAATAAGGATAAATAATATATATCGAAACGCAATTATCAAACTCATTCATAGTAGCAGTTTCATGACTTATAAAATACTTTGTATGTTCCAGAATATTACAAGGTATTCAAAAGACCATTCGCATTCTGTCTAAACTGAATATCTCCCATCTTTCCCCGTAGTGAAAATAACTTGGCTGTATGATGCCCAAAGCTAGCGTGTGTCTCACGACCGAAAGGGTGCGGGTTCGAATCCTACCATCAAACCAGCCTGGGTCAGCTGCCGTGATGTGTCCTTGGGAAAGGCACTTTATTCCGATTGCCTCGGCACTAAATAACCTACTTGTGTTGTTGTGCTGTAAAGCACCAAACCAAACTAAACCAAACCAAACCAAACAAACACCTCATCAGAAGAGACACCGAACAATAATAAAAACGCATCGAAGTTTAACAGCCATGTTGTGAGCTTCTTTACTTTTGTTGTCAGTGATATGTACCCCTGTGTCTGCATATCTTTTCAAGCCCATTTTCGACTTTGCAAACTCAAAACCTTTATATTTAACGGTCATATCAGTTTATATGTCCACTATTTACGCAGGTGTCACGTGATATTCACGAGGGAATTTCCAGCGCGGGCGCTCACCGGATGAGGCCTATTTATTGACTGTGACCGCAAATGGCGGAGGGCGATTAAAAACAGC
This sequence comes from Margaritifera margaritifera, assembly GCA_029931535.1. Lineage (NCBI taxonomy): Eukaryota > Metazoa > Mollusca > Bivalvia > Unionida > Margaritiferidae > Margaritifera > Margaritifera margaritifera. Next base: position 614,632 of record JAQPZY010001173.1, read on the forward strand.
ATGATCCATGAACCGCCACCTGCTACTGCTACTACTACTACTACTACTACTGCTGCTGCTGCTGCTATTGTAATTGCTGGTATTAATTAGTACAACGATTACTGCTACTACTACTGCTGCTGCTACTGCTACTATTGTAATTGCTGGTATTAATTAGTACAACGATTACTGCTACTACTACTGCTGCTGCTACTATTGTAATTGCTGGTATTAATTAGTACAACGATTACTGCTACTACTACTACTGCTGCTACTGCTACTATTGTAATTGCTGGTATTAATTAGTACAACGATTACTGCTACTGCTACTACTACTACTACTACTGCTACTACTACTACTACTGCTGCTACTGCTGCTATTGTAATTGCTGGTATTAATTAGTACAACGATTACAGCTGCTGCTACTGCTGCTATTGTAATTGCTGGTATTAATTAGTACAACGATTACAGCTGCTACTACTGCTGCTATTGTAATTGCTGGTATTAATTAGTACAACGATTACAGCTGCTGCTACTGCTACTACTACTACTACTACTACTACTACTGCTGCTGCTGCTATTGTAATTGCTGGTATTAATTAGTACAACGATTACTGCTGCTACTACTACTACTACTACTACTACTACTGCTACTGCTGCTGCTATTGTAATTGCTGGTATTAATTAGTACAACGATTACTGCTACTACTACTACTACTACTACTACTACTACTGCTGCTGCTGCTATTGTAATTGCTGGTATTAATTAGTACAACGATTACTGCTACTACTACTACTACTACTGCTGCTGCTGCTACTGCTGCTATTGTAATTGCTGGTATTAATTAGTACAACGATTACTGCTACTACTACTACTACTACTACTACTACTGCTACTGCTGCTGCTATTGTAATTGCTGGTATTAATTAGTACAACGATTACTGCTACTACTACTACTACTACTACTACTGCTACTGCTGCTGCTATTGTAATTGCTGGTATTAATTAGTACAACGATTACTGCTACTACTACTACTACTACTGCTACTGCTGCTGCTATTGTAATTGCTGGTATTAATTAGTACAACGATTACTGCTACTACTACTACTACTACTACTACTGCTACTGCTGCTGCTATTGTAATTGCTGGTATTAATTAGTACAACGATTACTGCTACTACTACTACTACTACTACTACTGCTACTGCTGCTGCTATTGTAATTGCTGGTATTAATTAGTACAACGATTACTGCTACTACTACTACTACTGCTGCTGCTGCTGCTGCTATTGTAATTGCTGGTATTAGTACAACGATTACAGCTGCTACTGCTACTGCTACTGCTACTACTACTCTACTACTACTGCTACTGCTACTGCTACTACTACTACTACTACTGCTGCTATTGTAATTGCTGGTATTAGTACAACGATTACAGCTGCTACTATTGATAGCGCTTTTTAATTGGGAGAATTACATGGAAAATATTTTTACTTCAGCAACAACAAATGATGAAATTTACGATTTGGAAAATATGTTCTTAAAACTTTTATAGGATGTGCGTTAGTTTTATTTTCTTCGAGATTTATATTGACGTATTTTTCCGTGCCTAAATCAAACGTTTGTACTCAAAATCTTTTCCTTGGTACATTTTTTTTTTTTTTTCCAGGGCCACGTTTTGCTCCGATCTTCGAAATACGCGATGAGACAGAGGCACTTTTTAAAACTTTTTTCACTGCCACGTTGATCGTTGCAAAACGTGATGAGACATAGAACGATCTATTTTATTTTTTCGTCGCTCCTCTAAGTTGAAAAATAAGCATGCACATTGCAAACTCGCCTATGATCAAAGTGAAAATTTCATTTTCCATCCAGACAATTAGGATTGTGATATATGGACAGACTAACTTACGTTTCCTGTAATCTACTGAGTTTGTGAAGGATCTTTCAATTGACCTTGAAGAATATAACCTTTTATAATATGGAACGATTCATAACTGCCCGGAAATTGTCTGTCTGTCTCTCTGTCTCTCTCTCTCTCTCTCACGCACATACACTTTCACACACAGCTTTATTTGCCAAGGGTTCAAAATAATTGGAAATGTAACATTTTTCGTTCGAGTTCGGCACACACAGCTTTTGGGCGGGAGAGGAGATTTAAACGTGCGCGTAAGATGAAAAACATATTTAAAATATATCTGGAGAACACATTTTCGTAACTCATGAAATTAAAGTAGTCTTACACATGCCTACCACAGATCGACTTATAAATCATAATTAAAATTTCCTCGTTTGAAAATAGGGTGAACCCTGTATTGAAAGGACATTCCTTTTAGTTATGAACTGGTGTCCGCTAATTAAAGAATAATTCGGTACTTTTTCGTGTAAATCAAGTGTCCATCTGGACAGGTTTTTATTGTATACTTTGGTAAAGCCAGTTTAGATCCATAACCATTCAGATTTAACCTTTGCTGGACGATCATCCTGTGAAATAAATTTGAAAGAACGTTTTTATCAGAACCACATTTAATTTTAACCATTGAACCTGCTACGTAATAAATCAAACATTTATAATACCGACCAAATGGCGGCATTTTTACCTTAACATTCTTGAAGTCTGTAACAAATAAGAAAATGTGGCATTTCCGCGGGAAATAATTGGTTTATCTCTGCTCTTGAGGCCATTGAGATAAGTTGGTGTCAAAATTTTCTGAAATAGTATCATCTCATAACAAGATCTTTATCAAGTGTAAAACCCTTCAGGCTATCTAATTAGCGCACTATACGTTCATTAATGGTACTTGTCAAATTTTTGCGACACGTAAATAGCCCTTAATGGGATTACTGCCTGAGGACGACTAAGGACCGTTAGGAATGTTCCGTATTAAAGTGTTTGTACGGCAGATTAATTCACCCAGTGCATGACAAAAACAGGTTACATAATAACAGGGACAGTGAGTCGAGTAAAATATTTCTAAATAGTACAGACAAACTACACATTAAAGTTTTCTTAATACATTTATCATCATCATCATCATCATCATCATCATCATCATCATCATCTAAGTGAAGCAAAAACGAAAATTACAGAGTTGGCTTAAACAAGTTTTCATCTCCTGTTACAGTTCTGTCTTAAATATTTTCTTATTTTATCCCCATTTCTTTTTAATGTATATACTCATGACCTTAATTGCGATTTGAAGATGTGTTATAACCGATGCAACATCGGCGGTTTATATATGAATAACTTCAGTTTTGCTTTGCCGATGTATTGGAGGATTACGAAAATTACGAAGAATATGTGAGCGTTTCGTATTATCAAATGATACTGAGCACAACACTAAACAGACTTTATGCATGTGCTTCAAACCCCAAAATCTCAAACAAAAATGTCCATATGTGAGATTAGACTTTACGGAGAAAAGCTACTGTTTGTAAACGAGCATATGTACCTAGGACACGTCATTATTTCAGATCTGTTAGATGCCAGTGATATACAATCACAATATCGTTCTCTCCGTGTATGAGTATATATGCTTTTAAGGTTTTAAGGCATTTTTTGTAATTTTAAAAATATTGCTTTTTCAATTTGTCACGTTCTACAATGATACGTCTAAATGTCCGTTACAACAATGCATTTAGATTTTAAATGGGTTAAGATAGGCGCCATAGTGCGCTGGGAATGTTTGTGAATAACACTGTTAATAGTATGTGCGTTTTACTCAGAAAAATAGTGTATTCATTTAGAAGTAATAACAGAATATTGAAAGAAATGTTTCACTTTGCATATTGCCTTAATTCATCAATAATTCATCGCAAGAGAAAATTGTTATAATAATATATTTTTTGTCATATCTTGTGTGTAATTGCTTGTGACTGTGCTTATGGACTTAAGTATGAAATAAAGTTGTTATTATTATTATTATTATTATTATTATTATTACACCTAGATGGCGCAGCTGTCTAATCGCTCACTTTGCAACTCCGTGTGATATCCATAACACTTTCTGCAAGGCCATTGACGAATGCAGATAAATAAAAGTGGTATTTTTTTATATTAGTAAAGCTTTCGACAATGTCTGGCATAATGGCTTATTCTACTAGGTCAGGAATATGTATTTGGCATAAAATTACTGGACTCTCTTCAAGACTGCCACCTCGCTGATAAAACACAGAGAGTTGTTATAGATGGTTGTACTTCAGAACGACAGAACGTAAGGGCTTTGGTTCTACCACATTATATTATTGGGCCGCTTTTATGTCTCATCTGTATTAATGCTATTGTTAATACGGTCCAGTAAAAGACTTTTAGCTGACGAAACTTCGTTCTCAATCGTTGTGGAGATCCCAGCCTGAGCAGCACGTGTTCTGAACCAAGAATTACAAAAATCTTTTATTCGGTTTAACCTTAGCGAAATAGACTCTGTTGTTATGTTATACAATGAAATTTTAAATATAAATTTAAATAGAATCACAAAAGCTTCTTTATTTTATTTTATAGGACTCCTTTTAGAAATTTGGGATACTCTGTGGGTTAACTGCACTCAATATGAAAAAGAAGAAATCGAAAAGTACTAATCGAGCCAGGTAGAACAGTTTGTGGATAAGCTAAATCAATATCATATACAAACATTTTGGAAAAAAACAAATGGGACAAACTTTCACTTACACGTCATAAACACTGAAACATTACTTATTTTTTTAATGTGCCACGGTATAGCTCCTGTTACGTGCGGTCCAAAGTTCCACCAACTGTCCAGAGGGTAGACAACAAAGAACTTAGATCTAACTTACAAGCACCTTTCCCCAGGATTCTCCTATACCATTTTTTTTTCATACCGAAATCTGTCACGTTATGGAATCTTCATCTACTAGAGGTTAGAAACAATCATTCTATACATTCATTATTGGGAGGATCCAGGAGGAGTTGGCGGTTCAGGCGCCTCCCCAAGCTAGCGCTAAAGAACCGAAAAGTTTCCTAGAGTAAGTTTTCTTTACAGTTCGATGATTAAAATTAGGCTCTGGAAACGCTTAAAATACAGAAGTTTCCGGAAGTTTCGCCTTTTGGGCCCCTATCGGGAGTTCAGTCCCACAGACCCTTCGCCTACTAGTTTACGCCCCCCCCCCCCCCCACCAACCAAACCAAAAAAACAAAATAAAAAACACAACAAAAAAAAAACAACAAAACAATATTTCTGGATCCGCCCATGTTTCCTTTATAGGGAATCCAAGAATGCCCCAGTCTATTAATACAAAAGTGAGAGAGATGTGAACATTCTACAGACTAGAACGCGACTAGGTTGCGGCTCATTAAATGCGAATCTTTTCAGAAACCCTATTTCGCCCAATTAAAATTGTTTATGTGGTGTAGCGATAACTGTCCGGCATTTTCTTTTGGATTGCCAAAAAATACAGTGATATTAGAAATCATACCATTGGAGCATTATCCTTTGCAATAGGCGGATCGTCGCTACTTATGGGAATTCCATTGTTTTCTCTCAGTGCAAATGATGAGATATTTGATGCGGCCCAATATTTTTTAGAACATAACCTAATTTTTTAACCAATCATGTGTCTTTATTTGTCTGATTAAGTACCATACCTAATTGTTAACACTCTCCAGTGAATCTAACAGCCTATTCATCATCTTCACTGGTAACATGGAGTTCTAAAATTAGCTGCTAGCTAAAAACACAGCTCAAATAAAATAAATGCAAGTCAAATTTGAAGTTCATATTTATTAATCCACCCACCCACCCTGCCTCTTCAGCACCAACACCGACACCTTCAAATGATATTATTTTAATAGCTATTAATTTTGTCCCATCATGTTTGCATTTTTCTTTTGTAATTATACATTATTCGTTAAATATTTTAAATTGTTCCTGATTAATGTCAATTTATAAAGATCACCTGTGCAAAGTTTATTGTTACAAAGGAGACAGCTTTACATAAAGATATTTCTTTGATTTTCAATCTTCCATATATCATTGTATTTATTGATATGTTGATAAACTTTATTATGATAAAGTAATAAATATTGTTTATACCAGCTCTGCAGTCCCGGACTCGATCCCCAGTTCCATCACGTGCAAGTATATACGCGGTTGTATTTGTCTTTCATCCGGGGTTTTCCGTTGTCCTCGGTCTTCAGAGAAACCTAGCGCAACCACCTGAACCTTTAAAGTATTGATGGTTGATATTCTGTCGTTAGATAAATCGATAAAGAATAAATAACATACTGTATACATTTAGCATAACACACAGTTTGACTGCTTGGAGTAAAATATCATATCTGTAAATTACATTAAACTCTATCAAAGAAATTAATCTAGTGGCAAAAAATTTCTTATTCAACAAAATTAGAATTTATCACTATTTAAACTCGTATTCCTCGCGATACTATTCCACATCATATATATCATATAGATCATATATAGTTTTACAGGGCATAAAACAATAGACAATATTTTTTAAGATGTGCCAGAAAATGTTTTTTTTTTAAAATAAATGCCTGGTAAATACTCGGTTTTAGAGAAATCGACTTTTAACACTCCAAAATCTAACATATGTATGTATGTATGTATGTATGTATGTATGTATGTATGTATGTATGTATGTATGTATGTATGTATGTATGTATGTATGTAGATTTATTAAAAATAAAAGCTGGATGTTCCCTCTTTTAGTTTGTTAAACAATAGACTGGAAATTGTTTATAATCCAAGCTATAAGAGAGCGTGGTTATTTCACCGAGGCAAGCTAGGGAAGGAAAGAAGGGAAGAAAGAAGAAAGAGGAGCATGAAGGAAAGGAGGGAGATAGCAAGAAAGAAGGAGTTACTAAAAATTTGTTAATGATGACGACGCTGATGATGACGACGACGACAGTGAACAGCCCACGGGATTTGGGTCATATTGGGATGGATTCGTGGTGGAGAAAGGTTTGCTTTTGTTAATAATAATAATAATAATAATAATAATAACCCAAGGACCCCTGCCCACCGAAAATCTCCCGAAAATCATTAACTACTTTCCAGTTAATATGACCCCAAATGCTTGCTGCTACGACTGCAGTGAATTCTGGCATTGTTCATGCCAATGGTTTAAGGGAGACTACTCAAATTTCTATCATGCGTTAAACCCCTTGAAAGTTCTTCACTGTTTACAAACGCAAAACCATGTGCTTTCTGAGAGTTCAACTTTCAACTTAAAAACAGGAAAAATGAGAAGAACTGGCTTATGCTATGACTGGAAAATGGGGCATTATTCCTCCAATTGATAATGTTTTAAATAGCGTTGCACCAGTTGTATTGGGATTTGCAGTGTTTTTTGTTTGCCCTCCACCAAGGAGAAACATCAATTGAATTCAGCACAGACTGATTGTTTGCAGTCAGTTTTTGTTGGAATATATGGAGATGATACTATATAATTTAACAGTTGCACGTAGCAGGTTTTCAACCGCTTTAAATTTTAAAACATGCAGCCAAATAATTCTCACCAATGTTTACTCAAAAACTGTCCAACTTCCCCGAAAAGTCTGTTGGCAGCCTAAACTAAAGACTTTTTCAGGCCTACAGCGTGGCTTAAGGACAGATTTCATAAAAGTTCCCGTTCGCTGGAACTCGGGTAAAAGCGGCAGTAATGAATCCCGTAGGCAAAAATTACTAATCGCCACCTACGTTTCATTTGGTATTGGTGGTATTCTAATATTGGCCATTATAGGTCGACAGATTAACAAGGCTCGATTCCGTTTTCGTGGAATCTTTGAAATTGATGACAGCGCATGGAGAAGGGTTAGGTTATACAAGTATAAAGATGTTGCAATACCAGGCCATGTGGTAAAAATTCTTGATGATATTGAAAACTTCCAAGTGCGAGAAGATGACGTCTGGGTAGTCTCGTACCCAAGATCAGGTGTGTTGGAATTCAGAATCTGTGAATTGCTTTGAAGCAGTGCCGAGTGAGTTCCAAACATTTAAGTGACTCCTATCAAATGCATGCTAATAATCCAATGAATGTTGTTAAGTTTTATTTTATAATTTTGCATGGTATTTGAAAAGTTTGCAGTGCAGAGCTTGAGGAAGAGCCAACATGGCAACAGGGGAGCTGTTAGATCTGGGTGCTTTAATTTAGTAATCCTCATTTGGCTGAGGTGAAAATTTGGGCTTTATCATTCATATGGTCATCAAAGTTATAACTATATTTTGCAGTACTAACTATATTATACACTTAATAATGTTGTAAAGTTATTATTGATGATCTTTTCTTTCCAATTTTTGATACACTCGTGGAGTTATTCCAGTATTGTGACTTGAATTTTCAGTTTAATTTGTGGTAAAGATCGAATCATTCACCACATTGAATGAAACCGTTCTCATAAGGAAGGCAGCAAACAGTATCTCTTGATGTTACAAAAATTTGCCTATACAGAATGAAACTTTGATCTACCAAACAAAAGTTGCTAGGAGAAACTTTGCCATTCTTTTTTTTTCTATCTGTATTCATGTTCAAAAATTCTTTTAATGACAGTGATTTTCAGTGTCACTTAACTTTTTATTTTTTTTTTCTTCCAATATTCTATTCTGGCAATGTCACTTGCAGTTTTAATGCTGGTCATTATTGCAACCCTAGGAGTAATCAGTTAAACTGACAAAATGATATGTGTAGCTCTATACATTTACTTCCAGAAACTCTTATACATATTACAATATGATGAATGCAGATTAAAAAAGAAAAAAGTTTGCTATGTATTTGAAAAGGTTTAATTTCATCTCCTTATACGAAGAATATACTGGTACTGTAAAATTACAATATTATAGAGTCATTTCATGTTAGCAGATCATTAATTTCAGCATATTGGCATCATACAAATTATGCAAATTAATTATGTGGCAAAAATATTTTTTTTTTATGGTGATGATATTGCTGTCTATAGTAAAAGTCATACAGGTCATGTATGCGTTCAGTATTGACTATTTCAGTAATGGGTATTGTTTTTTAGAATTTGATTACACGTACCTTAAAATATAAATTATTCACTTTATTTGAATCCTCATACATCCATATTCCTTTGGAAGGTCGTTATTGGCACACCCTGATAAACACATACGGCAAAACTCAATGTTATAGTATGTGGACAGTTTTGGACAAAGTCAGTCTAAAGGTGTGATCCAGTACAAACCGGATTGATTGTCACATGCTGTGATGTCATAGTGAAAGCTACGCATTTTGAAGTAAACATGGGTACTACCCTATATTGTGATGATTAGACCCGACGTCCCCTTATCTTTACCCAGTTTAGTACCTGGCCACCATTGTAAAAGTCCATAGCGATCAATAATTTTTGTCTGGAAGTTTCTTGATGACAGTTAAGGTGTGGAGCATTCAATAATCAGGATTGAATAGACTTTGGTTAAACTATGTTAATATTAAATTTTAGAACAACAATTAATACATAATTTAAGATGAGTAAATGCGTCTACATGACCACATTGACATACACTTTAAACAAAAGCAAAAGGTGCTTGCATGCTATGCTGTGTAAACACAGATGATAAGAAATGTGATTGCTTTATTCTAAAACTAGGGATTATAAAACTTAAAATGACAGGAATCACTGTTGTGATGAATGTTCAGGCAAATTTATAAATAAAACATAGCATTATTTCCTAAAAGCAAAATCAGCAGGCTCACCTGTTAACTTGAAAACATACAGTAAAACCTGTCTTTAGCAATCACCTGTCGATTTTATTATATAAACGCAGTGTCGTGAGCGACCACCTGCAGATTGTGAATAGCGACTATGATTTCTTGGCAAAATGTGCATTTCGACACTGCTATGAACAGCTGCATCACAAAAATAGAGATAAACACCACTGACCTTTATTTAATCCATTGTAACCACGACCGCTTACAAAGTAAAGACTGTTCTAAACAAAAACAAAAACAAAACAAAATTAGGCTGGCTACCGGTTTCATAAATTTGACAGGTCATGCATGTAGTGTCATATGTTATAAATTGTAAACCAGACTAAGATTGTTCTAAAATAACACTGCTATGGATGATCATATCGCAAAAACTGAGATAAACACTACTGACCTTTATTTAATCCTTTATAACCACAACTGCTTAAAAAGTAAAGACTGTTCTAAACAAAAACAAAAACAAAAACAAATTAGGCTGGCTACTGGTTTCCAAAATTTGACAGGTCATGCATGTAGTGTCATTTGTTATAGATTGTAAACCAGACTTAAGTACATGTCACTAACTGCCATTGTAGTGCCGAAGTTAATGTAGTGGTCGCATACATCATTTGTCTTTGGAGTTAATATACAATGCCCTGGGTAAATGAGGTCTTTGTCTTTGTCTTTAATACCAGTAGGTGAGAATCATTTTCCGGATTAAATTGTCATTGTTAAAGGGTTGTGTTGTTTGTTCCTTTTTTGTTGTTGTTATAGTGATTACAACCCACACACCAAACCATCATGTGTTTACCTTAGTGCAGTCGGTTACGCCCTTTATTTATAGAGTTAATCCCTTTATGTCATCGGTGAATTAATCCTTTGACTTTTGTCTCAAAATAAATTTATTCTGTTTCTGGACGAGTTATGTCTTTTTATTTCATTCATTGGTACATATACATTGTATATATATTCTATATTTCCCCAAAGCCTGATCAAAACCGCTACAGTTGTTATTACAATTGATCACTGATAACATTAACACCTAGCACCTTAATAACAATGTCAGAATTCCAACAAAAAAAAGAGACAAATTCTAACACTGGAGGAAAGAATTAATGTAATTGAAAGATGTGAAAAAGGGGAGACTGCTTGCAAAATAGCAACCAGTTTAAAAATTGGTAAAACTCAAATTCAGGGTGTTATAAAAGACAAGGAGTCAATTAGAAATGAATTCATGTGCTAATACATGTACATGTGATCTTCAGATATAAATGTAATTCATGTTTAATGATAGATGTATATCTTTATTGCTATATAAAATTATTTTCAGATGAATGCATGCAATATTTTAACAAGAACTATGAACAAAGAATACAATAAATGTACAGTGATTGTGGTTATTTTTCCTTCTTAAACAGTGCTGAATTTTGACCTTGGAGACTGGTCTTTTTGTACAAATCTATTTTAAGAGACCACTTGTATAGAGACTTTTTGTTGGCAGAAGGGGCGGTCTCTCAAGACAGGATTTACCACAATTCTTAGATAATGGTGACTATTGACATCTAACCATCTGTTGTGACAGTCTGTTTAAAAGCATATACATATGACCTTTCAAGGGATTGAATTAAACTTTTTTTACTACTTGCATTTTTTCATGAGTAGAGAAAATATAAACTTGCAAAATCCTATTTCTATTTTGCAATTATTTATTTTACCAATTACTTTAATTAATCTGTAGTGTTTAAGCCAGACGTTTTGGAGCAAAAAGGAACTTTGCAAAAAGGAACTTTTTTAATTGTAATCTGTATTATTATGTACAGCAGAATGGTTTTTTTCTTGTTTATAACTGGACTGATTTTTAATGGGCGTGAAAATGGGGTATGTGATTCCAACCCAAAATGCCATATAATGCAAATGACAAGTAAAAAAAATATAATAAAATTAGAATGTCATATTCCTTGGAAGGAACTTCTTTAGAAAATCTCAACCAGCTAAAATATGTTGGCATCACAATTACATGTATTAGCGATCTGAAATGGAACCTTCACATTCAAGAATTATGCACCAAGGCAAATCGTACTTTAGGCCTATTAAGACCTAGCTTATCATCTTGCCAACAAAATGTGAACAAATTAGCTTTCAGAGATTTAGTTAGATCTAGTTTAGATTATTCCTGTACAGATTGGAACTCCCACTCCCAAGCATTAAAAGATGCACATGAACAAATTCAAAAGCAAGTAGCCAGATTTGTTACATCCAATTATGACTACACATCAGGAAGTATGACCTCATTATTGAATAAATTGTCTTGGAAGCCCTTAAGTCAAGGTGGATTGGAAAAAAGAATAATAACTTATTACAATGGTTAAAAAGCACTGCAAAAATTCTTTGTTTCAGTTTGATCAGATCAGGAAGAACAAGTAGAAATCAACATGACGATATCAATAAGATGCCCATTACTCAAACATATATTTACAGATGTAGTTTTTTTCCCCAAACCAGCCAAGTCTGGAATTTTTTACCACAGCTATTAATCACAACTGCTGAAGCTTTGTAAAACTAAATTTGTGCATTTTGAAAATTAGTACAAATTGTTTCTGAAACTTTTTTCTTTGGATGTTGCACTGTGCATTCATGTCATTATGATGTAGTGCCAGACTAATTAAAATCACACACATCCAAGTTGTATTTGGATGAGAGGTTCATAAACAAGCAGCCTCACCAGATTGAATGTATTAGGGAATGCCATTTTTGTATTTAGGGGCTAATCGGGATAATATGCAGCACGAACTTATGTGATTGGCTCTGCTACAAAAAATATTAGCTGAGCAAGCCATCATAGGAGACATAGTAACAGATTTGACCTAAATGAAGATAATATTGAAGAAATATTTCCATATTTGTGAATAAAATGTTTGGGTGCAAAAGAGATATTCTGCTGCCCTTGAAATGTAATGGTGGTGCCCTAGTCCACCATATATAGTTGGTACATGTATGGCCACAGTATTAGGCTACATGATAAACAGCTGACAGTAAAGGAATCAATGCAAAAGCAAGCCTTGTTTTGTTCTGGTATCATGCATGCATATTTTGCTGAATTTATGTACTTTAAGGAGTTTTACTAATCTGCTGTAAATCGCTGTAAAATTTAGCACTCACAAAAAAGATGCAAGAGCTTGAAATCTCAACTTGCATTTTCCAAATGTAACTTGCATTTTGCAAGTATGTGAGCATTAAATTAAAGCCCTGTCTTTTCATAATTTTGTTTTAATGTGACCAAAACTGTAGCAAAAATTAGTTTGTTTGCTAAATTCACTTAAACTTTGTTGTCACTAATATTATGTGATGTGCAGTAGACATTTTCCAGAAGTGCTTATCTGACTTCAGGGTTTATATCAAGAGAATTTGTCAGTAAATTAAATTCATATAGCAGGATGAGCAAAAATGAAGCAAAGATTAAAACTCTGATATGATGATCTCTTGTGAAGTTTCCTTTCTTTTCTTTCTCCTTTTTTAGATTCATTTTACATCCATTTGGATCAAGGAATTTCTGCAACTAACCTGAATGAAAACATTCTCTCTCACTTTCACATCAATGTTTTAGGTACAACCTGGACTCAAGAGATCGTCTACCTGATTAAATCTGGTCTGAACTTTGAGGCAGCAAATTCTCAGATCCTGGATGATCGGTTTCCATTCCTGGAGTTCATGTACCCAGGGATACGGAATGTTGGCACCATGCCATCTCCGAGGTTAATAAAGACACATCTTCCACTAGACCTGCTGCCCAAAGATATTCATGAGAAGAAACCAAAGGTATTCTGAAACAAAGAAGTCCAAAAATAATGCACTTATATTAGCATTAGTGATCGCCAAAGTCGCCAGTGGCAATCAAAATTCTTCTGTGGTGATTCATTTCAATAAAAAAAAGATATTTGGCAATTGAAAATTAGGGGATCGTGCTGTTTGAAGATTTTTGCCCTGAAGTCACAGACATCCACTAGTGTCACATTTTCTAGGTTGGATAGCTGATGAAGTGGATTAAATTTCTCCACAAAGGAAAATGCATAAATGCATATTTCAGCATAAATGTAACTTTTCTTTGAAAAGGAAAACTTTCCAAGAAAGAGGTGAATTATGAAATAAAATGCTATTAATAATGGGTGATGACTTAAGTTAAATAGGAGTCAGACTGGAAATAGAAAATTCCTTAGTACAGTCTTTTCTGTACACTAGATAATCATATATGTAAGTATTTTTCAGGGCAAAATTTGGCGACTACTGGGAAAATTCTAGAATCATCCTAGATATACACACATGCAAAGACACACAAGGATTAATCTTAACTGAACCAGTAATGAAAGTTAAACCACAGTAGGTGCTTGCTTATATATATATATATATATATATAGTAAATATCAAAAGCTAAATTCTGCCTGTGAAGAAAGATTGTGATGTTGGACTTTAAAAAAAAGAGTTTGTTTACACATAACAGGATATTGTTATATCCACCAATTTTTTATTTTTTTTCATCACTGCTGTAATTAATTTCCAATGTAAACTTTACTTGTTTGTCCAGACTGTTACAATCAATAAGAATTCATAAATATCCCTATTGAAATAAATATAGTTGAATAACTAGAATTTATTTAAGATAGAATTAGAGGTATTATGAATTTTTATAATGATACATTAAATATTGACCAGAATTATAATGATACTTTAAATATTGACCATTTATAATGATACATTAAATATTGACCAGAATTATAATGATACATTAAATATTGACCAGAATTATAATGATACATTAAATGTTGACCAGAATTATAATGACACATTAAATATTGACCAGAATTATAATGATACATTAAATATTGACCATTTATAATGATACATTAAATATTGACTACTTACATAAAAATAATGAAAAGTAGCAGGTGTAGTCTAGATAAATTGTTGTATGGTTTACCAATATCCTTTTCACATTTTATACTCATTCAGGTTTGTATGAATATAATTGTTTTGTTGTTCAATTGCTAAATGCATATCTTATGATTTTTTGGCAAGGATTTTCTATGAACATTACAGTTTAGAATCAGGGATGACAATTCCAAGGCCCAACTAGCCTGAACAAATAAAAATCATTGTTGGGCAAGTGAAATTTTTGTAAGCAGCCCAATTGTTACACAGAAAAAAGAACAAATATATTCAAATTTTGAAACCCATTTCTGTGCAATCTCCTTGATGGGCAAGTGGGTCAAAATTGGACTGGTTGCCCCCTCTTTAGGTATAGTTTCGGAGCTACCTGGTACATGATTTAAACAAAGATGAATATGTTGAAATTAAAAAGGGAAAAGATGTTTGTTGTTTTAATTTTTTTATCTCTGCAGATTATCTACGTGAGCAGAAATCCTAAAGATACTGTTGTATCATACTACTACTTCACTCGCATGTTGAAGCCTTTAACCAGATACAAGGGCAGCTTTGATGACTTCTTCAAGCTTTTTATGCAAGACAAAGGTAAGAAACAGTTTCAGAAGTTGCGAAAAAAAATAACATTTTTCCATCCCTATCTCCATTATGTTTTAGGTTCTTCATTGAGGGAAGGTTTCATAAAAAACATGTAACTAGGCAAATTAATGCAGGGAATGGTCAAAGGGAGATAACTCCAACAATTGAGGACTTGTGCTCAGACTTTTGTTTTTAGCTTTACAAAAAGATTCAGTACGTGTTCAAAAAGGAATTAAGACATTAAATTTTTTGGGTAGGAGTAATTTACAATCTTAATTTATCTCTTAAATTGAATATGTTAGTTTGATAATATTTCTTTTAAAAAAATGACAACATTTACAATTGTTTAAAACTTGTTACCACAGTTGTTGAATTTATAAAAAAAAAGTCTGTCTACAGTAATTTTAATTTTTTAAAGGAAAATGTCAACAGTTTCAATTTTCAAACTACAATTTTAAATAAAAGGTTAATATTTGGTAAAAGTGGGAGATAATTGATTATGTATTTAATTCTCAACAGTAATTGCTATTCCTACATCATACATCCAAAATGAATGTGTTAGTGGGATGCAGCTATGTTCACAAATGAAGAATATTAAATCTGCAGTAGGTGTGAGTAATATGGGTTTGTTTGCTTTTTTTTGTTGTCTTTGATGTCATAAAATGTTAAGTTTCATGTTAGCATCACAATCTGTCCTCAGTCAACCGGCATAAAACATTTATTTTTTTTTTAATGACTGCACTGTATCAATTTTTGTTATGATTGGATTGTCAGATGAACAGAACGTATGTTCAACATGGGATATAGAACAGTAAGTTAAGGGTTTTCTAAGGCTGGGATACAGAACAGTAAGTTAAGGGTTTTCTAAGGCTGCAATACAGAACAGTAAGTTAAGGGTTTTCTAAGGCTGGGATATAGAACAGTAAGTTAAGGGTTTTCTAAGGCTGGGATATAGAACAGTAAGTTAAGGGTTTTCTAAGGCTGGGATATAGAACAGTAAGTTAAGTGTTTTCAATGGCTGGGATATAGAACAGTAAGTTAAGGGTTTTCTAAGGCTGGGATATAGAACAGTAAGTTAAAAGTTTTCTAAGGCTGGGATATAGAACAGTAAGTTAAGGGTTTTCTAAGGCTGAAATATAGAACAGTAAGTTAAGGGTTTTCTAAGGCTTGGATATAGAACAGTAAGTTAAGGGTTTTCTAAGGCTGGGATAATTTTCTAAGGCTGGGATAATATTCTAAGGCTGAGATAATTTTCTAAGGCTGGGATAAAATTTACAAGTGACATTATTCAGAGTCTTTACTGATTTTTCTCTCCATTTTTTCTGCCTTAAGATAAATGCACAGTTAATAGTTTTTTTTTCTTCATTCTCTGCATTGCCTCTGGAATATTCATCATCACACAAGGAGAAGGTAATTCATGATTACTTATGTGTTTGTCAAGGCTTAGATACTCTTTCATTCATAGGTAATGATATGTTTGTCAAGGCTTAGATACTCTTTCATTCATAGGTAATGATATGTTTGTCAAGGCTTAGATACTCTTTCATTCATAGGTAATGATATGTTTGTCAGTGCTTAGATTCTCTTTCATTCATAGGTAATGATATGTTTGTCAGGGCTTAGATACTCTTTCATTCATAGGTAATGATATGTTTGTCAAGGCTTAGATACTCTTTCATTCATAGGTAATGATATGTTTGTCAAGGGTTAGATACTCTTTCATTCATAGGTAATGATATGTTTGTCAAGGCTTAGATAATCTTTCATTCATAGGTAATGATATGTTTGTCAGGGCTTAGATACTCTTTCATTCATAGGTAATGATATGTTTGTCAAGGCTTAGATACTCTTTCATTCATAGGTAATGATATGTTTGTCAAGGCTTAGATACTCTTTCATTCATAGGTTATGATATGTTTGTCAAGGCTTAGATACTCTTTCATTCATAGGTAATGATATGTTCGTCAGTGCTTAGATTCTCTTTCATTCATAGGTAATGATATGTTTGTCAGGGCTTAGATACTCTTTCATTCATAGGTAATGATATGTTTGTCAAGGCTTAGATACTCTTTCATTCATAGGTAATGATATGTTTGTCAAGGCTTAGATACTCTTTCATTCATAGGTAATGATATGTTTGTCAAGGCTTAGATACTCTTTCATTCATAGGTAATGATATGTTTGTCAAGGCTTAGATTCTCTTTCATTCATAGGTAATGATATGTTTGTCAGGGCTTAGATACTCTTTCATTCATAGGTAATGATATGTTTGTCAAGGCTTAGATTCTCTTTCATTCATAGGTAATGATATGTTTGTCAGGGCTTAGATACTCTTTCATTCATAGGTAATGATATGTTTGTCAAGGCTTAGATACTCTTTCATTCATAGGTAATGATATGTTTGTCAAGGCTTAGATACTCTTTCATTCATAGGTAATATGTTTGTCAAGGCTTAGATACTCTTTCATTCATAGGTAATGATGTGTTTGTCAAGGCTTAGATACTCTTTCATTCATAGGTAAATGATTTGTTTGTTAAGTTCAGTTGTCTTCATTATGTCTATTTGTTGGTGCTAAAGTTGACATTGAAACTTCTTGCTTCATCAGGACATGTTTTAATTTGTTTTTAACCGCCTTAAAGGAAAAATCTTGGCTAAGGTATAATATATACTCAATTGATGGAGTTTATTTATTACATCTGTAAAATTTGAGCACAAATGGCTAACTAGTTTTGGAGAAATCAACCTTTAATATCTTAATTAGTCTGACACAAGATTTTTGCTATTTTCCCATAGAGGGCACTGCATTTGTGACATGTAACCAGCACTTTTGAATATTACCATGCTGGTGCCGTCAGGTCTATTGAACTCAACCTGATTATCATGTATGTGTGTGTGAGTGAGAGAGAGTGAGATAGATCACATGTCTCTAGCATTGCAAATTGTGAGTAAATGAGCTCCTTGCATTTTAAGTTGCAATATATTGGATACATGGTTTTATAAAATATCAAATATGACGTAAAGCAGGGGTGTCAAACATATGGCCCACGGGCCGGATATGGCCTGCCAGACTCATTATTTATTAGTATTGTTTATTATTATTTATTATTATTTATATCAAATCTGGCCTGCCATAGCAAATGAGTTTGACTGATAATTCTAATTAAAATGTCATTAAACTGCACAATTTACCTTTAAACAACATGTTTGATAACAGAACCCAGACGTAAAGAATGTGCAACTGTTATTCACAAATTTAATCTAATTCATGATGCCCATGATCATTAAAAAATAAAATCTGCCATGTGCTGTGAAGGATCTATGATGAGATTAGTTATCCATGTCAGATGATGTGTTCTATCCTTGAATGATGAGAAGGTCATAATTTCCCTTTAATGGGAATGAGTTTTTGTTCAGCTTTGCAAAAGCAGAATATTGCATATGTTGGGAGCAGGTGTGGCAGATGAAATAAATTGTATTATTACATAATTCTTATAGATGATTTTTCATTATCTGATAAGACATCATGTGATATTGGATAATTAATCATATTTCATTGTTGTGATATAACTAACCTTTATGTGACCTCACATTTTTGATTTGGGTGAAATGGCGTTTCCACTTTTCAGAAACAAGCTAAATAATAGACCTTTGTTTGGTGAATATGAAGTTTTGTAAACAGCTGATCATACTAATTTCCGCTTCACATCAGTCAATATGGGGTTTTGTGAACTATTAATCTGATCATACTAATTTACACTTCACATGAGTCAATATGGGGTTTACTGGTTTATAAAACTTCATATTCATGGCAACAAAGGTAAATAATTGTATACTACTTCATCTTCAGCTTTCAATCTCATTGCAGTTCCCTACAGTCCCTGGTGGAAACATGTCTTAGAATTCTGGCAGAAGAAAGATGAAGAAAACATCCTGTTCTTAAAATATGAAGATCTGAAAAAGGTAACTTTATAGAGGGTGTGATGCAGTTATAATAATCTTTAGACTAAGACTGCAATGTTTACACTTGTAAATGGCTTAGTTTAGTTTACTGCATGAAAATGTTTACAGAATCTGTTAACATGGAAACAAACATGCATGTGGCTGTCATTGATGCAAGAATTACCCATTCCAATTACAGTCAAACTTGACAATAGCGGCCACTCTTGGGAAAAGGCAAAACTGGCCTTTGTACAAAGGTGACCTCTGTACACAGGTTCACCTTTCAAAATTGGGTTTTGAACAAATACTATACAGCAAATATCATTATTGTTATTGTGATTATTATTATTATTATTATTACATTATCAAGATTGTTATCTGTGCACTATTCAACAAAATCATAAAATATGTGTACATGTTGTTCTCTATCAAATTTATGTTCCACACAAGATTACTGGATCCTGGTCACTTTAATTCATTCTCTAAATTAAATCATTGCTGACTTAAATTAATTACTGATCTTAGTTTGTTTCATGCACTATGACAAAACACTAATTTCACTACTGATTTACAGCTTACATATGACTGTAAAACAGAGGACTTTGGTAGGCCAGCTTTTATAAATTAGGCTTGGAAACAGTCACGCTTCAAAAACAATATTTGGATTAGCCAGTTGCTCAACTTGCCGAGATCAAAAGACAGTCAGCTAATGTGAGAGACCTGTGCTCAATAGGGAATCAAAAGAAACTGTATATGGCTATTTTTGTGACCCATGAACCGAAACTTCGTCTTCCTTTACAGACAAGTTTTAAATGTAACTCGTATCTCTTCTCAAAGATGAACTTTTTTAATCAGAGATAGCTTTAATTCACAGGCAAGTAGTTGAAGATATTGGACTGTACCTGTCACATTGGTACAGAAAGCAACATATGTTTCAGTTGTGATAACACAACCACTTTTCCCACCATCCAGCAAACTAATTGTTTCGACCCTCTCCTGTAAGGATAAGAACCGCCTCACTTTCAAATTTGACATATTGACACCTTTGAGTTAGACTGACTGTGACTGGAGTATGGTGAGTACATGCAAGATATGAAATGTTTACACATCATTTCACATGATATGCCTTTATCTAAACAATGCTTTGCTCATCAAACAAAAGTTCAGTCTGCATACATAGAGCAGTCACTGTTGATATGCTCCAGTGACAGCTTAAGCAGGGAGAAACCACTATTGGTTAGGAAACGGTTATACACAGGAAATTTGCTGGGATGGGAAATTAGAATAGCCATTGTGACCAGGTGACCACAATGTACAGGTGACCATTATGACAGGTTTGACTGTAGATTATACATTTCCACATCTCTGCTATAGAGGATTTTTTAGTAGGTTTTTCCTGTTAATTCTTTTTTTAAAGTATGTATGATTTTCACATGGAATGTGGCATCTCTAGGAAAAAGCAGAAGTGGATGAGAATTGGTTATAGCGCACATTACACAACAGGTTGATTTACTGATAATTCTAATAAAAATGTCTTTAAACTGCACAATTTACCTTTAAACAACATGTTTGATAACAGAACCTTTGATTAGTAACATTTAATTTTAAAGAAATTCTATTTCAAGTTTGTAATCTACTGCATTGTTTTTTAGTTATTGTACAGCCTATGAAAGCATCCATGCCCATGCCCATGTAGTACTTAAAGTTCCATTATCGATTTTTGTATTATGTACATATATCTAACAGTAGGAAACAATATCACTACAATCCTAGGGATGTTTTACTGAAACTGACATATATTCAACAAAGACACGTCTTACAAACTGAATCCTGTCATAATAAAACATAAAATTGGTTCAGCAAATAAAACAGTCACTAGTTAAGTGAGGTACAGCATGCACATTATAATAGCTGTCAGCTGTTCAGTAAGCCTATTGGGTAGATAAGTGGAAAGGTTGAGTTTATAAACATTTTGATTTAACTGCATCATTTTGGTAACTGTAATCTGGATACACATTTAGAAATCATTTTAAATGTTGCAGCTGTACATTAGACTATCCCATATTGCCATATATGTGCTAAAGATTACAAGTTGACAAAAATTATATACCATACATACTCGCATATAAGCCCATACCAACTGCAAACTGCATAGACCCAGATCTGCCGTCGCATAATGCGCCGTCAGATCTTGGTCTATGCAGTTTGTAAGGACTAACCAGTAGAACAAACAACATAGACCCTGATTTGGCGGTGCATTATGCGATGGTAGATCGAGCTTATACACAAGTACATACGGTATATTTTGGTGTCGTTTACGCAGACCCATAAAAAGACATGGATTTTTTCCAGGTAATTTGTTGTCCATATAATTCAAGGCACAATAAATTGTGTATTTTTGGACACTCCATTGGTCCATATGAACAATGTCCTTGGGAACTGTAAAGTATATCTCCTTACAGTGAGACCAGATATAATGGGAAACTTGTTATAATGATGGACCCTATAGTGAGGAAGTGCTGTGTAATTGTTGGGACATGGATTAAATAAGACTAGCAACAGAAGTTAAAGAAAATTCCACTTTAGAGTATTACAAAATTATACACTCAAAGGACTTGTCTCAAGGTTAAGATTTAAAGTGTGGTAAATATGTTATTTAGTTGTATTTTGAATAGCAATTGAAATGTATTCAGATAGTAATATACATTTACACTGATAATTAGAGCTTAAATTTGCATTTCAACACCTATTTTTCTATTGTTACTGGGTAAATATTGAACCACTTAAAAATGAAATTTCACTTTTATGTGATATCATTAAATCAGCAGCAAATTCTAGTTCAGACTTTGGCAGTCTGGACCCAAACTTTAGGATGTACCTAAGATATTGTAAGAAACTGTGGCCATCTTGTTGCAGGATTTAGAAGGTTCAATTTGCCAGATTGCCAAATTTCTGGACAAGCCGCTGTCCAGCTTGGATGTCAAGAAGATAGCTTACCACTGTCAATTTGAAAACATGAAGAAAAATGACAGCACCAACTTCTCCTGGGGCACAAAACTTGGGATACTGGACCAGACAGAATCACAGTTCCTAAGAAAAGGTATGACTGAACATTTTATGCACTCATTCTGTAATGTAGCTGTTAATTAGAAAGGTGTCAATTAATTGATTCCTGTACTGATATAATGCCATTACCTAGGTTTTGTGTTTCAGCTGACTAGCAATAATATCAGGTTTAACCAATCCAATTCCAATATAATTTTTGTTGCTGTGACATAGTTTAATGAAGTAAAGTGGTATGTTGTATACTAATCCCAGTCATTCCTTAATTTTACTCTTTGTTATTGAAATACCAAATGATAACTTAAAAACACCATGTTTGGCTTTCCAAGTTATGTGGTCTTTTTTGTATTTATGTCCAAGTCAGTCAACTTTCAGTCTGTAGAAATCCTTTCAAGGTTTTTTTGTTGGAGCAAGTTACTTCAGTACAATGCATGATTATCAGTTGCTTAAAAAATCTTTCTTTAACTGGGGATGATTTTCCAACACCCCATCCCTGTTTTTCCAATCTTTTGTTTTTATCTATGGGGAGTTATACCCCTTGATTGAAATAACAGTGGTATACAATGGACACCAGCTATAAGGAATATCATTATTATCTATTCTCAGACATAACAAACACCCATTTTAGACCTAATAAAATGCATGATACAGTTTAAACAGAAATCAAGGGATGTGTAATTTTTGCAGTGCAGAAAATGCAGGCATCTTTGTGATGGGCAATGTGTTTCATTATTTCATTATGTTGGCTTTGTGAAGACAATGAATTAAAATATTCTAGTCAGTGAAATCACATGCAAGCAATTTTCTTCTAATTCTGGAATCTTTAAACAATTTTTGTCATGATTAAGTTGTTTGCTCAAAGCTATTCATTGACAAATCTCAGAATCATAGATAATGACAGATACTAATTAGTACAGCATTTTATTTTTTTCAATCACAGATTTTCTTTGAAAATTTTACCACATAATGAGGGTTCATTGTGAAGATTTGGTGAAAGATAATGAAGTTATAAGAGTTTAAATTGGTAGATCTTCTATAGCGTAGCCAAGGTGACAGATCATCATTCTATAGCGTAGCCAAGGTGACAGACCATCATTCTATTGCGTAGCCAAGGTGACAGACCATCAGTTACCATATACACTCATAAGTCAGGTCCAACTGCAAACAACATAGACCCAGATATGCCAGCACATTATGCATTGGCAGATCTTGGTCTGTGCATTTTGCAGTTGGATCTGACTTGCATGTGATTATAGGGTAACCAGTAACCAGGCTGATTTACAGTCTCGCATGCTTAACACTGCAGATAGAGTCAGAAAATACAATCTGAAATTTGTGTGTTTTATTTAAAGGTGAGGTAGGAGACTGGAGATCACACTTCAATCAGAACACCAATGAACAGATAAACCAGATGATCTCCTTCAGGTTTCACGACTCTGGACTGCACTTTGACTATGACATTAAAAACCCAGTCCTGGATAGCTCTCCTTCAGAAGTACAGCCAGTGGTGTGATTGTATTACTATTACTGTAATTTAGCACATTGGATTTTCTTGATTGAGAATTAAAATGCTCTTACTTGATAGTTTTGTGGAAAATATTTCTTGGTTTTAAACAATTCATATTCTGTGATTTGTATGTTTTTTCCATGTGGAAATCAACTTAGATAAATTCCATTTTATCAAGAAAGAAAAGAAAAATGTTGTGAAGTTTGGATGGAATTTGGTCATGTAAAAGATGTAAAGATGTTAAATTTCATGAATTCTTATTCTTTCATTATGAGTATCAATATACTAGACTGGTACCCTGTCCCAACTTTAGCTTAGCCAATGTGGTGGTGCCAGAGCTGGGACAGGTCATGGGCTCTATCATTGGATGGTATTTTTGCCAGTAATCTGATTGGTCAGTCTGATCATATGGGTAAAAATTCAGTCTGTATGACATCACAGTGACACGTCACAGACAAGAAGATGATGTCACACAACAGTCATCACTTTGGCATGTGACATCCACATGTTCCCAGTCTCATCTAACTTTTTAGGATGCTCAGGCTTTCTTGAATTTCATCGACTTTTCTTTGGTTGTAAAAATGTTTGTGGGGTTTGTATAATATTCCTGATCATGAAGCAGTTTAAATGTATGGTGTTTAATACATTATTTGCATACTTTAATGCAAAATCCTTCAGCAACAGTCTGTTTTTATAGATGTATATCATGGACCAGTCATAGTGTTTGAAGAAAAGTTTCTGACCTGTCTTTAGTTTTACTTGAAACAGGGGACCAGTCAGTCAGTATCCAAGCAGAGTTTGTGAAAACTAAAATCCTGCAATTTGGAATTTGTTGCATTTAAGCAAAAACAATTTTAAGCCTATACTTTCTAGAATGTGGTTGCGTAGATGTTACATTTTACTGCATGTATCCAGTCTAATTAGTATGGTTGACACACAGTTAAATTACACATTAGAAAATATTTTTATCTGTTGACTAACCCTTTTCATACTGAAGCCATTCAGACAGGCAGTTGTATAGAACTGGAAATTTTTCAGTCAGTGGTGTAGCAGCAGGAGAGAATGCAGAGACGTTGGTAAATTTGGCTTTACAGGACAATTTTTTGAAATTATTTTTCAATGTTGTATACCATTTTAAAAAGCATAAAATTTTCTTAAAGTCATATATTTTTTGACTGAAAATTTTCAGACGTAAAACTTCAGTTGAAAGTAAAGTTATGTAAGCAAAAAATAAATGCTTTACATTTTTTTGTAATAACTTACTTTCAATGCAATTTTCCTATCTGCAATATTCATTTTACCTCCTCTATGTAATTGTATGAAATGGGGGGAATTTTATACCATTTAAGAAGGTGACAAAATAGTAAAAATCCATCAAGAATATCTAAAGTTATTAAAATTTTATTAAATTTACTCGCATGAGAATTGGAGAACAAAAAACAGAATAATCCTTACTGGTAAGTTGACAAAGCTTTTCATTTTGGTTCAGTGTTTTTATTCCACAATAAATTTTAATGTAATAATATAAGAGTTATATTGGGTGTATTTTGGTCCATTTCCAGGGATGCAGGAAATTTTCATAATATTATGCACACACTCAACATCCGTATATGTGTGAACTTTATGAGAAGTGAAGTTCTCAAAATGTCCAGTTAGCTTGAAAAGCATCCACGTCTTCATCATCGTCAATATCCGAGTCAAAAATACCAATTAACTATTTATCATCAGCTCAGTTCATTCGATGCAACCAAGATAACGATCCCCACTGCCTAAAATATAAATTTCCCCCCACAAAATTGTCTAAATTTTCATCAAAATCGGTATCAGCATCACGACCGCTTCAGTACTGTCCGCCATTTTGAATTACACACGTTAAAATTCAGTTTTGAAATCAAATTTTCTACTAACCAGTTCTCATCATCTCCGTTCATTTCGTCGAAATGAAGCTCATGATCTGCACTGCTTAAAACAAAGTTTCCCCACAAAATTATCTATATTTTCGTCAAAATCGGCATCCACATCACTGCCGTAAATTGCTGTTTCAGCGCTGTCCGCCATGTTGATCTCCACATATTAAAAGTCGTGTTTGAAATCAAATTTTCAAATAACCAGTTATCATCAGTGCCGTTCATTTTGAAGAAGTAAAGATAGCGATCCCCACTGGCTAGAATGTCAATTTTCCACGTGAAATGGTCTTTATTTCCAACTAATTCAGCAAGCACATAACTCTCTTCAATTCCCTATTCAGAATATGACCGCCATATTTTATCTCTGCACGTTAAAACTCGATTTTGAAATCAAATTTTTACCAGTTTTTTGGGTCTTTTAAACACAATCTGGCAATGATATGTGTACCTTCTACCTTTATTTCCTTCTTTTCAAAAGAGTACACGTAAACTGATGACGTTTTATACAGTTAAACACGTGTCTGCAAATGTTGGTAACAGAATCTAGTGAACATACGACCGGAGTCGTATCCCGCTGGCAAAGGTAAAGTACGACTGGAGTCGTATCCCGCTGTCAAAGGGTTCTAATATTTTTCAGATTATTGAAAGAGTCACCTTAAATGAGCGTTGTTTATGTTAACTCAATGTTGGCAAATAGTCTTTACCTTTGCAAGCATGGAGAAAAACACTTAAGTTTTGCACTAGAGGTGCATGTGAAATTGTGGCAAAACTGGTCTTAAAACAGTTTAGAAAAGTTTGCAAAATTGCAGATGGATTCTCAGAGTTGGCCCAGCATTGGTTTGATATTAAATAAAAATGCCATGGGAAGACCAGTTATGTTAGCCCAACGTTGGCCTGACATGGGAAAATAGTTTCTACTTTTGCCAGCTTGGGAGATGAACACTTCCTTGGTTTTTGCCCTAAAAGGCGCATGTAAAAATTATGGCAAAACTGGGCTTCGAGAATTGAGAAACTGAGTTGATCAAAGGTGAATCCTCAGTGTTAGTCCAGTGCTGTCACAATGTTTAGACAACACAAGTCCACTTTGCCAGCAAGAGAACCATCTCTTTACTGGAATTTTACCCCTAGAGGGCACTCGTTTACGCCTGGTATAAATTTCTTGTGCCTAAAGTTATGAGCAGCACACTACTGTGCCATTCCTTCTGGTGTGGTAGGTGTTGTATGGTATCAGTATATGCATACAAAGTTTATAATATGACAATAATCTACAAGTTTGTATGAATCGCAAGTGATTTTATTAAATGAACATAAAATTGTGTACAAAATTGAAGTGTACATTACATAGCAATGGTGGGGGGAGGGCAAGTAATGATGCAATCAATGTATGGGAAAATTTTGCCACTTGTAGCACATATTTAAACAAATAATTGGCAACACTTTGAAAGTATGTGTAAAACTGCCAAAAATAACATCTCGAACATTCTAACTTGAATTAATATATTGTACACTCTGCAGTGTTTGGTTTTACATGTGACTATACTTTGGGTGAATGCTGGGCTAAGGTTAGCAGATAAGGGATGTAACTCTTTACTGCTTTTACATGCATCAGTATAAGTATATGTAATTGAAGCATCAGCTGTTCTTGCTTCCTGATGCACTGCCCCCTCCCCTCCTCTCCCACCCGAATGACTGAGCCCCAAGATTCAGATGACCATGATAACGATAAAGATGAGACAGGGAATTTGAAGAAAAAAAATGAAGAAGTTGAATGTTACCAGTGGTATTACTATGAGCCACTTCAACATGTTTTTAGCTACTAGTATATTAAGGCCTGACTTTCCTTATTTGTCAAAAGTGGCACCATATAGCCACTATCATGCTGAGGTGCAGAAAAAAGCTACTACATACATTATTTGTCAAAAGATGTGCATAACTCTAGTTAACCACTCCCACATATTACAGGCTGGTAGGCATTGTTTGTGGAACATACTATCAATTTGGCATTGCAAGAGGGTCTTGTATAAAGCCCAGAAAGCAGCACACAACTATCTTGTCATGAACATTTTGCCTCTGCACTTGAATATTGATCGACTCCCTCTTCCTGAAAACAGCAATGATCGGTTTGGGCCAATACTTGGTATATTTAAGCAAAGCGGGGAAAATTAGCCAGTTTTAATAGGAAGTGGAGAAAATTAGCCAGTTTTAATAGGATTGTGGGTGGGGCAATCATTGTCTAAAGACTCAAATGTCAGTTTGTAGTATTTTGTCAAAGAGATGAAAATATTCAAAATGAAGAAATCTCATTTAATGATAGAGTAATTGAAGTTAGTAATTCAAATTATGTGATACTCCTGCCAGAGTAGGTACTTTCATGCTTCATTTCCTTTTTAGCTCCACTGGTCTTAGACCAGAAGAATTTATAGAATTACCTCTTGTCCGTCGTCCATCGTCCGTCATCCAGCCACCCGTTAGCACAAGTTTGTTATTGCTACTCCTCCTGAACTACTTGGAAGATTGTCATGAAACTTTGCGCAACATTCCTCCTAAGGACTAGTTGGTCCTAAATGAAATCCAGTATGACCACCATGGCAGTTATCTTCAAATCTTGTAATTGATACTCCACTGGAATGGATGGTCATATCAACATGGGGTTTTTAACTATAAGACTTCTTGTGATGTTTAATTTGTCCTAAATGAAAATGGTGCTGATCTGATGTTCAATATGGTCACCATGGCAGCCATCTTGAAAATCTTATTACTGCTACTCCTTCTGAATGGAAAATCATATAAACATGGGGTTTCACCAGAAGACCTATTATGATGTCTAGTTGGTCCTTAATGAAAATGGTGGAGCTTGGACATCCAATATGGCCACCACAGTGGCTATCTTGAAAATCTTATCACTACTCCACCTGAATAGATGGTCATTTACACATGGGGGTTTCACTAAAAAGGCTTCTTATGATGTCTACTTGGTCTTAAATGAAAATGGTGTCAATCTGATGTCAATATGACTACCATGGCAGCCATCTTGGACAATTTACAGGGACACTAAAACATTTTGGCGATATAACTCTGACCCTCTGTGACAAGGGTGCATCTAAATATTTGAAGAAAGACATTTACCCATATGCACACCTGCCAACCCTTATGATTTTATTGTAAATCTTAGTGAAATGACCCTTAATTTTTTTATGGACCTAAAGAATAATAGAAATAATTACGAAAATATGATCCTAGTGGTCAAATCCATGTACTGGTTTGTCTACGTTTGATTCGGATCCGGGTTTCATATTAGATCCAGTGAAGTTCATTAGGGAACCAGTCTAACTTTACAGGAGTACCTCAAATGCTTTAAACTACCGGTACCCATATTATTCTGCAAAATGTCTGCATGATCAAGCTGTTGCTTTTATAGCATTTTCCAGAAATGGTGTCCAACAAACAAAAACCCATTAAAGATAAAAAGGACAATAAGCTTCTTAAAAAGTTTAACCAATCAGCACATAAGTATAAAAAAGAATGTCATGTTCTTGGGGGGAAAATAGCGGGAAAGGCAACAATTACGTTTATTGGACATCGTGTGTTGATTTGAGTATGTCTTGTGGCAGGAGAGATTATTGCTGTTGCTATGTGAATAGAAAAAACACAACAAAGATTACATCAAGTTAGGAGATCTGGCAAGAAGCCTTTGAGCTCTATGGAGTTTGGAACTGCAGTTTCTGAAACTGTACTGGAGGTAATTAAGGCCTAAGTGTACTTTACAAACTTTTTAGTTGAACATAATGTTTGCCATTGCTGTTTCAGTCTTGGATCACATCTGAACTTTAAAATACATTTTCCAAGTCAACAATAGCAGTACATGATATTTTATTACACCTTACTGAAAATTGGTCTAACTTATGCAAAAATATTGACTGCCTTTCTTGGAAGGTCTTGTTATGGTTGGCAGGTCTGCATATGAAACAGTTATACCACCCAAAGAAAAGTTTTACTACTCACTTAATGATTCAATTATATCCATTGATGATTACCAGTATGTACATGATGTCATTGACAACCTTCAACATTAGGTGATCTACACGACTGCTATGTATGATACCGCATAGGCATGCTAAACCCAACCACAAATTATATGCAGATGAAAAGGCAAAATAAAAGGACAAATGATGAAACATGAGATGGATTGAAGAAAGTCTGTTTGAGATACCCGACGTCTTGAAGCAATAAAGCTCATCCCTTTTGGTCAACAACAGTGATACTGGTTGCATATTAGAAATAGACTTGGGATTCCATTTCATCTACATGATCATTTTAAGGACAACCCAATACATTAATGCCAGACAAATGATTTTCCTCCCTTGCAAAAGCAATTGATAGAGCTTACAAGGGTACAAAACAACTGTACCAAAAACTGAAGTATGTCATTCACTGTGAGAAGAATACACAGAGTTGGCTTGATTGAACACCAACTTTGGATTACCATATGCACTCGCGTAAAAGCCGGGTACAAATGCAAACAACATAGACCCTGATCTGCTGTCACATAATGCACCGGCAGATCAGGGTCTATGCTGTTTGTTCTACTGATTAGTCCTTACAAACTGCATAGACCCAGATAATGCACCGGCAGATCTGGGTCTACGCAGTTTGTTGTTGGTATTGCATTATACTTGAGTATATACAATAAGTCATACATAGAGCTCAATACTAGTCTGAGACAAAAAGCTAATTATGATTTCGATAAAAACTTTTATAAATTAATGAATAACAGTCCACTCAGTACAGATGGAGAAAAACAGTAAAAATATTTACAGATAACAACTTTTTCAAATGCTCAAAGGATATATAACTTCCCAGGAGAGAAATTAATGATGATCACTTTGTGCTAGTCAAGTCTGAAAAAAAGATAATTATCTAAGCCAGTGTGTTCCCAAACTTTTTTGATTGCGACCCTAAATACCCAAAATGCAGTACCAGTATAGGGTCGTGAGGGTCTTTGGTACCATTACTTGGGTCGCGACTCGGGGTTTGGGAACCACTGATCTGAGCCTGTATATGGTGCATTTACTGCATTAGACTAAGCAAGTGGTTGATGTACAAATTATATTACAAAAATTAAAAGACTAATATGGTGATAGAATGAGACTACATAAGACTAATACAGATTCATTATGCATTCATGTTGAGACAGAAAACTTTTACATCGATATGAAAGAGAACATCAAATTTTATGACTTTAATAACTATGCAAAGGACATGTTTAGTATTCCACAAATGAACGAAAATGTTTCACAGCTTTTTAAGGATGAACTAACCAGCACACCAATTAGAGAATTTTGTAGGTTAAGATCAGAACTATTTATTCAAGATGGACAAAGATGAAAAGAAAGTATGCAAAGGAATAAGAAAAAAAATGTGATTAAAAAGAATTTGAAATTCGAGATGTACTTAATTTTTTATTCTACCACAAGGAAAATTAACTGGAAATGAATTTACTAAAGTCATATAATCATGAGATGTATGGCATCACAATAAAGTAGCATCGCCCGTGTATGACAAGCGTTTTCTGGTTGACAGCATAAATACATTACCTTATGGAAACTGAATGCATTCATTTTTTAAAACTTTTGTTCTGTTTCAAAGTATCTACAATTTCCTTTTTTACATCGTCTTTGATGAGATCATTTTTGGTGTGTTTCCATTGCTTTTTTTCTCCTTCCTATAGAAGACAATCAAAAACCTTGTGTTTTCTTTGAAAAAAAAATGAGTTGTCCAACACCAAAAGCCAGTTTGGTTGAGGTAGTTGCTTTCTTTTTTACATTGTAAAGATTTCCACAGATATCAGTTAGAAGCAGTATTGGTTCCTTGGTATATTTCAACCAGTAACTCTATCCACTTGTCTAATTTATTTTCATGATCACCTTTTCATCTTTGAGTAACAAATCTCTATTGTAGGTCTTGTTGCCTAGAAATGTTGGACAGATGATGACTGTGTCATAAAAAAGGTCTTTGTTTTCAGTCTGTATAAGATGTAGGGTAAACATTGTTTTACCACAAATTATCATATGAGATTTTTCATACAGATTTATCCACAAATAAAAGAAAAATATTTTTTTTATCTGATTGCGTTGAAAGTTAACCTGACCATCTGAAACAAAATAAATATTCATTTTTTAGCCATCAACATTTTCTTTTCTATTTTTTTTAATGTGAATACCTTGTTGTATATCGGGTAGTTTAGGACTGCTACCATGCAGTTGTTGTGTGTACTTCTCAGATAAAGCCAGATGAAATGGTTATCAGTGTAAAATTTTTTAACCCTTGTGCTTTTTATTGCTCATCAAAAAATACTTAGTGGCTTCTGTAAACTGTTGTATAAATTGTAAACCCTGGGAATGAGCCCAGTTTGGATGACCTATTATAATCACATGAGATTTTTCTATGTTGCTGAGTTGACAAACTTGTATGGATCACTTTCTCCACTCTTTTTGCACAATATCAAAACACCCTTCAAACTCATCTGTGGAGAATCGAGTGAGATTTGTTAAAGTTTCATTTGCTGCTATGTCAGTAATTCTATCGCTGGTATTGTAGCCATGAAAGAAAGCAATTATGGTTCTGTATTTGTAGTTTACTGATTGCACAATTGATTTTGAAGTAATAGTATCATACTGGAGACAAATATTTTAACTTGAGCTGCTTTTGAAAGTGTAGTGCTGAATCTGAAATCATGATGAAGTATGCAAGGACAAAGTGGATGATGGTCTGTTAGTATCTGAAAGTCAAGGATTCGAAAACTTCTTTCCATACACCACAAGCTGCATAGCTTCAGTACCACTATTTTTGTGCAATACTCACTCGATTTTCACTCATGATGCCTTGTACAATCCTATTTGCTCTAACCAAAACAGGTCACCACAAATATTTGTATGTTGTGCAAATGTTGTAATCAGTCGGCTTAAAACAACCATAGCTTCCGTAGGATATGGTTATTTGTTGCACACGTGTTTTACCCAAATTATTTACAGCCAGCATTGTTAGGATCTCCTTTCATCTTGAAATCAAACGAGATGATGAAACTACCTGGTACAAGCATTATATTTGGGCTTTGCTTTGGTATACCAATATGTAAAGTTTGTTGGGGTTTAATGCTGCAAGGGGTGAGTGTGATACAATGAAATATTTGACTGAGATATTAACTATTTGTGGTATCTTCTCCTTTTTGTTGGGAGTTATGTATTTACCGAACATTGGCATTCTTGTAGATTTATTCTGCTGAATAAGAACCATTACCTACACAAACTTTTAAGCACAATACTAACACCCATCACAAGTGCATTTAATTTGCATTTCATATTTTACTTGATCTTTGGAAGGTTGGTAGAAATCATTCAGTATTTATCGCCTTGGTTTTTCAAGTTCTGCCTGACATTCAGAATTTAAATCATCACTATGAGTGAACGCGTATAGTGAAAAAGCATACAAGATGTTGATAGGATTTGAATATTTAACACCAGCTGCGCCGAGCAAGTTGTTCAAGTACAGAGTCACTAAACCTTGTTCTCTCAATCTGTATTTAAATTAATCCAGTGTCTTGACTCTGTTTTGATTGGAATTTTGTTGTGTTTATGAGTAAAAAAAATTGCATACTGCTCCCAGGTTTTATTTTACAATCTGAGAGATTGAGGGCTTCTATCATTGTCAATGTAAACATTAAAAGCTTGTTCTCTTCCAGATAATATATATGTATTTCTTTTACACTGTAAAGAGAAGGCTCATACTCTTTTTTAAAGTCTAAACTGTGGGAAATATTTCCGTTTACCACTAACTGAATGTCAGAATTAGAATTACAGTGTTCTCTATATATGCTTTATAAATTAATGTTGATAATATTCGTGTATACGCCATTTTTGTTTGATGACATACTGTTAAATATCTGCTGAGTGTAACTTGTAATCAGTAAAATGTGATGGAACATAGTCAAATCTGTACATTCAGCTAATTTGTAGGTGTTATTTCAGGTTGAAAAATATCTAACAACCCTTTTATTTCATTTAAGTCAACATAGGTTGTAGATCCTTGTTTAGACTGCACTGTTATGGTAGGAATTGTCACTTCTCCATCCACACTTATATTAATACTGTCTGAGTGTTCCTGACTTGAAACAATTTAAAAATCGTAAAGCATATTGCATCCAAGCATTAGATTTCGTTTCTTTTCAAATTTCTATTTGTTTTTGTCAGTTTCCATTGTATCTTCATCCATTTTAATGCTCAAATGCATAGTTTTTATGCTTATTGTCCATGCTTAATTCTCTTGTGTTCATGTATACCAGTTTTAACTGCATTAGTGCTACCACTTAATGTGAAAGTCTTTTTATCTACTTCAGTTTGAGTAGTGTGTCTGTATCAGTTGTAAACATTTGTTCCATATCATTGAAATCTTTTCTCGTTTGTTTCATAGCCTTGTCTATTTCATTTATACTACCTTGCATTTCTATCAGCATATTCTTTTGTATCTGATTTCGGTTGTTCAGCCTCAGCATGTAATCTTCTCACTCTTATCTGTGATAGATACAGCATAGGTTGCTTTTATATGTGTATTCAAGTTGTCATTCACATTCATATTGTCCTTAACATCATATATTTTTGTTTGTTTTATTTTGTGCAACTCTGACAGTGTATTAGTGTTAGAAAAGAATCATGTTTTTCAACTCGGTAATTATTGTGCTAAAGTTAGTACCTTTTTTAATTTCTTGATCATTTTGTTGCACTTAATTATTCAAATCTTTCTGTAACTGTTCCAACTAAGACTGCAAAGTGTTTTTGTCTGCCAGTGATATTTGTTTTTAATTTCCTCCATTTCACTCTCCAAGTAACTACCGGTATTTCGTTATGTCTTGTTTGATTGGTTGTAAATATTGTTGGCTATTAGGTATTAATCCTTCACTTGCTCTTTCGCTTACTGTTTGTAGATCTTGAATATAGATAAGATACAGAATCTCTGTCTGAACAAGTCATGTACTTGTAGAATTTGTTTTTTTTTTTCGTCTGTTGTCATCAATGTATTTATGTTGGTCTGAGATGTTGTTAGCTCTTTCATGCCACTCTGTTCAGTAGCAGTTAATTTATTTTCTAAATTTTCTCTTCTATGTTTTGATATATTTCAGATGGTTATAAGCCAGTCTTATGTATTGAAGTATTAATTCTGGATTCACTAGAATGGTAAAATACGGTTATTGTTGAGATTTCAATCAGTGTTAATTGTTTTATCCCAGCAAAACATCTTTCTCTGTTTTTGTCTCAATTTTACAAGGGAAACCACAGTCACTAAGACATCGAAGAAATGCCCCACCCATTTATGTAGAGATAAAGCCTGCATCACCAAAGGCGAGGCCTCACAGAGGGAGAACACCTCTGGTACACATCATCACAGCTACATGTGAAAAACAACTTAAGTTGCTTTTGCTTACATGTGGTTCAAGAGCTTTGCTAGCTATACAATAAATATGTTAGAGGCATACACTTTTCTATCTTCATCTCTGATGCTGATGTTCAACATCAATACTTTCTTATCACCATTCACAGTCTTCACCCTTTAACTTTGTCCATGTACATTTCGAACTTGTAAAGAACAGTCAGAATTTAAAACAGTCATTGTTTCATTTTGTCCTTGTGTAGTAACATATATTGTTTTTGAGTTCATCAAAAACATTGTAAGACCCAACAGCAAAATCTATTCTCAGCAGTTACATTGATAGTTTTCGATTTCTCTTAGCAATTGGATTTGTAAATTAGATTTATTTATTTCTCATTGAGTCTGTTGATTGTTATATAGCTCTCCACTTATACCAGAAGTATTAGCTATTCTAAAGCCTAAAAGTCCTATATGTTACATTTTTCTTGTCAACTTGTGTGGTGCTGGACACGTGTGCCAGACACTTTGTGTCCATGTGCAGAAGGCACACTTTGTACATCCTTTGCTGTAAGGTTCTCCAAGATATCTTTCTATTTCAGTTCGTTCCATTCTGGTACGTGTTTTGTTTCTGTATTCATTTTTTTCTGATTGTGTTTTATGCTCTTGTAACTGTTTTACTCGTTGATGATCAAAGTAAACCCTCATGGCTGATTTCAGTATCCCTGATTGCTATACTTATCGTGTCATTGATACTGTTCAACTTATGGATGGCAGATGTTACTATTTCATCATGTTTTAAAACTTTGTTGTAAACCATTTTTTTCTTAATGGCTTTGGCAGCAATAACTACCAGTGTTGTACTAACACCATTATAAGCTAAATTAACAACCATACATGTAGCTATTCGCACTAAATACAATCCAGTCATAGAAACCCCTGTATCAGCGGAACCTGTTTCCATACCTGCCACTAACCAATTTAAAAATTGTGTGCTATTTTGTATTTCTTTCTTGCACCTTTATCGATCTTCATCAGCAAATCAAATGTAATCTCTTTAACGTTTTGCAATCGTTGTTTCAGAAGTGGAAGTGTAAGATTTAACTGTGTTGCACTTGATACCTTCACTCAGTTATCTAATAGTAACGGCTACTCTATTTATTTAGTGGTAAAGGTTGTCTAAAGACAAGAAACTTTTGTGTACGTTTGCTTTACAAAACAATTATTGAATAACAGTTTTTGTAGGATAAAAGTCCATTTGCTATCATGTAGTTGATTGTGAATGGGCTAAATGACACTGGAATTAGTAGCTTTACAATTTCTTCTGTACCCACTGTTGATGGTAGACCAATTATAAATCTCAAAAACTTTCTTAAATGCTTGCTGTAGGCAACGGTAACAGTAGAGCTTAATGTTGAACGGTAAATTATGTTGATAATGTTTTTTGTTTCAGATGACATTTGTCTGCAATTTATTAACCAGAAAAGGTTAAAACATTTAGCAATGTATATTTGATATTTCCTTTAGCATACATTGCCTTAGCGTGATGTTGCCTTTGACTTTACAGTGTTAACAATTTTATCAGTTTAAGGTCCATTGTTGTAAAATAGTCGATTGTGAACTAAATGAAAATGGAATAACTAGCTGTTTGATGGTGAACATATTGACATCATAAACAACTTTTTTTAAAGCATACTGTCTGTAACGTGAGAGCAGATTTAAGTGCTGCTTGGTAAATAGAGTTAATGTTGTTTTTCCATTGGTTGACATCTTATTATCTATTACCTG
Organism: Margaritifera margaritifera; assembly: GCA_029931535.1. Taxonomy (NCBI): domain Eukaryota; kingdom Metazoa; phylum Mollusca; class Bivalvia; order Unionida; family Margaritiferidae; genus Margaritifera; species Margaritifera margaritifera. The sequence goes on from JAQPZY010001173.1 coordinate 651,434, forward strand.
GAAAGCTGAAGCGTATCTAGGATTGGGTTGTAAGATACTCACATGGTTGGATTTTGTTGCTGTAACTTTATTGATTGCCCCGTGTTAAATACAACGTCGGTTGTAACTGGATCATGCTCAGGATGTGTGCCGAAGGCACACTATTTTTGTCTTGGTGAAAAAATAACTTTGCTTTTGACCAAATAAACAAGATGCCCAAAACAGCAATACCACCAGATTGTGCTGTTTGAATTTGCTTAATTTTTTTTATGTAGTGTGTTTACATCATGATTTTGTAGACTTTTGTTGTTGAGCCATGAAATGTTCTGCTTTGACTTGTTGTTTTTATTTTAATTTTATTTCCTGTGATTGTTTTCCAAGTTGTCTATCAAGTTCAACTCTGCTTGGATATTGTGCATTTCATTACTTTCTCTGGTGATTTTTCAACCTTAGATTCAACTTTCTGATTTTCACCTTCCATTTAATTTATAAGGAAATGTATAAGATAGATCAACATAAACCTGAATCGAAGAAAAGATTAACTGCAAGATGACCTTCAATGTTACTTGCAAGTAGTCAAACATAATTTGCAATATAATTGCTTAAAGAAACAATATGGATTTTAAAATGTGGAGAAAAAAAGACAATGATTTGTCTTCGACAGACCTCGACTCTGTCAACGAGGTTACGTCGTTTCCGACGTCGACCATTTAAAATGGTATATAAAAACATCCATAGAATACTTTACGCTTGGTAAATTGTCTTTTTGGGGTTATCAGCGAGGCAAAAAGACATCCATTGACAGCATAAACGTTTATTTTCAGCAATTTGTAAAGTTTCTTCAGTCCTTTCAGACGTTTAAATGATTTCAAATTTTTATGTTAAATTGTGCGATTCCTATAGTTGGATCTAAAACAGCTAATTCATATACTAAGTCACCATGTGAAGTTTTAAATCGAACTTTGTTCTCCATAAATTTTTCTCTGTTTTTGTCGTTTTGTTGTAGAATGACCTTGTAAAATTTACTAGCTCTTCATACTGTAAATTTAGCCGTTTACATATCGTGATGCACTGTTTTGATCACCTTACTTTCAAACCTGTTGATTCTAATTTCAATGTTCTCATTATAGAATGCAATCTGTAAATCTGCATCTTTTCCAAAATATTGCAGGATATCTTGTTGATGTTTAAAATCGACAAATCAACATTTTATTCTATTGTATGTTATTTTGTAACACAGTTAGCTTTGACCTTACTATTATCCCATCCAAACTTGTAAACAAATACACATTATATTATGTTACTGAGATTGTTGTTTTATGTTAAACTCATGAATATTCCTATCACCTCTCTAAAAACGTTTGAGTTGATCACAATATAGATTTGTGCCATTATTTATGTTGTGAACATTTTCAAATCATTTGTTGTGTTTGCTGTGCTAGCTCACAAGCTGCGCTAGAATGGTTAGGTTAGACTAGTATGCTAATTAATACTATTCATTCAATAGTTAGACTAGTGCGCTAATTAGGACTATTAATTCAATAGATCGATAAGTCATCAAGCTCTACAGCTATGCTAGAGTAGTTAGTATACTGAGAGAGATGGAACTAGAATTTATCACTTGATCATTTTGTTTTTTCATTTATTGTGCGTGGACAAAGCCCGCGCATAAAACGATTGCAGTAATTTCCATGTTACAAGTGTGGCAATTCTGTCAGTATACTAGCTACTGGTATTTGTGGGCGGAGTCGATAGGTCTATTCAGTTTTATAACAAAAGGGAAGATACTGTTATTACCAGGTGCTCTTCTGTTTCCTCTTCTCACCCTTCCTAAATGTGTTAGACAGGATTTGTTAAGACTATTTATGCAATTATGCATACGTGTGCTGAACCAGTTAAGCTGTCATTGGACAGCGAAATCTTCCCTCCTCGAAGACGTAAATTATAGGTCGTAGCGACCTACGGTGATAGGCAGTCTATTCAGAATGCATGCCCATACAAGATTTATGTCTGCAACCCGCTGTGTGTGAAATGCAGATACTGCATATAAATGCAGATATTGCATAAAAACAGCTTTGTTACAGTAGTTTCATATACAAATCTTCAAGACCTACTATTGGTACGTGGTAAAGATCTTAAGGATTTATTTGCCCAAGATGACCCTACACCAACATCTGAGCTGTTGAGGGTGCTTACGAATGATAGCTTGTGGAATGTTATTGTATTTAACTCATATGAAAATGATCTTTTTAGATAGCTAAGGGTCCAAAACAATCCAAAATCACTTAAGAATGTATCGGTTGGTGTGAATTTTCTTGTAATATGTCTAGTTGAATACCTATCCGCAAGTAAGGGTCATTACTTAGAAAAGTATGGGAAAAATACCCTGTCCCTAATTGTCCATAAATTAACAGCGGAATGAGTATTTAAAAATGTATCAAATTTCCACAGATTGAAGGTCATACACTCCCCTTATCAAATACACAAAGAAGAGTGTATATAGGTGATTTTTTTTTCTTCTTCTTTTCATTATGACACAATTATTGAGATCACATCGGATTTCCGAAAGAGAAAGCATGCGCTGTCGATTTACAGCAGATCGTTATCGGTAAATATTTCCCAAGGTCTCGTATACGTTTCTTTGGCTTTATCATTATTTTGCACAGGACTGTTATTGCAATTATGAAAATTCTATCAGAATTTATCTTTTTCATTATTTAATAAGAGACATAAGTCGCAACCATGCAGTTTTAGGTCCCATCTCTCCCATAGTTCATAACGCTCTTATACACCTAGGTTGGTCCCCGGTAGTTATTTTGGCCTCAGTAATTGCGTGGTGGCTGCAGACAGGTCGAGAACCAGCTTATTATACACCTTGTTACAAAAAGGTGGTGTCATATCGATGACATCATAATGTAATGAACACGTCATTTCGAGCTGCGCAGTAAGAGTTGATTTTACAAAAGTGGACTACCTTAATATCGTTTATCACTGGTACCCGGCCTAAACTGACAAGCTAGTATCATAGGCCAGTAACTAATAAAAGCTGTGTCTCCCGATTGGTTAGTCAGTGACATCATTCGCACAACAGTGGCGTCATTCGCATACTAGCTAGTTTGGAAACTTCCCCGGCACTGCAGTGATTGGTTCGTAGCGTCTCATCGGCACGGTACAGTATGGGACAAAAGTAGGGAGATTCCCCGTCGACGTAAATGGCCGAATGGCCGCACACGTCGTTAATCAAACGAACGAACGAACGGAGATTCCCTACTTCCACTAAGTAGGAGGAGGATTGATATCTACAATATCACGAACACCGGTAGTGTGACGCATTTGTCAGCGAAAATGTAAGTTCTGAGAACTTGTTATACGATTGACGTAAAATAAATACAATTTGCAAGTTTAAGAAACCTCGACGTAATTATTTTAGTGCAAAATAAAATTACGTTTACTTTAAAGCCAAGTACAACTCTTAATTTCTTGCGAGCATGTCAGTCGAAAAATCGGAACTATGTCGCATTGGCCCTGTTTTGGTTGAAGCTGAGATTTTAGCGTTTATTGTGAATAATATTCTATTATTGCGTTTTCTTGGGAACTGTTCTCATGTAATGTTCTCTTGTGGATATACTGCCGAAACTGAAGACGAGGGCACTATACCCCCCCCCCCCACACTAGACCACATTGTAGGACAACAGTTCCCAAGGGAGCAGGCAATGATAGATCTAGTGTTTCACATGACATAATATGGTGTCATTGTCGGCATGGGGCAGTAGAGCCTGCGGAAAAAGGGCAATGACCGTAGTCAGGTATAGTATATCAGAGTCGAGGAGAAAAGCGTAGCTGTCATAAAATAAAATAAATCCCGTAGTTATGGACCGACCAGTTACATGGGGGGGGGGGGGGGGGGGGGGCGATTTTTTATCCAGCCGGGATTATTTTTCTTCTTTCTTTTACCTCAAAATAACTAATTGTTTCAACCAATATAATGGATATAATAGGGGTTTGGCGGCCATAAATCAGAGAATATTTTTAAGCTATTTGAGAGTCAGAAAGTTTTTTTTGGCCTCTACCCCCACCCCTTTCCAGAAAATGAAATGGTCGGTCGCTTAACAAATTGGAACTTTCGAATATATGATGTGATGTACTAAATACCTATAATATTTTATGTTTACTTTTATTCGTCTAATTTTATTGTTCAAGTTATAAGTAAACCAAATAGCGGAAAACGGCACGTAAAGATCGTCATTCGGAGCATCTTGATTTAAATGTCAGTTAACGACATGTTTTATCTAAATGTAGAAAAAAAGATTGCAGAAACAACATGCACAGAAATTACCACATACATACATACATGCATGAGTAAACATGTCACAAGAAGAGATTGAGTGGATTTTGGATCAGTGTAGAGAGGAAGACCAGTTATCAAAATAACATTTATTTGCAATATATATATATATATATATATATATATATATATATATATATATATATATATATATATATATAACCTGACAACGAACAGGCAAATCTAGTTTTTAACTATGTCAATACGCAGAATTCGCTCTGACGATGAACATTCCAAAAACAAAATAGGTCGGCGGAGTTGTCTGAAGACTGGTTGAACCGACGCTACGATAAAGACCTGATAACGAAGGCAACAAAAAAGTCCGAACAACAACAAAAACCGCAATGACCTCTTAAAATATAGAAAAAAGGAAAAAGTTGATCGGATACCATTTATCCTGACGTACCATCAAGACAACCCAAAAGTATGTCACCTCGTTTAGAAACACTGGCCCATCGTGGAATCGTGTGATATGCTGAAGTTAATCCTCCCGAACAAACCAGTAGTAGCCTACCACAGACCGAAAACCCTCAGATACATCCTAGTCAGAGCAAAGTTAACGCCATTCACAAGTCAAGACCATACGGCTACATCTGGGTCATGTGGTGATAAAAGGTGCAAAACATGTTAACATATGATAGCGACAAACACATTCTCTAGCACAGTGACGAGCGAAAACTTAAACATACATGGTCCCAAAAAAAAATCATGCAAAACAGAGAATGTAAGTTTGCACATCACATGTAAGATTTGCGGCTTTCAGTATGTTGGAGAAACCGAAAAACTACACAAAAGGATCAGTCGTCACAGATCTGATTGGATGACAAAGACGTTAGACAGAAGCCCAGTAGCAGAACACTTCTCTTCCCCATGCCATATTTTCAGTGACATTATACTAACTGCAATTGCTCACAACCGCATCTGGAGTTCCGAAACCATAAAGGAAAGGAATCTTACTGGATACGCCGCCTAAAAACAACGAAACCAAGCGGCTTAAATCAAGAAGACTAAAAAAGAGAAGCCACACGAAAATAAAATAAAATGAAATAATTATCTGTTTACAGTCCGTATTTTTCAATTAAATGATTGGTTCATTTAGTTCATTATTTATTTACTTACCTATAATTACTATATTTGTGTAGTTCTGGTTGGTAATTGTATAGTTGTTGTGGTTATTGTTAATAAAGAGAGTGAATTATCTGGGATATAATCTACGGCTACATCACTTTATGTAAAGAAATAGGTGGCGCTCTTGCTCCTCCTTTTGTCGGTCAATACCAACAAGGTTGATATTTTATCTTTGGAGTTCAAGCCTATAAGGCGCGATATCCACAATTTTGAAATAATACTTCTATTAGATAAATAATCAAGTAAAGGTTTGTAAATTCAACGTTTTCTTTTGTATTAATTGTTTGTCTTGTTTTGTAAGTTTCCCTTTGACAAAGACTCGCCTGAGGCCCCGGGTGGCAGAGTGGTTTAAGGCGCTCGCCTTTACAGATCACTCACATCTCTCCTCCGTCCACGTGGGTTTTAGCTCGGCCAACGTGGGTATGTGAGAAAGGAGTAGCTTCCCGTGGGTCGGTTGTTCCCGGAATCTTAACGGTTTCATCCTACACTAAATATACTGGCCGCCATGTATAGCCTATCATGTGCTGAAAAATGGCGTTAAACCCACAAAACAAACACTGTGACCCACCTATACAATCAGATTTGCATCTGGTATACAATTTAGATTAAAACAAATGCTTTATACAAATGGTGTACACCTGCACTAAATACTGCTTTTCGAATGGCATGCTGAATTCCAAATGAGGTATTGAATTTTCCACACGTTGCCTATTCAACAACACACAGTATCCTGTGCATATACAAATGGTCTACACCTGCACTAAATACTGCTTTTCGCATGACATGCTGAATTCCAAATGAGGTATTGAAGTTTCCACACGTTGCCTATTCAACAAGACACAATATCTTGTACATATTACGAACATGAATCATAATAGTATTCTGTTAACAACAGCTATGGCATTGTTCTGTTTTCTTTTAGGTTTATGAAATTTATGCTCACGTAACGGATATCAAATTTGAGTCTACGCTATCAACATGAAATTATGAAGTTATGTTATTCACACGAAACGTGAATCGGAATTGGGTTGTTCACAAATGGGTATGAAAATACACGGGTTCATTTTCGGACATAAAGTTTTGATACCACGTCGTTCATATAACATGAAGTCGCCCTATTGCACTGTGATAATGCGTAGCACAAGGAATGATCATATATATATATATATACGGTGTTCCCTCCAGTCTGCCGAAGAACCAAGCAGAGCCTCACTTTCGCGCAGACACGGACTGAAGCACGATACATTGACCTGTCAGACGCTGCAAAGGGCCAGCATCACTGGCTCCAGCCATTAGGCTGGAACTATACGTAACTGAACCGTGTAATACATGAGCCAGAAACTCCAAGAGTGTTTTGGTACAAACACCACCATACATAATACGTATGCGCACACAAGAAAACAAAACCTGGTTAAACATTAAAATTGTTCTACGCTAAGAACAGTTATATGAAACTGCACGATAACTAAGTTCACACATAATCTATCTACAAGAATTATCACACGGGGCTACAAACGTTAGAACCCTTCTAATCGTTTACCGTATACAGCATACATAATTCAACTCAACTTGGTAATTCAGATGAAACAACGACTGTGACCTGCAACAGACTATATTAAATCTGATAGCATTGTGTTATGCACATTTTCCCTGGTCTAATGGAAATCAAGGAAAAATTCCGAATCATCTAACATAACAAACTACTCAATCTATCACAGACGACAGAAAGAAAAGAAGAACGTATATAATTATTACATGCCTCTAAAACTGAAAAATTACTATCGTAAAGAGACAGCATCCTGACAAGGCGTCAATGCAATGTGACTATACTGAAAATTTAGAACTCTGTTTATTGGTACGTGGCGGGGACCACTGACGGAAAACATGAAATAAATGAGCTCCTACTGCCAGAACTCTGCACGTGCCATAGTAAGTCGGCAGCGATCATATGAGCAAACCTATATATGTAACATTCATCCAACAGAACTAAAACACACACAAGGGTTAATGCTGTATGCGGCAACAGAACCCCATACATATTTGCATTCAATTGTAATACAATTGCAACTGTATGCACACAATTCCGTGACAGTGTATATGTATGACACCTTGTACGCACTTAGTAACATGGTCACGTGACTCATCATTCGGATCGGACCCTAGAAAGCAGAATTACATAGACTCATTGTGGACAGGAGATATTATTACTTAAATTTTATCAAAACCAATTTAATTTTCCTATACTCTAATGGAATTAAACAATGCTAAAACATTAGTATTGGACAAATATGATAGAATATGTGTAAAGATTTGCTCTTTTATTTAATTATTAAGCTGAATTCGTCACTGCCCTCATCGTCGCAAGCAACAGGAGATAATCCGCTACGCTCCGTTATCACCGGTGGCTGCCTCTGCGGAGATTTAATCGTTTTTTATGAGTTCGCATACAGAAAAATACGTTATCAACAAAACAATGTAACAGTCTCGAACACGTTAATGAAAGTGACAGTTTTATCGATCGTGTTTGAAAGAGAAACTTTGATTGCTCATACAAACAGCATGAAAGGTCATGTTGGGTCACAAAGGCGAGCAGCTTTTACTCGTGTTAGCAGGGATTGGTTAAGCAGGTTTATGCATATTTATGTGAAAGGAGGAAATCTCCGCACAGGCAGCCATGGATGATAAAGGAGCGTAGCGGATTGTCTCCCGTGGCATTCCACCGTGCGCTGCTCTTCACAGTTACCATATCTTTTTGCCGTCCACTGCGGTAGCGTTTTGATCTCGGTCAATCATAAAAGTCCTGATTGGGTTTAACTGCACATCAGTACGATCCCGGCTATATAATGCAAAATAAAGGTAAGGTTGTACAAATGTAAAGGTAAAAAATTGACAAACTCACAAGAAAGATAAACCCTTCCAGATAAAGTAAAAATGCACTCTTACAAGATAAATGGTAAAGATGTTAGAATTCTTTTTTTAAATGTATATAAAATAAACGGTAATAGTAACAAAAATGGTGACATCCTTAAAATTTATGCTCAGAATTTAATTTCTTATATAAACGGCATAATTTTAGATAGTCCAAAATTTTCTCTAGTTGTCATCAAAAAGGGTCTTAATCAAGTTGCCATCAAAAAGGGCCTGAATTGAGTTGCCATCAAAAAGGGTCTTAATCGACTTGACATCAAAAAGGGTCTTAATCGAGTTGACATCAAAAAGGGTCTAATCAAGTTGACATCAAAAAGGGTCTTAATCAAGTTGACATCAAAAAGGGTCTTAATCGAGTTGACATCGAAAAGGGTCTTAATCGAGTTGACATCAAAAAGGATCTTAATCGAGTTGACATCCAAAAGGGTCTTAATCGAGTTGACATCAAAAAGGGTCTTAATCAAGTTGACATAAAAAAGGGTCTTAATCAAGTTGACATCAAAAAGGGCCTTAATCAAGTTGACATCAAAAAGGGTCTTAATCAAGTTGTCATCAACAAATTGCTGTATCTCTTGATGGAAATCTTTACACTCGACAAGAATGTTGTCCACTGTCGTTGGGCACTGGCAATGCACGTGCTCCGTCGCTGACCACTGGCAATGCACGTACTCTGTCGCTGGGCACTGGCAATGCACCTACTCAGGCCCCTCTGTCATAGAATTGTACTAAACTCCAAATTTTACTCGAATTTATTCTGACAAAATCAAAAGGCCGCCTTGGTATATTTCGTGTATGATTTTCTGGTCTGAATTAATATTTATTATTGGAACTGTCAAGTAAAGCTTTATAACGGAGGGTTCTCGTCGAGGTTCACTCTCTGCCATGAGATGTATAACGGAGGGTTCTCGTCGAGGTTCACTCTCTGCCATGAGATGTATAACGGAGGGTTCTCGTCGAGGTTCACTCTTCAGGAGGTATGCATAGGTCAGGTATGTGTGTTAGATACGCAAGTCACACAATACTATGTCATTCTCTGATGACGGGTTTCATGTCTCGAAGCTTGTTTTTGGTATTTATTCCTCACATTTGGTCAAGTAGATAGAATGATAAAAGCATCTGTCTCATCCATCCATCAATATCCAGACATACATATAAACAAGCATATATACGTACATACATACATACATGCATGCGTACGTACGTACATAATACATACATTCATACATGCGTTCGTTTATACATACGTACATATATATACATGCATGTAGGCCCGCCGATAGAAATTTCGGGCCCTTGGGCATAGCAGTCATGGGCCCTAAAACTATTTTAAATTTTTGCATATAGAAACCTGTGTACAGTTTTGCATATAAAAACCTGTGTACAATTTTGCATATAAAACCTGTAGTAATCTACCATAACTTAGACTCTTGCAAGGAACAAATTTTAATATTTACTGCAAAGATTAATTTATTTTTTATAACTGAGTTGACGATGGCCCCTATAAATCGCCGGACCCCTGGGCAATTGCCCCCACCCACCCCACCCCCTTCTGGGCGGGCATGCATGCATACATACGTACGTACATAAATTAATTCATACATCCATACATGTATAGATAAATAACTGGTAGAGAGACTAATGAACATACATGGACACATGTTTAGATAGATATTTCTCTTTACCCAGTTACCAATCTTGAGTGGTGGCACATATCAACAAGGGAATGTATGCGAATCTTTAATACTAGTTTTGTTGAATTGGTATTATTGTATTACTGAATTGAATACATTTGAAGATAAGAATCACCTATTACTATGCCTGAACCAAGTATCTATAGCTACTAATGCAGTAGACATTCAAGAGATTACCAGGATCGGTGACGTTTAAAAGAGCTTTCAATTATCAAATTACCCTAGCATTTTGCAGACATGATGCACAAGACGAGGTGATTAAAAAATATTTAAAACTAACATGACCATCATCATCACCAGTCTGTCTGTCTGTCTGTATCTCTATCTCTCTGAGTGTGTGTATAAGAAACTTCAACTTAGAAAATTCAGAAATGTGCGTCCTTGCGTGTATTTCATTTGAAATCCCCATCACCATGCCGACAAAATTTCACATTTCTGTTTCATTTTCCTATTCCAGCCGACTTGATCCACGTGCTTCACTTTCATCTCTACCCACCTATCATATCCACACCCCTTCCGTTCATCCGCCACTAACTCCCTTAGACGCCACCTTTGGACCTATGTAGACCGCTGGACCTTCATGTGGATTAATAAGCACGATATGTCGATGATAGCCATAGCATGACGAATATTTTTCCATTAAGCTTAATAAATGTAAAAAATAAGAAAAAAGGAAGGAGTAGGTAATTTTTTTAAAAAATGTGTGCATTGGGTGCATTTCATGACAGAAACAGCCAGTGCCGATGTAGGTAAAGGAACCGCCAAGCGGACACCAGGGGGTAAATAAATTTCTAGATTGTTTGCTCAGATCTCGACATTACCCAATGCTAACAGCTGTTTATGGAACCATAGATTTAGATACACAAACAACTGTTAACATGATTAATCAATCTTAATGACAGACATATATAGACATACGTGCTGCAATAAAGGTATTTGCACCAATCAAGGAATCTATTTGTTCAGCATATTATATGGATCGGATACATCAAAGAATCAAAGACGGGAATATAGAGTGTTACTTATATTTCACACAAGTATGAAAAGCAAACGATACGATCCTTCAGAACTCTCTCTCTCTCTCTCTCTCTCTCTCTCTCTCTCAGTATGAAAAGGCCGATATTTTATTAATTTTCCCAGACTCAAACAGTTTTCATATCCAGGGACGGATCTGATGGGGGTGGGGGAGGGGCAAAGTTGGCACCCCCTTACCCTAGAACTCCCCTCAAATTTAGCGTGAAAAACCGGAACGTTTCCTTCAGTAAGTTTCTTTATAGTCAGTTAAAAAGTTACAATTATGCCCAGGAAACGGTTAAAATGCAAGAGCTTCATGGGCTTCTCCTTCTGGGCCCCCACCAGCGGTTCCGACTCATATACCCCTCGGCTACCCCTCGGCTACTGTTTACGTCCCCCAGTGATATTTCTAGATCCACCATTGATGTCTGTTTTAAGGTCAATCAATATCCAGTTACATCACGTGTTTTCTTTATTTTGTGGTGGTTTTTTTTTTAATGTTTCACTGCTGATACAGTTTTTATATGTATCTTTTCTATACAGCTTAAAACTTAGAAAACACACACCAATGACGACTTGTCGAAAGCAGTGTAACGTTAAAGCAAGCGCAAATTTTAATACATTCATGCAGTTTGACTCTTTTCAATGTGGGACGTGTAGTGATTTCTTTTTTCTAAAGTCTAAATGAACATTTGTTTAATTACGAGGAGAAGGACTGGAGTAGGAGGGAAGATACTTCATTTTTACATTAATAGTTGTTTAAGTTCTGCATTAGCTTCTAAATTTCGCATGATTTATGCGTTGAACCAGCCGAAAGATCTCTTCCAGTGAGCATTTAAAATCAATTTCATGACTCATTTAAGTGGCCGTTTAAAACTTTGTGAGACAGTTGCGACTAAGAGGCTATCGCTCCCAAACAGAATCGTCTAACTTCCAAATAGAACCATCTTTCTGTTTTTATTTACCGTATATACTCGCGTATAAATCATACCAACTGCAAACTGCACATACCCAGATCTGCCGTCGCATAATGCGTCGGCAGATCTGGGTCTATGCAGTTGTAAGGACTAATCAGGGTTTGTTTGCATTTGGACCCGATTTTTAACCGAGTATAGACGGTAATTTAAAATGTCTATAATCGTTTTCTTCAGTTTACTCTCCTTTTACCGCAAGAGAGAGAGAGAGAGAGAGAGAGAGAGAGAGAGAGAGAGAGAGAGAGAGAGAGAGTAAATATTGTTTTGCTCTCTTTTATCCCACATAATCTCGTACATTGTAGTGAACTCAACGGTCGCTAGCTTATAATCAATATTGAAAGCTATATTAACATGGCTCTAGAAGGAAAAAAAGATTATATTGTCACCTGGGAAAATACACGAAAGTATTTTTAACATGTACACAAAATTGATATACTAGCGGACAACGGAAGAGACTGTCAAATGAATATCTGAAGGTTTGTGGGTGGGTGAGGAAATATACATAAACTCGATCAGTTGCAAAGAAAAGTAGCCATGCATACTGCAACGCCTTTTGATACATTTGTAGCATTTAAAGACAGTCAGTCGACGCAGGGCAGACAATGCATTCAGAAACAATTGCATCGACAAAGCAAATGTATGACCTGGTTAAATGTTGAAAACAACTGTCCTTCAAACACCTAGGGGGTTTTTTTTGTCAGCACTAAACCATGATTACAGGTAAAAAAAAAAAATTTTTTTTAAAAGTCGTGACTACTCGGATTTATTCTCCTCGAAGGACAGTTCTCGGCAGCGACATTGTCTATGCTCACTCAGTACCTATCATTAGTTCATTCATCGTTTTGTTTTCTTTAGGATTATTTACCGTGGAGAATGCTCGACGATTGTCAAAATAATTCATTTGTCTTTACCGTTATATATGAACAATAAGTAGACAAAGGGGTTCTCGGTCGAATTCATATTATTTAACTATTTAGAATTTTGCCTAGGTTACTGTGTTGGCAACAATAATCATATATCATATTTACAGCGTTAAGAAATTAGCTTAAGTTATTTTAATAACAAAAACAAAGTCATTTCCAACTTTTATTTCTTCGAAAATATTTTGAAGTGACCACGTTAAGGTACGCGTTTTAAGGATTACTTTCTTAACGTACGCTTTCTTAGTGGATATAGCAACACAGAGAGGGGAGATTTCACAAGGCATGAACTTTTTACCACATAGAAATAGGCATTTACGAGAAAATCATTTAGTCGCATGAAATGAATTTTGGGTAAGATACACTTAACTAATTAAATTACGTGTGAATCATTAACCTTTGATATGTCAACAAAATGTCTTTACAACTAACCAAAACAATACATTACATGTAAATAGCAATTATTTGTCATATATGAAATCAGCTCTTTTACTTCAGATAAACAGAGGCATAAATTTATAAGCGATAATAAAAGATTTAAAAACGATTGACAATTTAATGACTAATACCTTTAGAAACAATACTCCTAATTAAACCACACCTTTCACACTAAACAACTAATCCTTCACAATGTGGTCTCATTGTATTTGTATACAAACTAACCCTTCAACAACGTGGTCTCATTGTATTTGTATACAAACTAACCCTTCAACAACGTGGTCTCATTGTATTTGTATACAAACTAATTCTTCAACAACGTGGTCTCATTGTATTTGTATAAAACTAATCCTTCAACAACGTGGTCTCATTGTATTTGTATAAAACTAATCCTTCAACAACGTGGTCTCATTGTATTTGTATACAAACTAACCCTTCAACAACGTGGTCTCATTGTATTTGTATAAAACTAATCCTTCAACAACGTGGTCTCATTGTATTTGTATAAAACTAACGCTTCAACAACGTGGTCTCATTGTATTTGTATAAAACTAATCCTTCAACAACGTGGTCTCATTGTATTTGTATACAAACTAACCCTTCAACAACGTGGTCTCATTGTATTTGTATAAAACTAATCCTTCAACAACGTGGTCTCATTGTATTTGTATACAAACTAACCCTTCAACAACGTGGTCTCATTGTATTTGTATAAAACTAATCCTTCAACAACGTGGTCTCATTGTATTTGTATAAAACTAATCCTTCAACAACGTGGTCTCATTGTATTTGTATACAAACTAACCCTTCAACAACGTGGTCTCATTGTATTTGTATACCTTCAACAACGTGGTCTCATTGTATTTGTATAAAACTAATCCTTCAACAACGTGGTCTCATTGTATTTGTATAAAACTAATCCTTCAACAACGTGGTCTCATTGTATTTGTATAAAACTAATCCTTCAACAACGTGGTATCATTGTATTTGTATACAAACTAACCCTTCAACAACGTGGTCTCATTGTATTTGTATAAAACTAATCCTTCAACAACGTGGTCTCATTGTATTTGTATAAAACTAATCCTTCAACAACGTGGTCTCATTGTATTTGTATACAAACTAACCCTTCAACAACGTGGTCTCATTGTATTTGTATAAAACTAACCCTTCAACAACGTGGTCTCATTGTATTTGTATAAAACTAATCCTTCAACAACGTGGTCTCATTGTATTTGTATAAAACTAATCCTTCAACAACGTGGTCTCATTGTATTTGTATAAAACTAATCCTTCAACAACGTGGTCTCATTGTATTTGTATACAAACTAACCCTTCAACAACGTGGTCTCATTGTATTTGTATAAAACTAATCCTTCAACAACGTGGTCTCATTGTATTTGTATAAAACTAATCCTTCAACAACGTGGTCTCATTGTATTTGTATACAAACTAACCCTTCAACAACGTGGTCTCATTGTATTTGTATACAAACTAACCCTTCAACAACGTGGTCTCATTGTATTTGTATACAAACTAACCCTTCAACAACGTGGTCTCATTGTATTTGTATACAAACTAACCCTTCAACAACGTGGTCTCATTGTATTTGTATACAAACTAACCCTTCAACAACGTGGTCTCATTGTATTTGTATACAAACTAACCCTTCAACAACGTGGTCTCATTGTATTTGTATAAAACTAATCCTTCAACAACGTGGTCTCATTGTATTTGTATACAAACTAACCCTTCAACAACGTGGTCTCATTGTATTTGTATACAAACTAACCCTTCAACAACGTGGTCTCATTGTATTTGTATACAAACTAACCCTTCAACAACGTGGTATCATTGTATTTGTATAAAACTAATCCTTCAACAACGTGGTCTCATCGCATTTCTATAACAATTTATATACTTTTTCAGTGACATAGCAATTTATTTTAAGAATCTTTGTATTCATTATATTATTTCTACGATATTTCTCTGTGTATCAAAAAGTTTTGTTTTTCTGTACATATTTGTTCAATGAGGGCGAAGACAGAATGCAGAAAATTTGATGTGCTTTCACCAGGAAATAGTTTCTTCGTTTTAAAACGGGCAATAATGAAAAAGACAACAAATGGTTAGAAACATCTCTTTTCATAGCTTTACATTTTTCATTAGCGATATTGTATTTTGCTCTGCTTGTAACATTTCCATAGCAAGATTGGTGTGTGTGTGTGTGTTGTGTGCGTGGAGGAGCATCGCATCAACAAGTGGATATTATCGTGGTTAACGTTTTTATTGTTTGTGAAGTCATCGTCAACGATGACTGATGTCCACTTTATACACGTTGATATACCCAAAGAGTTGAGAGTACCTCGACATTCCATGGTAGTGTCGTCATCACTATTGAAAATAACATCTAAAATAAGCCCACCAAAATAAATGACAATATAGAAAAACCGGGGAAATCAATATTTTATTAGCTTTAATCCTTGCAAGAGATTTATTTACACAGTGTGCCCAGATTTTAACCACAGCAGCACGTCTCTCCACACATTAGGTGCATTCCAGTCTATCGACCTTCGTCATATATCAGGCGCAAACTGTCATTTTTGCAAACCATATACGTCAGAAACAGCAATCTCTATCATGTCAGATGCATTGTTAGTTTTATATTTTAAAAAAAAAATCAATTGTCTACAAAGAAAGTTCGAAAGAGTGAAGCTCCAACAATGCAAGTAAATTGTACAAAACAACTTAAGTACTTTATAAAAAGTAATAGGCAAATATCATTCAAATCAACCATAATACTTTTATATTTAAAAAAAGCCAACATGTTTTATGCATGACACACCGATACCTATGAATGGAATGAAATACATGCTAACATATATTTCCTATATAATTGTACTTATCAATTTTAAAAATCTTGTTATCAAGTTGTTGTTTGTAATAAATTATTAGAAATACAGCTTCATATGATATTTATCGTTCTATAATGTTTGTAACTTACTTTGTAAATATGATCAATACATACAGATAATTATGTACGTGATAAATATGTAAGTGTCATAGAAATAAAAGTGCCTTAATAAAACATTATTTTGGTATTTGCGTACCAGTGTCCATCACATAATTATGTAGAATACATATAAATAATTAATTACAATATCATATCTGACGTTGATTCACATTTTGAAATGTTCTGACCATAACCATTCAGATGCCCGTCTTGTAAATCTGAGCTTAAATTAAAATTTGCTGATTTTGATCGGACAACCGGCTTGAAGGCGTTTGGAAGCCTCTCGTTGACCTAGGGCAAAGTTTAGCTCTTTCAAATAAATAGATATATTGGCAAGTATTAGATGGCTCAGCACATCTGTTCGAACTCTGGAGTTTTAAACTCTAATTCATACATATCATAATCGTAAATTGGAAAAAGTATAATGAACAAAAGTTTGATTCCATATTTGAAGGCTAAAATATTCATAAGCAGTGATTAGAAAATTCTTCACAGTAAATATTATTGAATATTTCTTCAGGACTTCTATCAAATTGATGAGTTTTTATATCATTCGAGGAAATAAAATAACCCATCTGCTTGTTTCATCTGTTTCAACAACTACTGCCTTCCCTTGTGTTCTGGCCCATTCAGTGCCGATCTCGTATATGCGCTGTTAGCGAACCTGTGGTTGAGGTGAATTGAGAAACCGTCGGTTTCAGTATAATCGTGTTCCACTTTTGCATAGACCCAAAACTCCAACTTTGCATGTATATATTTAAATGTGTGGTAAGTCTGATACCTGTATCTGAAGAACAGTAAAAACCAAACCCATTCATTCTTGTGGTGAATTTAGGAAATACATATTTTAGTAACTAATGTCTCAAATTATGAAATATTCGCCATTCTGGTATGTATTCACTCGTAGTAAACTCCCCAGCAGATACTTACGGCATACAAGCTCTTATTTTCATACACGGCAGTGGAAAACGCATCATTGTGTTCGTCCCAAATAAATCTACTTGCTATATGAAGTCCTTGGTCAGTGTTTTGCACAATAATTACTTGCACCATCAACTTATAGCGATGAAAATTCAGTTCTTTCACCTTGGTTTTGATGGTGTCTGACAGATTCCGGCTGAGGCGCGTGCACAACTCACGTTCATACTCTACTTCCGCTAGAGTCTCTTTGAGTAAATCGCGCATGACCGTTTCGACCTTCTTGGGCTTGAATCTTTTGTCTTCGTCTGGTCCCAGTTTGTAAGTATTTTCATATCTTTTAGGATGAAGATGGGAAGATTCCGAAGCATCTGATTTGGCATCAGGATATTTGTCTTTAGAGAGGTTGGAAAGCTCCTTCTGTCGTACCGCGCCTCCCCTGTGGCTCTTAATTCGTTTGGAGAAAGAGTGTGTTCTTGCCTCCATCCTGGTAACGGTAATTTACCTCCAGCCTGCAAAAAACATAATGAAACATCTGACGCGGTCTACATTGAAGAAAAATGATGATATCGCGCGTGAAGATTATAAATTAAATTAATTTCTGCAATACTCCTGTTTATGTCTCTTTGCCGTCAAAACATAAAGCCACGAGTTTTTTAGGAGATGAAAACTTCGAGTGAAAACAAAGTAAATCAGGTGACAGTAGGATTGATTCCCAATGATCAGACAGTTTCATAATGAATGAGGCACAGTTTTTAACAGTATGCGTTACATTACGATAAAATCTAACTTATTTCATCCAAGAGAAAGGAAATGATTACGGTCTGTTACGATGTATCTGGATGCTCACAACAAAAATATTTGCTAAAAAGACCATGACCGTGACATCACCTATCCAGTAAGCTGGAGACGCAAATTGGACACTGTTGCAGGACAGATGTTCAGATGGTAGCATCTAAAAAGCAAAAGTTTGCTAGAGTAAGCACGTTTTCTAATATAAAAAGCTCTAAAGCCTTTATCCATCGCCATTTAAATGGTTACGTAGCTAACGCTCAAGAATGTGTGTCACTGACATGTTGGGGTTGCAAAGTGTGCAAAGTACACTGCCTAAAACCTCTACGTAGCTTACGCTCAAGAATGTATATTGGTAACGTGGTGGGGTGGCAAAGTGTGCAAAGTACACTTCCTAAACTATCTACGTAGCTTACGCTCAAGAAGAATGTATATCGGTGGTGTGGTGGGGTGGCAAAGTGTGCAAAGTACACTGCCTAAAACCTCCACGTAGCTTACGCTCAATAATGTATGTCGGTGGCATGGTGGGGTGGCAAAGTGTGCAAAGTACACTGCCTAAAACCTCTACGTAGCTTACGCTCAATAATGTATGTCGGTGGCATGGTGGGGTGGCAAAGTGTGCAAAGTACACTGCCTAAAACCTCTACGTAGCTTACGCTCAATAATGTATGTCGGTGGCATGGTGGGGTGGCAAAGTGTGCAAAGTACACTGCCTAAAACCTCTACGTAGCTTACGCTCAATAATGTATGTCGGTGGCATGGTGGGGTGGCAAAGTGTGCAAAGTACACTGCCTAAGACCTCCACCTAGCTTACGCTCAAGAATGTATATCGGTAACATGATGCGGTGGCAAAGTGTGCAAAGTACACTGCGTAAGACTTCTATTGTCATTTTTAACACAATGCCACAATTATTAAGATCACGGTTCGCTAATATAACAGTCAACACTTGCAACTTTTATTATAATCAAAGTGAGTTTTGCTTTACATTGTACAGCGTATCATGGCTAGCCTGGTCCAAAAACAGAGGGTTAAGAAAGTTTTTTATTGTGCTTTGCAAGTAGAGCGTTTCGAAATTTTAAGTATACAATAAAACCTAGTACGTTTTATGAAAGTACAGTGTCCAGACTTGTATAGGATACTTTAAATTAGGAAGTACTCTGCTAAACAAATGGTCAATACATGAAATTTTTTGAGCACAATTAAAAAAAAACATTTTAAGTTAAACTGACTGGTCTATTTTGAATAAGTTTCTAAAATGAATTATTTTTTTAAAAATTGTATGCTTTGAAAATTGTAATTGTTTGTCTTCAGGAAAGGACAATAAAAGATAAAAGACTCTGGGACTAGGTCCTGAATTTACAAAATGTCTGAAGACATTTTCAACTTAGTGAACAACTTTTTTACCCGAGAGAGAAGTTGCATGTATGTATGTATGTATGTATGTATGTATGTATGTATGTATGTATGTATGTATGTATGATGCATGTATGTATGTATATGTATGTATGTATATATGTATGTATGATGCATGTATGTATGTATGTATGTATGTATGTATGTATGTATGTATGTATGTAAATAAGAATGTGTTTCTTTACAAAATATGTAGCCATGCCCATGCAGTTTACACACAATGCGACGATGATTGGTATGGACAAAACCACTCCAGCTAAAACCTGAAGGCGCATTTATTTTTTAAGAATGTGGCAGAAGCATTTTCTTCTCCCTGTCTAGGCGTCTGCTTAACCCATAAGTAAAATATTTTGTATACAAAAATGCTGTATCATTCATGTCTTGAATGTGTCACTGTGACTAATTATCTCAATGTACAATGATATGTCGAAGGAATAACTACTGTCACAGTAAAGTTTCAACACTTGACCGACTTTCTTACCTTGTTTTATTTATTTATTTATTTGTTTATTTATTTATTTCTTTATAAAGTTTCCCTGTCTATATATTTTTTTAATTTTTTTTTTATAAACCATAGTTTAGGAAACTTTATCTCAGTATGACTACTTACTGAATCGATTAAAATAAGAAAACTATTTAAAATAGCTTTGTTTTGAACTTCGAACAAATTAAATTCACCCTCTCCCAAAAAAAGCAATATTTCAGATAATATTAATAGTCATCTGTGTTGTGTTAAACCCATCCGTAATAAGTAATACTAAGGCGAAAATCAAGTTGCACCATTATTCATATTTTATCGTGGAATTATTTAGTTTTCCATGGTAATAGTTATCTCGATTGTTGTAGGGAAAAGGGCAGAATAAAAATGTTCTTCATATAAATATCTCAGAAAATGTAACCATAGTTACTATGTCATGATTATTTCAATACATAGTTCAGTACAGTCAGTCTGAAGGCAAAGAATGAAAAGTCCGTATTAAGTAAGATTGAACAGTTTCACCTTTTCACTTACCTGTAAATGTCCGGATTCGTTTGATCAGGAGATGTGTTCCCTGGGATGGAAATTGTAGACTGTGAATCCAGCTTTGAAAAACAACTGTCACAACCTGGAATGCTGTCTTGCCGCTCTGAAAGGAAACATGTTATCGCACAAACAGGCACGAAAAAGTGAAAGTGATTTAGTTGCAGGGAATGACGTCTTACTATATCATGGCACCTGTATTGTTCAGCGATCGTGTCAATAGGCTTTGTTTTACCAATACTGGCATGTCAATGGTAACCTGGAAACTATGAATGGTAACGACCACGGAAAAGATAGACAGGTGTATTCCCTTTTTGCGTTCATTACTGAGGTCTTTGAGGATATGCAATAAAAAAAGCAAGTGAGTAAAAACAAGATTTGTCAATTATTTATTGACGAGAGAGGGGATTATTTTACTTCTATTATTGTACCATTGTGGTGGCTACATACTAATGCCGATAATCTGGAATAATCATTAAATATTGATTGGGCCACAGGTGACAATTTACCCTGATATCGATCTATGCTGCTCGAACGTCTGATAGTTAAGGCTGTATTGTTTATGTGATATACAGTGCTAATCCAAAACTTAGATCATATCAGGAAGGAAAAATCTACTTCGATGTAATTGAATTGAAAAAGAACGAGTATTGTTGATAAATATTAATTTGCAATTGGGATTTTTCCTCATATAAAACTTAAATAAAATTCCAGTGAGAATTGCATCGGATCAGCCGTCGTGTGTCCTTCGGTGTGGTAATTTACTCCAATTGTCTCGGCACTAAATAACCTACTTGTGTTGCTGTGCCGTAAAATACCCAACCAAAGCGATCTAACTTTTTTTTATTGAAAAACAAACTTTTTTTTATGTTTCCGTCAATTTCTTTCTTTCTTTTCTTGATATGTAAGGCGAATTACCAGCGATCAAATTCAAGGAGGTCTGATCATTTCTTTTAACACCTCCCCCCCCCCCCCTCTCTCTCTCTCTCTCTCTCTCTGAAAGTTCTGATATTCATGATGTATCAAAAGACAACATTTTTTATAAAATTCCAAACCAGGTAGGGATGATATGGGTGAAATCTAGAATGCAGGCAATTTAAACTCAATTTAGACCCCCCCTCCCCCCCCCCCCAAAAAAAAAAAAAATACATTTTAAATCATTTGCTTATTGTTTCTGACTCTGGTGCACAAGATAGATTGCTTTTATTGCCGCCACACCAGTGTGCTCTGATCCACAGTGTATTCAACTTTGAGAGTAATTGAACCCAGTTATAGCGACCCATTCATTCAGGCTAGTCCTATACAAGGCATAGTTTCAATTAATGAGATAAACACGGACTCTTACACGGCACGACATTGACGTGCACTATTTATTTAGATGAGACCGGACTATTACAAAACTGTAAAATATGCTGCCTTTTGTAAAGAAGGATTGATTAATATAATAGCCAGTTACTATATTCGCTTTTTCATGTGTGAGCAGTGTTGATTTTCCAATATTTCTATTGAAAACTAAAGAATCACGCAGGACTGAATAGGATGAATGAAAGTTTAATATATGTAGATTCATAGCAATTGATCATACATATAGAATTGCGATATCATCAATATATTTAATTATACAGGGTACAAAGCAGAAAATGACCCCGTCCGAAAGTTATTAATCATTTTATTCATTAAGTTGTCTTTTCATCAAATGAATATGGTCTCAAGAGAAATAGTAAAATTATTGATATGGCACATTCTTGGAGTTAATTATAATTAAGATATCCACAACGATCACCACCACCACCACGACCTTAAAAACTGCTGCTTCTATTGGCGGTGATACTGCAATCAGATAATGTCGTCGTCCTTGTCGCCGTAATCGACGTCGTTGTCGTTGAAGTAATATTACTAGTAGTTGCTATCTATCTATCTATCTATCTATCTATCTATCTATCTATCTATATATATATATATATATAAGCTGTGGCACCACTTGATTGTATTATGAAGGACTGTATAAATAAATTAAAGCTGAAGATTGCAGATAAATAAACATTTAATTTCAGTGTGTGTGTCCGCTTCAAAATGTAGTTCTGCAGCCACTGCAGTACAATCTTGTTGGAGAGAGAGAGAGAGAGAGAGAGAGAGAGAGAGAGAGAGAGAGAGAGAGAGAGAGAGAGAGAAATTTCGATGAAATTGTGCAACACGTTTTACTGATTTAGAAAACGTAGATAAAATGGGGAATATGAATAATATGAATATTTGTTCTCATGATTTTCTAATTTCATTAATGACTCGTAACTGGAAATTGACTCCATTAACGACTTCAAAAGCACATTAAACAATCGCGACACTCGTATTTCCAGACACTTTTATTGGGAAGAATGAAATTTTAAATTCTTCATTCCAGATGTGGAACAAATTGCAGTTCCCTTAATCAACATTTATTTGCAAAGAATATAATCGGATCGCCTCTTTGTAGATGTGGATCTGTAGAAAGTTCACAACACTTCGTTTTTTCTTGCGTTTATTACCAAGAACAACGCATCGAACTGTTTCAATCCCTCACACCATATGGTAATTTAACCTTAAATACCTTCTTGCATGGTGATACAACGTTTGCATATGAAATAAACATTCATATTTTCGATGCCGTTCATAAATTCATTGAAAAGTCAACAAGATTTACTTAGGCGCACATATTATTACTAACACGCTTGCACTTCTATGGGTTATGAACAGCTGTAAATATAAATTTTCCCTTTTTTTCCAAATTATTCTCCATCGCCTCTGCAACGACTTGCTCTAGAAGGAAGCACTGTTCAGTTGCAATCTCGCTTTTTCTTCCTTTTTGTGCTTTTTCGTCCATTTTCTTTATTCAATATTTTCTCAGTGTTCTACACGATGTTCTACACATTTTAATTGACAGTTTCTCCTTTAACTTCTCTCTTTTCTTTATCTTCGTCTTTCACATACTCCCTTATTGTTCATCTTCGTGCTTTGTATACCTTGGCTAAATGCTATTATTTAACCAAGAGACTCTTCACTTTTACTTTTCAAATTGTTGTTGTTGTTGTCATTTTGTCATTAAAACTCCATACTGTTCACCATATATTCATATATTTAAAAAAATTTTATCGTCGAAGGAGAAGAACATTTTTCGTTCTAATCCTTTACTTTCTATATTGTACATCTTGTAATCTCCAACTACAAATTTATTAAATAAAATATGTTTAAACTAACTGGAAATTCATCGCTGGTATAAAGAATATAGAAGTGATGGTCTGTTGTTGAAACCATAATTATGTGCGTATTCATACGCCATGTGCCAGCTAACAGTTTGATATACCAACAGTATTAGTATGTCAAATTTGATATACCAGCAGCATTGGTATATTTAATTGCTTTACACCGACACTCCAAAGGCCATGCTATGTTTAATGTATGTAATTTGACACCATGCACGTGGGAGGAGTGGGGTGATGTTTGTACCCATAGTAAGTGAAACACGAATCAACCGCACTGGAAAGGTTGGGTTTGGATAATATGCTTTCAAAAGGATGTCCCTGAATACACTATATTAGTCTTTTACCTGTCCTTTAATCGCCGTACCTTTAAATTTTGTGATGGATTGGAAGGGATGGGGTGGGGGAAGGGCACAATTTATTTATATTTCAAATATGAGTACAAAACGAAGTCGAAATAAAATCAGATTTGACTCGTCAACAAACAAAATGTATATAAGCTAGAACTTTGAGTATCCATTAAAAGTTAAATGTCGACCCAGCTAGCATAAGTTGTATGCAGACATATGTACTAAAACAAACCTAAGGTATGTACTACTTGGGTTTACGTGAGTGGTATAGGACGCACTTGGGGGTCTATGGGAAATTAGCATTAGGCCGCCATCATTTGTGGGTTTATATGATCAAGATGAAAATCCTACGTTCAAAAATAGTCCATAGGGATTATCATAATGGGATTCTACTGGCGGGAAATGTAACACTGTTACATCATGGGTCTGTTTGGCATGAAACGTAACATTGTAATATTATGGGTCTATCTGGCCTCTAACGGGAAATGCAATGCTAAGAATGCCCATAGGTTTAACATTATGAGGCTGTCTGTGGTCTAACGGGAATTTAACATGGGAATAGCTGCTTGGGGTCAAACGGGAAATGTAATGTTAAAACTACACTTATTGACCAATACCCAGTTACCTTCTATCCATTACCTCCACACATACTATCCAATACCCAACACCTACCTTTAATGGAAAATGTAATGTTAAAACTGCATCTACTATCCTACACCTAGTGATCTACTATTCAATACAACACATTTACTAGCCAACACACCGTTTGGACTGAATCCCAAGTAGAGCTTGAGAATTTTGTTAATATTGTTTTTCGTTTTTGCCAACTCAATGGCAGTAAGTTTTAATGAAAAAAGTTCATTGTCAAGTCAGCCAGATTTGGATTTTCAGCAGTTTGTTACGATTTTTTCCAATCTAGATTTTTAGTATACGGATTGACCTCGGTTTGAGAGAGAGAGAGAGAGAGAGAGAAAGAGAAGTTAAAGAATGTTTGACAAAACTAGTCAACACCATTATTTTTTTAAAAATCATTTTTGTAACAAACAAAAAAGAATAATACGAAAATTCTAAAACTTGTTCCCAGCCTGCCCCTAAGTGGCGTCCTATATTACCTAGGTGTATAGATTTTTAGAAATTATTTGTTTAAATATGGAGAATAAGTGTTGGGATGATATTTCTCAAACCAAGTAATTAGCCAATCAGTAGGCACAGTCCTCATACTAAACCATATTCACGGGACTTTAGGGACCGACGATTTAATTTTCTGCTGAGGAGGAAAGAAAGGGAGGGGGAGGGGGCGCATAGGATTTTCCTTTGAGCCAGGAGATTTTTTTTTAACCTCAAGACACTTTTCCTCCAAATAATAAGCTAATACAAAAAATGGATATAATAGGTTCTTTTTCTCTATAAATGAGAACGAATATTTTTTTCAAACTTTTTGCAGGCCTGCATTTTGTTTCAAAAAGATCCAAGCCATATAGACCCATAATGTTACAGACACCCCCCACCCCACCCGCCATTTTTGGAAAATTAAATGGTCGATCGATTATGGATTAGTTTCGTAAACTGGTTCCTGTCACAGTTCTTAATATAAGGATTTCATGAGATATTTTCACACGTAAGTCTTTATTAATTAGAGATAGAAACAATTTTAAATCTACAGGAGTTGGACGTTAGATAGTGTGGACATTTTTTTTCCTTCTGGATCTCACCCTGTATATATGTCTTTGTTATATACAGGATACGATCCAGAAAAAAAGCGTCAACACTATTTGACGTCAAGCTGCTGTGAACAAGTCATACCAATATAAAGTAAGAAAAACAGGAATGTTACACGAGTAAATTAAGCCTCAGAACCTGAGCCATTTCTTGGATAAATACAAATGCAAGAGACTGTTTATTACACTGCAAAAACTTTTACGTTGTGATCAATTAATCATAGAAAAATTATATAGCATTCGGATGCCTTGGACGTTACGGCGTTATTATGTGTATGTCGTATGATCGACGTCAGGTGATAACACTTTTATTACGGCAAACCAATCGTAGTTAACAGTAATTTTTTTAGTTTAGAGCTGGAGTTAAAATTTTGCTTCGAGGCATTGTTGTGGCATTGTTGTGGCCACAAGTTTGTACTACAGTTGTATTCATAGAACACGTATGCCCCACCACAGTGCCTGAGAAAATGACCTAAACGCAAAAGTTAACCGAACGGAAGGACAATGATGACACTGTCTGTCCCTTGTGTGTTAGTGTATACAACGCAGTCCTGGAAAGATCTGATAATTGGCAAGTCTAATACGAAAAGGTGTTCCAGACATATCTACTAGTATCTTGCTCTGATCTACTTGTCAGACAATCTGTAATCATTTATCTTTAATGTTATATCTCTGCAAGCGGCTGTCGCACCTTTGACGCAGTAGCGAAAAGATCAATATGAAAGTGGTCTGATCAAGCCTTATGTCTGTATTATCGTTCAATCTAAGCTGGAAATAAATATCGTCGAATATTTTGAATTATGTAATTGCTACATAATTTATCTTTAAACGAAGCTAATATTCATGATGGATATACGCATTTGAACACGACGAGTTTCGTCGTTATATAAGTAACTGGTTATCTCTAGTTATCTGTTAGTTGTCTCTCGGAGGAGGGGTGGGGTTGATTGACTCGCATTATACGGCCATAGTGTAACCTTTAACCCATAAATTGTTAACGAGACGGACTCAACTCAATGGTTAGTAGTTCGAAAACTAGATAAGATCACAATACTTTCGATTAAATGTAAGTTTCAAACACTAGAAGAAAACCTCTAATATTGTCTGAACGAAATGTGCAAAATGTTAAAAGGTTGCACTTATTTTGCAGTGGTAACGAAGTGCAGAGTACAATGAATTGTGAGCATGTGGCCATAACTTCTACTTATTTTTCTTGAAGTCTATATTTACTTCAAGAAGGCTACATGTATTTGAAAACGACGAAGTATTAGTATATAGTTATCCCTAGTTACGTATTAGTTATATCTTTAAAGGGATGGAATTGATGGCATCGCCTTATATGAAATTATGCATCAATTTAAACATAAAATTGCTACAAGAGAGATCTATAGATTGGAGGTTTGCTACCATTAAAGTATTCCATAATCAGTTAAATAGGTGAAGGCAAAGTTAGTAAGACTACTACTAAAATATACTCACTGTTAACAGATCATATACTAACTTTATGCCTTGCCAAACTAACCACATGTGACTATGGGCTATCTACCCGGTATCTATACATAATGCACTGGTGACTATGGGCCATCTACCCCGGTATCTACACATTGGTGACTATAGGCTGTCTACCCAGGTATCTACACATTGGTGACTATGGGCTGTCTACCCCGGTATCTACACACTAGTTGAATATGGGCAATCCACTCCGATATCTACTCACTAAAATAAGATGTTATCTTTAAACTGCAGTTATCACAGGCAAACATTGTAAATGCCAATTAACCACGAAAACAGTTTACTTTTTTGTCTGAAAAACTTGACAGAGTGAAAATTATAACACTCTACTCCGTTCTAGAGTCTGATTTGATTCTTCCTCTAAAATCGTGTAAACCTTTCTTGACAGGGGTTTATGACAATATTTGCATAGAACTTCACAATAAGACTCCAAAGTTTACAAAACAGCATATAGGCTTCTTTTGTATGATAAATCCTTCTGACACCCCAAAATATATCTGGTTTTCAGAAAAATGTAGCTATCATAAACATAGGTAAAAAAAAATAGCAAAGTTAGTTGGCAATATTAGTGCCCATAAAAATGTGTATAGCAGATTTTGCTGCAGTTTGGCAAAGTATGTAAGTATGTATGTATGTATGTATGTATGTATGTATGTATGTATGTATGTATGTATGTATGTATGTATGTATGTATGTATGTATGTATGTATGTATGTATGTATGTATGTATGTATGTATGTATGTATGTATGTATGTATGTATGTATGTATGTGTTGTAACGGCACGTAAGCACAGTACTAGTACTAGCTCTATAGTGCAGAATAGACGTTGTTCTAAAAAACGGTGCGCCGACATAAATCGACCAATGAAAATTCACAGCGTCGTAATTTTCGATAGTCTCGTTCAGTCAGGCATCTCTCGTTGCTCCGTGAAATCTTCGTGTAGATTTCTCAAACTAAGTTACACGAGAGTTTGATTGAATGAGACAGCATTTTCGAGGGCATGTATTTCGCTGATGTACAACTGTATCACACTTCCGGTGTTTGAGATATAAATGCTCTCCAATTTAGGCCTGTAGTCAAGGGCATGTCTCAGTTGACAACATATCGTGATGTGAAATGCCGTCCACAGCTGAGTAATGCGACTCCATGGCAGAGTTATGAGTCTGGATGCAACTGTGTGGAGTTCTATTTTTGACTGGAAACTCTACGATTTTACATACGCATGGCTATAGACGAAAAAAAATATTTCTATGTCGTTGTAAAAGTATTTTTAAATTTATTTATTTATTTTCATTAAATTGTACGAGGTTAGAGTAAATTGGCCCTTTCACGCACTATGTAACATGGTCACGTCACTCGTTCATTCGGATCCAACCCTAGGTGGCAGGATTACATAGATTCAATGTGGACAAGAGTTATTATTGCTTAAGTTTATCAAAACTAACGAAAGTTTCCAGTTCTCTAAATGGATTGAAATAATGCTAAAACATTCTGGTTGACAACATGATAAAAGATCAGTGAATATTTACGCAGTTTCTGAATTATTGAGCTTAACATGATAGCATAAGTACGGGATAGCTCAATCGAGTTCGAACCTTAGTGCCGACGAGTTGTTTCGAGTACCACTGAGAATGGTACTTTTCCTCTTCTCAGCTTGTTAGAACTGTTGTTTGTGGCAAAAATAACTGATAACAGCTAATGTTACACGTTGAAAATAAAAATCCACGTTAATGGCTATTGGTAATGCACAATTTAGTACAGGTGGGTGGGGGATGGTACTCTGATTGTGAAGAAATGGCTACAAATTATGGTAATAGTGATGTCCTATTTCTTTCAGTTAAGTATCCTGCAACATACAGAAGTGAATGTGTGAAAGAATAACTTACAGTAATAAAAATTCCACATCTTTTGTCCACAGACATGGAGTCTGTGTGTAGTGACAAAGAAATGTTACTGAAACATATGAATAATCCATTTAGTGGCAAGGAGAAGTGGATTTTGATTAAAACTTGTAGAAATTGAACATGAACTGTTTTTCTGCACATACTGTTTGCAAATAAAATGGATTTTTGTCAGTCATGAACAACCTTGAAAGTAGTTGCTAAAAAAGGTATGTAGACCTGTGCTACGATGAAGACAATGACACAATTGTATATGCATTTTGTTAATAATAATAATAATAACAATGACACAATTTTCAGTCCCAGACATTATGATGATCCCCAAAATGAACAGTCTGGATTATTTTCATATTCTCTGCTCACATGTCTTTCAGTACATGCTGTACATCTATCAATCTATTCTACCACAATTGGTAATTTAGGTTTCTATACTTTATTAATTAATAAGTCTTTAATTTAAATCTCTAATCACTTTCTTGGTATCCTTGTAATGGGTTCAAGGCAAAATGTATAAAATGTAAGTGTGGTCTAGTATTTCCCCTTTATGTAGACATCCAGCCACATTAGGCCACCTCCTTGTATCCTGCTTTCTAAAGCACTCCATGTCTTTGCAAATGACTACACTGAACAATGATAAAAACTAATTTACCCAGCGTTCAAATGTGACACAAAACAATATCAAGAAATATTTATCTCAAATACCGAAAATGTCACTAAATCGCCACTAATATGTGTATAACTAATTGTACATATAAGTGTCGACTCTTTCCCTATACGTGGCCTATTTGACACACTGTGGAATCCACTGTAGAAAAGCACATGGATATATGCATGTCTCAATGTCATATTCACCGTCACTAAGCATGTTGCGCTATACTTAGTTTAACATTCACGATTGGTGACAATCATAACATCCAACAGGAGTGAACAAAGTACCTTTTGCTAAAGTATGTAACTGCTCATATCTTACCTGATCTGTTTGTAAGTTTGTTAAAATTTGTCTTTTTCTTCATTTGAACAATACTCTTGCTTTTGAGGGAGTTGTGCCTTCGCACACACTACTTAACATACATGTGATTCTATCGGCGGTAGGCCAAAAATACTGTTTTAAAGGCCCTCAACTGCACATACCATTTTATAGTTGAAATCTACCGCTTTTGAAAATTAAAAGACCTTTAAAAATGTAATTTAAAAAAAATAAATAAAAAAACTGTTATTACGTGTTCTATCAACATATTGGAGAAACAAGTGAGGACCAGTCTACTAGGGACTGGAAATGTTCCACCAGTACAACAACCAGTGCAATGATGCATGGCAGGGTAATAGGATTAGAATTGTTAACATGTATACACAGCAAGCTGTTAATTGATTACCTTTTTGTCGTAATTTGGAGAGTTTAAAATAAGCAGGATAGCTTAGGAACCCAGGAATCTATTACTTCCTGGGTTTATCTTCATTTTTATTTGACCAGGAAATTTCATCTTCATATGACCAGAAAATTAAATAACATGGGAAATGGAAACAACCCAAGATCAAAAGAAACGTGTCTGTCTCGGGCAAGGTGTGAATTTTCACACCTTGGTGTAAATGCCAGCTTATCTCTTGTGGTGAAGGGCAGACTATCTGACAGGTGGCATATGCTTTTTCTTACCCCACGTAGAGGTACATTCTACATTCACTTCAATACAGATTTTCTGGTTTTAAATATTTTTAAACTTTAAATTGAGTGAATTAGCATTATTATTCAGTAATAATCTCATTTAAATTAGCACAAACCAGATGAGATCCATCTCCTGTTTTCTAAATCAGTTTGTAGCAAATATGTCTAGCAATATACATCCGCAAGCCTTTTCATAATACTTTGGTCAATATAGTAGTTGCTATAACTTGTGCTGAAGACATTTTTTAAACCATTTAAAGTTTTAAAATATCCCATCAATAGCAACAGAGAAAGGAGTAAAACTAGAATCATTCTGAATTTGTACTATAACTTTTTGGATCAGTATGTAATTGTAAAGTTTAAATTTCAGTAAATATATTTTAATGTAATAAAAATGAAAATTATAATTCAATACATATCTTTTAAATGAGTAAAATCAACATTGTTTGTCATAAATTTGCCAAACAAAGTAGAGCATGCCACATGTCTATCTTTCTGGTTTATAAATCATTCTTATTTATTGGTCCAACATTAAACAATCCAAAACCTTTTACAAAATTCTCTTGTCTGTGTATGACTTTCCACAGTTTGACATGAATATATTTTGAAAATAATCATTTTTTTTAAAAATTGCACTCACTAGAAACATAGAATTTAGAAATTGTGCTAACATGTCCCTAGTTTTGTAATATAACTAGTTTGACACATTATGAGAAGTTTTAACTTTGGTGTATATAATTAAAAATTATAAAATTTAAAAATTGTTCTTTTTAAAAAAATGAATAAATTTTAAATGAGTAAAATCAGTAGCATTCATCATACATTTTCGAAAGAAAGTAGCATATGTATACAGATCTATGCTTCTTCTTTCTAAATTAGTTTTATTTATAGGTCTAACTTGAAGCAAGCCATCACCTTTTTCAATATGTTCTTGGCTGTCTATGACTCTATGACTTGTGGAGTTTGGCAAAAATACATTGTAATTTAATTTTTTTTTTTTATATTTTTTTTTACAAATTTCCATTTACTATCATTACTATCAACAAAGAAGAAGTAAATGTGAGGAAACTTCCAGATATTGAAAGGTAGTCATTAGAGTGAATATATGATAAAAAGTCAAACTTTGCAGGTATATATTCCAATATTGTGAAAATGACAACTAGTAATTTATTGAAACCTTGTATGAATTTTAATAAAATAAATATTATTCATAAAATTAATTCACCAAACTAAGTAGCAAATCTTTTCTACTGCTTTTTAAAATAAGTTATTTTACTGGTCAAACATCAAACATGCCAAAGTCTTTTTCACAATTCCAAGGGCTGTGTACAACTTGCATCAGTTTGGCATGAATATATTTTTTAAATAATCTTAAAATTTTAAAAATTCAATTACTGTCAACAAAGAAAGAAGTAAATGTGGAAAAACTTCCATATCTTGTAAAGTAGCTATTTAAGTTAATTCATGATAAAAAAAAGTTGAACATTGGGTAAAAGAATTTGAAAATTACAATTAATTCATTGAAAATGTTTATGAATTTTAAATAATGTAAATATTATTCATACAAAGTAGCATACACCATAGATCTATCCTGCTTTCCAAATCATTGATTTTTCTGGTCAAAGATTAAACATGCCAGACCTTTTTAAAAATTCTCCAAGCTGTGTAGAACTTGTGGCAGTTTGCCATAAATACATTTTAAAAATAATAATTTTTATTTTTAAAAAAATCCAATTATTGGGTAACAATGAAGGGAGTAAATGTGGCTAAACTTCCATATGTTATAAAGTAGTTACTGAATTTAATACATGTTAAAAAAATTTAAATTTGGGGAGATATATGAAAATATTATGAAAACTGCATTTAGTTCTTCATAGAAATTTTTAATAATTTTAAATCAATAACAAAAATGTTATTTATACCAAGAGTAGCATGAACGACACATTATACACTCACCCCATGTTTAATAGTGTCTTACATATATAACTGAAATTTCTACATAAACATTTTGCTTCTTTCAGTCAGTGAATCTCCAAAATTGATAGGCTTCTTCCTTACCCTAAGTGCAAGCCATTCACAAAGTGTGGGCCAGATCTGCAATGTTGAACTAATGTTATTGTGCAGAATCCATATTTCTTCTTTCAG
This sequence comes from Margaritifera margaritifera, assembly GCA_029931535.1. Lineage (NCBI taxonomy): Eukaryota > Metazoa > Mollusca > Bivalvia > Unionida > Margaritiferidae > Margaritifera > Margaritifera margaritifera. Next base: position 684,530 of record JAQPZY010001173.1, read on the forward strand.
TCAGTGACACTGACCTTTGACCTTTTGACCCCAAAATCAATAGCCATCTTCCTTACTCCAAGTGCAAGCCATCTACAAAGTTGGGTGTGAAGTATGTCATATTGAACTAATATTATTGTGCTGAAACCATTTTTTAATTCTATTGTCACAGTGACCTTGATCTTTGACTTTTTGACTCCGAAATCAAGTCACTGTGACCTTGACCTTTGACTTTTAAATAAGTAGGGTTCTTCCTTACACAAAGCTCAAGTCAGCAACAAAGTTTGGTAACTGCAGATGATGGAAAATGAGTTATTGTGCAGAAATCATTTTTATTCTCTCAGAGTGATCTTGGCTTTTGATCTTTTGAGCTCATAATCAATGGCGTTCATCCTCACCCCAAGTGTAAGCCATGCACAAAGTTTGGTTACTGTAGATGGTGGATAACTGAAATGATTGTGCAGAAACCAATTGGTAATAGGCAGACAGACAAATGGACAGACATCACAACATAATATGCTTTGCATTGTGACAGGCATATAAAAGATTTGCTTCAAAAAGCAGCACATACTACTGACCTATCCCTCTGCTGTTTAAATTATTTTTAAAAATTTGTCCAGCAATATACATGCTGCAGACTTTTAAAAAATTCTTTGGGTTATTGGAATTTCCTGCTTTTTCTTAAAAAACTCGAGTAAAGTTTGAATTTATGCAAGATACTTTCATAAATATTCCCATAGTTTCCTATAAAACTTATGTAAATATTAAACTAAAGGTGGATTTCTGGAGTGCATAAATCTTTCTTTTCAGTAACATCAGTATCTTGTCAACAGGAAATTAATAAAGGTACACAGTCCTCCATGAGCAGATGTCCTTCCTTCACATGTACCCACTCTGACAGGTTTTGCTGTACTATTGGCTTCCACATGAAGTTATCATCATGAACAATTAACAACAGATTAAAGAATTTTGAGACGAACCATAAGAAGGAAGAAATAAACTATCCATGTGTACAATTATTGATATAATAGCAGACCCTCACTGTACAAATTGACATGTAAATATAAAAAAAATGAATTAAGTTTTGGTAATCAAATCCAAGTTTCTTATGATATACGTCTAGGCTCTGCACTCCTGAAAACCCTCAACACACTCAAATAGTGTATTATGAGGACAAAGAAACCCAAACTGTGTTTCAGTAGCACTCCTGTTGAGGAGATTTGTTAATAAGTAAACAGCTCAAGTCACATTTTTACTTTGCTATACTGAAAATTAGCATACATGTCCACTATTTAAATGTATTTTGTTAAATTGTAAAAGTAGCTTTTAGATTTCACAGAGCAAGATTTAAATTTGCAAATATGCTATAATTTAACCCAAATTATAGAAGATTGAACCATTCCAAACTCCTAACAAAATACTAGAAAAATCAATTGAGTACACCTGCCATTTATTCAGTTTTACTATAAATCAGTAAAAGAAACATGTTTTTTCAATGAACTGTCTCAAGAACTGTAGTACATCACAGGTTTATATTAAAAACTGCTATCACAGATAAGCGCAGAAATGCATTACACATTTTGGTGAATTAGAAAGATTTAATTCATTATCTGTTTGGGTTGTAAATGTAGCTAATGTCTGAAGAGCTCCCAGAACCTCTTGTTATAAGCCATTTTATTATGAGGAGGAGTGAAATGCATCAGTGGCACTCAGCTACTTGTGTGAGTGTATATTGTTGCCAAAATTGTACATGGAAAGCATGTTCATGGCTCGCATCTTTACATATTTTTACCATATATACTTGCTTATAAGTTGAGTCCAACTGCAAAACAACATAGACCCTGATTTGCCATCACATAATGTGCCAGCAGATAAGGGTCTATGTTGTTTGTTCTACTGATTACTCCTAACAAACTGCTTAGACCTAGATCTGCCAGTGCACTATGTGATGGCAGATCTGGATCTGTGCAGTTTGCAGTTGGACTAGACTGATAGGTGAGTATGTATATAAAGTAATATGCTTGCAATACACATCCTAAATACCCTAACTACGACAAAACTTCAAGTGTAACCAACTAATGTAGTGCTACTAGTTCAAAATTTTATCCAAATTTCATGAAAGAAACTAAGCAAAGGTTTCAACTGTATGAAAAAATTAGAAATGATAAAAAGAGACATTTATGATGGTTTTAAAACTATCTTTCAATATAATATACTCATGTATATTAGAAACATGAAACAATGCATGTTATCCATTTTAAACAGTAAACTGGCACACAAGTACATGATCTTCTGCTATAATTCAAAAATCTAATTTCTTGTAAATGGTTGTGCAATAATATCTTTTGTAAATATTTTACCACAAGAAGGGTGAAAAAAAGTTCCATTGATGTGATGGATTTATTACTGGTGATATACTGTGCAACATAGTCTTGTATATTTCAAAATGAGATTTTTGTTTAGAAAATTTGCCAGTTTTAGATGTCACACATAATGCCCGTCTCTAAAATTCATACACACAGACTCCGCAGTCAGTGATGATGATGTCTTTGTTGGGACGCTCATTCATTGTCTCTTGTTCTTCTATTGCCTTCAGCGTGTCCGTACCCTCAATCACCTGACTGTTGGATAAAAAGTTAAATGATTTGTATTAAAGATAATAGGAAACCTATACATTCTGCACTGAAATAAAAAGAATCAGTTTCCAGAACTAATTTGATTACTTTTCATTAAATAAATCTGATTTTTGAGAAGATGCACATTTGAAAAGTTTTTCAAGTTTAAAGACTTTTTGTCACAGTCAAGAAAGATTTGTAAGTAAAGGAAAACAACTTCTTCATATTTTGGTCAATTTTAAGAAGGGAAGTAACTCTTTAAAATTAAAAACCTCAAACGGTTATCTTCTAATTTGAGATAAAGATGGCTTATAATTTGGGAAATATGCCAGTGCTATATGGATTACTTTCTGTCAGTATTTAGGACTGACTGGTTTTTTTAATTGTATTCCTCATTTATTTTTCTTTCTTTTGGCATGACATCAACATGTATTACAATGTTAAATTAAATTACATGTTGGTTGGTTATAAAATGCAAAATAAGGAAAATATATGATTTTCTAACTGTCAAAATTGAATCGGCAAGATTTCTGATATAAATTACATAAAACCCAACACAGTGACGTGTATCAACCAAATCACCCCTGGACCGGTTTTCATACGTTTCACTGTATATATATATATATATGCACATCTAACTGTTAATATTACATAAGCAGGCCAAAGGTTGACCAGAGAGATTTTAAGCAATGATATTACACCATGAATGTCGCATGGGAACTATAATTAATGAAAACAAATGTTAATTTTATTCAATCAAATCAAACTGGCTAATGCCAACCACCAAGTGGGTAACTGCAACTACTAAACACACATATTAATCAGTCACTTCTGGCATATTCTACAATGTTCTTTTAAGTTTAGTAATCAATCTATGTGTAATTGAGATGCAATTTAAATACAGACCAGGAAGTTGAGATATCATATAAGATGGGGGGATGAAGGGGAAAGAGAGAAATATAATTTTTTAATTCATATGGATTCTTATGAAAACACATAAATTGATGTTTTTGAGGTTTTATTTTCCATCTGAAGCTAATTGATCATTTTTAGTGATGACTGTTCTGCTTTGCTCATTAGTGCTCTTGGGTAGTCAAAATTACCCAACTGATTAATATTACCAAGGGCAAATCCAACTGCAACTGAAATCTTGAAATGTAATTAGCTTTTTGTGCCTTTTCAGTATTATTCACATATTGTTAGAAAAGACATAATATCATATTAGGTATGAGTTTAACTGTCCTCATACTCTAACTGATAGATTTTACTAGTCCTGATAACTATATGTTATTTTCAAATTCCATGCTTCCTGATGATATTAGAGAAGCTAATGATGATGGGGTGACATCATTGGCATTGGGAATGCCATACCTGCTATAAAAATATGATGAAAAACATGATTTGTTTTACTCCTACCCCTCCCCCCCCCCCCCACTGGACATGGTTGTTTCTGAACAACAAAATTTTCAGCAATCTTAACAACAACTGAAAAGAGAGCGATAGGGAAAGGCCTTTCTTTACCACCACAATATATGCCAGTAACATGTTGCCTGCGTAAACAGTAAACAGTGCTGCTTAGTGCTCATGTAAAACTATCCTCAGGGCAGTTCATACAGTTGATTGCCATATAGGCAATTAAAATGCAAGGCAGTCTGAGAGAAGTTAGCAATGCTGCAGGAGAAACCATTAGGCTAATTTGCATAGGTAAAGTATTCTAAGTGGAAAACCCAATTAATTTGACATTATGTACATCAAACAGATGCATGTTGAAGAACAAAAGTTATTACATATCATTGTCTTGAATGAGAATGTTTAAGCCATCTTTATTAAAGATTATTGGCAAGTTTATGATCAGCATCAATGTCTCTTTAAAGTAAGTTATTCTCCATATATAAAATGCAAAACATGAATAATTTGGTATTCAGAATAGTGTACAAGTGTGATTAATTTTTTAAGGCAAAGTGTTGAAATGCAGCTGTGATTCAGAGAAGGATGAGCCATCTGTGAAGTGAGCAAAGCCCAGCAAAACTAAATTTGAGGACTCCTAGTTGATGGATATTGACTTTATGAAGCACAACAGTAAAGGGGGGAGGCATTTCATTCTTTGCACATACTACAAACACCATTTCGACATAAGTCATTCTGGAGTGTACAGGATCCATTTACAGAGCAACACCACCCAGCATCAGGACAATGCATGAATGCAAAGCTCAATCCGAAAAGTAACTAAGGGGTTGTCCATAAAGGACGTCCGCAGATATTACTGTTTTCCTACCCCCCCTCCCCTTGTCCGCATGTGGCTTACCCCCCCCCACTTCGGACGTCCCCATCTAGCATTATACACTGCTCTATGGTCTGGCAGTGTAATAGCTGGTGCTCTCAAAATACAACGCTCACTGATCTCATCACAACATGTAGAACAAAACAAAGAAAAAAATAAACAGAAAGTTCTTCCTTTAAAAACATCTTTATTCAGGACATAGAACTTAAGTTGTCATCTCACAGAAAGCTAAATTCGATAGACTGTCAATGTCTTACTCCACTTCAACAAACGCAGACAGTAGCCAGTCAAATAAGTTGTGAACAACTGGCAGACCATCATCACTGCTTTCAGTTGCGGAAGTTGATGATGCAGTTGACAAAATAGCGCTAACAGATTAAGGCTCCACAGCGCCAACATCTGCCACTTCAGCTTGTGTGCTCACTGCTGCATGCCTATGAATACGGGCATGATTGCACTTCGCAGCCTGAGATGGAAAGTACAGGCCACACTGATTACAAATGCGCTTCTCAAGATCAGCAGTCACCGACGGACAGTGGAAATCAAATGGTATCCTTAGGAAGTCGTGTGAAGGCTGCAGATGTAAAAGAGCCAGTCATTGATAAAGCGATCCAAACGTTCCACTGTTGCTGCCAACTGGTGCATAGGTAATCCCTTTATCTGTGCTGTAGTGTGGAACAGGTGGAGGTAAAAATCGTCCAGGAAATATATCATTGTAGTTAGTGCGACGCTGACCACAGCATGATTCACTGTTGCACTACACAATCTGCAAGCAATACTGCGACTGTTGAATGTGCTGACTTGACCACTCATCTGACGGTGGACTGATGTCCAGTTTTCCTGCATCACATGATACAAAAGATGCTACCACATCAAATCCATCAATAACCGTTGAGCTCCAGATTTCTGCCAGCACTTCACCGGCCTTCTGGAAATTGGCCCTTTCCAACTCTACATCACATGTCTTGCCATTGCTGTCCAAATGAGATCCATAATGATTGTGAGGCAGGATCAATCCTGATAGGTCACGTGACAGAGGAGCCATGCGTCGTTCGACGGTGTTGTAGGCAGAGTGCCCTGGCGCATGGCACGCAACGAAAATCGCATCCAGGTTGTTGTAATGGAAGGCTCGATAGGCTGCGGCTAGTGTTTTCGGAAATCGAGGGTTCTCATCCGGACCGCCATCTGTTGTTATGACCACAATCGGCTTCACTGATCCATTAATACACATAACAGGCTGAAAAGCAGGAAGTTGTTTGAGTTCTTCAAAATCAGCAGCATGTGTCATTGCTGTGCTACTGTCATGCTTCCCACTGCGAATGAAGATAGCAGTTGGCCCTGAATACGATACAGCCCCTGGTTTTATAACACATGCAGCATAGACTGATGGGATCAGTTTGTGGCGTTCAGCAATAACCCAGTCATGATCTGGCAGCTGCACACGATACTCCATGTGCATCAGAATGGACGCTTGCTTATTTGCTGCCGGTAATCCCAGTGGGACACGTGCCTTGTCGTCTTGGCTCAAGAAAAAAACACAGTGTTCTCCCATAGCAACAGCCAGATCTTTCAAGTAGCAGATTGTAGCTGCTGCAAAATGAGCATCCACGTGATTGCGCCTTTCACTGTTTGCTGCCTTAAGCAGCTTGACAGGCACTGTGGTCATGTGACGCTTACCTTCAGTCGTCGACGAATTACGTGGAAGTAGACGTAGATATGTTCCTGCTCTACTGATGCTGAAGCCATCTTGGACGAGGGCTTCATGCAAGTCATCCAACGTTTTGCAGCTACTAAGCTTCTCAGATCGTCGCCGCGGATCAGCAGCTGCTCCACATGATACAACGTCCACAATTGTCTTTAGCAACTGTGGTTGGTCATCTTCTGAGCGGGGCCTTCCTACTTTCTGCCGACAGAACTTTTTGAGTCGCTGGCCAATGACTGGATGTTCTTCCGTAACTTCAGTCAGCTTTCTCTTGAAGTCAAGCCTGGAGTTCTGTTTGCATGCTTGTTCAGCTGCCAGACGTTTTAACTTTTTCTCCAGCTGCACCTTTTTGCTGCCGAGTTCATCAGACTTTGTTTTCATATCAGCTGTCCACAGTCCAGTGTCTTTTACCTGTAGAAGACTAGCCATTTGTGCGTTGACAGATTCTAACTCATTGCTTGCTGCGTCTTGTGCTGGTGTAGAGCGTTGGGTTTTTTTCTTCACTAGACATGCTACTGCTGTCGTTTGCATCTCGGCATCCGTCTCTCTTGCTGTTACGTCAGCAGAAGATGCCTCTTCCACCTCTGACTGAACGGCACTATTTATTATCACCACAGTTGACGGAAGTTCCTGAGATGACGTGGTTAGCGTCGAAGTAGTTGAATCTGATGCTTGGCTTAGACTGGCCTTAGGCGTGGCAGCGCGGGCCCACATGCTCATCAGACGACTTTTTCTTTCTGCTGCTCTCGCATGCCAAACTCGAATCAAGTTTTTGACTTCTTCTTCATTTTGTTTACAATTGTTCCACTGCTCCTGTGCATGTTTATGTGCCAGATCTGCCTTCAGATCAGGGTGTGCAGCAATGAAAGCATCCTTAAAGTCGCTATACAGTTTATAACGCGCATCCATTATTAGCATCGGTAGTATACAGAATATTCTTAAATAATATGTAATATTAGCTGGAAAAATATAGATATTAAAACTCTATTAAACAGTATGTTGCCTATGTCACTGATTAACTCACGTGTGCGGAAGGCAGCTGGAGTCGATGCTTTCAGATGTACTGTGCATAGCAGCAGTGTAGTGGTGCCTACTGCAGCCAGCCGCCTGCTTCAAGGGCCAACCCATTCATATATAGTCTGTGGCACGAATCGTACAAAGTGAAATTAACAAGTAATTTATACTTAGGGATCACCCATAAAGGACGTCCACAAAACATACTGGAATACACGCAGTACTAAGGCCTAAAGCAGCTGTTCAACACAGAATATCATTAAAAAAAATACTAGCTTGCGGACGTCCACAAGGTCCTTTACACCCCCTCCCCCCTTGTCCGCAGTTGTCCGCATTTGAACAAACCCCCCCTCCCCCATCTTTGCGGACGTCCTTTATGGATGATCCCTAACACGTTTAATCAATCATTGACAGATAATGTCACATGAGCTGAAGTACTTTTCTGCAATTTTGTTGCAGAGCACAATCTGCCTTTTGCAGTTGCAAATCATTTTTTCAGACCTGCATGTTTTACATTCCCCACAGCAATCATTTTCTATGCTGAGAAAAATTCAATAAAATCTTGGTGGAAGTTTGAACAATAGTACCATGCATACTGTAATGAGTGTAAAGATGAATGCATGTGACACTTGCATTACATTCAAACCTCCTACTGAACTATTGAGAGCAGCAAAGACTACATCTAATTAAGACTATTCCACTATCCAGTGGATTTTAAAGACAGAAACTTGGTGTATTCTTTTTTATTTAATGTTTGTGTGGTTGCGATTATGTGAGTTTTTGCACATATGTGTGTGTAGGTGTGTGGTGATGATATTTGACAATGCTAAGTCTACCAACTATTTTCTGTTTGTAAGTGTATTAAATGCTTCAAAGAAAACATATGTTATTTTCTTTTATTCAAATTTGAATTTCAAGTCATTTTCTAGGGCTTATGTAAGTAGATAACTTATTCTCAATTGTATGACATCTCTTTTTTTGGGTCACATGCACTGACCTCCTTGGGACTTCAAAACACACATTTAGAGTTTTAAAAAAAAAACCAAAACTGTCTGGGAGGTTGGCAGGTATCATTGTCCCATACCTCATTTACACATTCATGTACACAGAGACAACACATTTTGCATGTCAGTATTATGCAACAGCTGATCATCAGTAGTATATGATATGTCAGTGCTCGAAATTACCCTACTGGTCGGAATTTGACCAGTTTACCCTACAGAAAGGAAGAGAAAGATGAACCATGTCCTCTTTCAAATATTGAAATGACTATAAAATCAGTGATATGACTAAGGAGTAGCATATATGAAGTAAGTGAGAAAAAATATATAAAGAATGCATCTGTGAAGCTAAATGAAAATAATTACCCAAAAGCCACATATTTTGTGTCCATCCAAGGTGCAGGCTGTAGGGTAATGTAAAACTGGGAACCATTTGTATGGCGCCCTTTGTTAGCCATTCCTAAAATACCTCTTCTAGAATGCTTCACACCAAAATTTTCATCTGAAAAGACACAAAGTTGTTTTTGCAAATGTTCAAAACTGGCACTGAGCAATGGCATATAACAGTCACAAAGCAAGAGATGTGAGAATATAAATAGCTGGTGTGAAATGGGGAATCACTTTTAAGAAATCCTTTAGAACAAAAAATAAAACAAGTGTGCAGTATTTTTTGCACATTCTACAGATGATTTCTAAAGTACAAGAGTTGCAACCCACACCTGAATCTTCTGTTTGCTTTGGTTACATATTGGTATCCAGCACTGTACAAGGACCAATCTTCAGGACAAGTCAATAGTGACTGTCTTGTCAGCTAGATTAGAGGCTTGCATTTAGATAGGAAACAAATAATTTTTTATTTTCTATGCAAGCAATGGCATTTAGTGCTGAGTAATGGTGGCAATTAAGTGACAAAATTATTAGAAATTTCATTAAAATGAGCTAAGAAAATAATTGCAGTGAAAATATAAACATATATGATAATGTCCATTGATAACACCCACCCTAATCAAAAGCTTAGATATAAGAGAATCGACATGAAAGCAGCATGTATGATTCCCCTATTGTACTACTAGATGACAAGTATAGTTGTCGTTACTGCCTGAGAAAATGCTCAGAGGTTGTTGGTGTATTGCCAAAGAGAAGTAATTTGGAAATTGTAATAGTCTATTGTATGTAAAGATATCTTACATTTCTAGAAATAAAATGGCATACAATGATGTCAAATATTAAAAGGTCACTGCAAATAACACTGCAAGATTGATTTAGAAAACTATGAATTAAAGTTTTGAAGCATAATATTTGTTGAATCTAACATTCTTTACATATATAACATTTTTGTTGGCAAATTGTCACTGGATATTTTTCCATGTTGTACAAATAAAAATAAAACGGATCAAATTTTAGTAGGTGACAAGTTTAGACTTTGTTTAAATGCTTTTCTTACACTCTCTAATGGCAAATAATCTTTCTGATAAAAATTTAAAATAATTTATTGTCCAATTCTAGAATAGTCATCAAATATAAATTTAAGTGATTTTTCTATAACTCAAGGAATTGATTATTCATTTTCACAAAGAGAAATAAAATATTTAAACAAAAGGAATTCATTGATAAATACTATACAGAGAATATGTGACACTGAATAAAATAAAATACAAACTTAAAACAATTTTAAAGAAAAAGTGATTTGCTTTGTGTATCTCTAACTCGTACTAATAAGGTTAATCATGCATGCATGTCTTAGTGTATTATGAATGTATGTCTTAGTGTATTATGCATTCATTTCTTAGTGTATTATGCATTCATTTCTTAGTGTATTATGCATGCATGTCTTAGTGTATTATGCATTCATTTCTTAGTGTATTATGCATGCATGTCTTAGTGTATTATGCATACATGTCTTAGTGTATTATGCATGCATGTCTTAGTGTATTATGCAAGCATTTCTTAGTGTATAGGATTGGTTAATTATGCATGCATGTCTTAGTGTATTATGCAAGCATTTCTTAGTGTATAGGATTGGTTAATTATGCATGCATGTCTTAGTGTATAGAATTGGTTAATTACACATGTCTTAGTGTATATCACTGGTTAATTATGCATGCAAGTCTTAGTGTATAGGATTGGTTAATTATGCATGCATGTCTTAGTGTATTATGCATGCATGTCTTAGTGTATAGGATTGGTTAATTATGCATGCATATCTTAGTGTATAGAATCGGTTAATTATGCATGCAAGTCTGTCTTAGTGTATAGGATTGATTAATTATGCATGCATGTCTTAGTGTATAGGATTGGTTAATTATGCATGCAAGTCTTAGTATATAGGATTGGTTAATTATGCATGCAAGTCTGTCTTAGATTATAGGATTGGTTAATTATGCATGCAAGTCTTAGTGTATGGGATTGGTTAATTATATGTATACATGTCTTAGTGTATAGGATTGGTTAATTATGCATGCATGTCTTAGTGTATAGGATTGGCTAATTATGCAAGTCTGTCTTAGTGTATAGGACTGGTTAATTATGCATGCAAGTTTTAGTGTATAGGATTGGTTAATTATGCATGCAAGTCTTAGTGTATAGAATTGGTCAATTATGCATGCATGTCTTAGTATATAGGATTGGTTAATTATGCATACATGTCTTAGTGTATAGGATTGGTTAATTATGCATACATGTCTTAGCTTATAGGAGTGGTTAATTATGCAAGTCTGTCTTAGTGTATAGGATTGGTTAATTATGCATACATGTCTTAGTGTATAGGATTGGTTAATTATGCATGCAAGTCTTAGTGTATAGGATTGGTTAATTATGCATGCATGTCTTAGTGTTTAGGATTGGTTAATTATGCATGCATGTCTTAGTGTATAGGATTGGTTAATTATGCATGCAAGTCTTAGTATATAGAATTAGCTAATTATGCATGCAAGTCTTAGTTAATAGGATTGGTTAATTATGCATGCAAGTCTGTCTTAGTGTATAGGATTGGTTAATTATGCATGCAAGTCTGTCTTAGTGTATAGGATTGGTTAATTATGCATGCAAGTTTTAGTGTATATGATTGGTTAATTATATGCATACATGTCTTAGTGTATAGGATTGGTTACTTATGCATGCAAGTCTTCTTATATAGAATTGGTTAATTATGCATGCATGTCTTAGTGTTTAGGATTGGTTAATTATGCATGTATGTCTTAGTGTATAGGATTGGTTAATTATGCATGCAAGTCTTAATGTATAGAATTGGTTACTTATACATGCAAATCTTAGTGTATAGAATTGGTTACTTATGCATGCAAGTCTTAGTATATAGAATTAGTTAATTATGTATGTCTTAGTGTATAGGATTGGTTAATTATGCATGCAAGTCTTAGTGTATAGAATTGGTTAATAATGCATGCAAGTCTTAGTGTATAGGATTGGTTAATTATGCATGCAAGTCTTAGTATATAGAATTAGTTAATTATGTATGTCTTAGTGTATAGGATTGGTTAATTATGCATGCAAGTCTTAGTGTATAGAATTGGTTAATTATGCATGCAAGTCTTAGTGTATAGGATTGGTTACTTATGCATGCAAGTCTTAGTGTATAGAATTAGTTAATTATGCATGCATGTCTTAGTGTTTAGGATTGGTTAATTATGCATGCATGTCTTAGTGTAGAGAACTGGTTAATTATGCATGCAAGTCTTAGTGTAGGGGATTGGTTAATTATGCATGCAAGTCTTAGTGTAGAGGATTGGTTAATTATGCATGCAAGTCTTAGTGTAGAGGATTGGTTAATTATGCATGCAAGTCTTAGTGTATAGAATTGGTTAATTATATGCATACATGTCTTAGTGTATAGGATTGGTTACTTATGCATGCAAGTCTTCGTATATAGAATTAGTTAATTATGCATGCATGTCTTAGTGTTTAGGATTGGTTAATTATGCATGCATGTCTTAGTGTATAGGATTGGTCAAGTATGCATGCATGTCTTAGTGTATAGAATTGGTCAATTATGCATGCATGTTTTAGTGTTTAGGATTGGTTAATTATGTATGCATGTCGTCGTGTATAGAATTGATCAATTATGCATGCATGTTTTAGTGCATAGGATTGGTTAATTATGCATGCATGTCTTAGTGTATAGGATTGGTGAATTATGCAAGTCTGTCTTAGTGTATAGAATTGGTTAATTATGCATGCAAGTCTTAGTGTACAGAATTGGTTAATTATGCAAGTCTGTCTTAGTGTATAGGATTGGTTAATTATGCATGCAAGTCTGAGTGCATAGGATTGGTTAATTATGCATGCAAGTCTGAGTGCATAGGATTGATTAATTATGCATGCATGTCTTAGTGTATAGGATTGGTTAATTATGCATGCATGTCTTAGTGTATAGGATTGGTTAATTATGCATGCATGTCTTTGTGTATAGGATTGGTTAATTATGCATGCAAGTCTTAGTGTATAGAATTGGTTAATTATGCAAGTCTGTCTTAGTGTATGGGATTGGTTAATTATGCATGCATGTCTTAGTGTATAGGATTGGTTAATTATGCATGCAAGTCTTAGTGTATAGAATTGGTTACTTATACATGCAAGTCTTAGTGTATAGAATTGGTTAATTATACATGCAAGTCTTAGTGTATAGGATTGGTTAATTATATGCATACATGTCTTAGTGTATAGGATTGGGTACTTATGCATGCAAGTCTTCGTATATAGAATTAGTTAATTATGCATGCATGTCTTAGTGTATAGGATTGGTGAATTATGCAATTCTGTCTTAGTGTATAGAATTGGTTAATTATGCATGCATGTCTTAGTGTATAGGATTGGTTAATTATGCATGCATGTCTTAGTGTATAGGATTGGTTAATTATGCATCCAAGTCTTAGTGTATAGGATTGGTTACTTATGCATGCAAGTCTTAGTGTATAGGATTGGTTAAGTATGCATGTATGTCTTAGTGTATAGGATTGGTTAAGTATGCATGCATGTCTTAGTGTATAGGATTGGTCAATTATGCATGCATGTCTTAGTGTATAGGATTGGTTAATTATGCATGCATGTCTTAGTGTATATGATTGGTTATATTGCTTGTAATATGCTTAAAAGTAGATTAGGTTCAGCTATGCACACATAACTAACCCTAGTGGCATGGGTTAGAGATAACACAAAAAATACCATTCAAAGACTTAATTTTTCAAAATATATAATAACATATAATAACTTGATTTAAGTATTTACATTTTTTGTAACATTTCTTTCTCCATGCAAAAATAGTTAATGAATTGCTCAAACTATTGAAAAATTTATTTTTAAGAAAAACTGTATTCATTATGTCTTAATGGGGGTTTTGTCCACACATTTAAATATAATGTTCTATTTAAATATTCTTCCACATTTTCCAATAATACTGTAAATCTCCAAACTTTTCCCCAAAAGGTCTTTTTTGAAAATGTGAAAAAAGCCAAATATAAATACAGTGAAACTCCTCAAAACTGAAACCTCAGTATACCGGAATGCCCTCATGACCAAATATTTTTGGATTCCCGAAGGTTTCCTTCTTTAATATCATAACTTTTTTCCTAGTAACCGAAACCCCTCAACTTTGAATACTGAAAGAAATTTTGATCCCAAATTTCAATTTTCTGCAAAAACCCATAAAACTGAAACTCACTTCAATGTTGGAAATTTATTTTAGCTGCTAAATTCCTAATACATGCTGGAACAGATTAATTATGGTTAGCAAGTACTGTAGTAGGCTTATCTGTGAGACAAAGAAAATGTCCCAATGGCATGTGAGGTGAAAACAATACTTGACATGCATGCCAACACATATTAGGGCTGACAATAGGCTAATATGAAGTCTTTGTACATAAAAAAGTGCCAGCTTTTAAGGCAAGTTATTCAAAACTAAATGCTTGTAGGTAAGCCATTTAAGAAAGATTATGTTTATCTGCTTATTATCTAGTTGTGATTGATGCTATTCTTTGTATACATGATCAATATAACATTCTGTAAAATATTTTTTATTAAATATCGGGGCTTTTGTTAACCAGGCATGTAGCCTCACTTTTGACAAAACAGTATTCTAAAAGCCAGTTTCACTCAACTGATTTTCAATGGAGAAAAATAGTTACATACATGTATTTAAGTAACCATGACTGTCATTTGTTTTCACTCACATGTCAAGATGTCAGAATGACCAGCTAAGCATCATAGGATTAAACTATTAAATTAGTCAGATCAGTGAGTATAAATCTGTGCCAAACCTACACTGAAGAAACTTGGGGAAAATTTTTCGGCATATGAACATCGACTGTTTCAGATATTCTAAAGAAAATTGAATTCTATAAAAATGAATTTGAAAACAACAGTGATGCAAACAAGCGTTGTTTCAACAATGCCTGCAAATCTGACAAACTGAATGATCTTGTGTAGCAATGGTTAAGCCAAGCGAGGATCAAAAACATTCCACTCTCAGGTCCTATAATATATAATCTCTCTCTGTCTTTCTCTCATCATATAAGCACTTAGAAAAAGGCATTTTTATTCACATCTGCAAAACCTCAGTAAACCAAAACCCTCTTGAAACTGAAACAAATTTAGGTCCCAAGAGTTTTTGGTTTTGAGGGGTTTCACTGTATAAGAAAGAGAGAGTCACAGAGAGATTGAATTGAAAAATATAAAGGTAAAGTTAATGAGCAGGAAAGAGTGTAAATTATGGTACAGTGGCCCCAATCTATAGAGCCCCCACCCCCAGTATACCGCTGTCCCCCATATAACACTAGTATGGTCACCCCCCCCCCCCTGTATACCACTGCCCTCATAGAACACTGGTATGGTCAGAGCTACCCAGTATACCACTGCCCTCATATAACATTGGTATGGTCAGAGCTACCCAGTATACCACTGCCCCTCATATAACACTGGTATTGTCAGAGCTACCCAGTATACCACTGCCCCTCATATAACACTGGTATGGTCAAACCCCCCGTATACCACTGCCCTCATATAACATTGGTATGGTCAGAGCTGCCCAGTATACCACTGCCCCTCATATAACATTGGTATGGTCAGAGCTACCCAGTATACCACTGCCCCTCATATAACACTGGTATGGTCAGAGCTGCCCAGTATACCACTGCCCCTCATATAACATTGGTATGGTCAGAGCTACCCAGTATACCACTGCCCCTCATATAACATTGGTATGGTCAGAGCTACCCAGTATACCACTGCCCCTCATATAACACTGGTATGGTCATCAATACTGAAATGCTGAATGACTTCTGAGCTAGACTGAAATGCTGAATGACTTCTGTCAAAAATAAAGTAAAAGATACAAAATTTCCAAAAGGCACATTTATGTCTATCAGACAGATCTCACATAAAACTGCATCAAGATATGCTTCACGGTTTCTTAGCTATGCAAGAAACTGCTATTGTGAAGATCCAAAATTCATTAAATAAGGTCCGTAACTCTGTTAAAATTGGAGTTAAAAATACTAAACTTTTAAAAGGCACATACTCATGTACAAGACAGTTCATGTACAAAATGGCATGAAATTATGTCCAAGAGTCACTAAGCTTTGCAGGTTACAAAAAGTGTGAATGGATGGACAGACAGGTTGGAACAGGTAATTATTTTAGAGCTATTGTATCTCAGCATATGGCCCTAATAATTGTGCTAATAATTACCTTCAAATACAGCCCCAAAGATGGATTCTCCACTATTTCCTCTCCCATGAACAATATCTGTAAAAAGGACATATGTATCGGTTAATTTTACTACAGATTTTCAAGTAATGACCCAGTGAATGACTGAAGAATAATGTTTAAAAAAAGGTTTATGCACAAGCAAGTGTGACTACAGACAAATATACCTGATAACTGTGAGAAAATAATTGGTCATATTCAATTTTAACATGTATGTATGTGCATATAAATTGAGTGGTGCAAAATTCAAGCCAGTACACAGAAAACTAAGAAACTGCCTCTATAATTTGCACTCTCTTTTTTATGATCCCCTGTGATGACTTTAACAATGCATTATCATTTCGTTTGTACACCTCCAAGACTAAAAACAGAAATATTATGGTACAAAATGAATGCACACACAACATGAGTGATTACCATTAATTACCCATTATATCAAATGATGTTAATTAAACTGATCTATGTTATTCATTTAAGTCAATCAATAAATTATAGACTGTAGAATCCAAATTGGCCATACCTGTGAAACTGACTGAGACACTGATGTAAACTTAGGTTTTCCAGATCATCAAAACCCAAATCTATACCCTACATTAACTTTGCACTTAGACAAAAGCTTTAAAAGTCATAAAAAGTTATATTATTTTTAAAAAACAGTAAACTCCCTGACCTCCTCCCTGCACCCAGCCATTAGGGACAATTCTGTGCAGGACAGTATTCTTGTAGTTCAGAGAGTGATCTGTCTCAATAGATTTGCCTTTCTCTCCAGTACAAAGAGCCTTGAAATTTTCACAGGTCTTGGGTACAAGGTCTGTAAAAAGCTGCAACAAATTACAGCACGATTTTAAGTTAGCAATGAATATGTGGTGGAACAGTAATAAATAATCAGTACAGTAATTTGATCTTGGTGCTTGTATCGCATTAAGTATAATAGCGGAAGGACATCGGATCTTGCGAGGTCTGAAGGGTTGACTGTGATCCTCTGTCCTTCCACTATTAAACATGATGCAATACAAGGACCCAGATCAAGTTACTGTACTGATGATGGGGTTGTTATATACCATAAACAATTATTCCATAACAAAAATACACATTTTATTTTGTTGTTGTTGTTCTTTTACTTTGATTCCATCTGTCTATTCACACTGTACATTGTGTCTAAATATTGTATAACTTTATAAGTCCCTTCATGCGACCATTATTAGTTGACCTTATCCTTGACAGTGAATCTCAGTCTATAACAAGGTTTCAGATCAGCCTATGGAAAAGCAGCCTTTATAATGAGTTGTATAGTTATGGGTATACTGCATAACAAATTCTACTGCCTGCTGGTTCTTAATCAAACCACTATCAAGGAACACTGTAGCATGACACAATTTTTGCATTAGAAAGAAGTATATGGGCACATCATTCATAAAAAAATAAAATAACAACACATTATGCAAATTATGTTCATGACATCTAAAAGCTATTTCTGTTGATTTATAGGACATTGTTGCAAAGATGAGAACCCTATCTTTTATGTATGCAATGAAACCTGAACTTAACATTTTAGAGATACTCTATATTATTTTATCCTCACCTATGTGATGTACATGCTGATAGATACAATAACATAAAAGTAGAGCAAATTCTTAAGCCTGTAGGCATATCAAACTAAACTTTTTAAAATGTAAATCTTGTAAAGTTAACAAACATATGGAATCAAATATATGTCAAATAAACATTATTATTTTATGTAATAATACAACAAAAACTGTTCCTAAAGGTCAATTATGGAGAAAATCTTCACAATGTAAATACTTCAAGCCTTTTGTGCAACATTATGACTGTGTAGATTAAAAATCCATTTTTCTGTCAAAATTTACATCAGCTGAATTCCTGAAATGTTACCGCTAACATTACTGAAGAGTTAAATTGTCCAAAATTACAGACATTACCTCCCTTGACTAAGGTTCAGTTTGCAGTTATGGGTGACATCATTCTAGAATGAACCAACCAGCCACAAATATTGAAGTTTATTGACTGCATGGCCATTTCAAGTAGAAAGTGATGTATTTTTTGCAGTTATAATGTATGGTAAACAATCGTGATAAAAACTTAAAAAAGGGCTACTGTTTGGTTTTTCTAATTTATAATAAAGAAACATGCAGGAAAAACTAATCATTGATTATACTTTCTCAAACCAGGAAGTATTATTAAGAGCTTTCCAAGTAGGCCTTACTGTCCATTCTAATTTTTGCATATCACAAGTGACTGAATCTTAAAAAAAATACTTTGAAACATTGGAAAAAGTGTTTATAGACATATCATTTAGGCAATCATCAAGGAAAAATGAGAAAGTGAGCAGAGAGAGAGTGAGAAGAAGAAGAAAAAGAAAAAGAACATTGAAAAATAAGTGGTCCCCTTTTCAAAGTGTACAGAAATTTGATCTCTAAACATATCTTCATGAAACCTTTGCCAGTACTTTTTATGATGGAGAAATAAGTACAGCAAATAACAAGTAGAACATTGCAAAATGTTATATTAGGAGATGAGGGTTACAGTTAAAGGAGGTGTGGTCCCCCATGTACCAATTAAAGAAACTGCAGTTTATTTTGAAGAGTTAAGGTCTATATAATTTACTTAAAATCAGAATCTGACGTATTTATTTTCTCAATGTGGCCGATATAATATAAAAATTAGAAAATAGGCAGAGATCATGTTTATGTATTTGAATGCACAGTATTTTTCTTATTCTTTCCAATAATTGCCATCATTTGTTCATTTGTTTTATTTTTTCTCTTGATGACCATATTGATGATAGGTGTAGCTTTTGTCATTTGAATTTCCTACATCTCCACAAGATCACTGTTCAATTCATAACCTATTGTGAATTCCCTACACTATAATCTCGACATTAGTGAGCTCTTTTGTTCTAGTGTGATATTTCATTTCCATATAAATACCAAGGGCAGATAATACCTGTGCCAACTTCTGTGAATAATACTTTTAAACACAATTATTCATAAATGATGCAATATAAATTTACAGTAACAAAGAATATAGGGTTTTCAGTATGGAAGATTATAAAATAAGTTTAAACAGAACCTATAAATTGGACCTTTAAATTAACCAAAAAGGACTGAAAGAGAGGCAAAACATGACTGGAGTACTGTATCCACTAAACAAATAAAAAATGGGAGACTGAGTGGCAGCAAGTCAAGGCTCTGCTTAGATGTTATACCTGTACATGTAATATGAATAATGCAACTGGATTTAAACTATGTGCACCAAGTATGTGTTGTATATCTAATTACTTACAATTGACACTGTATAATTTTTTAATGGTATTCAATTAAAAGTTGTACTTTGTGGTGTACACTCATGAAGTCGTATATTATTAAGAATTTAAGGATATTTTAAACAATTCAATGCTCAAATTACCTCAAATACCAGGCGGCCAATGGGCTCATGAGCAATAGAAATATCCATGTACACATAGTCATGCTGAAAGAAAAACCAGAACATCTTAGCCCTATTAGCAGATTTGTTGTTGCATTTATGACAATTTATGTAACAATAACAATACCAATAAACATTAACTGTCATCTTATTTCTGTTTAACAGAAAGCAAAATTTCCCTGTCTCCAATTTCCTCTAATCTTCTACCTTTGGTGCATCAGGAAGTTCTTCACTAAGAACATACTGTACCTGACTTGACAGTGCAAGAGACCTAAGAAATGGAAGGGACTGACAGTCAGTCTATAACCTATTAATTTAATGAATCATATGTGTACAACATATCTCATTTCTAAATAGAAGCCTACATGAAAACACTTCGATTGTTTCGATGTTGTGCACTATTTTATCAATTACATTGATACTTAATTCTGATGAGAAAAAAAAACCCTTCTTTTTCTTTCTAAGACACTCACATTTTATTGTTTCTACCATTAGAGTTATGTATTGTGTAATATATTCTTTTAAAATTCTTACCTAATACTTAACAAGAATTAAAAAACTCCCTGCACTTCCCCATTTTGACCTCCACCCTCTGCCCCAAAGTTTGAGCCTTTTAGGACCCTGAGGGCACCAGGGGTAAATGTCAGTTGGGCATGTGCATTTGTCTTTCATGCCAAGTATGTATGTACATGGTTATAGGATGGGGTTAACAACAGCTTTCAAGTTATGTCTCAAGGGCTAAGTCTCTTGTGGGGGTAAGTATGGACCATCGAGCCAATGTCAGCTGCATGTATAATTTTTTTCTTTTCATGCCCTATAAGCATATATACGGTTAAAGGCAGGGCCGTTGTAAGGGGCGGGTGAAACGGGCAATTGCCCAGGGCACCAAGCCTGGGGGTGCCATTTCACAGAGTATTTTTTCCCGAGGTGCGGTTTCTTCCAGCGCAAACTTATGATTGCCCTGGTTAAAGGGTGGGGATCTCAATAGTTTCCAAGTTATAACCCAGGGGCTAAGTTTCTTGTGATAGGGATGGACCCCAGGGGCAATGTCAGTTCAAATTATTCTTTTTATGCTCTGTGTATATATGGTTATAAGGTGGGGATCTCAATAGTTTCAAAGTTAATACCCAGAGGGTAAGTCCCTGGGGTTGGGATGGACCCTTGGGTTAATGACAGTTGCATGTATAAATTTGTTTACTCATGTCCAGTAAGTGTATATATGGTTATAGGGTGTTAATCTCAATAGCTTCTACATTAATACTCCGGGGCTAAGTTCCTGGAAATATGGAAGGACCCTGGCGCATCATACAGGAGTCCCAGTCTAACATGTGTTCACACTTGGGTCAACGATACATATGCCACAAAAATGATAGCTCAGTTAATGCTAATACTCAAACATGTGAGACATACAACTCAGGACTTACCTGAAAAATTGTCAAATCTACCCTACATCCCAGTTCCACCTACAGGAGAGTGGTCAAAAATCCAAAAGTTTTAGCGCAATCTACACCCATTGAGCTATTGCTCACCTAAGTTTCATTTGTCTAATTTAAATGGTGTTGGATGAGTTCAAGGACATTACATACATACATATGTATGTATGTACAGTCAAACCAGTCTTAATGGTCATCTTTACTCAGTGGTCACCTGTTGACAATGGCCATTCTAATCCCCCCCAGCAAATTTCCTATATAAATGCCCTGTATGTAATGGTCACCTGCCTTTATTGGTCAGCAGCCAGGTGTTTCTTAACCAAACAATGGTTTCTCCCTGCCTTAAGCAGCCACTGGTGCGTATCTACAGCGATAGCTCAGTCTATTGCAAACTAAATTTTTGCTTCATGAGTAAGGCATTGTTTAGATGAGGGAATATCCTGTGAATTGATGTGCAAACGTTTCTTATCTTCCTTGTACTCTGTAATCCAGTCACACTGACAATGTAACTCAAAGGTGTCAATATGTCATATTCGAAAGCAAGGCAGTTTTTATTATTTGGGTAGAATGTCAAAGCAATTAATTTGCTGGATGGTGGTCAAAGTAGTTGTGTTATCACAGAAGAAATGGAAATTGCCTTTTGTGCCAGTGTGACAGGTATAGTTCAATATCTTCGTCTGTTTGCCTGTGAAGTAAAGCTATTTTTGAAGAAAAGATTGTCTTTGAAAAGAGATATGAGTTATATCCCTTTTCATTAGGGTTAGGGGTCATTCAATATTTAAAACTTGTCTGTAAAGGCAGGCAAAGTTTCGGTTCATGGATCACAAAGAATAGCCATTATCATGTATGGCTTCTTTTGATTTCCTATTCACCACATGCTTCTCACATAAGCTGACTGTCTTTTGATCTTGGTGAGTTGAGCCACTGGCTAGTCGCTTTTGTTTTTAAAGCGTGAACAACTGTTTCCAAGTCTAACTTATAAAAGCTGACTGACCAAAGAGTCAGTCCTCTGTTTTACAGTTAAATGTAAGCTATCAATCAGTAGTCAAATTATTGTTTTGTTATGGTGTACAAAACAAACTAAGATCAGTAATTATTTTAAGTCAGTGATGATTTAATTTATAGGCTGGATTAAAATAAGCAGGATACAGTAATCTTGGGTGGAACATAAATTTGGGAGAGAGAAACATATACATGTATTTTATGATTTTGATAAATAGTGCACAAAAAACAATCTTGATATCATAATAATAATAATACTAAAACTACAACTACTACTACTATACTACTACTAATAATAATAATAACAATAATGATATATAGTTTATGGTATTTGTTCAAGAACCAATTTTGAAAGGTGAACCTGTGTACAAAGGTCACCTGTGTACAAAGGCCAGTTATGCCTTTTCCCATGAGTGGTTGCTATTGACAGGTTTGACTGCATGTGTATGTATGTATGCACAGATGGACTGTACCACAATAGCATGGGATAAAAAGTACATTTTCAGAATAGTTGATCTTAGATCCAGGTTTCATTAGACATGGCATTTGCATCAATATCATCTTTATTTTGCCACTGTCATCATCATGTGTAGATATATAACATATATCTTTGTAATTGCCACTGTAACATTTCTGTTATACCTCCAGTTAAACAGCTGAAGTATGGTGTCATAAAGGAAATTTCCCAGAATATCTCTCACAACAAAAAGTATGTAGTTTGTGTGTAGCACTTTTGCATCTTGTGATATCAGTATATATCTAGCTTTTACAGCCTCATATTCCATCAATTAACCCCCAAGGGTGATATCTGTCAATTAGCTATAGCATAACAGAGATTCCTATGGATCTCTAACAAATTTGATCATCAGTTAGGTGTGAAATGTTGCAAAATCAGATGGCTATACAAAATCTTGTCCAACCAAGTAGTGCAAACTGAAAGATTTACTATATAACATGTTCCAATTCAACTCAACATTTTTCATGCAATTTCCATGAAAATTTTACATTATACTTATGAGTCTTTTCTTTATTCAACCAATGGAAGAATTTTCACAACAAAATAATGTGCCAATGAGGAGGAGGCAGAGCATTCTCTGATTTTCCAAGGGGTCAACTGGGGAATTACCTGATATTTCAAAGCAATCATAGACCTTTTTTCAGCCTTTATTTCTTTTAAACCTTTTTTGGCAGAATTTTTAATTGAGGTTTAGGAAAAAAGAATGCCACAGAAACTCCAACACAAAGAGAAAAGAACCTGTTATTCAAAGGAATATGGCTTTATAAATTCTATTATTGCACATATCATATACATCAGGAGCAGTCATTAAAGATAATTTTTTTCATTTCTGGGTCATTTTTTTAAAAGATATATACAATAAAAAAAACTAACCTCTTGATTAGCTTCCAGGACATTTCCAATTTTTTTTTATAACTTTATTAGGTCAAATTTTAGAGGCTAAATCAGGGAGTTTTCCTGGTGACAGGAGTCTAAATCTTGGAGTCTTCCTGGTGATGAGAGAGGGTATATCATGTGTTATCAAAAGGAAGTTTAAGATTCCAACCTTTTTTGAGTTGAGATGTGACTTGTATGCCTCCTCTCTTAGAGTCTCATATAGGGGATCTGGTCTGTACTCCTCATAGTTATACTTCTCTTGGGCCCAGCTGACAAAGTCATCTGGTCCTCCTATCAACTGACTGTTAGCAAAACATATTGCCTTCTCATTAAATGCCCAGGACTCTCCTCTAAGCTCCTGTTGAAAAACAAAACAGTCACCTGCAATCTTAAAATTAAATTGGATCCTAAAGAGAACTACAAGTACAAATACTGATACTCACTGTAATAACAGTGAAATACATTTAAATATGATAGATCAATAAGTAGACTGAGAGATACTGTACTTTGATTTGCCATTGTTGTAAATCTTTCTCAAAAATATTTATCTTTGGGTGACAACAATTGATACCCTGAAGAAGAGCAATTAAAGTGTGCATGCATAGTTAGGATCTTATGCAAATGATTCTTACAATTGTTTAGATGAAAATACATATTTCATTCAGCCTTAAATGTGACACAGCTTTTATGACAATTCATGATTTGTATATGTACCTACCTTCTTTTTTGCATCTATGAATAGATCCCATTCATATTCCAGCATGCCTGTAATAATTGGATCTGGGAATACACCTGGATCCTTTTTATTCAAATCCTGCAAGAATATAAATATGTCATTGCAAATACTGTTTCTACTAAATAAAACAAATAAAAATCTGAGTTATAATATTCGTATCCAAACCTGATAAAAACACTCAAGAAAGAAGAAACTGCTTTGACTGGTTCTATTATCATTTTGTTTACTTCCTCTTGTGATCTTAGATGCTTTCAAAGTATCTAATCTAACATCTAATCCCTTTTACTGACTTATTCTTAACACCTTGAATGCCAGAACTTTATCATTAAACTCTGTGGCTGTACAAAATCTAGAATTATTACTGTTATAGAGAAGCAATGAATTATTTGTAATAGGTTTTATTTGGTGCAACTCATAGTTGTGAAAATGTTGACTCGGAATACATACCACCTACTCCCTTGTTTGAAAGCAAGATATAAAACTATCTCAATTTGTACATATGATTGCTCTGCCTTTACTTATCAGACTTAGGGAAAATTCCTTGTCTGAAACCCGTGATATTTTGCTGGGCAAGTGAAATTTAAAATCATTTGCTCTGAATTTCTAATGCATTAGGAAGGAGATATCCAAAATTGGGGGCTATGTCATAAAGTTTCCACTTTGGACAAGGAGAACATTTTAGGACTTTTTCCAACTAGAAGACTCTTAAGTCAATAAATGTAAATAAAAGTGTGAGCAAATTTTTTCATCATCAGTGTACTTTTGTATTGATATAAAAGTACATTAACAATGCTTGTCTTGACTTGCTAAAAAATAGTTTATGTGAATGAAATGCAAGTAACTACATATATATTTTAAAAGTATGTACAACATGGTATGAAGAAATTAAGCATACTATAATACATGTGCATTATATAAAATTGAACTTACACATGTATTTAAACATAAAACTTGTATATATTGAAACCTGACTTAGTAAACACCCTGTATAAAGGATATTTGTTTATAAAAAATAGCACTTATAAGTTCCTTTTCATAGTTTCATTATCAATTTCAACCTCTATTTTCAACTGCACATAAAGGATAAATGTTGTGGTCCCTTGTGTATATTGCATATAGGCAAGTTTCTCTGCAATAAATATTTTTCTCTTAAGGAAATAATTTGGATTTTAATAAAAATTATGCCAGAGCAGTATATGGTACAAAAACTCTGAAGCAAGTTGAAATAATGCAGCAACTTTCAAGTCTGTCATTCAAAACTTGATTACAGGGGGTCGCATGTGAGTGCATCAGTGTGGTTTTAGACTGGAGTGATGCAGATGGGGAGATACACAGCACAATTAAATGTTTTTATGTTTTCAACATCTTTTCAAACACATGATAAGTTTTCAGCTGCCAGAGACAACAAAATATAAATAATCATCTGCACAATTTTCATTGGATGATAATCTAAGAAATTATACAACCACTATTTACCTCCTCACATTTATGCTAAGCTAACAGAAATAAATCTTAAGCAGCGCATGCATTGCAGAAGGGATTACAGGATGTGTATAGATAGAAAAGCAAAGTATGCATTTATACAAGAACCCAAGTTGTGCTAGTTGATATTAACTAGATCATAAATCTTTGAAAGAGCCTTTAAAACAGAAAGTTAGTATATGATCCATAATTGCAGCATATACTTATTGACATAATGCTTACCAATTTATATAAAATGTCTTTATTATCATTCCAAACATTAGACTTTCAGTTTATTCGGGTTCATTTTTAGAGGCACATAAGCTGAAGAGGAAAAATGTTTTTAAATGTCTCTTTTTCAAGGAGGCCATTCATCCGTAGAAGAGTGTGACTGCAAGTAATATTTGAATGCTGTTGATTTATTTATGTGTGGGCTGTGAGGGGGCTCAACGTATATTTGTGCTTGTAAAAAATGGAAAGTAGACACATGACACATTTTGTGTCATATTTACTTCCAAATCTGTGTTCTGGTCGAGGTGAGGGGGAGAGGTAAAGCATACCATCTATGCACGCCCTGTGTGTCTGTATGCATTATTGTTTCACTGCTCTGCCTATAAATAAAGAAGTGATTATTGATAATCCCAACATACCTCGGCACAAAATCGTGCCTTCTGAAAACTGATATCATTGATTAAACCGTAAATTTCAATCCGCTGTGATCCTGTATTCATTGTTGTTTTCCTTAGTGATATGATCTGCAGAGTTACAACGCTCTCAATAATCGCGTGATGTTTTAAAGCGTTTAATTGACTGTGATGGACACCACTTGTCGGAAAAGAGTTGTTTTCAAGGTAGGCTGGTTCGAGACCCATACATAGCTACCGCACATAAAGTAACTTTAGACAAAATTACGATAGGGAACCAGTCTAGCTACCCGGAAAAGTAATGTTGGTCTAAGTTAAAAGAATGCTTTTATCGCACGTAGTAATATGAAATGACGTAAGTGTTATGCATTTTTCTGATATTGAGCAGGAAATAAATAATGAAGGAGCAAGCTGATAAAATTCAGTCTGTATTTTGTTAGGAATAACTATATACTGGGTATGAATTTACAGCATTTAGAAAGCTCGCAGAAAGTATATTAGCATTTTAAAACCTTACGAAAAACAATTGACTCAATGAGACCGAATGGTATCGGTCAATTTTGATTTGCTGAATTCAAACAATGAGACGGTTTCAAATGAAGCACGGCCTTGTATCTTTGCTTATATACATGTAACATGTATCACGGTACCAATTGTTTTTCCATAGACCTTAATGTTAACATTTGGTGAAATAAATATACATTCTCTCCTACTTTAGCGTGCATGTCACACACTGTCATAGAGAGCAATATTAGATTGTCAGTTTGACGAGAACGGAACAAGGTACTCCATTGCCTTTAAGAGAGATAACTCTGCTGGAACTAGACAGATGTTAAAGTTATCTAGTCACAACAGATACAGTTTCAGTGATGTGTATCACATTTTTAAAAAATACAAAACATGATCAACATATGAATTAACATAATCTCAAATGTTTCCGAGAGACTGAACATTTTTTTTAGCCTGACAGAAACTACAACTCTTACATAATGCACCAATCACATCTAGTTTTGTTGTTTATTTCTGAATACAATGTTCATTACATCTTAAGCTCTGCCCCCCTGGGCTTGTGCAATTGGTACTGTGATACCAGCGATATAAATAAAAATACCCTGCCCCCCCTTCTCTACGTCCTATTTAACAAAAACACTGCAGCACAGCTGCAACAAAAGTTTGTTGGCCTCCTTGTGTGCATATCACTAAAAGTGTAAGACGTCGACCCTGATATGTATGAAAAGCGGCAGGTCTTTTTACTCAATATACTCAAATACACTCAAATCTACCCATGAAATATACCTAACAAGGTACATTTATATAGGTAGTAAAGTTTTTAATTGGAAATTGATGAATGTAAATACTTTAAGCCTCCACTTTCTCTGTTATCGACTGCGGATGGGCTACTAGAAACATAAGTATTTACATTTTTCTGTGTATATATCGCAGAAATTATAATAAAAAGCAAAATGAGCTTTGATTTAAGGGATTTTTATACAAATTATTTACTTTCTTTCTATTTATAGCACAATTCATGGTAATGATGTCACTTGGTTGTACTTGATTGAACAGGTATGATAAATGGCAAATTGTAATATATACACAGAATTAGCGTGAAAAGGGTTCCAGGACAACTCCGCCTATAACGTGTGTGTGTGAATGAAAAAGTTTTTAATAATGCATGTTTGTGTACACAATGTTTTGTGTGCTGAATCCATAATCTGTTGCTCTTGCGTACACCAATCCATAATACCTTTTTTGTATGTTTGTTTCCCAGCTGTATTTTTATATATTTGCCTGTTCATATGTAGATAATTGAGGGCCAC
The DNA here is from genome assembly GCA_029931535.1 of Margaritifera margaritifera. NCBI lineage: Eukaryota > Metazoa > Mollusca > Bivalvia > Unionida > Margaritiferidae > Margaritifera > Margaritifera margaritifera. Next base: position 712,771 of record JAQPZY010001173.1, read on the forward strand.
AAGGGAGATTAGTTTTTGTACTAATTGTGTCACCCTCATAAAATAAAGACTTTATTATTTATTTTATTATTATTATTCAGTGTTCCAGCTAGGCGTAATTAGAGGGGTGCTGCGCCCTACCCCACTTTGTTAGCGCCCCTGTCAAATTTATGAGCACCTCTGTCAAATTTCTGGATGCCTTTGAACACCCCTGTTAAATTTAAAAGTGCCCCGATCATTCACTTCCGAAGTTTCATTCTGTTCCGACACCGTGCTCTTGGCGGGTTTTGCCATAGCAGTTCCGTCGTTTAACTTCTTCTTTATCGTTAAGGTTTATATTGCTGCGCGCGCAATCAAGCTTCATTATTCCGCCATTGTGCTGTGCTCTGCTGTATTAGAAAATGCCTACCACACAGAGAGGTCGTAATTCACTCACAAAGACAAGATCTAAGCAAAAGAGGAAATAGACAGAATATTTTGGTATGTGCATTTTATTTTCAATTTATTCGTGAGGTCAAAATATTTGTTTTATTCCTATTTGATACTCACATCCTTGCACCGACATCAAGGGCCTTTGTTTGTTCTCTTAGTAAACTGAAACTGTATCTGTTAGGGTATGTCTTGCTTTAGTATGAAAACAATAACCGCAGCCTTTTGTGTCCATATACTCTTTCTTTACATGTATATACAGACATAATTGTTGACGAGCAGTAGCCATCAATTAAATTTCTCCATCCTTTATTCATTTATATTTATCATCCATTCATTGTACAATTAACACTAATTTATTCAGAATGCACGTTATATAGACCCTACATATATTTTTTTCTCAACGTCAGTACATTGATTAAATAGAATAAGAACGTTGATTTGCCTTTATAATGAAATTAAGATTTCTGACAAATATGAGAATGATGTTTTCATAAAAAAGTAACTCTTTATTTTTTTTTAAATATTGTTATATTATTTAATGAGATTAAAGTGTTTGCATGTGTGTGAGAGAGAGAGAGTTGTATTAATTAGTGCATGTACACAGCTATATTGAGTTTTATTGATTTGATGGAGGTGTATTTAAATTATCAGATTGGTTTTATAAGACATTAAATAACAAGCAGAGTTGAGTACTGATAAATGCACACTCTTTTATTTCTCTACAGGAGAGAAGATAACACCTCTTGTCATTGGCAAGTCCAAGAAACCCAGATGTTTTAGTAAGATCAAGCAAGAGAACCTTCCTGTAATGTACAGAAACAAGAAAAAAGCATGGATGATGGGTATTCTGTTTTAGGAGTGGCTGAAGTGGCTTGATCGCAGGATGAATCAGCAGAATAGGACAATGACAATGTCCCAGCCCATCCATAAACCAAGCTGCGGAATGTAAAGCTGCAGTTCATTCCAGCTAATACAACTTCTTTGTGTTAGCCAGTGGATCAGGGGATAATCCAGGCAGCGGAACTCAAGTATAGGGAGCATCAGCTCCAGCACAACATCACACTGATGGATAAACGGTGATCAAAGGGTGGGTCAGAGCTTCTGAAAGAGATATCACTGCTGGATGCAATTTTCTGGATCAACAAAACCTGGAAAAAAGTTGAGGAATACACTATCCAGAACTGTTTCATAAGGTGTGGCTTTGTTAATCCAGCTGAAAATGGTGAAGGTCCGAGTGGTGATGGAGAGGTGGACGATGATTCTGATGAGGACAACATCCCACTGGTCATTTATAAGATGGCCATGGAAATGTTTGGATGCGAATTAAAGGAACTGCTAAAAATTGATCAAAACTTTGACATATGATTGATTGGGACAGACCAGCAGATGAATTGCTTTCTGATGAATCTGATCATGAGGGGGAGGAGGAGAGTGCTGATTCCAAACCTGAACTTGCAATGTGCAATTTACATGAAGTACAGGAATGCATACAGAAACTGAAAGGGTTTGCAATTCATCATGGACATTCAGGCATGCTGAAATCAGTGATGGTAGTTTCAGACATTGCAACTGAAATGGGGATGGAGATATGCACAAAACAAACAAAGATCAGTGATTTTTTTTATGAGTCAGTGATGAAAATGTACATGATGGATTAAAGTGAGGACACAGTAATTCTGTGTGGAACTTTTTTAAAATTATTTTGTTATTTTTATTTCTGCTAAATAGCTAAACTAAATACATGTATCTTGATAACATACTACTATTGCTAATAATAATACATGCATAATAATAATAGTGATACTACTAATGCTATTTGGTGCATAGTACATGCATTTGTCGTGAACCAAGTTTGAGAGCTGAACCTGCCTTCAGAGGTCACCTGTCTACAAAGGCCACTTTGGCCTTTTCCCATGGGTGGCTGCTGTAGACAGGTTTGACTATTTGATTTGTTTAATGATATATATGCAAAGTCAAACTTTCTGACAATGTTTTGGAAAAACCCCAGGAGAATCACATCCGGCTGCTCCATTGATACATATAGGAACATTTTAGGTCCCTGTTGACGAAGGAGGTATGGGTACTAATATTAGTACTAACTGACTTAATGCTCAATGTCATTTAGTTCTGTTCTGACTGCCTTTCAGTGGAACTGGAGGCCACATTTTCAAGAATATATTGCATAGTTTGCAGCCCATATTAACACTTGCACACCTTAGAGTCTAATTGCTTTAGTCGCACAATACACCACTCCTTCGATAACTCGCGTCTGGATAACTTGTGAACCCACTTATGACACAGGGTCAGGTGTGGATCCCATTTTTTAAAGTAGAAAAGACAAAAAAAGATTGGCCATTACTTGTTGAACATGAAGAAAATCGCGATCAAAATTGGTAAATGAAACCTTGATATATCACTCATTTTATCATCAAAAACAGTGGTTAGTACATGGAAATTTGAATCGACATAATGAAATTCTCAACTTTTAATAAGTCATATATTTTGTTAAATTTTCTTTCCAAACAACATTCTCAGTACACTGTAAATAACAATATTAAATGAAATTTTGATAAATGAAAATGTCACTAATGCCTACTGGTGGCAACACTTTAATAAATAAATACCAAATAAATAAGTTTTGTCAAGTGAAATTCATGTTTTAGGTCTATCTTTAATTCGGTTTCAGTGTAATCATAAATGCAAGATGCCCTTTTGTGTTCAGACATAAAAAATGTCACTCTACCATCACAGCTATGTCTGTGAGTGTTTCTGTGAGAACCTAATTAAGTACCAACTGTGTTTTGATCTCTGACTCGCGGAAGTATTGGTTCTATTGTTACACTCAGTTAAAAGCAGACCTGCTTTGAATTATCATGTTAATTATGTCTTTTGTATCAAGTCAAATAAAGGGGGTGGAATACAAGAAAAGTTAAAAGGCATGCATATCCAACCTGAGTAAAAGCTAGTGGTCACATTCATGTGTCGGGTCAACTCATTTCAATTGATGAATCGAACACTTATAAATATTATGATGTAAGTAATATAATTAAACTACCTTAAATTAGCCTACTCGTTCACAAATGTGATAAAAGATAGCATGGCAACAAAGTGAAATGAGTACTTGGTGAATAAAAACCTTTGTTTTATAGATACGGTTCATTATAGAGAAACAAGTTTAAAATTCCTGAATTGGCACTCAGAGATTTCCTCAAGGTTGAGTAGAAGTTTCACTATTACTTGCAATGAAATCATTGCATCAGTATTTTTACTAATAGAATAAAAGAATAAAATCAAGTTTCGATGCTGATGGTTGTTTCACAAAATAAATGTCCCTAGTTTTTGAAAAAAAAAGAATTTTGTTTTATTGTGAATCAACAACAAAAAGCACCAAACACCAAACATGGGCAACCTGTGTACCGCAAGCGGCCTGAGACCTGGTTTTATCCGGCCCACGAGGAGTTCTCCAAACATCATTGCATCTGGCCCGCGAGTCTGAGCTGGAATCTAGTGGCTCATAATTCTAAATTTTGAATCGAGCGTAAGTTATCACATGCGAGTTGTTGTGTGAAATCTTTGCTATCTTGTGTCACATTGTGATGTATTATATTAGTTTTTTTGTTATATTTCTGGCTGCATTCTGATCCATTGAAATGGCATCATTGAAGAAGAGGAAAGTGGACAGTGAGTGTCGTTTACTTCACGAGAACTGGACTGATGATTACTTTTTTATCTTGCGGAAGGGGAACCCTGTTTGTTTGATTTGTTCCGAAACTATTTTCGTTTTGAACAAGTTTAACTTGAAAATGCACTATAATTCCAAGCATGCCAATTGCAACAATTTCAAAGGCCAGCTGATGAAAAATAGGATAGAAAATTGGAAGAAGGGTTTGGTTGGCCATCAAATGCTTTTTCACAAATGGAATAATGAAACTGACAACATTGTTCGGGCAAGCTTTGTTGTTGATAAAAAAATTGCAAAGCACTCGAAACCATATTCTGAAGGAGACTTTGTCAAAGAACATAATGTTGCTGTCATGAAAATACTGTGTTCTGATTAGGGATGTTAATATCGGTTTTTTTCCAAAACCGATTATCGTTTGTAGAAATCCGATTTTAAACCGATTATCGGTTTTTGTCCTACACTGAAATTACAAGAAATATATTCTTATAATGCAAGTTAGTGAATGCCTCTTGTGAATAAAAGATGTTCATTACATACCATAACGTATAGACACGCATCGTCTGACGGCATGGAGGACGATTGGTTGGCTCCACCGAATAAATATGTCTTTATAAAGGTGTTGTTCATTTTTCTTTATAAATTACCTTTAATTTCTGGATAAAATATCTTGAAAAGATCGTAAAAACAAACATTATTCCACGAGGTATCAGTACTCTTAACATGTGTATCGCTAAACGCATTGTGTATTACGTCACTGTTTTTTTTTTTTTTTTTTTTTGATTTGGATACATTCTAGTTTTATTGTTTGTTCAAAATGAATGAGATTTCTTTTATTAAAAAAGATAACATTCATATCGAAAAACGACAACTATCACTAGATAGATTAGATAGATAGATAGATAGATTGTACAAAATAAATTCACAAAGATAAACCATATACCAACTATGAATTTAATGGGTCTAAACGTCAGACATGTAAAAAAAAAATATTAAAATAAATAAATAAATAAATCATCCGATAGAATAGACCAGCCTCATCACAATGATAAACTTGGTCGTCTGTATATCCATCACGGGTCAGTATCCCTCGGAGTTGGTTGGGATAACTAGATGCAGCCGCCTGATTTGCTGCGTGTATCTCTCCCGACAACGAATTTTGTTTTATTCCATGTCGGCGCTGGAATCTCCAAAACCATCCATGACTTGCCATGAAATCTGAATCAGTATCCATAGTTTGGGCCATTTTCTCTGCCTGGGCCTTGAGAATTGTTCCTGAAATCGGAACACAACCAGGTGTACACAGCATCATCTAAATCTGTGTCGTTTGCAGTGCGTGCTCGTTTCCGTTTAAATCCATCATCAGAATCAACTTCATGCAAATAACCCCGAAATTTCTGCTCATCCTTGAGCCAACCTCTGAGTGTTCACTCGGCAATTTTAAGTTCACTACAAACTTTTGATCTTGATTCACCATTACAAACTCTCTGTATGACAGTAAGCTTTTCATTCACCGAGTACGACTTTCGCTTGATTCCCTTGCTCTCCATGCTCACATTTATAAATGATTAGGATAAATTACTGATTAATGTATACTTTAATGACAATAAGTATATACTATTTGAAACCATGTTCGATTGGTCCAATTAATTTCACTGATGTTGAGACAAGATATTGACGACAAGAGTTTATGTATGTAGGATTTGCATTCCTTTGAACTTTTGTATTAAACGTCTTTTATCTGATTTGATACAAAAGACCGACTTAACGTGATAAAACAAAGCAGGTTTATTTTAATTGATTTTTACAATGCAACAATCAATAAACAAACCATAGATAAAAATTGTCCACAGATAATAAAAAAAAGTAAGTCAAACTAGTAAATCCAAATTAGTTTACATATCGAACAAGTCCTGGTTCTTATTAAAAAAAACTAACGACTCTGCATGTTCTGGAAGGAGCCGATTACGTTGATCGCTTATCAAACGTCCAGTGGCTGAAAATAATCTCTCTGATTGTACCGACGTCGCCGGAATACACAAGAATTTCCTGGCAAGATTGGCTGTTTTCGGAAACAGTTTCTCATTATGTTTCCACCACTCCAGTGCTGTTTCCGTTGAAGTCGTCGTCCATGGCGATTTGATATAATGTTCAAAGTCACAGTCATTCAATGCCTGCTGTGATGCACTATCACCCAGCAGAAACATAACTGACGCATGATTTGGTCGAGATTGTTTTGTTGGCGGTTCAGAGCTGGTTGCATCACCACTAGTCGAAGGCTGTTCAAGGTCAGCTGGCATCTGTCTGAGTAGATGGCGGACATTATCATACGCCAGTTTCTTGAAGTTGTCATCAAATCCGGGAAGATGTTTGTACATTGGATCGAGGATTGATGCAACGACGCATTCATTTGTTGCTGTTTCGTCGCGTTCCATGCCAAACCGTTGTGAAATATTCTTAGCAACGTCAGTCTTGAATTCTCCCAAAGTCTTAGAATCTTCTTCTTTAAGGATTAGATGATTCTTGATGAGACCCCATAACATCGGAAAAACACAAGAGGCTGAAGGTTGGTTTTCGGCTGACAAGACGGAGGTCATGATCTGCAACGCCTTCAAGACCGGGAGTAGTTCGCTAATCAGTTGCCAATGTTCCTCCTTCATATCCAGTGTTTTGGCATCGTTCATTTTTGTCACGCTTCTGTCACTAAGAACTGCCACAACAGGCCATCTGAGTTGTGAGAACCTTTCAAACATGTCAAAGACGCTGTTCCAGCGGGTCTTGCAGTACTGAATCAGTTTGAGTGGTGTCTTGTAGGTGTCCATGGACACCTGTCGTTTCATAAGCTCACCCTCCGCCATTGGGCTATGTGAGAAATGTCCAACTAAACGTGATGCAGCGGATACACACTTGGAAATTTGATGATTCGTGATGGCATGGGTGCCCATTGCATGATTAATGCAAAGTTGCAATTTATGTGCCACACAATGAACATCCAACCATCCATTCACGCTACCGACATCTTTAACATTGGAAGCACCATCATGGACACATGCAACAACTTTACCTTTTATAGCCCATTCTTCAGACACAGTTCCCAGATGTTCAGCGATGATGGCTTGCGTGTGGCGGTCATTCATTGGAATTGTTGCAAGAATGGGTGTCTTCATAGTCCAGTCTGGATCAATGTAGCTGGCAGTGAAGCTCAGGTATGCTTCGTTGGTTACACTAGTCCATATGTCGGTGGTAACGGCTATATCCTTGACATTTTCTTCTAGATGTGTCTGCATTTTCGCCATTAGCGTCTTCTTCATTGTAGTCATTCGTGACATCATCGTCTGACGGCATGGAGGACGATATTGTGGCTCCACCAAAGCCATCAAATCACGGAAGGAATTGGATTCAACAATCGAAATTGGTAGCATGTTTTCAGCGACAAACTTAGCTACAGCAGCAGTAACTTTTTCTTGATGACTATCAGGACAGTTTCTTTGTGTTCCAATAAATGTTGTTATTCGCGGCTGAACATTTGAAGGAGCCGCAAATCCGGGATGTTTGCTACGCAAATGTGCATGCAATCCAGTAGTAGTACCACCGCTCCGACTTATTTGTTGTGAACATAGTTTACAGCGAGCCATGCTTGATGAAATTTTTTCAAAGTTTTCCCATACATCAGATTTATTTATACGACCAGCCATATTTGTAAACTTGAAAAGACACAACCAGCAGAGACCAATCCTCAACAACAGAAGCTGTAGCTATTAACAGTCTATTGTTGTCAATTTCGGACATCAAAGAACTTAGCGACCGGTCGGTCGACTAACTATTGACATCCTTCAACAATAAATGTATTCATTTACAAACATGCTGCATGGAGCGCTCACAAATTTTAAACAAACACATCTTCTTATCTGCTGGCCATATTGTATTAAAATGTAAACACTAAACAAATGCATGAATGAATTTTTTTCTGGCATTTTTTAAAATTTTCACTACAAAAATGGTAAAAAATATTGAATTCGATTATCGTTTTGTAAAAACAAAAACCGATTATCGTTTTCAAAACCGATAATCGGATTTCCGATTTTCGTTTAACAACCCTAGTTCTGATAAATATAAGGACTTTGAACAAACAAGTCTTTCTCATTGGACATTGGCGAAACGTATAGACACAATGGCTGATGACATACAATTTAGCCTCAAAGAACTGGTGTCACACTTTGAAGCAAATCCAATTGCACTACAGCAGAGCACAGATGATAGTAATGCAGCTCAGCTGACTATTTTTCTCCATGGAGTCAATGCTAATTAAACTGTATGGAAGAAATGCTTGCTCTTCAACCAATGAAAGGTACCAGAAGGGGAGAAGACATTTTCCAGCAAGTAAAAATGCTTTTGATAAATTCAACCTTAAGTGGGAGAGGCTAAGCGGGATATCAACAGATAGGGCTCCAGCAATGGTTTGGTCAAACTTGGGCATTATTTCTAAAATCAGATCGGTGTTATCTGATGAATATCAACACAGAAGATTTGTGTGTGTTTCACTGCATTTTGCACCAACAAAACGTGGGTTTAAAGTTTAATGTAATTTTGTTCAGTGTTTAAAAACATTGCAATAATTGAAGTTAACAGCGGAATACAGCTCTCATTGAATGCATGTTCTACTGCTAATCTACTTGTGCCCTTTTTTGTACACAAATAACTAGATTTACCTAAAGGATATACTAGTATTTTTAAATTTTATATTTACAGCATACAGTGTGGCCCGCAGGTACATTTAAAAATCACTATCTGGCCCCTGCCTTGGAGTAAGTTGCACATACCTGTAATACACAGTGTTTTCGTGTACACATGACGGTTGTTGAAACCTTTTGGAAAATGTTAATGATCTTTCAGAGGTTGGATATCTTGAAAAGGTACTAGTAATTTATACACAAAAGCAAACAACTTCATTAGAAAAAGCCCTTTATTGACAATTATTCCCAATGCGATTATAAAACGAGTATTCAGCCATTAAACAGCACCGTTTCCCTCACCCCAGTTTTTCTCGATGTCAATCGTGGATGGCATCCCCTTCTTAATTTTCTTGAGGCCCCTAGGTAACTCACACCCTTGCTTATAGTGTGGTCTATGTTTTTGGACCCTGTTGTGCGCGAGATATCGGGGGAGAGGTGTACTTACTAAGACCAAAGTATATGCATGCACAATCAACTGGTTGCATTTTTCAAATTCTCTTGAATAGCTGAATTCGATTGAACGAAGGGTTAATTTTCTTTAACAAAGCTAATATGACTAATCACATTAACTGAATGTGATTAGATATATTTGTTTTGTTGAGGAAAATTAACCCCTTGTTCAGCCAATTTTGCCATTTCTCAGGTACCATCGCACTTCAACCAACTGAAATGGCAGTCAAAAAGCTATTGATTGTGCCTGGATTTACTTAAGGATAAAGCATGAGAGTAAATATAGTACAACTAAAGCAATTAGACTCTAGGCTGTGCAACAATGCCAATATAGACTGCTATCTAAGTGAGATATTCTTGAAAATGTGGGTTCCAGTTTCCCTGACAAAGTGGTCTAAACAGAACTACATGGCATTGAGTATTTATCATCATGCATTTCAGGATCAACATCTTTCAGTGTTGTAGTAGTAGTTGTAGGGTTTAATGGCACATCAGCATCAGGGTTCTCTGAGACGCTGAAATCTGTGTACAAGTACACGTTCATTTAATTTTGGATGGATGAAAATTCCAACAGCCAAGTTTATTTTGTTGGCAAACTTCTCTTTTATTTGATCTGTTGTTTCAAAGCAAGTATCAGTACTGTAGTGTGTCCTCTATTAAACAAAGTTCAAGTGATTGTAAAGGGATTAAGTGAAGCTGTATATTTAATATTTTAACAGACAAGGAGATTAAGCCACCAGTTAATAGATTGCTGGCACCTAATGATCAAAAGACTAATTACACTGGGGTGTGCTTTGATAAGTATCACTCAGCTCGTTTTTAATCTGTTGCATTTTAATTCCTGCTTCGATATTTGGAACACTTGCATTTTTATCGTATTGCCTATCAGAAAAATAGCGACAACATTTTCTGACTTATTTTGTCAGAGGAATATGAATTCCCATCTTAATTATTATAAATTGTCATCAAAATCAGCTGTTTTCCTGTGTCAAGTATATACATTTGTTTTCAAGTGATTATCACATGTGTATTCTTCTGATCGAAGCTTTATATAATTTCTTTGGTACCAAGTGCAAGGCTGCAGATGAGCCTGATTCTTGCAGGACTGGACAGCAGAAAATAGTTAATGCATCTAGTTTTGATAAAGAAAACAGAACATCAAAGAGACTGGGAGATTCTTGGAATAGGACATTTCCATGGGCCACAAAACAAGAAAACAATGGAACGTTGTTAGCTTTATACACTCTGACTTGTTAAAGACTTTGCTGTTTTAGCTGAAGTGTAGTCTGATAAATCATGCTCAAACGTGTACTGATACTGATATACAGCTGGAGTCTGATCTCACCTATTCATGAAATGAAGGAATTGTTGCAGACATCTGTCTGCAACACATGGGTGTACATTTGAAACACTTACCGGTATTTCTCGCAGCTCTTGAGTTATGGTCGGTTGAAGGGGCCTTTCAATGATCTGTACAGCATATTTCTGTATCAAATCTGATTTTGGACAACATGTAAATCAGAGTCAAATAACAACCCTACCTACTATCGCTGTTTCGGATTTCATGATTACATCCACCAGGTAATCAGCTGATCCGTCAGATTCAGCAACTGATCAGATGTGACTTTCGCTCATTCCAAAGTTTCAGTAGCTTTGGTAATGTGACTTGACTCAACAAATATCTGTCATGTTTTTATTTTATTTTGGTGTCTAATCTTGAGTTAAATGAACTGAATGAGAAATCCACTATAGCACATAATTTGAAATATTCTTACATGTTATGTATAGATCCTTGCTTCTGAAGTGCACATGACATTCACAAGACAAATCCATGGACACTCTAGTCGAGTCACATGACCATTGCAACCAAAACTTTCAAATGAGCGAAAGTCGCATCTGATAAAGGCCTTTAAATTTTATACAAATTATTCTGATCTGTTATCAATAATGGCCATGATTGCTAAAAATTGAAAACAAAACTTTAAAAGACTTTTTCTTACACAACTTGATTTAAAAAAACTGCTGTAATTTAACCAACTTTGAAATAAACTGACCAGGATTAGGGGCCTTTCAATTTTGGACAAACAATGCTGATGTGCCATCAGTAATGGATGAACAGGGGTAGAAAAATCCATTGCCCGGGGCAACCAAAAGTTAATGCCAAACAACCACTTCTCCCAATAAGAAAGGTCGGGCAACCCAGAAATATTATTAAAATTGGTAATGTTAAAAATTATAATAAACTTGAATATATTTTCTAGCTACAGGCATTTGATTGTTAAATTGGCCCTAGTGATACCTACAGTGTGATACCCATATAATCTATAGTTGAGTGTTCGGTCATTGTAATTGGTAAGAGCAACACTAATCTACATGTGTCAGCTATTCGTTATCTAATTAAATAATTATAGTCAAAAGACTCAATACTACCACTCATTGTTCATTGAGAGTTCTTAAGAAACGAGAGTCACAAATGAGTCAACAGAATGATATATGGTAGTGGTTTCATTCATTTTTGGCTTGACATGCTGTATGCCAATGATCTTGTATTATGCTTTCTCATTGATCTGTTGAAGAAATGGACATTTTGCTGTAGAGCATGTGACAGTTGTTTATTTTGGCAGATGTTTCCTAAAGGAATATGGAAAAGTTAAAGAATTGAACCAATCACAATTGTTGTTGTATACTATATTGGCTTGTGGGGTAATGGCTACTGTATAAACCAAAATTCCATGTGGAAAGTTTATACTTACCTGACAGTTTAAGCACATGATTAATAGTATCAAATTAACCACAACATGAACCATAATGATGTAAACTCGGATAAACATAAAATATGGACGAGTTCTGGTCAGCGGTAGTCCTACTGCTGTTAAGCTGACAGAAGATAAGACACTGTCAGAGAAAAAGAAATTGTTCATTTAGCCTTTATTTGCTGACCTCAATTAGATTTAGTAAGTGTGTAGACTTGTGTGACACTTTCCATTAGTAGAACTGATGTTGAGTTACAAGCATTGTGTGCAGTTAGGACTAACTTGTTCTATTCATGTTGATTATCATTGCATTGAAGATCTCGGGTGAATTTCTGTTAAGTCTATAACATTTTCCATTAGCAGGGATGCTGATCATTTTATAAGTAATACTGGTATGCATAATTTGAACTTGTGTTATTCCTTTTTCTTGTTTTTTGTAGTACAATTTCAGGTACATGTATAACTTAATGTTGGACTTTTTTCCACTGGCCTATTATTAGAGACATTGTTTTGTAAAATTGTCAGATCACTCGTATTTGGGAAATTCTGTTAATGATTGCTTTTTCTATCACATTGTTTGGAATATTTTATTGAAACTTTGTAGGCTTCATATGTGGTTGTTATGAACAATAAGATTTAATTTTTCCTATTGTCTATTTTTGGTGACATTTGTTGAAAATTGTCAAAAAATGGTTATTTGGAGAGTTTTGTTAATCATCACTTCTCCCACATTGCTTGGAAGATTTTATTGAAACTCTGTAGGCTAGGTATGTGGTTGTTGCAGTTAGGTAGTCTGTTTTCCTCTGGCCCATTTTTGGGGACCTTTTTTAATTTAAAAAAAACAACACTAGTAGTTTCTTAATTCAGTTTGTCATCGCTTCTTCTCCCACACTGCATGGAGGGTTTAATTAAACTTTGTAGGTTAGGTATGTGGCTGATGTAGATGAACAGTAAGGTTTTAATTTTTTCCCCTGGCACATTTTTTTCATTTTTGGGGACATTTTTTGAAAGACTGTCGATAAAACAGGTATTTTGAGAATTCAGCTTGTCATTGCTTCTCCCACACTGGAGGATTGTATTGAAACTTAGGAGGCAAGATATCTGGGTGTATATGCGCAATATGTTTTTTTTTCTTTGCCATTTTTGGGGAAATATCTTGAAAAATTGTTGAAAAGGGGGATTTTAGATAATTCGTCTTCTTTATTTAGTATTTATACAACCCTATCTAACATTACTGCTGGACATTCACAGATTTGTTGAAAACATTCTGGTTTTGAGAGATGGGGATTTTATGGCTAGGTTGATGATTGAATTTCTGAAGTAATTGCCAAGTGTATGATTATTGAGTGTAACAGAAAAAGGCAGCATTATGGAATTTCCCATTCTGGATCTGGCTCCTATTCAGCTTTAGTCGTTATCCATTATTAACTAGTATTTTCTTTCATAACTCCTATCTTTCTCTTAAACTTTTCTTTTCAAACCAATAAAAATTGTGTGTGTTGCTGAATGATGCATTTCTGCATGTTCCTTTGCAGGCCTGTACCAAGAGTTTTGAAAAATGGTTGTTAATTGAGTTGGCTGTTTCTAGGGTAATGGGTGGTGTTTGGGCTAAGAGGCAATGAATTTTTAAACTAATGATAAGATTTTCCTAGCTGATTCGACAGTAATTCACATGTAGGTAGAAAAGAATGGGAAGGTGAATTTTCAATTATCTTGTATTCAGATATCATGGAAATCCAAACAGTAATTTTTAAGAAAGTCCTTTTTATATTTTGCAACTCAGTTTTGAGCCATTTTCACAAAACTACTTTTCCACAACATAAACAATGACCTACGATCTGTTTACATTGTGACCAATTTGTCAAAATTTACTGACCATTAATGCCTTCAGTTATTTCAACTCAGGTTCACCCACGTCAAAATCCCTTTGCAGGTCCTAAACAGTGTGTTTGGAAAAATTGTGTACACTTGACCAATTTGGCCTTCTAGCAAATTTCAACACAAGTACAAAAATCAACATCAGAAAACTGAAATTGATTGTTAGAGGGGATATTTTTTTTCACAAAATTGTTCAGTTTTCAATTTTAGAGGAGACAAAAAGAAGTTTAGTTTGAACATAATGAACTCCAGTTATTTCAAGTGGCCAGGGTCTTCTATTTGGACAAGAAATTAAAGTAAAGTAATTATGCTAACACTAGACTTTTATTAATGTAGATTCACATACATTAATGATTGCAGAAATGGAAGACGATGAAATTGGCTTTGAAGAGCAACTTAAACAGGAGGAACTTGCCAAGCAGAAAGAAAAAAATAAAGATGATCTTGGACCAAAGGCAAGGGTGGACCCAGATGGGACAGAGTATGAATGGGACCCTGATAAGAAAGCATGGTTTCCCAAGGTATTAAATTACATATCATATATCATCAGAACTTTGTGTTGTTTTCTATATATAGATGGTTTCAAATAATGTAAACTGCATCATCTCTTGTCACCGGAGGGATTGAGCTAAGTGATTTGGGAAGAGTTGTCTTTGATGTCTTTTTACATTCATTCAGATCTTTTGGCACATATATGATTGAATAATTGAATAAGGCAGAGTATGAAATTAAATTTGAGAATTTTGTAAGGACCATAAGAATAGGCATTAGAATCTTCATGTACCGGTAATTCAAAATTTCTTGCATTTTTTTCTTTTGATGAATATCCGATAAAGTTACCCATTTGGTGCAGCATAATTAATAATAATTATCGCCACACTTTTGCAGTTGGGTGGGGCTAGTATTGTGATATATATATATATTTCCATATGTCTGTAACTCTTACCTCCTTTTAAACTCCACAGTGGAAATTCACCAAACTTGGTTTGTAGGATGCCCATGTGGTAATCATCTCCAAGGGGGGTATGATTTCTGGGTCCCTGGGAGGGAGTCAAAGGTCAATGATAAAAAATTGCAACAATGTAATTTGTATGCAGTAGCAAAAGAGTGAATATTGTGTTGCTGCAGTCTGTTCATATGTCCATCCTAAATCCATTTTAGAGCGATAACACAAAAATAGTTTAACTTAGAACCTTGAAATGTTACACCTTTAATCATGTTCATAAGTAAGGCTGAAACAACTTAGTTTCATTTATTGCCTGTAAACATTTGCAAAATCAGTAAATGTGTATAAACGAACATTCATGTGGCTTGTTAGTATGATTAAGCATAGAACATTTGAGGTAGACTGGCAACATTTTTTTGACCAGTTTGTATTCATATGTAGATGACCTGAATAGATTTTCATGCCATTATTTTCCAAATTTTGTTTATGTGTTTTAAAAGCACAAATCTAGTTTAATATTTTTTCCAAACTTTATGCATTGATTTGTGGGAAAAGGACATATAATATATGTAAGAGGTTTGATGTTGTGGTGCTGAGTTAAGGTCAAGAAGTGGGAGAATATGCAATACAGAGCGTGGGGATTAGCCATGGCGAGTCATGCAAGTAGCTCAAGTTCATGATTTCTAAGGGCAAGGATACACTTTATGAGGAGAATTGGTTGACTCTTCTGAGACTTATGCCTGAGACAAATCATTTTGTAAAAGCTTGTTCTGCTTTGAAGGTAGCTTAACTTACTTTAGAACTTCCATAGTTTTGAAATATTTTGCATAATCATATAATATGATCAGTGATAATCCTCAGCAGAAATAGTTTTTGTCAGTCACATTGTTTTCTACATCATATCGTATTTTAAAGAATATTTAAAGGTAGAAGTGGATAGCAAATTTATTAAGATCCACCTGATGTTTTTTAAACTGATGTCATGAAGATTAACTTTTATAGTTAGAAATTAGATACATCATGTCTTTAAACAATCTTTCCTTTTCTTGGTATTAGAATAACTTGTCTGTCACACAGTGTCCATTTGTTTTCATTTTCCAAATATTAACAGATTGATGCAGACTTTATTGCTAAGTACCAAATGAACTATGGGATCACTGGGGACCCATCTACAGGAGATGCAAAGACATCAACTGATTCCACTCAGCCTGCTGATTATAATTATCAAGGCTACTATAATTACTACAACACACACCAGCAAACTGAGGGGCAAGGCTCAAACACAGAGAGTAACCAGGGAGAAAATACAGATCAACAGAGTCAGGTAGATGGGGAGAATGAAGACTACTACAACTACTATAATTATTATTACAACTACCAACAAACTGGGAATGATAATATGAATACTGACACCTCCAAGAAAGACGATACAGAGGTAACTAAGGGAGATAACTCAGAATCTGAACCTAAAGAGCCAGCCAATGAGTCCTCTGAGCAGGAGTGGCATGAATATTACACCTATTACTATGGTCCAGACTACAAAAAATACTTTGAAGACTATTATAAACAGCAAGGTGAAGGTCAGGTTACAGAACAAGGTGAAGCTCAGGTTCCAGAACCGGGTGAGAGTGAAACTCAAGGAGATGAAAATGACCCAAAAAATAAAAAGCGGAAGCAAGCACAAGCAAAGAGAGATGAGGGTAAGCAAATCCTTTTGAAAGATTTTGCATTAGATAAAAAGTGCAGGATAAAAGTATATACATATATATACCCTCATTGAATGTCAACCATTCTTTCTTCCTAGGTCCTGGCCAATAGTTTGGAGTGAGTTTCATAGCACCCCGCCCCCCCCCCCCCCAGGGGAGGGGGCTGATGGGGCTAAATTGGTATAAGCATGTACATTAGTTGTACATTCTTGGTTAAATTTTTGTTTAGCTCAGGTTTGTTGCACACTGTATAAATACTGTTATACCTGGAATCATGAAACTTGGTGAGGGAATGCATTTTGATGAGAACTACACTCTCATCACAAAAGTATGTCACTGTGACCTATATTTCAAGCTTCACATACTTTGGTTAAATGTTGTGTTTTAAGTTTATTTATCAAGCTCTGTTCATGCCTGAATCATCAAACTAGATGATTGTATGCATCTCTGTAAGTACCACACCCTTACCACAAAAGATTGCTGCTGTAACCTACATTTCACATTTTACCGACTTAGGTTAAGTATTTATATTTAGATCATGACCAAATAGTTCTTAGCACCCTGTACATATACTGTTATACCTAGATGCATGAAACTTGGTGAGGGAACATATCTTGAGCACTACACTCTCATTACAAAAGTAGGTCACTGTGTCATATTTCATGCTTCACAGACTTTGGTTAAATTGTGTGTTTTAAGTTTGTTTCTCAAGCTCTCTTCATGCTAGAATCATCAAACTAGATGATTGTATGCATCTCTGTTAATACCACACCTTTACTACAAAAGAATGTCACTGTGATCTACATTTTACATTATACTGGCTTAGGGTAAGTTTTTCCATTTTACTTATGACCAAATAGGTTTTTAGCACCCTGTGTGTGTGTGTACACATATATATGTGTGTGTATATATATATATATATATATATATATATATATATATATATATATATATATATATATATATATATTTGTGAATTCAACAGGATATCAGTTATAATCATCCTTTATTCTTTCAAGTGCTTTTGCATCATCATCATCGATGCTCTTCAGGTAGATACATTTTATATATATATGTATGTCAGCGATCCTTAAATTATTTGGAGTTCAACCAGACATTTTGATGGACTTCAAAGACACACATGAATCTGCTGTTTGTAATATATATTCATAACAAAAATGTTTCATCCCCTCCATAGGTCTCATCAAGTGGTAGCAGCAAACCATAAGTTTATCCCTATGATTTGCTATGGATTTCCGCGCACATTTTTTTATTATTTTTTTAAACAAAACATATTTACACATTCCTGTCACCAATCATAACATTGCCACATTTGCACTATGGTAAATCCACTCACATAAAGTTCATCAGTTTGGCAAAAACATTCCTCTTTGTTTTGTTGATACAGATGTCTGTTTCAATTTCCCTTCCAATTCCTGACTGCTGTCATCAGATCAAAATCTTTTATATCAACAATAACACAGTTTATTTTCATAAGTTCATCAAGAGTGTCAACACTCAACCTGCACCGCAGCTTTGTTTTGATAAATGCTGGTGCGAAAATCTGCATTCGCACTCCATGCTTGACACTGGAAGTACATGTGAAATTTCTATAAAACAAATCACATTTATGTAGTGACCATTGATTGAAACTAGTTTCATCAGTAATTCAACTCCTGACAGTCCTCTTATTGTTGTACACAATTTACTTAAGAATCCTCCACTCATTACTTTATCGGCATTGATGACCATCACTGTGCTCTCTTGGTTGACCATAATGAGAGATCAAAGTGTCCATGAGATCATTACCAAACAGTGGCATGTCACTAACATTTGCAAGAAAAGTGTTAGGCTGCAACACAGTGAATGCATTCAAATTTGCATGGTCTAGGAATCTAACATGTACATTTGTATGAATAATCCAAATACACTGTACTGCCTTGGTTGGAAGTCATTGTCACATGACAAACAAATGAGTTCTATCCCTTTGAAGTGACCACTTCACACTTGGCTGTAAGAAACTAATTTCAGAGGAGCCCAAAGTGGGGTGTTTCTCCGAGGTACCCAGCTCCAGTGATGAAAAAAATCCATTGACATGTTGCTTCATGGTAATGTACAGCAGATCTCTTGTCTACAAACACTGGCTAGGGGTTCAAATTTTCATCATTATTATGCTTAAGCTTTAACATCGTGAGTAGTGTTCTCTCGAGCAGTAAATCTAGGACTGATACTTATTACTGTCTCATCTAGGCATATATAAGCCTACCAATTAAAAAAAAAAATTGAGAATAACAAACATTTTTACTGAGAAGCTGTTCTTTGAAATTTACTGATTAAGCTGCCCTTCTCTACCGCAATTTAACCAGCTAACCATGAGCAGTAAAGCTTTTAGGCATTTGACACCTCTATTGATTGCCTGACAAAGAAACTATTTGAACTAGACCTTGTTACCTTTGAATTAAGTTTTATCTGCAACACCATCATTGATTGTCTGACAAAGAAACAATCTATAAACTATACATATACATGTGTCTTTCCTACATCTTTGAAGTGGCGGTCATGTTCAGCAAATACAAGTATTTAAAGAAGCCTGATATATATATATGGTACCCCAAAAGATTTTGAAAGTTGCAGTCCAGGACTGCTTCCTTTAAAAAAAGTTGCAATCCCAGCAATAAAACTTGCAGTCCCAATAATGATACTTTTTTTTCCCCTTGCAATAATTTAAAACATTAGTGTATTGTTGTGTCACCAATATATATGCAGGGATTGCGCTGGGCATCGCCAATGTCGCAAATTGCAATTTTTTTTCCTGATTGGCGACAAAATATACCATCTGGCGATTTTTTTGGCGACAATGTTTTTGGCTGTTAAAACTTGTATATACAATCTTGGGTTTGGAGTGGAGGAATTCAAAGGCACCATGAAAGGAAGCCGCAAACTTGGGTATGCAATGCACCGGAATCAATCTATTGTTACATAAACAAATCCATTGTTCATATTGACCGCTTATGCTGACATCTGGTCTGAGTACTGTATGCGGTGATACACTCCAATAGTCATGCTACCGGACTAGCTACAATCGACCAAACAATTGCTAATCCTTTTTTTTTGGGGGGGGGGAAATGTACCAGAAAAAACAAAAATTTGCTAAAACTTCAGAGAAAACTGATTACCTTTGAAGCCCCAATCGTTCTGTATAAATACAAAGTAAATGAAAAATAAAATTCAGTCTCAATCAGAACTATATACTATAATGGGTAAACGAAAGTTAGACTTTTCATGTTCATCATCTCATCCTAAGATTAAGCTGACTGACTTTTTAAA
This sequence comes from Margaritifera margaritifera, assembly GCA_029931535.1. Taxonomy (NCBI): domain Eukaryota; kingdom Metazoa; phylum Mollusca; class Bivalvia; order Unionida; family Margaritiferidae; genus Margaritifera; species Margaritifera margaritifera. Next base: position 732,654 of record JAQPZY010001173.1, read on the forward strand.
ATGGCTTTTTATGAGGGGTCAATTCCAAAGTTCTAACCAGCCATATATGCTGGGACGGACAAGGGATTGATCACAAATAAAAAGATTAAGTTAACAAAATTAACAGCATTTGGATTTAGTTGCAAGTGCATCAGACAACCCAGTAACTGAAACAGATGTTATACCTGACAGTCCAACATCATCTACTTGTAGTGCAGCTGGTAGTAATGCTATGTACACCACATCATGATGAATGGACACCGAAATCCCGAAAAGTTTTTGACAGTTGGAAATTTGGGCGTCCGTGGCCGAGATATGATAAAAAATTAAAACTGATGTTCTGCGATATGTGTTTCATACTTTTCGGACAATCTTCAAGAATTTTACATTCAAACGATTAGGTCCATCCTGATTGAATATTTCCAAGGTTACCGTTTATTCTCATACATAACATTGATTTTACGCAAATGTATTCATGTATAAGGCTTTCTTGCCCTATAAGAGGTAAACTATTTTAAATAAATCATATACACATAGGAGGCATACTCTCGATTTTCCGTGTGCTGATTATCCGTGTGTCAGTGCGGGCAAAAAAAAAAAAGAAGAAAATATTGTAAAGAAAACTAGTCTTGAACGGTAGTCCTTAGAAACTTTAGAAAACTATATTGAAACATGTACATAATAAGACTTTGAGGCACACGACAGGATGTATCAATCACATCCCTGTGACCCTATGACACTGAAATATACACGGTTCTTGTCTGGCTTAGACAGGCAGCTTAACATTCTACTGTTCAGCCGACACAAGAAATTTACAAATACTGAGTCTGTAATAAACTGGATACAGTGTATCATTTAATATGATAAAAAGTCGGTCAGTTTATAAAACTGTTTAAAGACTATTAAAAGGTAAGGTGGTCAGTGATAAACAGACACCGTTCAGAGATTTATTGAAATTGGTTCACAATAGCTAGGGTGATGTGTCATGTCAAATCCTTTGAGCACTGCTGAGGGAGAGCCCATTAGGCTAATTTGCATAGGTAAAGTACACTAAGTGGAACAACCCAATTTGCCTGAAGTTAAGTACATCAAAGAGAGAGAATCTAATGAGAATCGACACGTACGAATGTGAAGGAGACTTCAACTTTGAAATTGCATTCAGCAGGTTGGCAGCCATAAAATCATGACACATACTCATGTGACATTCGATTTTATTATTTTTATGAAACAACATTTTAATAGTGCAAAGCGTTATAAATAAGCATACAAAGCAGTCATGCAATGATTTATTCTGTAATATTGTGGTGTTGTATTGTTTGCTGCCAATAAAGTAATAAATACTCCATCTTTTTCAATTTTCATTGCCTACTACATTAATGGACGTGGAAAAATACTTACTCCATGCTTGGCAACACTTTTTGAAAATTGGCAACAAAATATTGAGATTTGCGATTTTTTGGGCGACAACTTTTTTAAAGCCAGCACCATCCCTGTATATGTCGTCAGATTGTTAATGCTCATTTATTGTGAAATATTTAGTATTATAATAAACGAACAAAAAATTAAGACAGTTGATAACAGTAATAATAGTGATGTTACAAGTATAACAATTCTCAATGCCTTTACCTTACCATTCTTAAATTTTGTGTGTAGCTAGAAGGAATCAAGGAAGAGATTACACTTTCTTTGCCATATTAATTCATTTAATTAGCTTAATTCCATTTCCGATCAATAGATTTTCCAAGACACTAGAAGAAGAAACAAATGACCATATTCAACACACTTTTCTTTTTCATTTTTAAGCAACACATCAGATTACTTTTTTCTTAAACAAACTTTAAAAAATTCTCCACAGCAGGTTTAGGATCAAAATCCTTAAGTTCTGGACCTTCCTCCATCACCCTCATCAATTTTGTAACAGTTTCTATGGCCCTTTGTCTTGATACGATTCTGTCGAACTTTGCAAGTTCATTGTTCCTTGGGTTGACATTGCAGTATTCTTTCCAGTCGCGACACCGTGTGCATAAAGCTAATAATGTTCTAATGTTTTCTTGTTTTTCAGTGTATGAGACTGTCTTATTCCATGATTCATTCAACGAATATCTCAGTCTCTTTGACATTCTGTTTTCTTTATCAAAGATGCATCTTCTAATTTCTGTCGGCTAGTCTCGTGAGGATCATGCTCATCTACAGACTTGAACTTGGCACCAAAGAAATTATGTAAAGTTGCCATCAGAATAGCACCCATATGATAAACACTTGAAAAACGAATGTATATATCTGTATATGACACCGAAAAACAGCTGGTTTTATGACGATTAACATAGGAGTTCATAATCCTCTGACATACAAAATAAATCCCAAAATCTTTTCACTATTTTTCTAAATATGGTATACAATAACATGCAAGTGTTCCAAACAATGCGTAAGGATTTTTAATATGATGGTTTAAAACTGTGCTGAGTAATGCTTATCAAAGAGAGGTTCAACGCACATGGGCTTGTAATTAATCTTTTGATAAAAATGATCATTAGGTACCGATAATTAATCAATTAACAGGCATCCTTATCTCCTTGTCTGCTAAGATCTAACCTGTACAGCTTCACCTAATTGCATTAAAATCACTTGAACTTTGTTTGATAGATCGCACACATGATTGACACTCCCTTTGTAGAAACGGATCAGATAAAGAGAATTTTGTCGACAAAAAAGCTTGTGTACCGAGGACTCAGATGTTGGAATTTTCATGCATCCAAAAATTAAAAGTATACATACTTGTATGTGGATTTCGGCATCCCAGAGAACCCTGATATATAGTGTTACGACTCTAGGTCTTAAATTAATATAGCCAAAAGAAAGGGAAACCAACAATGTATGTAAAATCAACAAACAATTTATTTCTCAGTAATTTAAATGAAAATTCAAAAGACACTTACAGTTTGTGAATTAAATTCCAAATAATCCTAAACGTCCCAAACACAAATCAGAAATTATAGAATGTTCTGAATGATTGAATGTTCCAAATAAATGAATGTTCCGAATGAATAAATGTTCAGAATGAATTGATAATCTTGAATGTCCTGATGTACCACAACAATAGTCTTGAATGTCATTATGTACCACAACAATACAATCCAGAATATCTCTGAGAATGCCCACAAATATCCAAAGTCATATATTTAAATACAAAGGTTAATGAGCACTTTATGGTAATAATTCCAATGAATGTTCAGATAATTCATTTTGAATTATGTCTACAGCATTACGGCATTACAGCACAACTATGATTCCAAACAGTCTGATGATTCCAAACAGACTGATCATAAAAAAACAGGAATGTTTTTAACACAGGATTTAAAATTGGAATGATTGTAATGCATATCAAGTCTGTATTTATACACATATTCAAATAACCCACAATGCAAGAGAACATGCATAGATTTAGTGGAAAATCCCCAAATTAGTCGTATATAGTTGTGAATAATTGTTAACAACTCTGACCTTGAACTCAGAGGTCAGTAAATACCTTGTTGACATCTTAACCAAATTTAAAGTGTGACTTACTATTTGACCGTATTTTAAAGTGCAGTCATAGACCAAAAGTTTAGGGACTCATTATAGATTCTATATAGATAACAATAGATTCAATGAAAGCTGGTGATGGGACGCATCTGTTTCTGCTAGAATCATCAAACTGGATGATTGTATGCATCTCTATTAGTACCACATCCTTATCACAAAAGAATGTCATTGTGACCTACATTTCACATTTTACTGGTATAGGTTAAATTTTTGGGGTTGAGCTCAAAACCAAATAGGGTTTGTTTTACCACCCTAATACAGTCATATTAAGATTTCTGAAATTTGGTGAGGGGATGTATCTTGATGAGTACTACACCCTCCTCACAGAAATAGGTCATTGTGACCCATATTTCATGTTTCACTGCTTTGTTTCAGTCTCGAGCACTGTTTATGTGAGAATCATCAAACTAGGTGATTGTATCCACTCCTGTTAATACCACACCAGCAAGAGGCCGTGTTCAGTTAGTAATGCTTTATACTCTGCAATCTCACTACTATACATATATCAGCACCTTTATTTCACGTTTATATGTGCTGCATTCTTCAATGACATAACTACCCCCAGTTTATTTCAAGTAACGATCCTTTATTTCACATGATACATTGTTGGAGTCTGCCATTTCTCTCTTGTAGTCAGTGTCAAGATCAGTCTTGCATTTTCTCATGCAAACATGATAATGTGAATATTTACTATTTAAAGCAAGTTTTGACAAATAGGAAATAAAAATATTGATTTTTAACTTATCAGCTATATTTTAATTGCAATATTTGTGCGTATACAGGATTCACTGACTTTCAAGTCCAAACTTAGTCACTGGCAGTTTGTGAGCTACAAATGTGCCAAGATTGCCAACTCTAAACAATTTGGCTTGTAAAAGATTGTTTTGATGCTTAACTGTGTATTATACATGTGAATGAGTATACGAATTAGGTGAGTGGACTGCATGTAGCATGCTTTTCATGTGAGGTCTCACAGCGGTTAATCAATTTAATTATTGATGCATGAACTATTTACTGCTTGCAGTCACTCCAAGGTTACTCAAAGCCTGTGACTTTCACCCATTAATACCTGGTTTCTAGGGACAATGATAATAATTTTTCAAGCAGATTTTAAAGACAATGATTTTTCAAAAAATTAATAAAAAAATAGCATTAATCTATTTTATATCAACTAATTACCTCTACTTTGATGTGATTGAAAAAAAATTATTTTTTATTCTTTTATGTCTTTTATGCCTTGTGACAGTAGCAAGGCAGATAGGTTGGTAGGTAGGTATTTAGGTTTGTGGGTGTGTGGGTAGGCATGTAGGTGGTTTTACAATATATCAGCACAATACTGGACATATAGTGCCAATTTAAAGTTCAAATTTCAAATTTTAAAATTATTAACAGTTCAGTTGTAAAGATAAAAGATTGCCAACAGATCTTTAGTTGGAAAAAGGGTCCAAATAACTTTTGTCTGAATTTATTTTCTGCATGATAATGTTTACAATGTTTCTGGAAACGTGTGAAAGTAAAGATGAGCTATGTAATCGTTGATTACACTCTGATTTTATTTTACAATGCAATGCAATGCAAATAGATAGTTTGTCAGAGTCAGTTAGCATCTCAGTGCATTTGTCGGACATTAGTGGTCTAGTGCAATTGGTTGAATTGTAGATTGTGGAAAACTTGTACCTACAGTCTCAATGAAGAGAGATCCATTATCACAGTGGCCTCACTTACCTTTTGCCATGGAGTTTTCCAGAAATAATTTTGATTTATCATCCCATGATACAGAAAACACTGTATTTAAAAGGATCGCACACTGCTGATTCTTTTGTTTGGCAAAACACAGAGCAACTCTGACCTATGAATTAATGATGTTAGTCCATCTGTCTCTTAAATGTTCTTTGATTAACATCTTTGTTTAGCTGACTAACTCTGCTTGTAGAGTTGTGTACAATTAATTTGATTTGCAGATGTTTTGTGAGGAGTACATGCACTACATTGTTCAGACAAAATTATGTCATTGTGATTTATATTTAATTTCACAGTGATTTGCATCAAGTGCCAAGTTTGGCTTAGTCCCTCAGACACAGTTGCTTGCAGACATTATAAATGTATGTAGATACATCATGTGGAATGCTACGCTGTTCAGACAGACCTGTGTTTTGCAGTTCGGCCACACCACTATTGAAGGTTTTTCCTGTTACTTAAATATCATAGGACAGGTGTAGAAAAATCCATTGCCAGGAACCTGGAACAACTAAAAATGAATGCTGGGCATCATTTTTCCAATTTGAAACCCCGGATGGGCAGCCTAAAAATATTATTAGAAAAATGATTTTGTTAAAAATTATAATGGCATTTTATATATTTTCCAGATCCTAACATTTGATCATTTAATTTTCCCTCTGAGTACCAAGAGCAGGGCTCATGAATTATCACCATGTAATTCTGTAGTTGAGTGTTGGGTAATTGCTGTTGGTCAGAGGCCACACTAATCCACATGTGTCTGCTACTCATTATCTGATTAAGTAATCAGAGTTGATACTACCAGTCCCTTAGGGAAAACCCTTAAAAAAAAAACAAGACTTATGAATGTTTGTCTTTTGTCAATACACCAACATCTGGTAGCAGTTTCTTTCATTTTTGGCTTGACAAACTGAATGCTATGATCAAGTACATGTATTATGCTTTCTCTCTGGTCTGTTGAAGAAATGGGCACTTGCTGTATAGCATGTGACAGTAGCTTCTGTTGGCTAACTTTAGCTAAAAGAATATGCAAGTTTAAATAATCAAACCAATCACAATCCAGGGCCTGAAAATAGTGGCGGTCCAAGGTATGGGACTAGCAGTTTTCACGATCGGACCTTTTAGTTAAATATGTCAAAAGTCCATCGGACCTGCCAGTTTTCCAAGAAAAGAAAATTAAAAGTATTCATCTGCAGTCTCAAAGTTGTTGCTTAAGTGAGTGTAAATGTCAACAGAGATAGCTGCAAAAGTCCGTTCCAATCAATGTTACTTGAAGTGTACTTATGTTTTGCTGTTTACAAGACAGTCAGACTGGGACATCGTGTATAGAATAGACTATGAGCCTGTGCTATCCTTGCCTCTGGGTTTGAGTACCAGTCCACAAGCATATCAAAACCACAAGACCGAAAGTCTAATCTCATGAGACTTTGTCTTATTACTTACAAACAGAACATTCCAATCTTCCACCTGAAGCCTTATTCACTGAGACTTGAAACACCTGATGCAAACGATATGTGCATATTGTGTGACTGGTACTCAAATCATGAGGTTAAATTAGCTGCTAACTTAAACATTGAAATGCGAACCAACCTTTACACATGGTTCTGCTCTAATGGACATTAATGACAATCAAGATGAGTAATGAGTTTATGTAACTTTGGCCACTCATTCAGTGGCAAATCTGAAAAGCCGAAGAAAGCAAAAATGAGGAAAATGACCCTCCAACAAAACAGAATAAGCCAAACAAGGATGCAAAGTATGGCAAACATTTAAAGAACACTTGAAGAAAAAATCATTTTCCGCGTGTTGAATATGATGGGGAGACAGGAAAACTGTTGTGTTCGACCTGTTAAAGTTTTATTATTTAGGTGATGGATCAAGCAACCTTTATCGTGGTATATACAGCTTAAAGGTTGACCCAACTAATGTTCATGCAAGAAACAAGGAACATTTTTACCTGTGATTTTATATTGAATCTGATGTTTCGCGTGCCCAACTCAGACCTGTTAATATGTACAGTAAGTCAGACCTGGCTCCCCCAGAGCATGACAGATCCTGGACCTGCCACACATAGACACTGTTTTCAAGCCCTGACAATTGTTGTTGCATATTACATTGACTTTTGGGTAATATCTTAACAAAAATCCCACATGAAAAGTTAACTGTCCCCTGACAGTTTAGACATGGGAATAATAGCATTAAATTCATGATAAATTCAGGATAACGTAGACCATAGTGATGCAAAATGGGATAAACATAAAATATGGGTAAGTTTCTGGTCAGGGATGGCCAACTACTTAAAAGCTTACGGACAACAAGACACCGTCAAAAAAAGGAAATTGTTTGATTATCTTTTATTTGTTGATCTCAGATAAATTAAATATGTGTGTAAACTTGTGCAACATTTTACATTAGCAGAACTGATGGTGAGTTACAAGTATTGTGTGCAGTTAATAGGACTAACTATATATATATATGACAAATTTGGTGACAAATGTTGGTTACAGCAATCTTGGAAGCAACTGCAGTAATTTACAGAACAACCAGAAAAATCTGCTGTGGATCCATATTTTCAAAGCTGGTTGTCCAGGGACAACCATTGATTTTCAAAAATTTTATATCCCAGGCCTGCAGGTGGTGCTGAGATGGTGTCCTTATGGATCTGGCAGTATCGAAAAAGTATCTTTAGTTTATATTTTTATATTGTTGTATCATTTTCATAGCATTTGGCCTCGCCCAAAATTTGGACGGCCATATATTGATATCCTTGTCAGGCAACTTTTTCATCCATATTCACCCATGCATCAGGTTAAGTTGGTTGTGGTTTGGCATTTTACAGTACAGCAACACAAGTAGGTTATTTAGTGACAAGGTAATTGGAACAAAGTGCCTTGCCCAAGGACACACTACTGCAGCCGACCCGAATGGTAGGATTCGAACCTGCACCCATTTCAGACACAAGTCAGGCATGTTAACCCGAATGGTAGGATTCGAACCTGCACCCATTTCAGTCACAAGTCAGGCATGTTAAGCACTCAGCCACCATGGCTTCTGCTTTTATTAGTCACCTGTTATGACATGTAGGAGGGTGTATCGGACCTATTCTATATCACCGAGTTTTGTTTTGTTCTTTGAACACATTATGAGATTTTGAATATTTGTGAAATACTCGTGGTTCAAGAACACAAAATATATGTTTGCTACCTCCATTGAACATGTCGACTTTTACCAAATAAAATTTGAACAGGAATGAATTTTCATATTCCCCCTTAGAATCCTCAAATAGGAAAAAAAATATTAGTTTTCATTGGAAGTGTGTGTGTGTGTGAGGGGGGGGGACAGGTCTTATCCTTTTGTTATGTATCTTTCAAGTATGAATAAATTACTCAGTTAGCAGTTGCTCCAGAAAGTCAAGGAAACACCTCATAGTAAGTTCAGTCATGACATTTCCTGTTAATTTGAGAATTAACAATGAAGTTGAAACAGTTTGACGTTTGTAATATGTAATATTCCATTTTGTGTAGGTTGGTTCACAGTAGAGGAAGAACACAACACCAATGTGTATGTGTCTGGCCTGCCTTTTGATATCACAGAGGAGGAATTCAAGGAGCTTATGAGTAAATATGGCTTGATGGTGTATGATCCCCACACTAAGAAACCTAAAGTTAGGCTCTACAGGGACGAGAATGGACAACCCAAAGGGGATGGCAGATGTTGCTATATAAAGGTCAGTGCAGTGGTAGAGTCTTGCTATATATAAAGGTCAGTACAGTGGCAGTTGTCGCAATGTAAAGGTCAGTAAAGTGGTAGAGTCATTCTATATACAGGTCAATACAGTGGCAGATGTTGCTATATAAAGGTCAGTACAGTGGTAGAGTCATTCTATATACAGGTCAATACAGTGGCAGATGTTGCTATATAAAGGTCAGTAAAGTGGTAGAGTCATTCTATATACAGGTCAATACAGTGGCAGATGTTGCTATATAAAGGTCAGTAAAGTGGTAGAGTCATTCTATATACAGGTCAATACAGTGGCAGTTGTTGCTATATAAAGGTCAGTAAAGTGGTAGAGTCATTCTATATACAGGTCAATACAGTGGCAGTTGTTGCTATATAAAGGTCAGTAAAGTGGTAGAGTCATTCTATATACAGGTCAATACAGTGGCAGTTGTTGCTATATAAAGGTCAGTAAAGTGGTAGAGTCTTTCTATATACAGGTCAATACAGTGGCAGTTGTTGCTATATAAAGGTCAGTAAAGTGGTAGAGTCATTCTATATACAGGTCAATACAGTGGCAGTTGTTGCTATATAAAGGTCAGTAAAGTGGTAGAGTCTTGCTATATAAAGGTCAGTACAGTGGCAGAGTCTGGCTCTATAATGGTCAGTATAGTGGTAGAGTCTTGCAATATAAAGGTCAGTACAGTGGCAGTTGTCGCAATGTAAAGGTCAGTATAGTGGTAGAGTCTTGCTGTATACAGGTCTGCACAATGGTGGAGTCTAGCTACATAAAGTTCAGTACAGTGCTAGTCTCGCTATATAAAGGTCAGTACAGTGGTGGAGTCTTGGCCCACATTAAATTGGTTCAATTTTGTTTTAATATATGTGCACTTTTGCAAATATATTGTGATATCAGTAATGTCCAACCATCAGTTCATCCATTTGTCTGCCTGTCTGTCCATCACTGTTTTCCTTGTAACCCGAACTCCACCTACACAGGGTGAGAGAGGGTGATCATGTTTGGTATGATGTTTTACGAGGGTGAGTAGATGACAATGACAGTGTCAGATTCAGGATGCAATCCCCAAAGGGAGGAGTGGGTATAGATCAAAGGTCACATTGTCATAGTAAAATGGACTCTTCTTTGTAACTAGAATTCAGTGGACACTGATTGAGGGAGGGTGATCATGTTTGGTATGATGTTTTACAAGGGTGAGTGGATGACAATGACGGTGTCAGATTCAGGATGCAATCCCCAAGGGAGGAGTGAGTGTAGATCAAAGGTCACATTGTCATAGTAAAATGGACTCTTCCTTGTAACTAGAACTCAATGGATGCTGATTGAGGAAGGCTGATCATATTTGGTATGTTGCTTCAAGAGGATGAGTGGATGACAGTGAAGATTTAGACTCCTGAATGCAGTCAGGAGGTGGGGTTGGGGTAGCAGTGGTATGGCAAAAATATAAAAAAGTGTGGATATTTATGATGGCTGCTTTCTCAAGTTGCTGTTTAATTTATTTCATTTAACTTTCATTCATGGCTAATGAGAATCGATTATAATATGGTTTTGATTCATAAAATATTCTGTTTTGTGTTCTTATGCTAAATCATGACACATCTTTGTTGTTAGAACATGCTTATGATGCATGCCACTTTTATGAACAGAATTTAAAACTGGAGCTCTGTATTATAATACTGAATTACTTTTTGTTGAACATGTGGTTGGCAAATGGCAAGAATTAGCTATCGTTTTTCTAAAAGGTATCAATACTAAGACAACAAAAAAAAACCCCATACAATCATTATAAAAACAAAATGTTAATCTCATGAGCACCAGCTTCTGTGAAAACTTGTTTTTCCTTATCTATTACCATTAGGTCTCTTGACCCTTTCCTAAAGACCCAGATGAACATAGGAAGCTTGTAAGAGCATATTTTTTTATAATACAGAAATTTGAAAGACATATGTAAGAGTTAATAGTCTCTTCATAACTACAAATATAGTGAACGTGGCTTGCTTGCTGCAATACATTGTGTCTGTTAGAAAAAGTTATCTTTTAAGGATTGGTACACAACATAAAAAATATCTCGCATTTTTATTTTTAAATTACCTGTAAGATATTTCAGTGTAAAGCTTATTGCTTTTTTGTTTGATGAAATTTAAACTTGTACATTTCACTAACAGTAGAGATTTATTCAACTCCTTGTATCTGATGTTTTCAAAAATCATTGAGTAAATCTGAAGATTCCTTCAGTTTTGAGGAATTCTTTCGTCTCTATTTTTGTTAGAGAAATAAATCTTTGTCGATATGTATAATTTCAGTGTTTCACATTTTCATTCCTAATTCCTTTATTTACTATACTTTATTTATATCTCCGCCATAAATATGGCAGGGGCATATAGTGTCTGGTTTCTGTATACATAATATGTGTCCCAAAATTTTTATATGTGTAGCTATTCCCACATCTTTCCATGGACTGTGGAAACTTGGCAGATATTATTGACATGGGGTCAACATGCACATATCACTCTTTGGCATACTTTTTATGCTTTGATGCTTTTTTACTGGGGTTATGTTCCTTTTTAGTGTTAAATGTATATGCTTTAAATGATAGTTCCTGTGTATGCAACTAGTCCCACAGCTTTTGATGACTTGTCCTTGTGTATACAACTAGTCTCACAGCTTTTGATTACTTGTCCTTGTGTATGCAATTAGTCCCACAGCTTTTGATTACTTCTTCTTGTGTATGCAACTAGTCTCACAGCTTTTGATGACTTGTTCTTGAGTATGCAACTAGTCCCACAGCTTTTGATGACCTGTCCTTGCATATGCAACTATTCCCACAGCTTTTGATGACTTGTCCTGAAATTTGGCAGACATTATTGACATCAGGTCAACATGTTTTGTTGCAGTGCTTTGATGATTTGCCCTGTTTTCATTTTAAATGTATATTTGCATGTTCATATGTAAATGTATACATCCTGCCAGAGTTATTGCCCTTTCTACTTGCATTACTCATGCAGTGGTGGGGTGGGTGGGTTCTGTGTCCTATAGATACATTTCTGGTTAGAGTATTATATTCAAGACAATGTAAAATCACAGTTTATACAGAAATATGAAACTTTTAGTTTAGATGTAGCTTTTACACTTGTTTTCAGTTTGTTTGAATTTATTTCAGAGGGAGTCTGTGGAGCTAGCCCTGCAGATCCTGGATGGATATAATTTAAGGGGCCACATGATCAAGGTGGAGAAGGCCCAGTTCAATATGAAGGGAAATTTTGATCCCACCAAGAAGAAAAGAAAACTAACCAACAAAGAGAAGAAAAAAATGAGAGAAAAACAAGAAAAGTAGGATTCCTTTTTGGTTTTCTCCATTCCCATATCCTTGAGCAGACAGTTAAATCAATGAGTTTGAGTTTCATACATATTTCCCACAATATAAATATCAGTTCACTTTCAGTGCTGTGTACATGCATTTAATTTCCTAGTTGATCTAGGTCATACAAGTTCATATCTATTTAACAGGCCATGCCTGTGTTTTCCAAGGAATAAAGTACTGGAGTAGACTCATGTGAAATAAAAATGGTACAATCTTGGTAGCAGGACTTGCTAATCAGATCCAGAATTGGTATTGATTATTGCTCTTGTTCTATCAATAAATAATCAAGGTTTAATCATTTTACGGCAACCATAAAACCACAAAAAGGACTCCAGGGGACTGAGTATTAATGGCATTGGGGGGTGGCACAAGTGAACTATGGCATCCTATGTAGTACTGCATGATCCTTTTAAATGACACCACAGAAAGTCGGCATTGATACTGATTGTCCTCTGCCTTTTGATGAAAAGTGGGGGTACATAGTAATTGTGTTTTGTACATGTCCTTCCATCTGATGTCATTTAAGCTTTGTAGCATTGAAGCCATTTGAGATAATAAGATGAAACATAGTATAGTTTTCTATTGCACTTTCCTTTCTGCTCTATAACTATCAAGCCATTTATGTAACTTGGTATACTTGTACATGATCGTTAGAAAAAACGTGTTGCACACCAGAGTCGGGGGTAGGGTGTGGGGTCTTATTGTTAGGCTCAAGGTCATGGCTCAGTATTTTAAGTTTTCCGTCACACTTTCCATTCTACTCCATAACCTTAGAGCCATTGGAGATGAAGGCAATGAAACTTAGAGATCATCTTAAGCAGGAGTGTTACATATCATATTGGGGTACTCTTCAAGGTCAGAGTCACAGATCATCATTTCAAGTTTTCCATTTCACTTTCCTTTCTGTTCTGTAACTTTAGACATGCTCGAGATAAATGGATGAAACTTGGTAACTTGATAACTTGATTAAGGGATGAATATAAATATATATATATATATATATATATATATATATATATATATATATATATATATATATATAACTTCTTGTGATACCTAGTTGGTCCTCAATGAAAATGGTGCCAGTCGAACATCCAATATGGCTTCCATGACAACTGTCTTAAACATCTTGTTGTTACTTCTCCCCCTGAATTGATGATCATTATGACATGGCATTTTCACCAAAGGTCTCCTAATGATGTCTACTTTGTCCTAAATGAAAACGGTGCCAAGTTGACATTCAGTATGTATACCACAGCAGCTAATTTGAAAATCTTGTTATTTCTGAAGAATATCAGAGATGGTTTCAACACTCGATAGTTAAAAGGAAGAAATGGTCTTATCTTGAATTCCTGGAAATTCTTTTCACCCAGTAGAGCATCAGTCTCTTCAAGGGACTCTTGTTAAAGAGTTGACATCTTTCAAAAATAAGCTAAGATCAAAGTGCAGTGATTGACTATTGACACAATTGAGATGAACATTCACAAATAGATACTTTTAACATCTTTATTCATGTAAAGAAAAACACAGTGATAAGATTTTTTCTTTTCAAGAATACAACACATCTTGCCAAATAATTATTATTAAATCAGACGTGTTTATTTTGGCACTCAAACTTTGTAGTATTTAAGAAATTAGTGAAATTATTGTACAATTTCAGGAACCTTACCACATTCATATTATATCCAAATTCATGTGATAAGGAAGTGGGTTGTAATAGGATTGTACTGCACCAGTCATACCAATAATACTGTGAAGAAAATTACCCACAGTGACTTGTAAATATGGTGCCGATTTGTACTTCTAGCTGAAATAGAAATTCATGTACCTGCTCAAAATAACTGAGCTGTCATGTGGTCAGAGTTTGTAGTTTTTGTTTTAATTTGCTGAAATGTTTTTTCCAAAAACTGGAAGGATATATGTAGTCAACCATGTAGAAATACACTTTAGTTGGCGTCAGATGGCACACTTGAAATCAAGTACAATCGTGTAAGCTTTCATATTATAATGATACCATGTATATATTGTACAGTTATTTTAGAAATTTACCTTTAATTGGCACCATATAGCCATCATTGTGCTGATGTGCTCTTAAACCCTAATACATACAAATATATTGGTATTTTTGTGTATCCTTTTTCATCTTACTCTTGGGGGGAATAAAAGTGTGGCAGTACCTTGTATGGTTCCATTTTCCATGAGATGTTGGGAGTGGGAGGGATGGGGGTGGATTGAACCAGGGCTGGACAAATCCACTTTACTAATGCCTATGCCAAACTTGGTTTTACCCCAGACAATAGCAATTTTCCGAGGCACTTGCCCATAGAAATAAAAAACCCTCCAAACAATAGCAATAACTGGGTGTCTTCAGTAATCAAAACAGACCATCTATTAGGGTTTAGTATCACCAGAATTTTCATATTCCAATACAGGACAGTGTATTGCAATATAATAAATAATGAAAATCTGTAAAAATTACAAAATAGTATTGATAAGGGAACAAGAAGTCAAAGTACCATAGAAGTTTAATTTCTTTTAAATCTCTTTAAATGAACAGTGATTGGGAAACATCTTTATATGAGAGCGAGTCCAAGCTACATTAGATAAACTCTTGTTTAATTTGCATTTTCTCAACTCTGACTGCATTAGCAGCTACTACAAGATTATGTTAGCAAATGTTGGCAGTCAGATTCATGATCCCACCCACAAACTTCACCTCCACATTACATTTCCAACAAATGTCTTGGTTATCAATAAATTTTCCATCTTCAATGGAGAATATTTGCCTAAAAATGCTGCCAGACGAGTGATTTGGCCTTTTATTTTGTCATCAGCTCATACAAGACTTAAGGCTCTATGTCTGCCATTTTGGGTTGTTGCTATGCAACAGGCAGGATGTAACATGCAACCATTTTCTCTGCATAGACATCTTTCAGAAATCATTTTTAATTTGTTTAGAACAATAGACATTGAAAGAGACCAAAAATTAAAACAAATGAAGGCTGAAGTAGAAATTTTATTTGTATATTATATATACAAATATTGCAAAAGCCAGTTCTTTGTCAATGTTCCAAGGTACACGTACAAGCAGAATCTGTACCACAGTATACCGACATACTGGTAAAAATGCACACCTCTACTGTATATCACAATATGTGTCATATTGAAGAAATATTCTCTCTATATACTTGTTTAAAGCATTTTGTTACTATCTATTACTCGTGAAAAATATACAACATGTTCATACGTATTGTACAGCTTAGAGTTTAAATTGGATTATGATAGGTTAATATATTCCATGCAGTGTTTCAGTATTATATTATGGTAGATAACCTCATGGTGGTTAAGAATCTCAGTTTATGGTGAAATTCTTATTTTTCAGATTATTTGATTGGCGTCCAGACAAACCAAGATTTGCAAGAATGAAGTTTGAAAGTGTTGTTGTACTGAAAAACATGTTTGATCCAAAGGAATTTGGGGTATGTTTTGTTGTCATGGATGACTTGACCTTATTTGCACGTATAGAAAGCTTGTGTATGAATAGAGAATAGCTTTTATTCTTTTTGCTCTTTGGCGTGTTATAGAGGTACAGGAATATGGAGCTATATAATTCAAGGTTTTGGTTAAAGTTTTTTTAATTGTTTATATGTCTTAAACCTCTTGATGGATTTTTAAAAATACTTTTAATGAATCACTATGAAGCTAAGACAGTTCATTAGGTGACATGCAAGCTTGCCACTTTCATGTTGGGTTCAGTGTCACAGTCATAAAAACAATTTGCATTGATGTTTTGGTTAAAGTTTTTTAATTTCCTTATATTTCCTGAAGCCCTTGATGGATTTTGTTCATATATTGGATGAATCATTATGAAGCTAAGACAATCCATTCTTTGACATGCTTTGATCATGGGCATGACATTCAGGTTCTGGCCTTGTTTTAAGTCTTTATTCTTAATTTACCCCTAGATAATTTTGCAAATTAAAATAATCCTTTTTTGAGTTACTTCCCTTGAGCTTGTTTTGTTATTGGAAAGCTCTAATTATAGAGCTCTTAAAGTCACTGGAAAAGGTTATACTATAATTTCATTGTTTCTCTGGATAGTTTTCTTATAATTGCAAAAGATTCACATTTTTGTGTATATGTTTCATTGAAAAATAGACATGCAAGTTTTAGAGAGATCAGAGGCTTTTGTTCCATTCCAAATTTAGTAGATCTACTATACATATTTAAAAAAATAACATTGATATAATTTCGTAATTTTCCATTGGGAAAATTCTGCTCATTTGATTTGCATGGTTTCAATTCTTCAATAGTTTAATTTCATTTCTAATATGTTGTCTGATATTTACATAGCAGAAAAATAAAATCTGCTGAAAGATTTAACCTGTAAACACTTTTAAAGTATAATAAATAAAGGGTATTCATTTGAAGATTATTACTTAAAATTTGTGTAAAGTTTTTAGCTCACCTAGCTTTAAGCCCAAGTGAGCTTTTGGTATGATCCTTTATCCACCATGCATTATCCATTGTCCATCCTCCATTCACAGTTGTTATTTAACACTTCTTCTCAAAACCCACTTCACCAATTTCCTCATAATCTTACAGGGAGCATTCTGGCATCAAATCCTTTCAGATTTGTTCAGTTGCTGCCAATCCTTCATCCAATATGGCCTTCATTGCTCAAAATATTGAAAACCTTGAAACAAATTCTCAATAACCACTCGACATATTTGATAAAATTTTCCATTAAGCATCATAGTTTAAAAGCCTTTCAATCGTATACAAATGATGCCAATCAATCATCAAATATGGCAGCCATTACTAAAAAAATAGAAAAATGTTTAAATGACTTCTTTGCAAAAACTTATAAACAGTTTTTGACCAATTTAAAAGAAATAATTCTTACATGAAGGGCTTTCAGATTTATACAAATAATGCCAATCTGCCATCAGATATGACCATCATTACTAAAAATAGAAAAACCTTTAAACTACAACATCAAAAACTGCTCAACAGAATTTGACCAAATTTGACAGAAAGCATCCTTGCCTAAAGGACTTTCAAAGGTTTTATAAATGGTACTGATCTGCCATCAGATATGGCAACCATTACTAAAAGAAAAACCTTGATAAGTTTTCTTTTTAAAACAGGTTAGCATTTCTGGACCAGATTTGACAAATATCACCCTAGCATTAAGAGCCTTCAGTTAGGTACAAATGAATCAAATGTGGCCACTGATAATGCAAATAGAAAAACCTTGAAAGGACTCTTTCTCAAAAACCACTCAACAGAATTTGACCAAATTTGACTGAAAACACTAGGGCATGAAGGGCTTTAAAACTAATAAGTTCACTATTCTCAAAAATTGACCCCAAGTCAGATTTCAATGACCTTTTCCTGAATGTATCTACTATATCAGTCTGTCATAGAACAGATTTATTTGTACATGGGTATTAGTCTTTACTGTGTTTGTAATGACTTATACATGTGTTTATTAGCTATATTAAAACAAATGTTTGCAGTATGATGAAGATTCTCATCAGATGCTGACAATTCTCAGTTGTATTGTTATGAATACTTTTTGTTATTAATTTTTTCCAAAGATTTAACCTACTATTGTAGTGCAGTAAGTTTTCTGAAGTTCTGTTATAATTAGATTAGTTCAAGATAGTTGCTATTATGTAACAAGGGTCCCACTGAATTCAGTCTCACCTTTTTAGAGTTATAGGCTTGTAAAAAAAAACTTGAACACTGTTGAGGCTGCCACCATCACCTCAGCCCCAACATCAGCATCACAATGTCTCACTTTTCTTCTATACAAAAAGACAATGCCAAAAATGATTATTAGAGAATGCTAGAGAAAATCATCTTTATTAGGTTTTTGTTTTATGAATGGGTTTTGGGGGTCTTTTTCTGTTTCTTGACATAAAAGAGTACTTCCTTGTTGGACTGTCTTTCTGGACTTCATAAAGAAAGGTTTACCATCATAGCAGAATTTTGTACCTGGCATGCACAATGTAAATAGAATGATGTGCCAGACAATATTGGACTGTCTTTCCAACCTTGAAGCAAGACAAAAGAATGGTGTACCCAGCTCTCATGATGTAAAATAAAATAGCATTGCACACAAACAAAAATCTATTTTAGTTGATAATATCATGTCCCCTTTCCACTTTCTATGCATGCAAAGTGGGGAGGGGGAATTGGTGGAAATGTGGAAAGCAGCAGTTTTAAAACAAAATACATGCTCAAAAAGGAAACTAACAATAATTTTCTTCAAATAGATTGATCTTATTTGCTCCATTGTCATCCTTCTTAAGTCAGACATGGATTTTATAGTGTCTGCGCAAATACATCAGTCACTTTATAGGATTGGCTCAAAGCAGATTTGTCAAAATTTTAATTATTAATGTTAGCAGCTAAAACTAGGGGCAACACTTAAAGGACCACTTCTCTATAAATTTTCATAAATTTTACTTTGCATTTATTTTTAGCTCTACTAGTACTAAAAGAGCTTATTGGATGGTCTCTCATCCATCGTCTGTCTGTCTGTTAGTGAAGTTTATTATCGCTACTCCTCCTAAACTACTTGATGGATTGCCATGAAACTTTACACACACATTCATCCCATGATTTAGTTAGTCCTAAATAAAAATGGTGCCACTCTGACTTCCAATATGGCTACCACAGTGACCATCTTGAAAACCTTGTTATCGCTACTGCTCCTGAATGGATGGTCATATCAACATGGTGTTTTCAATAAAAGACTTTTTATAATGTCTAGTTGGTCCTAAATGAAAATGGTGCAGATCTGACATCCAGTATGGCCTCCACAGTGGCCATAAATCTTGTTATCGCTAATCCTCCTACATGGATGATCATATCAACATGGGGTTTTCACTAAAACACTTATGATGTCTAGTGGGTTCTAAAGAAAATGGTGCTGATCTGATGTCCACTATGGCGACCATGGCAGCCATGTTGAAAATCTTGTTATCGCTACTCCTCCAACACGAATGGTCAGATCAGAATGGGGTTTTCATTAAAAGACTTCTTATGATGTCTAGTTAGTCTTAAATTAAAATGGTGCCAATCTGACCTCTAATATGTCCGTCAAACATTGGCTATCTTGAAAATCTTGTTATTGCTACTCCTTCTGAATGGATGGTCGTATCAACATAAGGTTTTAACTAAAAGATTCCGTATGGTGTCTACTTGGTTCTAAATGAAAATGGTGTCGATTTGACGTCTATTATGGCTGCAACATTAGTCATCTTAAAAATCTTGTTATCATTACTCCTCCTGAATGGAAAGACATATTGAAATGGGATTCCACCACAAGACTTCTTATCATGTCTAGTTGGTCCTAAATGAAAATGGTGCCACTGTGAGGTCCAATATGGCTGTCACACTGGCCATCTTTAAAATCTTATCACTACTACTCCTGAATGGAAAGTCATATTGGCATGGTGTTTTCACCAGAAGACTTCTTATGATGTCTAGTTTGTCCTAAATGAAAATGTGCCGATCTGATGTCTAATATGTCTGCCACAGTAGCCAGCTTGAAAATTTTGTTATCACTACTTTGAATGAATGTTAATATCAGGATGGGGTTTTCACTAAAAGAGTTCTTGTAATGTTTTGTTGATCCTAAATTAAGATGGTGCTGATCTGACATCCAATTCATGGCCATCTTGAAAATCTTGTATTTGCTACTCCTCTTAAATGGAAAGTCATTTGAAATTGGGTTTTCATCAGAAGAGTTCTTTCGGTGTCTAGTTGGTCCTTGATGAAAATGACTAACCCTCAATATGGCCAGCATGGTGGCTATCTTGAAAATATTGTGATCTCTACTCTCAAATCAATGGTTATATCATCATGGGGTTTTCACCAGTAGACTTTTTATGATACCTAGTTGATCCTAAATGAAAGCTGTGCCAGTCATATATCCAATATGGCTGCCATGATGACTGTTTTAAAAATCTTGTTGTCACTACTCCCCCTAAATGGATTATGACATGGTGTTTTCCCCAAAAGACTTCTAACGATGTCTACTTTGTCCTATATGAAAATGGTGCCAAACTGACATCCAATATGTCAAGCTGATCCAGTATGTGTACCACAGCAGCTAATTTGAAAATCTTGTTATTGGTGAAGAATATCAGAGATGGTTTCAACACTCAACAGTTAAAAGGAACAAATGGTCATATCTTGAATTCCTGAAAATTCTTTTCGCCCAGTTGAGCATCAGTCCCTTTGAGGGACTCTTCTTTCTGTTTGATTTAAAATATAAAAAACTCGAGAAATCAAGAGAATTGAAAATCGAAATTAAAATTGTGGTCAGTGTAAAAAGACTAAAAATCTTGTTTAAAGAAGGTCAAGCACAGGGGTTTTTCCTCATCTAAAAATAGAGCTTGGCTATGCATCATATGGTCATGTGATACCTCAAAGTGTAGTCTGAGGTGCAAATAGCAGGTAGACCTCAAAAGAGTATTTTGATGCTTTCCAATTAGTTTCTGACTGTTTACTGCTGTCACCAATGGGATGAAATAATTTTAGTGAATGGAAAAGTATTCTCCTAGGAGTAAAGCAGTTTTGATCCACTATTTTAGAACAGTAGATAGGGCAAGTCATTTGTTGTGTAATGGGATCTTGGGCGTAATCTCAGTATGTTACCAAGTGTAAGTTAATGCTATAACATAATTCTCTCTCTCTCCCTCTCTCTCTCTCTCAAAAAAAAATAAAAAATTAAAGGATGAACCTTTATTTATTTATTTGAGGATAAAGAGGGATCGATGGCCAGAAGAACTTATGGTATGGCTTCTTGTCGATCTGTCGTCCATCCATCTCTTAGCACAAGTTTGTTATCGCTACTCTTCCTAAACTTCTTGGACAATTGGCATGAAACTTTACACACATTCAGCCCATGGTCTAGTTGGACTTAAAAAAAATGTTGTTGCTCAGACATCCACTATGGTTGCCACAGCAGCCATCTTGAAAATCTTGTTATCGCTACTTCTCCTGAATTGATGGTCATATCAACATGGGATTTTCATTAAAAGACTTCTATTGATGTCTAGTTGATCCAAAATGAAAATGGGGCCAATCTGAAGTCCAATATGGTCACTACAGCAGCCATCTTGAAAATCTTGTTATTGCTACTCCTCCTGAATGGATGGTCATATCAACATAGAACTTTCTCTAGGAGACTTCTTATGATGTCTAGTTGGTCCTAAATGAAAATGGTGCATGCTTGGACATCTAATATGACCATCACAACAGCCATTTTTACAATCTTGTTACTGCTACCACTTCTGAATGGTTGGTTGTATTGACATCATGTTTTCATCTGTAGACTTATTATGATGTCATGTTGATCTTAAATGAAAATGATACCAATTGTTCATCCAATATGTCCACCACAGTGGTCATCTTGAAAATTTGTACTCTTTCCGTATGGATGGTCATATCAACATGGGGTTTTTACTAAAAGACTTCTTGTGATGTCCTGTTGGCCCTAAATGAAAATTGTGCCAATCTGATTTCCAGTATTGCTGTCATGACAGCGATCTTGAAAATCTTGTTATTGCTACTTCTACTGAACAGAAAGTCTTATCAACATGAGGTTTTCACCAGATGACTTCTTATGATGTCTACTTGGTCTTAAATGAAAATGGTGCTGCCGGGACATCCAATATGACTGCCACAGCAGCTATCTTGAAATTCTTATTTTTAATGCTTCTCCTAAATGGAAAGTAATATCAGCATGAGGTTTTCACTAAAAGACTTCTTGTTATGTCTAGTTGGTCCTAAATGAAAATGGTGCTTATATGACATCCAATATGGCCACCATGGCTGCTCTCTTGAAAATCTTGTTATCACTACTTGTCCTAAAATGAAAGTCATATTGACATGGGGTTTTCACCACAAGACTGGGTGTGTAGTTGGGCCTAAATGAAAATCATGCTGATCTGATATTCAATATGGCCACCATGGTGGCCATCTTAAAATCTTATTGCTTTTCCTCCTGAATGGATGGTTATATTCACATGGGAGTTTTCACCAAAATACTTCTAATGATGTCTAGTCATCCCTAAATGAAAAAGGTGCTGATCTTACATCCAGTATGGCCACCACAGTGGCTAAATTGAAAATCGTGATATTGTTCAAAAATATCAGAGATGGTTTCAACACTCTGCAGTTAAAAAGTAGAAATAGTCTTATCTTGAATTCCTGGAAATTCTTTTCGGTTAGTAGAGCATCAGTCCCAGTAATAGACTCTTGTTTTTAAATATGAAATATGTAAAGTAGAAAAAAGATACTTTTTAACATCAGTAAGATAAGAATATCAAATATAAATTTGTTAGGTGTATCAGGTTGTGTAAAGAAAAAAAAATAGTATGAGATCCATTAGAGTTGTTCTTGATTTGCCAAGAGTAATGCTAGGAAAACTCTTTATATTAAGGAAAACAAAACTCACATCAGTTATCAAATAACGTCTTTTCCTCTTAACTCATTTCTAATAAATTTCTGAAACAACTAAAAATTCCTTATAGAAATTGACAATTTAGACACATTAGTTC
Source organism: Margaritifera margaritifera (assembly GCA_029931535.1). Lineage (NCBI taxonomy): Eukaryota > Metazoa > Mollusca > Bivalvia > Unionida > Margaritiferidae > Margaritifera > Margaritifera margaritifera. The sequence continues at coordinate 755,632 of JAQPZY010001173.1, forward strand.
TGAATTCTAAATAGAATTGTGTTAGCAAAGTACACTAGACAGTTTAGACTCATTGGTTGTTAATTCTGAAGGGTATTGTGTTAGCAAAGGATATTTAACAATTTAGACACATTAGTTCTGAATTCTAAAGGGAATTGTGTTAGCAAAGGAGACTCGTTAGTTGTGAATTCTGAAGGGTATTGTGTTAGCAAAGGACACTAGACAGTTTAGACACATTAGTTGTGAATTCTGAAGGGTATTGTGTTAGGAAAGGATACTTGACAGTTTAGACACATTAGTTGTGAATTCTGAAAGGTACTGTGTTAGCAAAGGACACTAGACAGTTTAGACACATTAGTTGTGAATTCTGATGGGTATTGTGTTATGAAAGGATACTTGACAGTTTAGACACATTAGTTTTGAATTCTGAAGGGTATTGTGTTAGCAAAGGACACTAGACAGTTTAGGGTCATTAGTTGTGAATTCTGAAGGGAATTGTATTAGCAAAGGACACTAGACAGTTTAGACTCATTAGTTGTGAATTCTGAAGGGAATTGTGTTAGCAAAGGTCACTAGACAGTTTAGGGTCATTAGTTGTGAATTCTGAAGGGAATTGTGTTAGCAAAGGACACTAGACAGTTTAGACTCATTAGTTGTGAATTCTGAAGGGAATTGTGTCAGTATAGGACACTAGACAGCTTCAGCTCATTAGTTATGGGCAGTGTCACTGGTGTAGTTTTCAGACTGGATAATTGCTTGGGTAAACATCAGGTTCAATGTAATCTAAAGCATGATGATGCATAATTTTTCAAAGTGAGATACAGAAAAAAAGAATTAAGTCAATGAGATGCCATTGCTTATCCTCCCACTTCCAAGCTATGCCACTATGGACTTGGCCTGACCCAGAGGCCAATGTTGCAAAACTAAATGTGTATTTCTCTTTTTATATCCAGTTAGTGTATATATGGTTATAAGATAGGAATTTTAACAGTTTCCAAGTTAAGAGCCAAGGGTAAGTCCCTACTCCTGGGGCATGAACCAGGACATGTGCTTGATACACACATGCATTTATCTCCTCATGCTCATTAAATGTATATATGGTTGTAGGCTGGGGATCATAACAGTTTCCGTGTTAAGAGCCAGGGTTTAGTTTCCAACCCAAGGGGCACAACCCAGGGTCTGTATTGGCTATATATCTAATTTTATCTCCTCATGCCCATCAAAGCTATATATAGTTATAAACTGGGAATCTCAACGGTTTCAAAGTTATCCCCAACAGGCAAGTCCCATTTCCCAGGGTCTGTAATGGACATATGTCTGATTTCATCACCAATATATGGTTAGAAGGTGGGGATCTAGTTGTGACCCAGGGGCAAATCCCCTATCCAAGGGACATGATCCATGGTCTATATTGGATATATGTCTGATTTTGTTTTCTTTTGTCCTTCAACCTATATATGGTAATAGGGTGGGGATCTCAACAGTTTCCAAGTTGTGACCCAGGGGTAGCAACCCCACCAGGCTCACCCTTTCATAAAGACCAGAGGGTGTAATCCAAAACCCATTACATATGCAGGGCTGAAATTTAACACAAATTTCTTTGTAGCCAGAAGGACTAGTATACTGAGAAATATACTAGTCCTGCCAAATCTTTACTAGTCCTGCCCCCTCCCCCTTAAAATTAAATGGCCTCTCCCTAATAAAGACTTGACTTCAGCGGATGTTCTGCAGGATCAAAGCAGTTGCTATTGTAAACACTGTTATAAAATATTAGCATCAGAAGATAATGTTAGTTTCAGCTTGGAAAAAATTGCGTTCCTATCAAACGAAGCCATCTGACTCAGCGTGTTGTACTTAACAGCTCCAATTATGGTCTCATCATTAACAGCGGAAGTTTGGTAATTGTTCCTAATTAATCCAACCTCATGGTATTGTTGAAATTAATAATAAGATGGAAAATTTTCAAATCTTAGATGCTCAGAGATTTTAATTCCCAACAAATGTACGGCATTCTGCTTGGATATCTCCACGTGTATTCAATTATTTGTTCGTTCTTGTAAGGGACAAATATAAAAACTATTTTTATCATCATAGAAAAAAGTAGTTATATGGAAATGATGTGTCAATAATGTAATCGTAACATTGATCTAATTCTTATAATTATTTTGATGCAAATGTAAAATATGCAGTTTCCCATTTGTGACTGTTAGAGCGTTTGGCTAGCGAGCAAAAAAAAAAAAAAAAAAAAAAAACAATTAAACAAACAAACATGCAAGCTAATTTCATTGAATAGTTTTTGTTGTGTTTCTGTGTGTGGTATACCATTTTGTAGTTTGTTACTGTGGTCATGTGGATATTGTGTGATACCAGCACACATACACACGCAAACGCACATGTACTGGACTTTGGAACACGAGGTCGGGAGTTCGCACCCAATGGTGGGAATATTCGTTCGTGCATTTTGTTCCATGATGCTATGTCTAATACAGATTCCGTATTAGTTTTCTTACTTTTATGAACTTTTCCAAATTTATGTATGTGTAGATTTATAAATGGTAAAAATTTTAATATTTTCAGAATATTGCCTAAAAATGTCATCATGTCATGCATTGAAAAAGTAAAATTTGGTTATAATTAATAAGCATTCTAGCGTTACTTTTTAAATGTTAACTTTGGTGAAAAATTCTTCTAAACATTATCGGAATATTTAAAAATCTTTCATGGAAGACGCATCTTTATGACTTGGTGTGAACGATGAGGTCGCTAACTGCAGAAAGCTTGGCTGGCAATCAGGGAATACGTAAACTCTTACTGAAAATTATGATGATTTGGATTCCATGTTGTATGCATGTGTGTGTGTGTGTGAGAGAGAGAGAGAGAGAGAGAGAGAGAGAGAGAGAGAGAGAGAGAGAGAGAGAGAGATGCTTTAAAACAGGTTAATCTCAATTTTATATATTATATATAATATGCAATAGAAAAATGAAGAGAAAAAGAAATAAGTAGAACATAAGTACGATCTCTTTACTATCCATGTCTAATATAGTGAAGTTCAGCCCCTCTATAACAGCGCGCTTTGCAATCAGATGATCCAAAAGAAACACAAGAAACAAAATTGTTTTTATTTATGGTTGAGGGGAGAGATTTTAAATCTGAATAACTTTCTGCATATAAAGTTGTAGAATGCCATCAATTTGTTGTAAATAAAAATCTCTTAACAACTAACATTTGACTATTTCCACATCATTTTTCATTTCATACGTTATCAGATTAATTAGGATCAATTACCAAACTTCCGCTGTTAATGACGGGACCATAATTGGCGCTGTTAAGCGAAATGCGCAAAATCTGATGGCTTCTTATTATAGAAACGCACCTTTCCGAGGCAGAAATCGACTTCATCTTATGCTAATATTTTATGACCGTGTTTACAATAGTCACTGCCTTGATTCTACAGAACATCTGCTGAAGTCAAGTCTTTATTAGGGAGAGGCATAAACAAACACTGACTGTTGATAACCGAAACTTACTAGCCCATTGGACTATTAACATTATGAAAGTTACTAGTCCGACAGGAAATCTACTAGCCTTGGGCTAGCGGACTACCGCTAATTTCGAGCCCTGATATGTTATACCCCTGGCCTTGGCAATGATATAAACCAGCTTTAAGAACTCCACCTACAACACTTAAAATATTGAGATTTTAAAAAAAAAATATTCCCATCCCACTGGTCCCATGCCAAAAGGTCATATTAAAATTTTTAAACTGTTGTGCACACCTGCAGAGCTGCCTCAATTATATCCCAGAGCTTCATGTCTGTATCTTCAGCAGTGTAGGAGATACTCTGCATTCAAAATGGATGGATTGGAAGCTGGACAGACAGGCAAATGGACAGAAAGACATAATCCCCATCTTTTCAAATAGAGGATGGATAAAAGTTATTAAGTCTTTTTGGACTTATTTAAACATTATGATTGTCAATGATAATTATGTAAAGATTTCAGATAGTACCAATACTGAGAGAAAAACCTTTATTTAATAGCAGTTATTCAATATCTGCTACTGTTGCATTGCTTTCCTTTTCTGGGACTCATAGTCCCCAGTGCAAGCAAATTATTCCCTTCTCCAATTAGTATTGGAGGGCCAGAATTGAAGAGAACATGATCCCAATCTGACTTCTTAGTTACATACGGAATACGTCCTCTTTTTCCTTGGATGATGTACATGTTACATGTGTGCTATATCGCTCAAAATTTCTTTTAGTTTTCATTTTAAACATATTTTTGATATTTCACTCACCTTTCTGTATCGATTGAGTGTTTGTCTCCTCGGTCCTTGTATTATTTGAGTTTATCTGTGTTTTTGTAAATTGTAGAGTGTTTTTTGCACCATTAAATTGTATCCTCCTTCATTGTTCTGGTGCTTGAGTAAGTATAGTCTACCCTTTTTTGGTTCCAGATTTTTTGTTTAGCATGAATTTTTATCTTTCAGAGTTTATAATGTCGCAAGGTGTGGGTAAGTGTGGACACAAGAAGGCCCTGTGGGACACCCATTCCACCTGCTTAGCATGCACAAGGTGTGCAGGCACAGATGTCCAATTTGTTGTCTTTGGTCTGACCAGCTGTGGGACTTCACTGAAAGTCACCGCACATACAGGGGGAGGAAGAAGGGCCCCTCCTCCTCATCATCATCTTCAATGGACAAACCCCTCTGTCTCCAGGAGGGGTCTGGATCACTTCAAGAATGTTCTGTGACTTCAGTGGTTTGAAGATCACCTAAGGGCCAAGGATCCCTGATGCTCGTTACAATGCTGTCAGTGCCGATGATGGATTGATCCTTGGCCCCTTCCAAGAAAGGAAAAACACCTGCCGCTTAGGGACAAGCAGTGCCCTATCATGGTTAGTGTCCCAGTGAATGAGATTAGCAAATCGCACCTTCCTGAGAGGGAAGAGCCGTGATCTCATTCGAATAAATCTAATGTGAGTTTGTCCATCAGATCTTGTCACTGGACCTGTCTTTGACTGGTGACCAGTCCCCATCCTTCAAGGGACAGGAATCGGGTCAATACCCCCCCCCCCTCTGAGTTTCTATGTTGCCATTTAATCATGATGGGGATAGGGAGTCGGGTGTACTGGTCTGACTAGGGAAGGGGATTGGATCAGCATCCCCCTCCCTATGTTCCTTTTTTTTCCTATGGGATGTGGGGATCCCCCTTTCCAGGAAGTGAGCCTTCCCCCCTTATTGCACGATGGATGCCCCTCCCTTGGTTTCAAGGTATAGTGGACATTACAGGCCATGGACCTGTTCCGTCCTCTTCAACCTGGGCCAACAAAAAGGCGTGGGGTCCCCACTCACCCCCTAGACAATCTCGAAGGGATTAGTGTTCCCAATTGCCTTGGAGGTCCACTAGTAGGGTTAGTCCCATCAACACCATGAGCTGCTCCGAGATGAGGATGATTCCATTTTGATGTCTCCCTCTCTAGAGAAAGATACTAGGAGGGACAGTCCTGTCTCACCTCCTTTTTTTTTTTTTTTTAGGACGATGATGTTATTTTCATCATGGTTGACTCAAATGAGTTCTCAGAGGAACTGGTGGTGATGGTTTCTCCCTGTCCATTGGGATCCCCAGCTCCTTCCCATCTGTCAGGCCAGGTGTTAGAGGAGAAGGAAGTTTGGACATTTGATAAGGTAGTGAAGGAAGTTTACTGCCATCCTCCACCAGACTTGTGTCCTAAGCCTTCTGGCACTGAGGACAAAATGATTATCTCCAATCTGGCGAGGCTCTCGGGGGCAGCATTTTGTCCAGAAGTTTTCCTGGGGACAAGTTCATCAGGCAGCAGAAGGAGTGGTCTGTCCCCTCTTCTACACTTTAGTCGCTGGTTTCTGTATCCATCTATCAATTCTATTTGCCACCTTGCCCCTTAATCTCCACCCCCTTGGACTCTAGGGAGTTACAAGTGGGGATATTGGCTAGGGCCTGGGCTCACCTTCCAGTTAAAACCTTGGAGGTCTTGAAGCTTAAGGCCCATACTCATGATGGTTGCCTTGCATGCTGATCTCTTTTCGGTGGCTTCTTTCAGTCTCTTGAAGGAAGAATCCTTGTTTCCAGCGGCACTTCAGAATTTGCTGGAGGTAAGGCTGCAACATTTACTTAAAATGTCTACAAGTTTACATGGTTTGCAATAACCGAAATGATGCCGTTTGATCAAAATGATTAGAAACTCAACTTTTCCCCCTATCTACCTGCTAATCTTACTGAACAGTTGACTGCTGCTAGTATTATAATGTGCATGCTGTACCTCGCTCAACTTGCGATTGTTTCATTTGCTGTACATTCTTCACCTCATATTATGACAGGTTCAGTTTGTAAGACATGTCTTTGTTGAATATATCTGACAAATTCAGTCAAACATCCCACGGATTATAGTGATTTTGTTTCCTACTGTTACATACATGTACATGATGAAAAAATTTATAGTGGATCCGGATGTTCTGCCTAGACATGCGCATCTGATGCTTTTGTAGGATCTACAATGCCCAAGAAACTAGTCAGTGGCTTACAAACTTGAAACTGTGTTTTTTTTTCTTCTTCTTTTTCTTAAATGTTACTAATCAAAGGTTCTGTTAACAAACATTTGTTTAATGGTTAATACTGTTGTTTAAAGAAATTTTTTATCAGCCGTATCAGCAAGTGAACCTGATGTGACATGTGCGTTGTAACTAATTCTCAATAACTTTTGCTCTTTTCCTAGCGATGCCACATTCGATGCAAAAATCATAGATTCACACTTTAAAAAAAGAATTAACATAAAAATCCTACTAAACAATCCTCTTAAGCAAAAATGTGGTCATATATAATTTATTTGGAAATGGTTGTTCCTGTGTCCATGACAGCCACATGCATGTTCATTTACACGTTTACTGATTTTGTAAACGTTTACAGGCAGTAAACGACACTAAGCTGTTTACACATGTAAATGTTACAGCCTTAGCTGGAATCTGTATTGAAGATGTCACATCATGTGCTTTCCAGGTAGATGGCGCTTCCTGTTGAGCTTCTTCATCTCTGCAGAGATGCCGCCTTGGAGACATCAAATGTCTTGCTAGACCACAGCAAGAACCTTTCATTGTCTGCACCTCTTGAGGCGGAGATGTACTTTTAAGGCTTCATCCCCTCCATGGCGTCACAGTATCTGAGGGACCAACAACACAGATCCCTGGCAGCAGCACCAGTACCTTTGAAACAGGCCAAGAAGCACGCCTACCCTGATTGCCGTATGGGACCTTCTCCCAAGTTGTTCATGCAGGCACAGCCTCAACAGTCTCACCGTCAGCATAAATTCAAAGCTTTCTATCACCTATCATTTGTTAGACAAAGCGGTTGGAAAGGCCAAGGAAGATTGTCTTTGGACTCCTTCCCCGGGGGGGTGGGGGGGGGGGTGGCCCTAGAGAGTTGTGCTCTCTCCTATAGTGTCTTCCTCTACCCAGCGTCACAATAGGAGCTGATTCTGCCCTTTTTTTCAGGAGTTTGGTCTGGCATTATGGACTAATTGTGGGTCCATTCCACCTTAAGGGATGGCTACCACCTTCTTTTCTGGGAACATCCTCCCCTAACATGGACTCCTATCTTCTTTCACCAGTCCAAACTGGCTCAATTAAGGCAAGAGGCATACACCCTTCTGCAGAAGAGCACAGTTGAGAAGGTGGAAAATGACCAGACTCCGGCCTTCTATTTCCGGATCTTTCTTGTGTCTAATAAAGGCATGAAAGTTTCAGCTTAGAATCAACCTTTCTGCCTTGACCTTTCTGCCTTGAACAGATTTCTTAAGAAGAATGCTTGAGGATGGAGACTAATGCCTCAGTCAAGAACACCATAAGGCCCTGCGACTGGGCAGTCTCGATCAATCTTTAGGATGCATACCTTCACATCCCAATCTTCCCTCCACACAGAAAATACCTCTGGTTTTGTCTCGACCAGAAGGCATTTCAAATTTCGATCTCTTCCGCTTAGCCTCGCCTCCACCTCCCGAGCTTTTACCAGGATGATGGGGATAGTTGCAGCCTACTTGAGGTTGTCAGGGAATCCTCATCCTCTAGTATTTCAACAACTGGTTGATACACAATGTCCTCAGAGATTCACTTCTGAAGGACCTGTCCCTCTGTTGGTCAATGGCATCCCATCGCAGTCTTATACAGAACTGAGAAAAGTCAGATCTCATCCCATCTTTAGATTTTGTATATGTGGGAATGAATTTCATGTGCTCATTCTCTTTGCGTGGAAGTATGGAAACTTCTCTGATGGGCATCCTCGGAGTCTGCCATATTCCGTGCAAGAGGAATATCTTGGTGGACAGTCTGCCCAGAGTTGTGTGGTCCTCATTGAATGGTCTCTACACCAGTCGGTAGCAGAGTCACTTCTACAACTGTGGGGACTTGTTTGCTACAGGACTGCTACAAGACTGAACAACAAGCTTGAAGTTCCCTTTTATATGTCTCCAGTTCCAGATCAGAGGTCCTGGGCAGTGGACACTTTCAGTCTGAAGTGGGATTGTCTGTATGCGTATGCCTTACCATCTTTCAAAATAATTCATCGGGTGCTCCACCAAGTCAGGATCTCCACTTCTTGGCTCATCCTGGTAGCCTCCCTGTTGCTCCAACAGTCGTGATTCAGTGATCTACTCAACCTGTTGGTAGACGAGCACAGGAAATTACCACAGAGGAGGGACCTGCTGTCACAGCATGGGGGGTCACTCCTCCACCTTCACACTTGGCTCATCTCAAGCAACCAATCTGCCAAGATCCTGAAGTTATTGAATGGCAGTGATATATAAATGTTTGACGAATCTTATAATATAAATAACATCTGATGTAGCTTTCTTTGTATGTTGGTACATATGCCTAAACATGGTAGGGTTATGGAACACAGTGTCCTGACAACTTTCCTCCCTTGCTACACTAAAAGAAATTAAAGCTAGAATCATTTCTCATTGAAACTTTTCAGATAATTGCAAACATTTGGGCATCAACATGGTTAAAGTGGTTGGGAGGTTGTTTCTAAGAACATAAATGTACTGCAGGCATTAATCCCAAACATTGATTTTCAAAGCACCATGGGTGGTTATTAGGTTGGATGTAGTACATGTATTTCTCATAAAGAAAGATCTTTCCACAAGCACATATAATTTTGTATTGTCTATTATTGGACTACAGGAGCAGATGAAAAAATGTATCTGATTGATTTCGCTGGTAAACTCTGTATTTCAAGTGGGGAACAAAAATAATTAAACCTGGAAATTTAATTTATTTATGTATTTATTTATGTAACAGGTTGGCTTTTGTTTTACACAAAGAAAATTATCCATGAAAGTTTGATTTAACCTTTGAAAATTAATGAAAATTGTGCAAAATATGTAATTTATTAATATGTCTTAACCTAATAATTATTAGATATTTGTACTTGATTATTCTTTTTAATTTTTCTTTTATAGAAATTTCCATATTGTTTGTGATCCTAAGATCATCTTCTGAAGATCAGTGAAGAACAATGATTTAATTTTTAATAAAGAGTACATTTATCAAGCAACTTAGTTTTATCACATAATGTCATTATTAGCCTCAACTGCCATCTGACAAAATATCATGGTGGGTGATACAACCTCAGTATGTTAAGTATCATCCCAAAAGGGTATATTTCTGGCTAAAATTGCATTTTTCAGCATTCCACTAACATTTCGCCATGTGACATCATGTCGCTGGCACATCCCATTTTAATTTTTATTGGTATTGTAACATTTTATGACAGAGATAAAACTTTGTTGACAGAAAGCATCCTTGCATATAAAGGCCTTTAAGTATTGGGCAAACAATGCTGATATGCTATCAAACATGGATGAAGATACAAAAAACTCGAGAAACCTCAAAAGAATTGTTTTCTTGACATATTCAATCAAAAGCAATGGAAGACTTTTTACAGAAAGCATCCTACTGACTCAGGTTTTTATGGACAACTGGTCTTGCATTTGCTATTAGACAGATGTCACTCATGGTAGTAATCTTAGGCCCACATTCCCTTCTTTCTTCAGGGTAAAATGTTCCAGATTTTTAAAAAAGTTTTTTCAAGTTAGAATGTTATGGAATGGTGCCCATCAACACAAGAGTGATCAAAAGCTGTTCATTTCAGTCTTGTCACTTTATTAGAATTTACCAGGAGCTTCTGAGGTTTTGTCAGAATTTGTATTGGACCCGCATAAGGCAGAGCGTATTATGTTATGATGCTGTCCATTCATCTGTCTGTTACCGATTTAATTTCCATACAGTAACTTGAATTGTCCACTATCTACAGCTACCAGACTTTGTAGCTTACACTTGTGTAAGGAAGAGTTATAATGATATTGGGATCAGAAGGTTAAAGGTCAAGGTCACTGTGCTTAAAATAAGAAAAATGGTTCTGCATAATAACATTAGTTTTACACCACAGATCTGGACCAAACTTTGTCGATGGCTTGTATTTGTGGCAAGGAAGAAGCATATCTATTTCGGGGTCAAAAAGTCAAGAGGCAAATTCACTGTGACTGAAATAAGAAATGTGGTGTCTGCACAAACATTTAAGTTATCGACCATGTCTGTTTTTACCAAAGTTTGTGGATGACTTGAACGATGGGTAAGACTCTTGCAGAGATGTCAGCTAATCCTATTATGTCAGAATCATTCCAGTTTTTAGCCTCACATTATGCCATTACAATCACTTCTGTCAGATTCTGATTTTCCAGTCAGATAACATGTTTATTAGGCGAACCGCAACTTGAACACTTGTATTTAGATTACTGAAATCCTTGTAATGTCTGCAAAAAAAGAAAAATGTTTTTTTGCATAGTAACTTAAGTTCTATACCACATACCTTGATCAAAGTTTGTGGAGGGTTTGCACGTAAGATAGGGAATAGGTCTTTTGATTTTAGGTTAAAAAAGTCAAAGGTCAAGATAATTGTGGCTCAAATAAAAATTGGTTTGCATAATACATTGACTAAAGTTTGTGGAGGGCTTGCACTCAAAGTGTTGAAGAGGTCTGTTGATTTTGGGGTAAGAAGGGCAGAGGTCAAGGTCATTGTAGCTCAGAGAAAAATTGTTTTTCTAGGATAACTTTTGTTCTAAAGTAAGTTCTTTGACCATACTTTGTGGATACCTTGCATTTAGGATAATAAAGAAACCTATTGATTTCTGGGGTCTAAAGGTCAAGATACATTCATGGTAAGTCTAATAAGACAATAATGGTTTCTGCACAGGATATTTAGTTCAAGACTGCATACCTTGACTATAGGTCAAGGTCATAGAGACCAGTTGGGTAATAATCTATAGAGTCAGTCACAGCCTACTATTGGCTACATAGAGAACTATTAAAGACAGGTGGGTGTATAATGTGCCATTCATGAGATTCTTGTTAAAGTATGAAAAGATTGTGGTTTTCCTTTTCAGGCAGATCCATTACTCATCAACTCTCTGCGTGATGATGTCAGGAATCGCTGCTCTGAGTATGGAGAAGTCAAGAAAGTTGATGTTTATGATGTAAGTTTATAACTGTTCTTAGCTTTGTTTCTCCATATGATTTATTTTTTCCAGATTCTCATTGTGCTAGAATTTTAACATACATATATAGATACAGTACAAGCCTTGCGGATTTTGGATTGGGCACTCAATACTGTAAACATGGACATGGGTCAAGGGATTAAGTGTCCACTATGAATAGTGGATGTGAACTAAATCACTAATCATAACTTTCTAAGAATGCAACCTATAGCATTATCCATAGACTTGGAAAATGACACTGATTATTAGAGAGTATGCATTTTTTAATTGCGTTGCAGTTATCTTCATTTTTTAAACTTGTCTATTCATACATGTGAAACTCCCAGCCAGGAGGGTTTTTTCCCAAGATGAACAGTGTCTCCCATCCCTCCCCTATCACTCGCTGAAATCTCCTGTGTATACAAACTTGTTATTGAAATTTTTTTCCATTTTTTTTTACTCCTTCCAGTGTAGTATATTTACAGTAATACTGTCTGTGATCATGTGACTGTGAACTGGCTTAAGCAGGGCAAGACAGATTAGTTGCTAATTTCAAGCAGCATAAAACAATTAACAATTTGATTCTGTCGTCAGAGTTGGTTGGCTTCAGTGTTTGAAGTTTGTCGACATCGATTATACCATGTGTGATAAGAATTCCAAAAGGATTAAAGACATTATTTGATTATGGTTGGATTACTAAAGAGCTCAATCAGCATAAACAATTAACATTACTTGGATTCTCTCCGCAGGGTAGGTCCTGCTTCGGTGCTTAAAGTTGTCAAGATGGATTAGAGTCTATACTATGTGTTATCAAAAGTAATTCGGACAGGATTAAAGATCTTAATTGATTGTGGTTGGATTACTAAAGAGCTCAAGTGGCATAAACAGGGTTGGTGCGACCTTGGTGTTTAAAGTTTGTAGAGATGTCTAAGCGTGCATTATCTCCCAATGCAAAAACACCAAAATCTAAGCAACCGAAATATCACATGAAATTCAATGATGGATGGAAACGGGAATTTCAGTGGTTGGAATCAAGTTTAAAGGACTTGAATATGCATTCTGCCCTTCACATAAAGCTGATTTTAAATCTGCTACAGTGACATTACACATTGTGTAGAAACCATGGGGGGCATCTAGCATTTGGGTTTTTCATGTAGTGGTGTTTGGGTAAGGGTTTGTGTCTTGACAGTTTTGGTTAAAGTTCTTTCCATCATTTCTACCCCAGAAACCACTTACCTGATTCACTTCATATTTGGAAAATAATATCATATACAGCCCTTCTGTTAGTATGACTCCTGGCCCAGGATTCTGTCCCTGGGGTCAAGAATTATATTGGGGACACCTTATGGTTAAAGATTTTGGTTAAAACAAATTTCACCATTTACATTGTCATAGCTCTGTCACCAATTCACTTCATGTTTGGATTAGAACATCAACACATACTCCCTTTCTCTCAGTACCACTCCTATCCGAGTTCCGCCACTGGGTGGGGCAGTAGATCAAGAATTACATTGGGGATATGTTTTTGGTTAATTTCATCACTTACATATCATTTCTTATTTGGAATATAATATCATCACATACTACCCTTTTCTCAGTACCACTCCAATCCCTGGGTTGGGCTATTGGGTCAGGAATTATGTTTCATCACTTACATTTCTGTCATCCCTTACTCAATTCACTTCATCTTTTTGAATATATCAATCATCAACTCATACCAGCCTTGTCAGTATCATTTCAGTTCCTGGGTTTGGTGTCTCTGGGATAAAGAATGGGGTAAAGAATTAAAATGTAGAATCATTTGGTTAAAGTTTATTCACTTGTATTTCATAACCAGTTCACTTTTTGGTTTGCAGTATTACATCATCATACACTGACCTTATGGATTTTACCACTCCTACCCATGTGTCAAGACCTTGGGTGTGGCAGTGCGTCAATATATAGGACAACTTTTGGTAAAGTTTTTATTCCATCTCATGTTTTCATTAACTTTTTATTAAATTCACTATAAGCGTAAAACATTAAAGAACTAAAAACTCCCCGTCCTCCCTATACTGCTGCTGTCCCCTGGGATGGAGCAATAGGGTCAAGTAGGAGCACACCTTTTATTAATTTTGTTTGTTTGTTTATTGTGTTATGACTCTATGGTCTAGAAAAATGTAACAGAAAGAAAGTGAAACCAACAACTCAAGTATAAAAATCAACAAGCAATTTATTTTTCGATAATTAAGATGAAAAATCAAAAAGACACTTACAGTGATGTGTATTAAAATCCAAATAATCCAGTAAGAATTAATGTTCTAATCACAAGTCCTTAATATAGAATATTCTGAATTCATGGCTGTGTCCTTGAATGTTATGATGTGCCAATGGTCTTCAAAGTCCTGATGTACTAGTAGTCTTTAATGTGCTGATGTCAAAATGAAGTACTCCAAAATATCTCTGTATAAGTTCACATAAATTCCAAAATCATCAATTAAAAATCCAAAATCCAAAAGTCTATGAGCACTGTTACAATCCAATTAATATTTAAAATAATTCCTCTCTCAGAATTTTGAATTACTGTTCACAACTGTAATAGCTCTTTACAAGACTGATAGTAATGTCGAAACTCAAAAACTGTCCGCTAAACATGGTATATATAAAGATTGGTCACATGACAGAATGTTCTAGAATATGTGTCATCTTAATGGAATTTTACTTGTATGGACATGACTTTTTACACACAACTCTAAGAATTTTCCAGTTTTATCTGTAAACAAAATCAGCCTTGACCTCAAATTTAGAAAACATTGTTTATAAAAACTATCCTTTAGCTCAAATCTGAAGTAAACAACCTAATTCAAGGACACTAGTTAAACATGTTTTTTTTTTTTGATAAACAAAATTAAGATTTAAGCAAATATTAAAGTCAAGAAACATTTATAATTTCCTAAAATATCTACAATATTATATAAACATCATACATAACAGTTTAATATTTTAAAAAAACATTCAGTCAGTTATCTTAATAGTTGAAATGGTAAATGATCCAATACATCCCTTTCTTCCTATACCACTGTGGCCCCAGGGTTAAACCATGGGTGGTGCCATGGGGTCAGGAAGTAGGACACTTTATTTAGTTTATTATTATTATTATTATTATTATTATTATTATTATTATTACTACTATTTAATAAAGCCTTATACAATTCATAGCATATTTGGAGTAAAAAACATTACTTTCCTATCTATCACATTATACCACTCCTTCTCTCGAGTTGTGTTCTTGGACGGAGCCATTGGGTCAAAATGTGTGATACTGGGGGGGGGGTATATACCATATATACTCGCTTGTAAGTAGAGTCCAACTGCAATCTACACAGACTCAGATCTGCTTTGCATAATATGCAGGCAGATCTGGGTTTATGCAGTTTGTTAAGAGTGATCAATAGAACAAACAACATAGATCCTAATCTGCCAGCACATTATGCAATGGCAGATCAGGGGAAATGTTGTTTGCAATTGGACTCGGCTTATATTCAGGTATATATTGTAGTTATGTGCATCCAATTTGCTTTTTATTTGGAATAAATAAGAACATCATATACTTTCCTTTTTCTCTGGCATTCCTGCTCTTGGGTCATACCACTGGTTTGGACCATGGGGGTCATGGGGTTATGCCCTTTGATATATCAGTAGCGCATCTCAGGTGTGTATTGTGTGTTTTTAAAACACAGTACTTGTTATGGCTGAAGATTTGTAAGAGTATTATCTTCCTGTCAGATGCTACATAAATCAGAAGAAAAAAAATTCTAATTGAATCATTGTATCACTGGATTTAATTTCTATTGCTCTATCCAGTTTTAGCCATTGTTAACTAATGTAGCAGTTGTTTGGATGCCTTAATCAGTGACATAGTTAGGACCCAAACCTTCCTTTACAAGAGTTGTGTGTACAATCAAATTTTAAGTGGGTTTTTTTTATATAAAAAAAAGCACAAACATGTGAAAGTTCAAGTTTCTAGGTTTTGTCTGGCTATACCACTCGGAAAGATGCTAGGAAATACATATGCATTGCATGATGTCATACTTTATTTGTAATATCATTTAGATCACAAATATTGTATTCCTTAAAGTTCTGATAATGTTCATATTATATAAAATTAAATTGACATAACTAAAAGTGTGTTGATATGGTTGTTTCAATGGTTTGATTGTGATGTACCAGCAATGTATGATTTCTGTGAAGACAGTTTGATCTTTCTGTATTAGATTGAAGGAGACAGAATGGTTCTGTTTCATTTTAGAGAAAGGTTTTAAACACATACCATATATATTTGCTTATAAGTTGGGTCCAACTGCAAACGACATAGACCCTGATCCACCATGGCATAATGCATCAGCAGATCAGGGTCTGTGTTGTTTGTTCTACTGATTATTCTTACAAACTGCATAGACCCCAGATCTGCAGGTGCATTATGCAATGGCAGATCTGGATCCATGCAGTTTGCAGTTAGATCCAACTTATATGTGAGTATTTATGGTAATTGCTTTTTAAATTTCATCATTTTTCCCTTTATTTAATTCCAAACAAACAAAACTTATGTCAGGAGTGCTATAGCCAGATTCTTAACTGAAGTTTGAAGATCAACAGATTTTCATTAAGTTTCTTTAGTTTATATTGTTTTTTGATTAGGGAATTCATTCAGTTGCAGATATTCAATACTTGTGTCAACTGATTGATTGATTTTCATTCGAGTAATGATTAAACTCTAAAGTACAAGTCTTACACAGCCATTTTTCATAGGGTTTATTGCATGGATGTCTCCTTGTGGTTGATATTAATGTCTGATTGCATGATTAAATCTTTTTATTCATTAGAATTCTTATTATGCCTGCACTTACAAAAAAAAAGCAGCTGCCTTTCTCTACTTTGTCCGTTAGTAATGTCCTACATGCCTGAAGACACAGGTTTCAAACTTTGGGATATGAATGGGGGTGGTCTGTAGAAGTGCATAGCAATTTCTGAATTTGATTTGACCTGGGAGGGGGGGAGAGGGGTTCCGTGATCACATTAACATTAGGAAAAAAAGCTTGCTACCACCTGAATCTAGTCTTCCCGAAAATAGAAAAAAAGTTGTCTTTTTTGTCTTTATACCTTATGGACAAAAGGAAGAAACCTGTACCCATTACCTCCCCTTGAGCACCGCTAGGTGGTGCCAGTTTTAAGATTACGTTTTGTACTATCAAGATAGTTCTACAAGACCTTCCAAAAATCCTTAGAAAATCTTCACAAATTCAAACCATCCATATAGAAAGTCTGTATTTTTTTATGCTGCAAGGTTGATACTACATGTGGTAAACATTATTTTTGAATTTGGTCAATATTTATTTTAATTTTTTAAGCAGCATGGACTATTTTTATCTTGTGGTATTGTTGGTACATGTTGTTGGTTGTTATTTGCACACACTGTATATATATTTCCATTCATTTTTATAATGAGTGTTGTTCCTGTGAATTTGGGTACACATTGGATTGTAAATTTCCACATTTTTTCTTTTCTTTCGTCGTTCTTGTCTTTTCAATTAAACATGATGATGAAATGCAGAAAATGCAAGAAGTTCAAAGCAAGCGAGGATGTAAATGAAACATGCCTCAAATGTACTAAATGTTCTTAATCCTCTACATGCAGCGTGTGCGGTCTTTGGTCAGAAAATATTTGGTCTATGGTATTACGAAAGAGCATTAATACCAAGAAAAATGTGTGAAGTTTCATCCAGAAGAATGTGATGTTTTGAGCCTTCACCCTAAGACGACATCGATTGCAAGCATAGTGGGAGATGTCACGATTGTCCCGTCTCCATCCAAAATTAGGCGTAAGATGCAGATGGCTACAATTATGTCAACAGACGATGAGGTTAATAAATTAGGGGCAGTTTCTGCCCATACGTCAGTCACAGTCCATATATAATTTGGACTGCATGGAGGAGTGTCCCCCAATTTCTAGGCAGCCCAGTGGATGTAAGTCCCATTGCATGTCCAAGCATGACATTTAGACCTGTAAATCCGGGTGCACGTGGTTTTATTGGATCTTGATGATCCATTTCAACATCTTTCATGTTGTATGACACCGTTCTGGTTGTCAACCAGTCAGTCCAGCTGTCTGGCCAGCTGTACCTTTTGTGTAGTGGCCGTAGATCTGTCGATTTAGTGAGACCTGGCACACACTGGCAAGTAGTGCCATGGTATGTAGAACAATATGGGGATCAGACTGACCAATCAATCCATTTCACTGCACCTGCTGCATCAGCGATTCCAAAACCCGCCGTTCAGTCGACAGCCAGGCATACAAGACAGACAGCAACTGAGCTGACCGTCCAGCTGGCCATCCATCATACTCTCCAGCTGTCCATACCAGCAAAACTTGCTTAGCCATTTCAACCAGTGAGTCATTTATTTACGGCTTATTTTTTGGAGTTATACCATAATACGTTTAGAGACGATGGTAATGCCTCGTCTATGCCACTGGGGATGTTTTTCATGGACATGGACATAGTCCCTGATGAGGATAACTCACACAGTGTGTGTGGGGGGGATACCGTTGACACCTTAACAAACTCAAATCCACCTATGGAATGGACTGAGTTTAGTTTCAGAGCAGCTGTAGAAGAAATATACCAGTGTTGCCTACTTCTGAATGTCTGCCATCACCAACTGCAAGCCAGGCCTATAGAAGGTCAAGGCATCAGTAGACCTTGAAGACAATGAGAAACATCTCTCCTTCCGCCTACTGCTGCAGTCAGTGAAAATAACCCAGGGAATTCTAAAGCATTTTTCTCCGAAAGTCAACTACAGGGACTTTTTCATCACACTGGTATAAAATGCATTCAGGTGCTTTTACCACCAAGCTTCCAACACTAAACAAGAACATTGCAGAGGTGATTATAACTAGCTGACTGTTCTACAAGGTGGACAAGAGTGGACAATATTGTCTTTCACCTTTCACACCACCTTGAAGCTTGTTCAGAATATCAGGGCAATATCTTCAATGTTGACCTAGCATTGCTAGCTATTTTTCATCTTGCCAAAAGAGCAGACAGCAATCATACCTGGGAATCAATGGCTTGGAGCAACAAGGTCATTAACTCTTTAACTACGACTGATGTGTATATATCCGCTGCATACATGTGCCTTGCCTCCACAGTGACTCATAAATCCACTTGTAAACAAGCACTGCTATCCGCCATAGTGGATATATCTGCTTGCTGGTTATGTGCCCTAGACTTCAGTGACAGATAAATCCACTCTGTCTGTTCATGTTACAGATGATCTTATTCGTATGTAATAGGCAGTAAAAGGACATTTAACCAATCAAAATAGAGTTAACAAATGACGGTTCTTGCTACGAAAGACGTCATATTTTAAATATGGCTACTAAATGCAGGGATTTTCTGGAATTTTCTACCACATGATAGTTAATACATGCGGTTGTTGACTGTGGAAACAAGGGCTTTTGCTAGCGATTCGGAATCGTAATTATCAGGTTTTTCAGGGGACAAAATTGATTTAGGAAGTGTTGGCAGTGACATTGAATTATTGTCTTTGTCCAGTCTGTCATAAATTGAGATAGAATCATATGATGAAGACAGTGCAATGTGGACAAGAGAGCCACATGCACCAGAAGTCACCGAGTTCACTGAAAGTGTTGGCCCTACTTTCATTTTCGATGAGGGGGAAAAAATATATTGATTTCTTCTTTAAATATTTTCCCTTGGTATTAAATAAAAGAACAGTGGCTGAAACTAACAACTGTGCAGCAAAATGTATGAAAGAGAAGTCTGACAATGTTTGAAAGAAAAAAGGCAGCATGAGTTGTCCATAATGTGCAAGCAGTGTGATGTTCCTCTTTGTGTAAAACATAACTGCTTTTACAAATATCACCAACAGCAACTACAGAACTAATAAAACATAATGACCAATTAAACATTTGTATTAGGTGTCCAAAGTTGACACATAAATTTGTATAAAATAATGACAGATTTTAGTGTTGCAAATAGTATGTTCTGTGTTCAATTCATGGATTTTCTTATTAGTCTTATGGAAGTCAGTGGGATAAAAGAATCACACAGACAAAAGGTAGTTATAGCTTTTATATATGCATGGTTTTAGTATATCAATCAGTCAATTATAAGGAAAATAACTAAAAGAAATGGCCCATATCCCCAAATCAGCTAAAAGCTGTCATTGGGCTGCAGCAGCATCAGGCTGTGGTAGTCAGCCCCCAAATTGGCTGCAGTAGTGACCCAGCAGCTAGGCAGGGCAGTTAGCCACCACAGAAGTACTAGTAGTTACAGACTAATAGGTTGCTCACCCCATTCTGTGGCTAACGCTCTGATGGCTCCTGCCAGCTTAAATTTGGTGAGACAAGATGCCTGTCTTCACTCATCATCACTAAAGTTGTACCATTCCTTGGTATTCTGTGTGACATCCCTTGGGTCGCTGTTATTATTTGGCGGTAGAATAGAGGAAGTGAGGATGCAGGCAGCACAGGTACTGCCCCTCCAACTGGCCATGCCTACTGCTCAGGCATTCAGGCCGAATCAGTCTCAGCCTCAAGAGAGAGATGATCATCAGCAAAGAGACAAGAGGCCGAATACTGCCCAGCAACAGCATCAGTATCAACCTTAATCAAATTTTAAGAGACAGCAGGCTCCTCAGTATTGGATGCAGTTCAATAAAGGGGATAAGAAACAAGGTTTCTCTTTCCCCAAGCCTCCTAACAACCACTGTAGACTAACCACCTCACCACTTACAGACAGTCTATTGGTTGGCACCAGCCTCCTTCATTTTCATCAGTATTGGATCAACCTATTTTCACAAAATGAATGGGCAGTCCAAATTTTTTGGGAGGGGCTTTGGATTTCATTTATCCAGCCCCCTCCCCTTTCTTCTTCATGACAGATGTTTCATTAGATTTGGAAAAAGCCGAAATTATGCAAAAGAAGATCAGGTCGTTACTCGAAAAGTGAGCAGTGGAGATTGTTCGGAAAAGCAAACTCTCCAGGGTTTATCCCAGGTTCTATCTAGTGTCGAAGGCCAAAGGAAAGCTCAGGCCGATCATCAACTTCAGCCTGCTGAAGAAATACATTGCAGCGCTCAAGTTCAAGATAGAAATGGTGCAATCAATCAGACTTTCTATCAAAAGGGATGAATTTGCGATCAGTCTAGACTTGACCAAAGTATATTTCCACGTCCCTATTCAAGGAAAAATATATTAGTTTTGTTCCCATTTATTCTCAACATAAGTCATTGGGTTTTCACAAAAATTATCAACTGTGTCATCACCCTGTTCCAGTCAACTTCCTCAACAGTGAATGCAGTGTATCAGGATGACATATTCCAAAAACACATGGTACGTTCTATTCTGGTGAAGAGCAGGAATGATCTTCTGTCCCTTTTAGGTTACCTAGGCTTTTTAGTGAACTGGGAAAAGTCAGATCTCAACCCATCCTAGCATTTATCCATCTGGACATAGAGTTATTACCAATCTCAACATTGTCCATCTCCCTCACGTACATTTGTTATGGATTATAATCCACTGGTCTAAACAAAATTCGAAGTCGTCTGCTTCAGAGATAAAATGTGCTATTTATTAGGGATTTTGATGTGCTGAATTCAAATATGACAATTAAAACAACTGATTGGTTACTGTTTCCAAGATATTTAAATTTTTACATTTTACGTCTATGTATATTGTGTACATAGTAGAGTTTTAATCATAAATTGTAAACCTAGGTCTTTTCATGTGTTTATGGTTGCTTTACATGATAATATTTCACCTGTCCTGTTTATGTAACACTTTAAAAAACAGCAAAAGGGTTACATAAATAAAAAATATATTGAAACAAAAGTCAAAAAACTATTATGTATGTATAAGTACATAGTTTAGTCCTTATTAAGTGTCTACTCTGCGCTTCTTGGCTTGTCTCTTGTATTCATTAAATGGAGCATCTCTTGTCATTGTCCAGCAATAGTCTGCAATCATTGATGGGCTCCATTTGCCCTGATAGCGTTTCTCCATTGTTGCAATGTCCTGGTGAAATTGCTCGCCGTGCTCATCGCTCACTGCTCCGCAGTTTGGCGGAAAAAAATCTGGATGAGAGTGCAAAAAATGTATCTTTAGTGACATGTTGCAACCAAGGCTTTTGTATACCTTGAGGAGTTTTTCCACCAACTCCCTGTAGTTGAAAATTTGTTGCCACTAACTGGAAGGCTTTCCATGCCGTCTTTTCCTTGCCATGCAGTGCACGGTGAAATGCATCATCTTGAAGAAGTTTATGAATCTGAGGACCAACAAAGACACCTTCCTTTATCTTAGCTTCACTTAACCTTGGAAATTTTCCACAGAGGTACTTGAAAGCTGCTTGTGTTTTGTCCATGGCCTTGACAAAGTTCTTCATCAGACCCAGCTTGACGTGCAAGGATGGTAACAAAATCTTCCTTGATTCAACAAGTGGTGGATGCTGAACACTTTTCATCCCAGGCTCCAATGACTGTCGGAGTGGCCAATCTCTCTTGATGTAGTGGGAATCTCTCGCACAACTATCCCATTCGCAGAGAAAACAGCAGTACTTTGTGTATCCAGTCTGCAGACCAAGCAAGAGAGCAAGAACCTTGAAATTGCCACAAAGCTGCCACTGATGTTGGTCATAGTTTATGCACCTCAAAAGTTGTTTCATGTTTTCATAGGTTTCCTTCATATGGACTGCATGACCAACTGGAATTGATGGCAAAACACTGCCATTATGCAGCAAAACAGCTTTAAGACTCATCTTCGATTAATCAATGAACAGTCTCCACTCATCTGGATCATGAACGATGTTGAGGGCTGCCATCACACCATCAATGTTGTTACAGGCTACAAGATCACCTTCCATGAAGAAGAATGGATCAAGATCCTTTTGACGGTCACGGAACATGGAAACCCTAACATCACCTGCCAGGAGATTCCACTGCTGTAGTCTGGAGCCCAACAGCTCTGCCTTACTCTTGGGTAGTTCCAAATCCCTGACAAGGTCATTCAGTTCATCTTGTGTTATGAGGTGTGATTCAGAGGAGGAGGAGGGGAGAAAATATGGGTCATGTAACATTGACGGTTCAGGACTAGAAGTTACATCCTCTTCCTCGTCTGACTCAAGTGAGAATGGTTCTGGTGCATCAGGAACCGGCAGTCCTTCTCCGTGGGGTACTGGGTGAATAGCTGATGTAATGTTTGCATAATGCACAGTACACTTTTTCTTCGTTGACACACCTTTCCCAACTGGAGGCACCATGCAGAACTAACAATTGCTGATATGATCTTTTGGCTCTCTCCAAATCATTGGCACTGCAAAAGGCATAGATTTTCTTTTCCCGTTCAACCACTGGCAAAGGTTTGTTGCACAAGTGTTGCAGCATATGTGTGGGACCCACATCTTGTCCTGATCTCCAATTTTGCAGCCAAAATAAAGGTGATAGGCTTTCTTAACCATAGTGGTTATACTGCACTTTTGTGATGCAAAAGTCACTTCACCACAAACATAGCAGAAGTTATCTGCATTGTTCACACAAGTATGAGGCATCTTTGCTCACTTTGGCTAAACAGAAATGTGTCCCTTTGCAAAATCAAACACTGACAAATAAGAGAGCACGACACTGTATGATTTGTAGAGCTGATATAGGGCAATTTCTTCAGCAGAGTGATGTAAGCTTAGTTATGATTGCATCATCCATGACTTCTAGGAATAACATGATGCAATTCATATTATGTATGATGCAATACCAGTTTCAGATTGCATCATTCATTGTTTTGCCTAAAAAGTAAGTACTGTCCAAACCCAGTCATAGATTTATTCATAGATCCAGTCAAAGATGTATTTTAGTCATTTCTGGTTTAACTTGAGATCCCTTTCCTTTATAACTCACTTATCCTCCGCCATTCCCAAGTCAGGGGTTGTATATACTGACACAGTATAATATCTTTAAAACTAGAGCCAATCAACAATTTTAAGCATCATTTTCATTCTCAGTGACCCAGAATTAGTAAAGTTTGACAACATTTATTGTGGAAGCATTTTAGCTGTAGACCAGTGAGTTATTGAACTCACAGAGTTGATATCCAACAGGGTGTGGATTATAGCGAGAGAGTTCCTGCAACTCTTCGGCTTGCTCATTGCAGCAGCAGGTCTGATTCTGCTCAGCCGCCTTTTCATGTGCCCCTTGCAGATGGACCAGCAGACCAAATGGCGCTTCTTTTCTGGTCCACTTGATCACAAAATCAGGATCATGACTGAAGTAGTAGTATTCCTGCATCACTGGTACAGCATAGATTGGCTTAATGCAGGGATCCCTCTGGAAAAGCCCCAACTGGAAATTACAGTGTGTACAGATGACAGTTGGGGAGCCCACCTGTTGCCATGCTTCGACACAGTCAGTGGCAAGTGGGGTCTGGAGGAATTACCTCTTCATATCAGTCTTCTAGAAATAAAGGTTATAATCAAGGCTTTTCATGTCTGGAAGGACCGACTCGACAGGAAAGTAGTCCTTATTATGTCGGATGATCAAATTGGCAGGGGAACCAAATCACCTCATCTGTGCATTCTGGTTCATAAGTTTCTACACTGGTTCTCCCAGCTAAATATACCCATAGAAATCAAACACATTCTCAGCAGGCTCAATGTCCTGGCCAACTCTTTGTCAAGAAATGGCCAGATCCTTCGTACAGAATGGTCCATTCATCAATAGATTTTTCATGGGATTTGAGTTCTTTGGGGTGTCCGACAATGGACCTTTTTGCGACAAGGTGGAATCACAAATTGCCCACCTTTATCTCCCCAGTCCCAGACCCAGAAGCTTGGGCCATGGATGCACTACCCATTAGGGGTTGTCCATAAAGGACGTCCGCAGATAATACCTGTTTTCCTACCCCCCCCTCCCCTTGTCCGCTTTTGTCCGCATGTGGCTTACCCCCCCCCCCCCCAGCTGCGGACGTCTCCATCTAGCATTATACACTGCTCTATGGTCTGGCAGTGTAATAGCTGGAATTCTCAAAATACAATGCTCACTGATCTCATCACAACATGTAGCTCAAAACAAAGAAAAAAATAAACAAAGTTCTTTCTTTAAAAAAGTCCTAATTCAGGACATAGAACTAAAGTTGTCATCTCATAGAAAGCTAAATTCGATAGACTGTCAATGTCTTACTCCACTTCAACAAACGCGGACTGTAGCCAGTCAAATAAGTTGCGAACAACTGGCAGACGATCATCACTGCTTTCAGTTGCGGAAGTTGATGATGCAGTTGACAGAATAGCGCTAACAGATTCAGGCTCCACAGCGCCGACGTCTGCCACTTCAGCTTGTGTGCTCACTGCTGCATGCCTGTGAATACGGGCATGATTGCGCTTAGCAGCCTGAGATGGAAAGTACAGGACACATTGATTACAAACGCGCTTCTCAAGATCAGCAGTCACCGACGGACAGTAGAAATCAAATGGCATCCTCAGGAAGTCGTGTGAAGGCTGCAGATGTAAAAGGGCCAGTCGTTGATAAAGCGATCCAAACGTTCCACTGTTGCTACCAACTGGTGCATAGGTAATCCCTTTATCTGTGCTGTAGTGTGGAACAGGTGGAGCTAGTGTGACGCTGACCACAGCATGATTCACTGTTGCACTTCACAATCTGCAAGCAATACTGCGACTGTTGAATGTGCCGACTTGACCACTCATCTGACGGTGGACTGATGTCCAGTTTTCCTGCATCACATGATACAAAAAATGCTACCACATCAAATCCATCAATAACCGTTGAGCTCCAGATTTCTGCCAGCACTTCCCCGGCCTTCTGAAAATTGGCCCTTTCCAACTCTACATCACATGTCTTGCCATTGCTGTCCAAATGAGATCCATAATGATTGTGAGGCAGGATCAATCCTGATAGGTCGCGTGACAGAGGAGCCATGCGTCGTTCTATGTTGTTGTAGGCAGAGTGCCCTGGCGCATGGCACGCAACGAAAATCGCATCCAGGTTGTTGTAATGGAAGGCTCGATAGGCTGCGGCTAGTGTTTTCGGAAATCGAGGGTTCTCATCCGGACCGCCATCTGCTGTTATGACCACAATCGGCTTCACTGATCCATTAATACACATAACAGGCTGAAAAGCAGGAAGTTGTTTGAGTTCTTCAAAATCAGCAGCGTGTGTCATTGCTGTTCTACTGTCATGCTTCCCACTGCGAATGAAGATAGCAGTCGGTCCTGAATACGATACAGCCCCTGGTTTTATAACACATGCAGCATAGACTGATGGGATCAGTTTGTGGTGTTCAGCAATAACCCAGTCGTGATCTGGCAGCTGCACACGATACTCAATGTGCATCAGAATGGGCGCCTGCTTATTTGCTGCCGGTAATCCTAGTGGGACACGTGCCTTGTCGTCTTGGCTCAAGAAAAAAACAGTGTTCTCCCATAGCGACAGCCAGATCTTTCAAGTAGCAGATTGTAGCTGCTGCAAAATGAGGATCCACGAGATTGCTCCTTTCACTGTTTGCTGCCTTAAGCAGCTTGACAGGCACTGTGGTCACGTGACGCTTACCGTCAGTCGTTGCCGAATTACGTGGAAGTAGAAGTAGATATGTTCCTGCTCGACTGATGTTGAAGCCATCTTGGACGAGGGCTTCATGCAAGTCATCCAACGTTTTGCAGCTACTAAGCTTCTCAGATCATCGCTGCGGAGCAGCAGCTGCTCCACATGATACAATGTCCACGATTGTCTTTAGCAACTGTGGTTGGTCATCTTCTAAGTGGGGTCTTCCTACTTTCTGCTGACAGAACTTTTTGAGTCGCTGGCCAATGACTGGATGTTCTTCCATAACTTCAGTCAGCTTTCTCTTGAAGTCAAGCCTGGAGTTCTGTTTGCGTGCTCGTTCAGCTGCCAGACGTTTTAACTTTTTCTCCAGCTGCACCTTTTTGCTGCCGAGTTCATCAGACTTTGTTTTCATATCAGCTGCCCACAGTCAGTGTTTTTTACCTGTAGAAGACTAGCCATTTGTGAGTTGACAGATTCTAACTCATTGCTTGCTGCGTCTTGTGCTGGTGTAGAGTGTTGGTTTTTTTTCTTCACTAGACATGCTACTGCTGTCGTTTGCGTCTCGGCATCCGTCTCTCTTGCTGTTACGTCAGCAGAAGATGCCTCTTCCAGCTCTGACTGAACGTCACTATTTATTATCATCACAGTTGACGGAAGTTCCTGAGATGACGTGGTTAGCGTCGAAGTAATTGAATCTGATGCTTGACTTAGACTGGCCTTAGGCGTGGCAGCGCGGGCCCACATGCTCATCAGACGACTTTTTCTTTCTGCTGCTCTCGCATGCCAAACTCGAATCAAGTTTTTGACTTCTTCTTCATTTTGTTTACAATTGTTCCACTGCTCCTGTGCACGTTTATGTGCCAGATCTGACTTCAGATCAGGGTGTGCAGCAATGAAAGCATCCTTAAAGTCGCTATACAGTTTATAACGCGCATCCATTATTAGCATCGGTAGTATACAGAATATTCTTAAATAATATGTATTATTAGCTGGAAAAATATAGATATTAAAAACTCTATTAAACAGTACATTGCCTATGTCACTGATTAACACACACGTGTGCGGAAGGCAGCTGGAGTCGATGCTTTCAGATGTACTGTGCGTAGCAGCAGTGTAGTGGTGGCTACTCCAGCCAGCCGCCTGCTTCAAGGGAGGCTGGCACTAGCTCTGCAGTCGCATGGTCAGCCAGGGTCTTCATCACAGGCCAGGCACTGTATTGTCTGAATTGAGAGCGTTATACAGGCCGTGGTGCATCTTATTTGGCTATTTGTATACTCGCACAGGTCCGCAGGGCCGATATGTGGGCCATGTAATCAACCTCAGGCACTGGGAGCCAGACCTATGTATTAATGCCAACCCATTCATATATATTCTGTGGCACGAATCGTACAAATTGAAATTAACAAATAATTTATACTTAGGGATCACCCATAAAGGACGTCCACAAAACATACTGGAATACACGCAGTAGGCCTAAAGCAGCTGTTCAACACAGAATATCATAACAAAAAATACTAGCTTGCGGACGTCCGCAAGGTCCTTTACACCCCCTCCCCCCTTGTCCGCAGTTGTCCGCATTTGAACAAACCCCCCCTCCCCCCATCTTTGCGGATGTCCTTTATGGATGATCCCTTAGCCCCAGTTACTATCAAAGGCTACCGCTCCATGATTCCAACACTCTCAGGCATCATGGCAGAGGGGATATTGGTCATGAAAAAAATATATCAGACCTACTAGCCAATTTCCACTTGAATAGACCAAATCCCTAACCCTGTTTCCAAAATTGAATCTCTCCTGGGTTTTGACATGGCTTAATTCAGATCAATTCAAGCCTTTAGCCAGAACCTTGTAGAAAGTACTATCATACAAGACATGCTTTCTGAAAACCTTAGCTTTGGCACGCAGTGTGAGCAAGTGACATGCACTTTCAATGGACCGGAACTATCTTCAGTTCCGATCAGATGGTTCCATGGTCGTAATGACACAACCAGGCCTTGTAGCCAAAATATAGGCTGCCATTAGGGGGCCATCAGAGAGTTGTTGTATGCTCCATCTCTTCGATAGATACATCGGTATAAATGACCCTGCAAGACCCTATCCATGCCCTCAAGCATTACTTGCAGTGCATAGAGAAAAGTTGTGGAGCAAGAAAATGTCTCTTTCTCCCAGGGAAGCCCGGGAAAGAGGATATTTCCCCTCAAGCCCTTTCATCGTGGCTGAAGTGGGTTATACACTGTGTATACTCTTAAGTCTCAAAAGATCTGAATTTCCTAGTGAGGATTTCAGTTCATGAAATTAGAGCAATCTCTGTGAGCCTCACTTTTAAACATAATGTTTCAATCCAAAACATAATAGAAGCAGTTGGCTGGCATGCACAGTCAACTTTCTCGAGTTTTTACCACCGGGATTTAGCTTCACAAAGACAAGATTTGAATCAATTGGCTGCAGTGGCTGCTGCCCAGATGACCATGCGCCAGACAAAGTTGACATCAGCACAACCTCCTCACGGGCAGCGGTTTAGCACTTTCGATCAATTTGCCTGTGAAATTTATCTGTAAGAAGAGTTCAGTAATTTTCTTCTTTGCTGGGTATAGTTGTCACGGATCATATCATCATCAGTTATGCTGCTATTACATTAGGAGAGCAGGCTATCCTTCATATAGGGAATCCAACCATTCTTCCCTTGAAGGGTGCCCATGGTAGAAGTAGGATGCTCAGCATTTCCTTCGCCTATTACCTTGTCTCAATGTTAATGTGATCAGGGAATGTATTCAGAGGAGAAGACACATTTTTACAAAATTACGTTTCTCTGAGAATACTTACCTGATCACATTATGATAAAACTTCCCAGCCTCCACGCAAATGCAAGCATCTTATTTGATGTATTGCTCAGCTTAAACTGGTGCCACCTGGTGGTGGTCAAGAGGAGGTAATATGTAAGAGTCCTTTTTCCTTTGCCAATATGGTATATAGACAGAAAAGATTAATTTTTTGTCTTTCTGGGAAGGCTGTATTCTGGAGGTAATGAGCTTATTTTCTTAACATTATGATGATCAGGTATGTATTCTTGGAGACACATAGTTGACTAAAAAATTTGTTTTCTAAGATATTGTAGATGTAAATCTGGAATTTGGCATGTATCATCAAGGCCAGAGCTATAACATATGTGATGGGTTTTTAGGTTACTCTCAGATCTTGCACAGGGACATGGGATTGCTGCCCCAGGGTCACCACTTGGAACAGTTGAGATTCCCACCCTATAGCAATATATAGGTTTTAAGGACATGAGATGAAATCAGACATATATCTAGTACATACCCTGGATCATGTCCCAGGGGTAGGGGACTTGCCCCTGGGTCAAAACATGGAAACTGTTGAGATCCCCCACCAATAACTATGTTAACATTTAATGGGCATGAGGAGATAAATTCACATGACTGTGCATTCACAGACCATGAACCATGCCCCCAGGGTAGGGGACTTTACCCAGGATCATAACTAGAAACTGTTGAGATCCCCAGCCTATAACCATCTTAACATTTAATGGGTATGAGGAGATATAAATTCACACAATTGTGCATGCGACACAGGCCATAAGCCATTCCCCTAGGGTAGGGGACTTGCTTCTGGATCATAACTTGAAAACTGTTGAGATCCCCACCCTATAACCATGTATATATTTAATGGGCATTAGAAGATGCATTCACTTGTGTATCCAAAATAGACCCTGTGTGATGCCATTAAACCAGGGGACCTGCCCCAGGGTCATACCTAGGAAACTATCAAGATTCCCACTTTATAACCATATATATACTAAGCAGACAATTAAGATACAGATACACTCATACAGTGTTGCAGCTTTAGCCCCTGGGTCAAGCCATAGCTCTAGTGACATATCTTGGAAGCAAGGTAATATACAGTGGCATGCCATTAACCTAATTCTATTTCTTTTTTGTCTCAGTGCCATGAAGATGGTGTGGTAACAGTTTCCTTCCAAAAAGCAGAGGATGCAGACCTGTGTATAGAGCAGATGAACCACAGATACTTTGGCAAAAGGAGGATACTGGCAGCTACCTGGGATGGCAAAACCAAGTATACTGTGGAGGAAACAGAGGAGGACAGAAATAAACGTCTGCAAGAATGGGGTAAATTCCTGGAATTGGAGAAGAGTGACAAAACTGATAACAAAGCAGAAAGTAGTGCTGAGACACAGTCACCCAAAATGGAGACTGATGCCACTGAAAGTAGTGCTAGGGATCAAGATCCTATAGTAGAAACAATGACACAGTCGGAAAATGGAAAAAGTGCTAATGATGTGTCTATCAAGGAGACAGAGTCCCAATCTAACAGTGACGACGGTAGTGCAGCTCAGTCTGCTGCTGAACTCCTATTAGAAACAACTGAAGCTGGGGCAAGTTCTGAGGAATCTTAGAAAAAGATATAGAATCACATCATCTCTAAAACTGCAGCAATAGAAAAGCTTTCTTGAAGAGAAAACATGAGCTCTGATTTAAAGCAGCATTTCCTTCATCATTCGCTCATAGTAATCCATAATCTTCCTACAGTGGTATAACTCAACCTTCCATGGCATAACTCAAATCTGATAATAAATGTGTGTGTGTTTCCTGACACTTTGAATCTTTCATTGGGTGTAGGATTGGGATCTCAAAACATTTTGGGTTATTAATCCAGAGCCATGACTCAGGGGACTAATCCAAACATCTTACATCCACTCCACATTATTCATAACACATCTCCTTCAATACTTAAAGCTTCTTTTCATACTATGGCAAATAAGCCATTGTAATTCCAAACCTAATATATCCACAAATATATACAATGGAACCTGCTTGATCTGGCCATAAAGTGTACCAAAAATGCAGGCCAGATTTGCCCAGTGTCAGATCAAATATACAGAAGGTAAGACATAATACATTTTGGGGCTGCAATAAGAAATTAAAGTACTCAGTGTCCAGATTAGGCAGGTTCCAGAGTGTGTGCATTCATATACCAAAGGACGGAATCTTTGCTCTGGAGGTATATAGTAGGAGGCAGCCCAAAGCATAAACAAATGGATTGGGGGTGGGGGTGGCAGCACCTTGCGGTGGTAGATCCAGTACCATGTTCCATTGTTCCATCATTCTTGGAATGGGCAGATTTGTGATGTGTCAGTCCTATAATAACAAAAAATATGACCTCAGACTTTCCTTTTTGCTGCAATAAATGATGCAAATATTTAGTGCAAATTTTATAATGTTTTTTATAGTATATCTGTACTGATTGATAGATAGGTAAATAGGGTGGTGGGTAGTTAGGTTGCATGGTAGGTAGGTACGATGTGGTGGACACCATGTAACCCTTTCTTTGAAACATTGTGAATCTGTTCTTTTATGGGAAAATGTAGGCTTATTTAGGGGAAAAAAATTGAGAAAGTCCTAATACAGAAGTGGTAGCTCATACTGTTGTAATTTTGTCCAACAACTCAATCATTATTTAATCCATAGAAATTATTTTAAAACTGCAAGATGAAATATAAATTTTTGTAAGTGGAATTTTGCATCAGTTGTACATGGTCATCTGCTAACTTTCAATTACACAAAAAAATTAAATGATTACATCAATTATACTGTTTAAGTGGCAGAATGTAAGGCATCACAACAGTAGGATAAATGGACAATATGTTGTCATTTTGATTCCCATCATTAAGTTCCATACATACTGAAAACATAAATCTGTGGTACTTACTGAACTTTCAATAAAGTAATTTTACTCTTTTGGTCTTGTGAACACTTGAGCCCATGTTGTTATATTTTACACCTCAGCATTTTGATTTGATCTTATCTGTCTATCCATAAGCTGTCCATATGTCCATCACAGGATGATTGTTAGCATGACTATGCAAATATCTCATGACGAAGACAAATTAAATTTTATAGGCTTGTTTCTTTGCATATGTAGATGACCTGATTAGATTTTCACTTTATTTAAATGATTTTTAGCTATACTGGTGACCAGAAGAGTTTATGGGATGGTCTTTTTGTTGTCTGTCATCCATCATTTGTCTGTCAGTTAGCACATTTGTTATTGCTACTTCTCCTAAACGTCTTGGAGGATTGCCATGTTTTGGTGTGGTTTGGTGCTTTACGACACAGCAACACAAGTAGGTTGTTTAGTGCTGAGGCAATTGGAGTAAAGTGCCTTGTCCAAAATGAAAATGGTGCTACTCAGACATCCAGTATGGCTGCCACAGTGGTCATCTTTAAAATCTTGTTATTGCTACTCCTTCTGAATGGATGGTCATATCAACATGGGGTTTTCACTAAAAGATTTCTTATGATGTCTAGTTGGTTCTAAATGAAAATGGTGCCGATCTAATGCCCAATATGGGCACCATGGCAGCCATCTTTTTTTTATCGCTACTCCTCCTGAATGGATGGTCATATCAACATGGGGTTTTCACTGAAAGACTTATTTTGATGTTTAGTTGGTCCTAAATGAAAATGGTGACTATCTGACATCCAGTATGGCCACCACACTAGCCATTTTAAAAATCTTGTTTATTGCTACTCCTCCTACATAAATGGTCATATCAACATGGGGTTTTCACTAAAAGACTTTTAATGATGTCCAGCTGGTCCTAAATAAAATGGTGTCGATTTGATATCCAATATGGCCGTCATGGCAGCCATCTTAAAAGTCTTGTTGTTATTACAACTCAGCCTGAGCAGAAAGTCATATTGATGTGGGGGTTTCACCAGAAGAAGATTTCTTATGATGTCCAGTTGGTCTTAAATGAAAATGTTGCGATCTGACATCCAATATGGCCTCTACACAGTGGCCTTATTGAAAATCTTGTTATTGCTACTCCTCCTGAATGGATGGTTGTATCAACATGAGGTTTTCACTCAAAGACTTTTTATGATGTTTGGTTGGTCTTAAATGAAAATGGTGCTGATCTGACATCCAATATGGCCACCACAGCAGCCATCCTGAAAATCTTGTTATTGCTACTCCTCCTGAATGGAAAATCATATCTTGAAAATATTGTTACCTCTACTCCTCCCAAAATGGATGGTTATATCAACATAGGGTTTTCACCTATAGACTTCTTATGATACCTATTAGATCCTAAATGAAATGGTGCTAGTCATATATCCAGTATGGCTGCCATGACGACTGTCTAAAAAGTCTTGTTGTCACTACTCCCCCTGAATGGATGATCATTATGACACGAGGTTTTCACCAAAAGACTTCTAATGATGTCTTCTTTGTCCTAAATAAAAATTATGCCAAGCTAACATCTAATATGTGCACCACAGCAGCTAATTTGAAAATCTTTTTATTGCTGAAGAATATCAGATGGTTTCAACACTTGACAGTTAAAAGGAAGAAATGGTCTTATCTTGAATTCCTGGAAATTCTTTTTGCCCAGTTGAGTGTCAGTCCCTTCAAAGGACTTTTGTTTAATTTTTAGCTTAACTGGACATAAAGTCAAGTATGTTTATGGTATGGCCATTTCATCCATCGTGCATCATTGTCATCAGTTGTGCATCGTCCCTCCATCAACAATCACTTGTTACCAATCTTTAGTCGATATTTCTGATCTTATTTTAATCAAACTTCGAATAGGAGTTTATATCATCCAAATTTTGGATGAGTTCAGTAATGAGCAAATTCCATGCGTATTAATGAGGTGATCTTGCAACAGATTGGCTAACCAGGTTACCCCTCTTGAGGCCATTTTTCTGATTCGATTTTGATCAAACTTGGAATATTTGTTTATCTCATTAATATCTTGGACTAGTTTAATAATGAGTGAGATTCACACACACTAATGAAGTGATCTTGCATCTAATTAGCTGACTTTGTTACCACTTTGGGGGCCATATTTCTGATCCGAATTTGGTTCAAACTTGACATATGGGCTTATATCATCAAGATCTTGGATGCATTTGATAATAAATGAGATCCATGCATATTAGTGAGGTAATCATGCATCTGATTGGCTGACCTTATTACCCTTCTGGAGGCCAGATTTCTGATCTGATTTTGATCAAACTTAGAATATATGCTTTTATCGTCAAGATCTCAGACTAATTTGATAACGAGTGAGATCTACACATACTAATGAGGTGATCTTGCATCTGATTGACTGAGCTTGTTGGCATTCTGGAGGCTGTATTTCTGATCTGATTTTGTTCAAACTTGGAATATGTGCTTATGACATCAAGATCTTGTACAGATTCGATGTTGAGTGAGATGCATGCATATTAATGAATTGATCTTGCATCTGATTGGCTGAGCTTGTCACCACTCTCATAGCCATATTGTGGTGTGATTTTGATCAAACTTGGAATATATGCTTATATCATCAAGATCTTGGACTGTTCAGTAATGAGTAATATTCATGCATATTTATGAGGTGACAAGGCTTGCATGTGATTGACTGAGCTTATTACCACTCTGGGAAGCCATAATTCTGATCCGATTTTGATCAGAATTGGAATATTGGCTTATATCATCAAGATCTTGGGCAATTTCGAAAGTAAGTGGGATCAATGCATATTAATGAGGTGATCTTGCATCTGATTGGCAGAACTTTTTACCACTCTTGAAGCCATATTTTTGATGTTGTGTTTATTAGTATCAACATTGTGGATGATGACTTCAGCTGTGAGCAAGAGGCTGCATATTAAATAAGTCTTTTAATTTTCACTTTATTTGAATGACATTTTGGATTTTCAATAAGTTTTTCTGACTTTTAGACTTGGATTTAATATTAATAAAACATGATTATCATGATTACACAAAAACCACTGGCTATAGGCAAATAAGTTTTGGTATATATATTTTTTTGCAAATCTACCGATAGATGACCACATGGGACTATGATGCTGTTACAATGGTTTTTGCATGCTTTATCTGGTTTTTGGACTTCCTTGGCTTGAACTTTTTTGTTTGAAATGGGGTCATACAGGTTTTGCAGAGTTAATTTTAGTCTTTCAAGATAATGAGAACCAATACTTTCCAGTTATCACTGTATGTGTCAGTCAAGTTGGAATCAAAAGGAAAAAAGATTACTCAATGCAGAAAAATGAAATTTATGTACATGCAGATGAAATTATGAGATTTTTCAGGCCATTACCATAAGTTTTCAATTTTGTATACGCCCGCCAAAAGGCAGAGCATATTATGTTATGTTATGATGTCCATCTGTCTGTCTGTTAAAAATTTCGTTTCCGCACAGTAACTTGAGTTCTGCACCATCTACAGTTACCAAACTTTATCAATGGCTTGCATCTGGGTAAGGAAGAATCAATGCATCAAGCTCAAAGGTCTGGGTCACTGTGACTGAAAGAAGAAAAATGGTTTCTGCACAATTGCATTTGTTCTACATCACAGACCTGAACCAAACTTTGTGGATGGCTTGCACATGCAAGGAAGAAGCCTATTGATTTTGGGTTAGAAGGTCAAATTAAGGTCAGTGTGACTGAAAGGGAAAAAAGGGTTTATACATACAAATTTCAGTTATATGCAAAGAGGACAATAAATACGGAGTGGGCATATAATGTGCCCTTCACGGTATTCTTATTACACATTTTAAATCTTTTTGGACTTACTTTTTTGACAAAAACCTTGTTAGCACAATTAAGCAAAACACCGCTTAAGATAGACAAATGAATCGTTGTAGGCATATTTGTATTTATATGTAGATGATCTGACGGTATTTCACCAAATTTTCAATTTTTCACACATTGTTTGGACTTGGACTTTCCTGACCAAAGTCTTGTTCGCCCGTTTAAGCAAAAACAACTTCAGGTACTCGAATGAAATTTGGTATGCTTGTTTACATTTATCTGAAGATGACCTGATTAGATATTCATGAATTATAGTAATATTCCACTTTTTGTTTTAATTTACGAAATTTTATGACTTTTTGTGTGTGTCTGCAGTGTTTTACAAACACAGTTGGTATAATCTTGAATTTTGGAACCACTAAATTTGTAATATACGTCACGTGAAGTGCATCAGCAACATTTTATACATGCATATATAACAGTGTGTGTGTGTATGGTTTCTTTGAAAATAAGTAATGGCAGCAATTGATACTTTTAATATAAAATTTTCGAAAATTAAAACTGCTCCAAAAATGTTTTTATTATAATAGAGTATATCTTTTTATTATGACTATTAAGGTTCAGTAATTGAGTGATTCATTTTCTGAATTGTTGGGTTGGTAGAAGGTGCTAAATTAACTTGTAGAAAAACTCTTACTATCATATTTCTAAATATAGAAGATAGGGCTACGAATTTGTTACAATTACCCTTTAAGTTCAAAGTTCAGTAAGTATCCCCCCCCCCTTTTATTTGATGGAATATACTTAAAATATCATCAGTTTTATATCTTGTAAAAGCCACGTCCTTCAAATGAAAATCAGTCTGATTTCGATACATAGCACCATTTTGGGAAAATCGATTTTGCACAAGCTGTTAAAAAGTACCTTTATCTCATAAATTCATTATTTTGATGCCGTTGTTGTGCTCAACTGCTTGAAAAAAAATATCTGTAAAAAAATACCTGTTGTTTCAACGTTATTGTAAGATGTTGGAGTGAACATGTATTCCTTCAACTCCATTTCTTAAAAGCCGTTCCTTCATTCCGGAATGGATACAACGGTATTTTTAAAGTGGGTTTGTCGTATAGTTCAGGCTTGAGTGACCTCAGCCGAGTCTTATCATGGCCTTTTCTCGGACGGCATTGCTTATCAAGACTTGATACATTGGTGTTCTGCATCATTAATCCCAGTAACTGCAAGCAGCTGCAACAGGTCGCAAGCGTTTGCATTCATAGCTTATTTGGAGTTACAAGATGTATTCCCGATACCATGCCGGTGGCCACCAATCATCGCAAATCGCCTTTTGTCTGCATTTGTTGACTGTTTTTTGTAAAGTCTCATGAACTTATGAAAGCTCTGCTTTTTATAAAGTCTCATCAACGTATGAAAGCTAACTTTGTATCGTTACCATCCTGTTTATACTTGACAGAATATGCAGACGAGAGAGAGAGAGAGAGGAACTTAGAAGTCACATTTGATAGCTGCAAGGAAAATCCAGATACGGTGGTAGCTTTTACAAAGGAATTACCTGTTAATTCTGATTTTTCCAATCTTGTAATTTTCATGAATTAAGCAAGAAATTTTAATTCAAGAAAATATCATTTATATTTAAAATGTACAATATAAGTATTTCCCACCTGTAAGTTTTCGTGACGTTTATGTCGCGCATATATAGACGTGCTGTACATACTAAATTGGCAAAAGGTCAGCGATGCTAAAATGCTGTGATTTACATTATCTTAGAGTGATATATTGTACCTTGCTACTGTATAGGGAAATTATTCTCCTTTAATTGCATCTTTTAAAATAAAATCGTTATTTCAAAAGTATAAAAGTTATTTTTTAGAATTCAATCTTTTGGGTTTTTTTTACTAAAAGGCCTATACACGTCTTCACAGATTATCATTAGAGTCCTTGTTCTCTCCCTCCTCATCAAGAGGAGGCCATCATTACAGTCCTTATTCTCTCCCTCCTTATCAAGAGGAGGCGCGGTGACTCAATGGTTGGCGTGCCAGAATCGCGACCACAAGCTTAATGGCGGGAGTTTAGAATCCTACCCAGACCAGGTCTGGTCGGCCGTCATGGTGTGTCTCAGGGCGCGACACTTTAACAAATTGACTCGGTATAATATAACCTTTCATGAGTTGATGTGCTGTTAAGCATCAGTCAATCAATCTCTTCCCTCCTTCCAACTCCTCCCACCCCATATCCCCCTTTCTTTATTCTTCAACGAGTGTCGTCAAAGGCGTGACAGTGGTTACCACTGTGTATCACCA
The DNA here is from genome assembly GCA_029931535.1 of Margaritifera margaritifera. Lineage (NCBI taxonomy): Eukaryota > Metazoa > Mollusca > Bivalvia > Unionida > Margaritiferidae > Margaritifera > Margaritifera margaritifera. The sequence goes on from JAQPZY010001173.1 coordinate 793,667, forward strand.
GATTCATGCCAGCCGTCGCCCTAAGGCGTCAAGTTTTATTTATGGTTTCGTTTTCTACTCTTGTCCTTTTGGTTGTCATCAAAATCTGCACGCTAATTCGCACTGGTTTATCGGCTAAAATGTCAAAAGTCGAGGTCATGGGCGTATCATATGAAAATTTCATCGAAGGCAAGCTCATATTTTTCTTCTTCTCCTTATTAATCATCTTCTCAGCGAAACAAGAGCAAGTTTCATCAATGCATACAGACACGTTAATTATGAATATCTGAGACTAACGTGTTATGTACTGTCTCTGTGAACATGTATCGCGTAACCTGCGTATATCGTGTTGTAGGTCAAACTTGAAACTAACTCTCGTGGTATATAATGCCTTTGATAAAATTAGTTTTCTCATATATCAATCCAGTCATGTCATATGACGAGTACACACAATACTTCAGAAAATCTGTTATGTCAGCATTCAAGTAAGGGTACAATTTGGACTAGGGGGAAATGTATCTTCGATTTCAAAAGTTATCTCCAGTTTCTACCGTTTTGCACAGTTCATCATAATAATCAGTGATGTTTTGTACGCATTAATATGACCGAAGTTCAAACAACGAGTCCCTGACATGTGAACGAGATGTTGGACGTTGTGCTTTTATTTCTGTATATGAGAAAGAGAGAACAATTTCTATATTGTGTTGCCCATTTGTGCTTTGTTGTACACGTGGCATAATGCTATATCGAGTCTTGATTGATACCTAATCGTAGCAGTAATTAAACCATGTACGTGTATACAGGGCAGATGGTTTAATATTTGAAGATGTTGGTTAATATTATTAAAGCATGAACGCGGTTAATTTAGAAAACAATAACAAGCACACTGGATATGCAAACAAGAAACCGCACATTGCCGTGTATCTCTCAAACTTCACTAGCTATCACAAAGTTGAATATGAGCAATAAAAACCAAATTGAACATTTTTCAATTTCGAAGGGACAAAAAAGAACTGAAGTGATCTTAAAGATATTTCGCATGCATGCTATATAGAACAGCTGTGCTCTCTCTAATACCAAATTTAGTTGGGGTTTTTTAATAATAAATTTAATATGGCCACCCAGTTAGGTAATTCTGGAAACCCATCAGAAGCTTTGATAATATAGTAAGGAACACTGAACAACATGATAGAGGTGAGGAGCTGGTGGGGATAGTGTGTGTACTTGCACGGATATAAATAACAAAATTACCAAAAAGGAAACAAAAATTACGTGAGGTATTAGCTAGCAATGGTTTGTTAAACACTATTCCATTTTGCTATAACGTTTTTCCATGTCTTTTGGTCATGATGTCATGAGGACGTTTAATGCCATCAAAACCAACAAGAAGATAGCTTACGAACTAGTAAATATTTACGAACGCACAAAACGATCGACTTGTAATCTGAATAGTAGATTCATGTATATGGTGTACGAAAAGGGTCAACATTACAAATAATACAGATTTGGGCTGGCGCGAATAATCTGTAAATCGATCGAAATATGTACTAAAATCGGTTATCAATACAAAAGTTAGGTTATCTATATTTTATGAGAACATTTTATCTCCGTTTAAGTGACTTTTTTAATTTGAATTTAGCACTAAAGTTTGCTTAAGGAGTTTGAGGCTCAATAGTAATTTCAATACTTCTTTTTAACAAAAGATAAATTTATACGATGGTATCCTGGGATGCATTATTTGACAGGAATAAAAGACTAGGACATAAAGCATTAGGATGTCCATACAGATAGTATCAGATAACTGTGTATGTTCTAGACTAATGACACACTGTTGGAAGTTGCTCGACAAGAAACAAAAGTGGCGTGTGGAAAAAGGAAAAACAAGAATAACTTTAAGAGGACGCGAGTGGAAAATTGCATGAAACAGTTTATTACCGTATTTCCCACTTACGAAATCAATCCAGATGAAAAATTATTCCCTTCTTTCACGTTTACAATTGGATACAAATTTGAAGGTCTGTGCAATGAATGAGCCAACAGGAAAATCTCTTGAATGATAAGTCTTGCCTGTACAGTATATAATCCAAAAACTTGGCACAACCAGCTTAGCAAGAAATATAGGTCATTACGATCACAATTTACCTTTTTATGGGTGTTAACATTAGTTTAAATTGCATGATCATACATGCAACTGTGTCTAGGAAACTGAGGTACAAGCGGTAAAGGGTGTCTGAGGTACTTTATCAAAGCAAATATGATCGCTGGATATATCTTACAATGTGTGTGTGTGTGTGTGAGAGAGAGAAAGAGAGAGATAACCTTATAACGTAGACTTTCACTCGTTAATACATAGAAATGATATCCATGATCACAATACACAACAAATGACATGCTCTAAAATAGTGTATCGAACTGTTTTACTTCAAGGAGAATGCATTACTGTAAAATAAAATTATTTCATTCAATCGGGAACAGCAGTAAATGGTCTGTTATTATTACATAAATAAACGTGAAAGCATCAAAATACACTCTGTCAGAGACTCCCTTCTATTTCTGCCTCAGACTACGCTGAGAGCCGTCACGAGATGATTTAACTCGTAGTCAAGCTCATTTTTTAGACGGGGGAAATCCCTACGTACGTCTAAGTTTGAGCTTCTTTAATCGGTATTTGCATCCTTTTTACATTAGCACAATATTACTTTCACGACTTTGTGACATTATGAATAAAAAAAAGAAAAAACAAAAGCAAAGTACTAATATAATGGATGTAATTGAGGTTTTTTTCCCTACAAATCAGAGCAAGAATATCTTTTTCAAACTATTTGGGGGCCGGAATTTATTTTTCTCAAACAAAATGTCTCTTCTCCTCCCCCCCCCTCTCTTCTCCTCCCCCCCCCCCCCGACCACCACCTCCCATCCCGACCGAAAATTAAATGGTCAGTCCCTAACATTATTAATGATGAAAATTTGCAAATATCTCTTTTAAGCCGACCCTAAAAAGTACCGGATGTATTTGCGCAGACACTATTAAATCCAAGCCTGACTTCAGAAGAAAGTCAATGGAGCAAATAAGATCAATCCATTTGAATCAAGCTATTGCTAATTTCTTTTAAAACATGCCTTTTTCTGTAAAACTGCTGCTTTCCACGTTTCCGCCAATCCATCCGCCCTCCCCCTGCATGCACAAGAAGCGGAAAGGGGACATGATATCATCGATACAAATACATTTTTGTCATGTACACTGCTACTTTTACTTCGTGAAAGAAAGTGGGAAAGACAGTCCAATATCGTCGAGCACACCATTCTATTTACATAGTACGTGCCGGGTACACCATTCGGCTATTATGGTGTATCTTACTTTTTACATCGGGGTGTGTAACATACTGCCCGCCAGACTCATTATTTATTATTATTATTTATTAATATTTATTATTATTATATCGAATCTGGCCCGCCATAGCAAATGAGTCTGATACCCCTGTTTTACATTGTAAAACACGGTACAACAAGGATGTTGTATTTTACTTCAAGAAACAAAAGCAGCCCGAAAATATCCATATTTAAAAAAAAATCTCAATTAAATAAAGAGGACTCTCTGGCGTTCTAAAAAAATAGGTGTAAAACCGGCACACAGCTTCTCAAAAAGCTCTGAGAAAAAGATAAAATCAACTCAGTCCCAGACTGTGCCACATGTTGGCATTTTTCACAGGCACTATATGTGCCGGCTTCTTCTTTTTATCTAGAAACCAAACTTCATAAATTCCGGTGGTTTTCAAAACCTATCACTGCCATTTAGGCATTATGGGATTGCGTACTACATGCAAGATTTACTTACCTCCGAAATTGAAGAGCTAGATAACGTGCAAGACTACGCACTTTCGAAGCTGACGATTTGACAACTGAAGTGCTCCAAAACAGACAGGGTATTAAGTTTTGCAAAAAACACATGTTAACACATTTTTTAAGAAGAATTTTACTTACTTTAAATTACAATCAAGACATATATTATCTTAACCTTAGCAAGTCATGACAATAACTAAAGCAATAGGGTCAAGTGTTTGGAACTATTTTGTAATTCTTAACATAAAGACGTGTCCTCTGAGTTGGTTGGCGTAGGGATAATATCCAAAATTGGATAGTAAATCGCCAGATAGCAGAGGTGCTTACTTAGCAGAGATTGCACAGTGTGATCTAGAAGCGTCCAATAGTGCGAATGAAAGCAATGGATTCCACATGTCAGTTCTAACAGAGGGCTTACCTGCGGTAAACTTCCGTTCTACTGTATTCTTCATATAACATTTGTCATATTCAAGGTGGCATCGTTCAGTCTCCGACTAATGGCATCATGCACATAAAATGAAATATTAAAGTGAAATACACTATTGTTGGATCTATTTAAGAATTTCCTTTTAAAAAGGAAGTGGTCGTGCATGCTTTGAAATCCCACCAAGAACGAGCGTAAAGGAACCAGACTAAATGAGGTTTTCTCAGCGTTACATTGTGACGTCATTGGTATATTATGAAGACTGCTCACGTGCTACCTTCAGAAGTCATCGGACTTGTGTTCCATAAATGAAACAATCTTAGGAGTTTGTTCTCCGGTATCGTATACAAAATCTTTAGATTCTGCACCAACACATACGAGAAAAACGTAATTGAATCAATCAAAGAGTACGGTTTACTCCAGGTGGCATTTTACCACCAAATTACAGAATTTTAATAGCGGCATTATTCTACAAAGGGAACATAACCCAATATGGCGTTTCGCTGACCACAGGATCTTAAAAGCTGAGTCACCAAAAACTCGCGCAAGCTTTAACCCCCCCCCCCTCCGTAAATAAATAAATACATAAATAAATAAAGACAGAAATACAAATAAAAAGTACAGTCTTTGCATAAAACCAAGTATATTATATAATAAATAATGATTTTAATTCATGCATTTGTTCGAGGTGACTAAACTTCAAGATCCTGTAAGAAAAACATAGATGGTGACTCTCTGTCTTTATCTTTGCTATACCATTTCATAATGCGACATTTGAATGATAAATCATCTGAAAAATGTAATGGAAAAACAAAATTACGACTAACTGAAGCCACACTTCTGTGGTGTTATTTAAAAGGATCATGATGTACAATGTAGGATCGACGTAAATGGCCGAATGGCCGCACACGTCGTTAATCAAACGAACGAACGAACAATGTAGGATCATTGGTGGACTTTGTGGGCATACCTACGTAATTCACATCCATTCCATAAAAGTCCTTTTTCATACTTGTAAAATGATTACAAATCTATTAATTATCAATAGAGAGAACCGTGGGAGCTCAGTTGAACTCGTAATCCAAGGGTCGCGGGCTAGAGTCGGCTGCCTCTGTGTGTCCTTGAGAAGGCACTTACCTCCCATTTCCTCAGAATGATATAACCAATAATATGTATTAAATGCCATTGAAAAAAAAAATAAAAAAATAAATGCCATAGGAAATTTATAGGGATTTTCAAGAGATCAAAATCAATCTTGATTTTCAAATTCATCTAATAGAAACTTTTCATTAATCCCCCCCCCCTATAATTGCCTCTCCACTGCTTTTCATAAATCCAATGATGCATATTTTATGCTTTTTCCTTTACTTCTCTCTCTTATCGCTATCCCTAACCTCTCTTGCATACATTTTAATACTGTTACAGTCACTATGTTTATTTCTCTTAATAGAAAGTATTTTCTTGTACCGTCGAAACCATTAATTACACACTTCGTTCCTTTTGATCATGGGTAATGATTTAATAACTTACAGGGCATCGTGCGGTATCTTTTATAACAAATTTTATTCACCTCTGTTAATGAAAAAAAAAATTGAATTTTATATGAAATCTTTTTGGATAAATATTGGCACAGATTTATTTCTCTTCTATCGAACATATGTCAGTCAAGATTAGTATACAAGAGCAGGTCCTCAAGTTATTTGGTGAACATTTATTTCTTTTAAGTTGTTATTTGATGGTTGACATCATGCCAAAAGGATATTAAAACCAGTCAAGGTCCAAATCGTGACGAAATTCTTTCTCATGTTCTGCTTTGAATGGACTTACTACTTTCCATCTGAATACGCATTAGAAATAAATTCAGATTCTCAACATAGTCTAGGGCATGAACATACTTTGTTTCACGGAAACGCACCTAGATATCGATGAAACTACAAGGAATATCCACACTGACGGATATATGGAGCCTTATCGATCGTATAGATCAAATCATGTTGGGGTATCCTAGTTTATTGCATGGAATCATTATTATCGCGCCGAAGAACCGATCTTAAATCACAAAGTGATGAAATTATTTGGGTTGATGTCTTTATGAAAACGATGAAAATACTAGTTTGTAATATATATATATATATATATATATATATATATATATATATATATATATATATATATATATATATATATATATATATATATATATATATATATATATATATCGCCCCGAACATTCGGATAGACTATTTTGGTCCAGACTTGAACGAATCCTTAGTGTTGCATTAGATGAAACACCACATGCTATTCTTCTTGGTGACTGGAATGTTGATTTCCTAATTGCGTTATCACCTATTGTGCCTAATGTATTTCCGTAAAAAAAAATTGCATGACATAATTAAAGCACTAACTCTAACATCAAAGATTAGAAGCTCGCTCCAGGATTCCGTGATTCTCAGGGACCGCACGCGTATGATTGACTCGGTCGTGATCCCAATTGAAACTTCTATAAGTGATCATGAAGCCACCTTTGTCGTTATAAATACACCTGTTAATGTCAGTTGTACTTTTGAGAGATATGTTTGGATTTACACAGCAGCCTATTTTGATAGATTACGTGACCTTGTTAAAATAACAAATTTTACTCAGCTGTTTCTTTACGATATTACTGTTGATCAGGCATGCGCAACGTTTACATCTACGCTTCTAAATCTTGTTAAAAGATCTATCCCAATAAAATGTATCAAGCTTACGTCCCAATGATAAACCGTGGTTTACATCATAATAAAGCGAGAGAAGAGAAAAAGAGGCAGGCTGAGAACTAAGGCCCTCAGAACCTAAAGTCCAAAACATTATCAAAAATATAAGAAGCAGAGAAATATAGTTACAAATTTGAAAATGGAGCTAAGGAAAGATTTCTTCTTAAACTGAATGAAAATTTGGTTTCCTTGAAGTCTTGAAATCCTCGACTTTATTGGAAATAATCAAACGAGTACATTTTACAAAGACATCAAAATTATTACCTCCACTTAGACTTACTACTTTACAACAAATGATCTGTAAGTTGCTGAACTATTATTTTTTCTCTGTTACATGTTTTTAAAAAATGACAAACAGTTACCACGTTTTAAAGTTAGGAATCAAACGGTTATTTCTGACATCAGTATACATAAAGAAGAAATTATAGATGTAATAACTAGTCTTGACCTAAAGAAAGCCGCTGGACCCCGATCAAATTAGTCATAAACTGTTAAAAAAATATTGTTGAAGAAACGTCTGTGCCCTTGCAAATATTATTTAATAAATCACTTGAAGCCAGTGTGTTCATTGCACAGTGGAAGATAACGCATGCCATGCCGATTTATAAGAAAGGAGACAAAACACTATCGTCTAAACCAATTTTTCTATTTAGGTGTGTGTCCAAGGTATTTGAAAGAATTATATTCAAACATCTATATTATATATTATATTTGGCACGAAAATGACATGATATAAAAATATTAATCTGGATTTCTTCCAGGTCGTTAAACAACTCATCAACTAATTGAACTTTATCATAAATATGTTTTTCTCTTGATTCGAATGAAACCACGTGTTTAACGTTTCTAGATATCAGTAAAGCTTTTGATAGAGTATGGATAAAAGGGTAAGTTTATAAACCTAAAAAATGTGAAATTGCCGGTAAACTTAAATCATGGCTCGAAAGCTACTTAACAAACCGCTACCAGAGAGTTTTCTACCGAAATTCAGTATCAACAAAATGTCAACTACCTACTGGGTTTCCCCAAGGCTTCGTGCTAAGTTCTTTACTATTTCTTACTGATAATGATGATACAGCAAACAATTTGAGGTGTTTTGCTAATGATACTTCTGTTCGAACTTTCTTAACAGATCCTTTACAAATACAAAGGATTATAAACAATGATCTTGAAAAACTTAATGCATGGGCAAACTACTGGCTTGTTACTTTTAAACAAACAGGCAGGGTTTTTTGTTGTTGTTGTAATTCTCTTTTGATAATATGAATTTGCTTCCTGTTAAAAATCATAGACACCTAGGACTAACATCATCTTCTGAACCAAACGGACTAATCATCTTAGTATGATTATTCAGAACGCATCTAAATATTTATCTATTTTGCGCGTGACTAAAAACATCTTTTCACGAATAGCTCTAGCTAAACTATATACACTATTCATAAGTCCAATTTTAGAATATGCTTGTGAAGTCTGGGATAATTGCAAAATGGGAGATTCAGAAATATTGGAAATAAATTCAAATGGAACCTGCACGAATCGTTACAGGTCTACCCAATTATTGTTCTACAGTCTCAGTATGAAGAAACTGGTTGAGAAACTTGCACAGCGAAGGAAAAGTAAGAGATTATGCAAAATGTATTAGATATAAATAATCAAGTATCTAACTATTTAAAGGAGATACGATGCATCTAGTTACTGTCTTCGTAACTCTCAAAGCATCATACCATTTCCTACCAAACTTCAGATGTTTCAGACGTCCTTTCTCCCATCTACGATTGTTTTATGGAACTCCTCCCTGATGATATCCAAAATTCCCCTAATCTTTCTATTTCTTAAAAAGGTTTATATAGTAATCCAACTAATGGCAACCACCGTATTATCCTGTTGTTAAACGTCAAATATCCTTCACACTTAACTTAGACACGCATGTAGCCCACTCAAATCCGACATTCACGGAATGAATTTAGTAAACAGACTATGTGTGCATGCGGTTATGATAATGAAGATGTTGAATAATACTACCTACTCTCTGTAATACTACTCTGTAATACGGACACATATTCATCTAAGCTTAGTTTTTGCACAATCTCAGAGACATCCATGTTGATGTTACGGTGTACGCTATAAATGTCCCCCTAGTGATATGTCTTATTTCGGTCCTTCTCGGTTCTGTCCGTAAGAATTTCCGGAAGTAGCTACCTCATCATCATAATGTTGAAAGCACCGCATATAAAGTTGAGTGGACCACGAATAACGTAGATTGCACTAAACATAATAAATTGACAACTACTGCACATAATGTTTTCTTCACCACAGATAATGAGTTATCAACCACATATATAGAAATATCCCCCACGGCTGACTGTGTCAAAGGCTTCTGTCAGGTCGATGAATGTTGTGTAGAGGTTGGAGTTGTGTTCCTGCCATTTCTTCTGGAGTTGACGAGCTGCAAACACCATGTCTGTGGTCCCTTGTTCTTTCCTGAAGCTACACTAACTCTCAGGCAGAAGCCCTTGATCGATGTGATGCACAAGGCTAATCAGCATAATTCTGGCGAGGATTTTGCCGGCTATTGACAGCAAGGAGATGCTCCAATGGTTGTCACAGGATTGTTTGTTGCCTTTCCAGTTGTACAAGTGGACGATGGATGCATTCTTGTACTCCTGGCATATAGTTCATTGAGTCCACATTGACAGGAAGAGTTCAGTCAGTTTCTGTGCCATCCGCAAGCCTCCGGCTTTGTAGACTCTGCTTGTATAGCAATCTGCTCCAGGTGCTTTGCCATTTGACAGCAGGTCAATATTGCTTTCTCAGTTTCAGTCAGCGTTGGAGGATCAGCAAGTGATATGTTGATTTCCACTTGGGGCAGTCGGTCAATTGCCTCCTTACTGACAGATGACTGTTGTTTGAGGATGTTTTCAAGTGGTCTGCCCATCTTTGAAGAGTCTTTTTTTGTCAGTGAGCAGTGTGGTGCTGTCAGCATTTAGTATTGGAGACGTTCCTGATGACTGATCCGTAGATTGTCTTCAAAGCATCATAGAAGTTCTGCATGTCATTCCTGTCTGCGTAGGACTGAATCTCATCTGCCTTATTGCTCAGTCATGAGTTTTGCAACTCTCTGATTTTGGATTGGACATTCATCTTAATGTTGTTGAAAGTTGCCTTCTTCGATGAATAAATGCTGTCTTCTAAACCGGTCTTCTGTAGCCGATGTTTCTCATTCAGAAGTCTATGTATGGCAGCATCTTTCTCATCAAACCAATCTTGATATTTACGTGTGGTGGGATCGACGGTGTTGGATCCAGCTGAGTACACATATCCTCTAAAGAATGCCCAGTTTTCAGCGACATTCTTGGAGTTCATATCAATTGTATCCAGTTGGCGGCTCAGTTCTTTGACAAATGCCTGTTTCACATCCTCCTGTTTCAATTTGGAGACATTAAGCTTTTTGGGCACTTTTTTGCTTTGTGGTCGTCTACTAGTCTGAATCTGGATATTGAGTTTGCAGACTATGAGCCTGTCACTCAGACATCCTGCTTGTCTCTTCTTATGACGATGACGTAGTCAGTGATATGCCAGTGCTTGGAGCGTGAGTGCATCGAATACGTCTAGTTGCGGTTTTGGCAAGCGGAAGACTGTGTTGGTAATTAGGAGGTCGTGTTCAGTGCATTTCCTCAGTAGGAGGAGTCCGTTGTTACTGCATTTGCCAAAGCCATTGTTGCCAATGACACCTGGCCATGTCTGGTGAAATGTGCAAACTCTAGCATTGAAGTCACCAAGGATGACGAGCTTGTCCGCCTTCGGTACTTCTGTGATAAAAGACTCCATGTCTTCATAAAATGTGTCCTTGATCTCATCTAGGTTGGTCATGGTGGGTGCATAGGCGCTGATAATAGCTGCATGTCTTTGGAAGATCATGATGGCATGCTCGCTCGTGTCGTGGACGACGGCGAGTCATGTGATCGATGCCCAGTGATCAATGGAGTCGAGCAAGGCTGTGTTTTGGCTCCAACCCTCTTCAGTATGATGTTCTCTGCCATGCTTACTGATGCCTTCTGTGACTATGACACTGGGATCGACATCAGATACCGGACTGACGGCAAGCACTTCAATCTGAGGAGACTACAGGCGAAGACAAAGTAACAGGAAGTGACTGTTCCTGATCTCCTATTTGCTGACGACTGTTCCCTGAATGCCAAATCTGAGTCTGATATGCAATAGAGTACGGACCATTTCTCTTCAGCTCGTGACAATTTCGGTCACACAATCTGTATCAAGAAGACAGAGGTGATGCACCAACCTGGACCAGGAAAGCCTTACGTAGAGCCTGCCATCACAGTAAATGCCCAAACTCTCCTGGCAGTGGACAAGTTCACCTATCTCGGCAGCACACTGTCACGTGCGGTCCACATCGATGATGAAACCAACGCCAGAATTGCTATGGCAAGTGTGGCCTATTGCAGACTACGCGAAAATGTGTGGTATCGCAGAGGCATCAGTCTACAAACAAAACTGAAGGTCTACGAAGTTATTGTGTTGCCGACCCTGATGTATGCTACGAAACCTGGACAGTGTACAGACACCATGCCAAAAGCTGAATCATTTTCACATGGACTGCCTGAGGAAACTGATGAGGATAAGGTGGCAGGACAAACTGGAGCGAAGCGCGAGTAGTGTAAATCTCAGAACTGCAGCACGTCCTCTATTGACTAAGCAAACCAAAGCGGCATCTCCTGTCAAGTGTGCCACAGACAGTTCAGAGCACAAATTGGCCTCATCAGCCACTCACATACTCACAGAAACCAAACCAGTTAATGATGTCATGGTCATCTTTTAACTCGAAGGACGAACAACAACAACAACATATAGAAATATCCACATCATATAATGAATATTCGTATAAAACAAGAAGCACCACATATATTGCTAGTTGCACTATATATATTATATTCTCTATCATGCATAATGGCAAAGTATCATTATATAATGTTAAATGGACTGAATATAATAATACCTCAACCGCATACACGCATAATTTAAAAACTACTGCATATATCGAAATATGCACTGCATATAATGCCCGAAGCCCCACATATACTGGTTTAGACACCACATACACTTAAAATACTACTGAATGTAGTATAATAAACACTGCTCATAAAAACAAATCAACATCAGCAGAAATTAAGGGCGTTCCGTACCTTCACGCACTATGTAACATGGTCACGTACCTAGTGATTTGGATCCGAACCTGGGTGGCAGGATTTCGTTGTGGACGAGAGTTATTATTGCTTAAATTCATATTTAAAATACTAATAATAATAATAATAATAATAATAATAATAATAATAATAATAATAATAACTCATTGTTCAGATTCTCTAATGGGTTGAAATAATGCTAAACATTCTTATTTGATAAAATTATTAAAGATATGTGAACATTTGTTCCGTTTCGTTTTTATCAAGCTTATTTGATCACTGCTGTGCACGGTTGCTATATATTTTGTCGTCTGCTGCCGTAGCGCTGTGATGTAATCTAGGTCAATCATGAAAGACCCAATACTTCAATTTTATAGTTACTCAGAATAAAAATACTATTGTTTGACTGATATATATATAACTGATCAAATTTAAAACACTCGAAACAAGTTTGTTTCTAATCATTCCAGTTTACACCTCCTAACAAAGCTTTGTGATTTATATCATGTAGCCAGATCAGTTTATCAAGGAAATAGAAGGAAGACAAATACTCGAGGTGAGAACTAGTTCTAACCTTTAATCACATACACTAGTATAATTCTAGTATCATCCTGTAGTAACTCACCATTTATATTTCATTCTGTCTCAAATGATATTTTGATTCTCAACGAGGAAATTTATTATATCGCATTATAACAACAAAAGTTAAGGTATGTGTGCTCCCACATACTACCCCTACTTGAGCACCCCAACCCTTCATGACAAGTACAGGTGAGCTCTATGGCACGCCAAATCGTTCAAAATGGATGAGCTGGGGCGATCGTAGGGCGAGCTGGAGCGATCGTAGGGCGAGCTGGAGCTATCGTAGGGAGATCTGGAGTAATCGTAGGGTGAGCTGGAGAAGGCGAGCTGAAGAGATCGTAGGGCGAGCTGGAGTAATCGTAATGTGAGCTGGAGTAATCGTAGGGTGAACTGGAGAGATCGTAGGGTGAGCTGGAGAAGGCGAGCTGAAAAGATCGTATCGAAGGGTGAACTAGAGAGATCGTAGGGTGAGCTGGAGAAGGCGAGCTGAATAGATTGTAAGCGAGCTGAAGAGGTTGTAGGGCGAGCTGGAGAGGGTGAGCAGGAGGAGAGGACGAGCTGGAGTAATCGATAATTAGTTGTAATGGGGAATGAAATGATGGATAATTCTATCTGGAAACTGTTCATTAAAGTCTTCACAAAATATCAGAGAATTGCCTTCGCTGAACCCCGGTAAAATTCACTGTTGGTATCTTTCATGTTTTACTAGTCAACATCGGTACAAAATCTAATGACTGACGTTACTTCAAATTCATACTTTCCGTTTTCCTTCAGAAATCGGAAAACAAACAGGCAATATATGAAACGCGTGTGCATTTTCAATAACGATCCATCGAAGTAGCTTTTTTATTTTGGAAAAAGCACCGATATATATATATATATATATATATATATATATATATATATATATATATATATATATATATATATATATATATATATATATATATATATATTAGGCAACTTTCTTTCATTTCAAAATTTCAAAGTGATCGATAAGTGATCGATTCATAAAATAAATAAGTTTCTAACATAGTTTGTCTTCTCATATCTGCCTTAATTTTGCTGGAAGTAACCTCACGGACAGAGATTAGTCATATAATATCTACATCTCCTGTTCGCATAGGTTGACTGCCATCAGATTTTGTACCGACTTTGACTAGTAAACATGAAAGATACCAACAAATTATATATAACCCTATATTAAATAAATATGGTTGCCTGAGATTATATACTTTAATTTTCCTGTTTGCCACCAGTTTGAGTCACCCCTGTATTTGTGGATGCACTTATATGAAATAATACAGTCAGTGAATTTTACCGGGGATCTCTCCAGCTCGGCTTCTCCAGCTCACCGTACGATTTCTACAGCTCACCCTATGATCTCTTCAGCTCATCCACTTTGAATGATCTGGCTGATTAGAGCTCCCTGTGTGTCGGGTATGGAAGTATTAGGCTGCCATCAACTTGGCGATATTTTGTATAGAATATGTGATCAAGACAACGTCTTTTACGTCAAGAAAACGAGTTACCGATTGCAATTTGCTGACATGATTATGTAGACATGACAAAAATTTACATACTTAAGTTGCTATATTGTTGGCAACATGTGTCGTTACGACCATTAAAGTGGTTTGTTACTCGTTATTACCGCATATTAACAATGCAAGTGTTAAGTTTAATTAACGGTGGTGATTAAGTATGCAGGCAAATCAAGCCATAATGTTATGGAACCGCTTGAACCTGAACATGCCCAACGGCAAGAGCAATTCGTCATGGTGTAAATTGAACCGAACAGAACCTTTATTTGGTACTGAAATCTCAGGCCGCACGCAGGTGGCATATGAGAACGACGTAATGCTTACACACACACACACACACACACACACACACACACACACACACACACACACACACACACACACACATTAGGTAGTAGTGTGCGTAGAGTAGTTATTAAACGTTATACGATACAAACAGATATATAACAAAATGGGGTGTGCAATACTATCGTATAATGAAAAACACAATATAAACAGTACATTATGAAAAGCAATTTTTGTAACGTATTATGTATACACTTATACACACGAACACACTCGCTCATGTACATATACATACACAGCGCATCATACATACGTACATATACCCATACATACACTTACACATATGCACCCGCACAAATGCATGCATGTGTATGCACATACACATACATACACATATGCACCCGCACAAATGCATGAATGTGTATGCACATACGCATACATACACGTACACATATACGTATACATACCTATACATACATGGGGCCCCGGGTAGCCGAGTGATCTAAGGCGCTTGCCTGTACAGATCACTGACATCTCACCTCTGTCCGCGTGTGTTTGACGCTCCGCTCAGCCAACGTGGGTATATGAGAAAGCTTGCCAGTAGCTTCCTGTGGGTAGGTGGTTCTTCCCGGGCTCTTCCTCCACCAAATATACTGCCATGTATAGCCTATATTGTGCTGCAAAAATGGCGTTAAACCCACGTAACCAAACCATACATACACATAAACATACATATGTATACGTACATGCATATATATATATATATATATATATATATATATATATATATATATATATATATATATATATATATATAATAGTGATGTCCCATTTCTTTCAGTTAAGTATCCTGTAACATTTAGCAGTGAGTGTGTGAAAGAATAACTTATAATAAAAACAATTCCATACCTTTTTGTCCATAGACTTTGATGCAGTGTACAACAATATGGAGTCTGTATGCAGTGAAAAAGATCAAATTACCTATTTTAGTTCTTATAAATATCTTTTCCGCAAAACAAATTGTACCTGCACATTTAAATGACAGTTTTTCAAGTTAATAATTTATAACTTTTCACTTATTACTTACTATATGTGATATATGGCTATACCACACGCACCCACCCTGTTAAGCCTATTCGCATTACAAATAGCCCTTAAATAGTTGTTACCTTGTTGTAAATGTCCTGCAACAGCCTTCATATTAAAACTATGTCATATTACAAAAGCTGCCATCCTGACAACACATATACTATGACTTTATATTAAACCTATGTCATATTACAAAAGCTGCCATCCTGACAACACATATACTATGACTTTATATTAAACCTATGTCATATTACAAAAGCTGCCATCCTGACAACACATATACTATGACTTTATATTAAACCTATGTCATATTACAAAAGCTGCTATCCTGACAACTCACATACTATGACTTTACATTTCAAAAATGTGTTCAGATTCTCTAGAAACCTTCTTCAGTAACGGTTCCGCTCTGGGGTTTTGGGGAACCGCTTAAAGAAGGAAATGCACAGAGCAAACTGCTGATTTATAGTGGTGAACAACAATTTAACAGCCGTTAACTGCCTCTTAAAGCGGTGAACCGCTATCTAAAAGCTGCGAACCGCTAAGAAATAGTGAGTTGCTAGTGATTAGATTTTGATTTCACCTAAATTTCTTACAATACACAGATTCTTTTACAATACATACATGTCTGTCTTTGTGTATGCAACTCTGCATATTAAATGTTTACATATATGTGTGCATGTTGAAAGCATTTGGATACATTGCTTGATTAATAAATTTTTCTGTTTTTGTTGGTTTTAACGGCACTTTTAACACATTATTGGCTATATCATGCATAGGAAATGGGAGTTAAGTGTCTTTCCGAAATACACACCGAAGCAGCAGACCAAGTGCTGGATTACCCAATAGGCAGACTAAGCACGTGCTTAGGGCACCAGCAAAAAACACAAAAAGCAGGGGCATAAAAAAAAAAGTATTGTTTTTATTTTGAATTACATATGTGTTTGTGTGTATGTATGGGGGGGGGGCACCATATATTAGTTTGAATTACATATGTGTTTGTGTGTGTGTGTATGGGGGGGGGGGGGGCATCATAATCTTTTCAGTGCTTAGGGCCTCTAAAGGTCTTAATCCGGTCCTGAGCAGACCCGAGCTGGCATGGGCAGGTATCCAACACGCGACACCTGGATTGCGAGTCCGACGCTCTACCAACTCAGCCACCGCAGCTCCCTGGGTCAATAATAAGTACAATTTGAATACATACGTGTCTGTTTGTCTATATGTATCTCCATATCTGTACATACATGTCCCATCCATCCATCCATCCTTACATACATACATACATACATACATACATCTTTCGACACAGTAAGACCTCTTATTACTGTATGTTATCATCAATAAAAGACCTGTAATCAAAGAAAAGCACTTGCACAAAGTTGTAGTAACTGTCTAGTATCGGTATATCTGGCTAGATAAAATACTAATTATTTTTTATACTTTTCAATTATTTTCATATGCTGTGTTTGAAGTGACCTATAGGACACCTCGACTGGGTGTTATCCATTCAAACTGGAGGTTTTATGTATTGCTTTAAATTCTCCTGCAATGACACAAAATCACTTGCACTAGCATCTCTCTCTCTCTCTCTCTCTCTCTCTCTCTCTCTCTCTCTCTCTCTCTCTCTCTCTCTCTCTCAAATGGCGTTCAAATTTCATGCACTTATTGTACCCCATGCTTATACTTCCGTTGACTTTGGACCTACAAGTTCAAGGTCAACGTGTGTGTATATCCAAAACATGTGATGTGTTTGATAACCGGTCATTCGATAATCAGTTGTGAAAATTTGTTGTTCATGCGTCCCTCATGTGTGCAGCTTTTCATGTAACTCACTTCAGGGGCACCCTTGTAAATTTTATTTCTACCTGTCGATAACAAGCTTTTTTTGTTATACACATAATACACTTGTGCATGCACTTTGACCCCATTGGAATTACCGGATAAAATCCGTTTTCTCTTCTGTCATCATTTAGGAGAATTGTCACTTAAACATGATAAAATATTTAATGTCAGTAAAACGTGACTTCTTTTGTGAAACTATTTGTTAAATTTCCATAAATTTTGGTACTAAATGAATTTTACGAGCAAAATATGCACGAGTTTGTAAGCTTATGCACACGTAATATTGAAGACCAAGTTACACAATAGCTTAAAATATCTAAGTTACAGCACACAATTAGGGAAATCTGAATTGTACTTAACATGTATGGATTTATAAGGTTTACTATCATCTTTTTCATATTTGAAATGTTTTGTGTTTTTACATATTTCGTGACACCTTTTATTAAAGTATAATATACATTTGTATCTACAGAATGCAGTTTTTGCATAATCAAATATTTTAATTCTTAATTTTTAAAGGCTGATGACAACTATAGCAAGTGTATATATCATAACTGAAATCAAACATAGAAAACACCATTGTTGCAAATGATGGTACCGTGTATATTCACGTAGTAGTTGGGTCCAACTACAAACACTATAAACCTTGATCTGCCATCGCATAATGCGCCTAGGGTCTATGTTGTTTGTTCTACTGATTAGTCCTAACAAACTGTATAGACCCAGATCTGCAGGCGCGATATGCGACGACAGAAGTAGATCTATGCAGTTGGATCCGACTTGCACGTGATATGGTATTGTTTTAAGATAAAATTCTTCGCGGTAGTGAAACCAATAGCAAGGCCGTGAGATTGAACCTAATATAACAATGTGACGGACTTGATTGTAGCAAATAAATATGTGACCATCTTTATAGTCTTTTGGAACTTGTTTTTGAATTGTAAATACTAAAGACAAATTAAATTATTATTAAATCAAATCTTTGGCAAATAAATTTTATTTTTTATATAAAATGAAAACAATACAAGCGGTCGTTTTTGTTTATGCAGAATTTAAACATATATGTATAGGAAATTGATCACCTAATGGGATGAAATGCATTAAAATAAATTCTATCGGTTTCTTATCGTTTTGTTGTTTTTTTTTTTTTAAACTTGTTTGTGTGTGTGTGTGTGTGTGTGTGTGTGTGTGTGTGTGTGTGTGTGTGTGTGTGGTCTGGTATTCCAGGAATTACAATACTTTTTTATATGCACTGCGGACCTCCTGAAACAAGAGAATATTTTCGGGTCCTCTTTTTTTCATTTTTTAAAAATAGCTCCACCTGTTATATTTTGACTCATACTGTCCAGATATGTTGATAAGTCTAGATGATTTCTTTTCTGGATTGAATCCAATATTCCGTCCTTTCCATCTAACGACCTTTCTTTATGCGCGTGCAGACACAAAAGGTCTTCTGTTTTTTTACATATATTCCTCTCTTATCTGGATTACGATAGGCACATACATACATACACACGTACACATACAACAATAGAGTTCTCTGTTGTATACAATACGCGCGTGGGTGTATGTGTGTTGGCGCCTGTGCACGATTGTATATGGGCGAGGTCCATTTGTAATTATGCTCTGACATGATTTCGACAGAACATCACACGGTACTCGCATGGCCATTAAACCTTACCTAATTATTCAGGCAATGTATTTCAGTTTGAACGAAAAAGATTTTTTTCTTCCTCTAACTCTCATTTTAAAAGCACTACAATAAATTTAGGACCTGCATAAACGACAGTACCTCGCTGATCAATGGTAAATTGACGAGCCACATCATGTGCAACCAGTGCAGGATTACCCAAAATGCAGACCAAGCACGTGCTTAGGGCACCAGCAAAACAGGGGCACAAAAAAATTAAAAATAATGAGAAATTATGGTTTAGTATTGATTTTATTTTGAATTTCATATGGAGGGGGGGGGGGGCACCATCATCTTTTCAGTGCTTAGGGCCTCTAAAGGTCTTAATCCGGCCCTATGTGCAACTAGTATTTTAAACCCTGTTGGTAGTAAATGACAATGAATGTATCCGACATTTATTCAGTAAGTATAAACACGATATTTATAGGTTTTTAATGCTATAGTTCTAGTCTAATACATTGTGAATCAGCTGCCAAAGTCCTGGGATGTAAAGTGTAGATATATAAGATGAACAATTGTACACTTTATACAACACTTGCTCGAAATCGAATTTGAACTTTTGCGTTATATTTGAAATGTGATTGTATGAACCACGGTTTTAGTATGGTTAGAAATAAATATACAAAGGCCAATAATACTTATGAGATTCGTGCTACTTGCATACAAATGTTGTGGCACACAAACAGAAAATTACTTCATAAGTGGTATGCCAGCTTGAAAAGAATAAATATTTATTCCAAAGTTTTGTATCATGAGATTCATGTATTACTGTTTCTTGATGATGACGATTCTTTTGGAATATTACGAAATTCTACTTGAATCACACAGAGTTCGTGCGGTCTTCCTATATCACCATGTTGGTCTTCCACAACATCGTCGGCAATGTTGTATAATGCTAGTAACTTCATTGTAATTGGAAATATTCGATACATCCCTTGCTTTGTTCGATCATCCACAGGCAGATCTATTGTTTGGTAACCAATTATACACGGTTGGCTATGAGAGAATCGGGAAAAAGTTTGAAACCCTTAGGTTCTAATTCAAGCTGTATTACTTACCTCATAATCCGGCAAACTATTTGATACAGCCATGTATGTTTTTATCACTTTAAACAGCATATAAATATCAAATATTTGAGAAACACTATGTCCCTTGGGCGGCACACTAAGCTCAGAATCGGAGTTTTATGTGTTTGAGTCTGTCTTTTCACATTTTTTCCATGCCTCTATAGTTGCTATCAACCCGGCTTTACATGGACACAAGCGTAGTCTAAGGAGTTAGCCTGCAATGGACTGGCTTCAGATTGGGGAAGGGACGGTCACGTATTCTAAGGTACTTTACGCCAAAGAAACCGAGATATATTTAGTAGAGCTGAAACGAATGGCAACTTTTCCTATTTGGATATTCGTTTGCTGTATTCGAATAGAATTCCGAACATTCGTCGATGTTCAGAAAGCTATCAAATCCATCCTTATTATTTGTCTACTTTTGGTATTTATTGACCCCATCCCTCACCAAGACGCATTAAAAAGTTTGTGAACTGAGTCATGTACATCTCATTAAATGACATTTTAGGGCTCTTTAATAGGGGGGGGGGGGGGTCACACTAAAGGTCAACTGATTTCAGATGTTATTTTCCATGTTTATCTTCAAAATCAGTATTATTATCTTTTTTTAAGTTCTTTTATCGGTGTCCTTCCAGTTCTCGTCAGCAACCAGTTCTCACATTGGTTCTCAAAAAGCAAAGATTTTTTAATTTGTATTATTTATTGTGTTATCTCACCCATTAGTCCATGTCATAAGTTGCAAGAGCAACAATCAACATCGATCTGCAAACGTCTTCTTTCAAAAAGTGGACCTGACTCGTAATGAATCCATCTTGTTTACATTACTTTGCAAAGGGGAAGCACACATTGAGTTTGTGCGTGTGCAATAGAAGACAATAAGGGAAAATAATCACTGACTTTATTTTATTACATGTAGATATATCGTAGACTGCTAAATAAATATGTAGACGCATTGAAGAGTTAAATGTGCAATAATTATATGTAGCGGTTGCATTTATTCCATTGATAATGTCAACACAACGTTATTTTGAGACCCCTGCGTGGGAAAAATTGGACAGCAATAATGAAAGTTGCGATGTCATTTCTAGGTCAACTGTGTATCATGAAACGATTTATTAATACCAATACATTAGGTATAAAAATGTAAAAGGAAATGTACTTACTGAAATAAAACATAGCACTCAGATAAAGCTGATTTTGAAAATGAAATAATGCTTTTGTGTTTATGTTGGTGTTTTTTTTTGTTTTTGTTGTTGTTGTTGTTGTTGTTGTTGCGATAAGTGCTAAAGACGAATTGTAAAGAAGGGTAGTAACAATAATTTTTTTTTCTGTTAAATATTGGGGCTATCTCAAGAATTTTTTATATCTGGGATGTGATTTGTTCGCAACGAAAATTACACGGACATATAGCCAATTGAATTTCATTAAAATTGGATATGTTGATCGATACGTAAAGGCTTTGTTGACTTTGAAATGATTATGTATGTATTTAGTAGTGTTTTAAAGCACATCAGCACAAAAGTGGCTATGTAGTGCCAACGAAAGGTTAAGTTCGAAAAATGTAAAAATGAATTGAAATGAATTTAGGATGCTAAACCCTTCCAAAGAATGTAAAATTAAGCACGACAAGATAAAATATCACACGTTAAGATGTTACAATTCTGTAAAATGTATATAAAATAATAGATCAAGGTAACACATGTAAAATCCTTAAAATATCACACAGTTTCTTCGAGCAGTTCACGTCAAAGTACTTCTGTCTCACAGGGTGGAAATCGACACACTTGACAAGACTGTGGTCCACTGTCAGGGTATACATTCTGGTCAAGGTTATGCATGAGTCTGGTATGTGTGTCCGATACACGATCGGCACAGTACCACCTCATCTCCCCTATTTGTTTTATGAGAGGGATGCCACTCTTCAATAGAGGGTTTGATGTTCTGAAGTTTGTTTGAGGAGTTTTCATTCCACATATTTTGCCTAGTATGAAGAATATGCTGATTTGTACAATATTTGAAGTCTGTATATGAATCTTCCATTCGGAAACAGGTGACTCCAAGGCAGCTTTAGCTGCTTTATCTACCCTTTCATTACCCTTTATGCCAGTGTGTCTAGGCAGCTAACAGTACATAATATTTTCCCCAGACTGTATGAGAACATCATGTTTCTGTAATATCTGGTATATTAACAGGTTGTCAGATTTAAGATTCTGCAAGGCTTTCAATGTGGAAAGGGAATCCGAAAAGATTATGTAATTTGTTTGTTTGTTTGTTTGAGAGGTTTCAACGTAGTTCAAAGCTTTGAGTATGTAATTTCTGTAGCAAAAATTGAGACTTTATCCAGTAACAGGCTCCAGATGGTGCCATGGAGTGTTACCAGTGCTGGATTACCCAATAGTCAGACTAAGCACGTGCTTATGGCACCAGCAAAGCAGGGGCACCAAAAAAAAATAAAAATGAGAAATTACGGTTTAGTATTGTTTTTGTTTTTAATTACTATGAGGGGGGGGGGGGGGGCACCATAATCTTTTCAGTGCTTAGGGCCTCTAAAGGTCTTAATCCGGCCCTGAGTGTTACAATGGCAGCTCCAAGTTTGTCTACATCTTTCAAACCGTCCGTATGCAGGGAAGTATGGCTACGATAGTAGGATCTGATTTTATTGAATTTACTCTGGAAAAGGAGAGATTTGTCGAAGACTTTTTGAATTCGTAAAGGTCAAATATTATTTTGGGAGGTTTTGATAACCACTGTGGTGATTTGGAAATACAGAATTTCGCAATATTTCCAACATTGAATTTTGCGGTTTCCAAATGAGGACGGATTCGTATGCCAAAAGGAGGAATGAAGTTGAGTTTCTCTACGTACATGATTTGGTATTTGGGTCTAAACACTACATCATATGCAGGGTTATATGGATTAGAAGATAGTTTGGTAGCACACTGAAGAGCCAGTTTCGTTCGTCTGAGATAAAGTGATGCTTCATGTGCCTCAACATAGAGGCTATCTGAAGGTGAAGTTCTAAATGCTCCCAGACAAAGTTTAAGTCCTTGATTGTGTATCAGATCAAGCATCTACAGGTAATATTTACAAGCTGATTCCTATACAAGCGAGCCATAGTCAAGTTTCGATCTTATTGACAACCTGTATAACCGGAGCAAGACCTTCCAATCTGCTCCCCAATCTGCGTTTACCAAGACTTTGAAACGACACCATTCTAAACCATGTTTTTTTTTTGTTTTGTTTTAATAACTTGCTTTATTAAACGTTATCTTTTCAAGAGCGCCTAAATGATAATGAATAGAGATGGCAATTTTTTGAAAATGTTTACCATTCAGAAGTTTGACATTCTGGTTAGGTTGATTGGGAGTTTGAATTTCAGGTGATTTAATAAGTCTGAAGTTGTCTTCTTGTACATTCATTCAACGTTGCGTAGTTTAACTTTAGCCTTGTTTGTTTCTTTTTCAAAATGCTGCAAAACTCGCTAGATAAACAAACGAATATTCGCAAAGAAATTTTATTCGAGTGTTGGGTTATTCGTTTCAGCTCGAATATTCAGTACTTAAATGCCCACCTGGATGCTTGCGAAGACTGTGTAAATGTTGGAAGATCTCCGTTGCAATAGTTATCGTCTAACTGTATTTAAATAGAGGTTACACAATCCAACCTTGCTAATATATCATGTTCTGTTAGCATCCATTGTTATCTCGCCTTTCCACTCAGCATCCGTCACGACGATACAAATCAGAGAAATACACTTTTACCCATCATCTTTACACGCTGAATGAAATAATCCATTGTCTGCTTAGCCCTCAGCGTGACAATCTACCACATTTTATTTACCTAGGTATATTTGGCACTGAATTGTTTAGTAGCGTGTGTTGTCTGGTTACCCCATTTTGCTGCATTATTCATTGCTACTGTACATATATATCAGCTGTCCCTGAGAAGACAAATATTCTCACTGTCAGTTGTTTCTCGTCATTCTAATCAGAGTAAGTCCAATCACGATCAGCGGTCACTAGACCTAGAAATACTTTTACTGAAAGGTATTTGCGACATCAGCAGGGGGTATCGGTCGGTTTGACATCATCTGTTATCGACATCAGCAGGGGGTATCGGTCGGTTTGACATCATCTGTCCTCGACATCAGCAGGGGGTATCGGTCGGTTTGACATCATCTGTCCTCGCATATTTTAATTTAATTAATACCTCTTTACGAATATAAAATTTACCTATATACTTATTTTTATCTGCATAGCATTGATGATAAAAAGAAAGTTGAAAATTATCTTGTTGATGAGTGTAAAATCTACATTTTCTCACAAAATTCCTACCATAGTATGATCCTTATTCAAATATTGATTTCATTGTTTAATACTGCGAATGAATTTATATAGAGGATATATATTTCTGTGGTTAGTCAAAGAAGACAGTTTCGTCGGTACTTAAGTTTATGGATATGTCTTTGATGTATGGAAATTTTCTTTCAACCAGACTTTTGTGTGGTTCTGTGAGATCGCCTCCATCTGGCAACGATCTCGCGCAACAGCGCGATAGGTTGAACGAGACTTATGTGTGGTATTAAGGTCTTCATAGCCATAACTTTGTTCGTTGGGTCTCTCAATTCATGGTCAGCAACAACGTCGAAAATCCGCGAAAAGTAATACTCCATGAAAAATGGTGATTTTACAATGAGTAAAAAAATAAGTATACCACTTCAAATAATAATAATAATAATAATAATAATCAGAGACATATACAATGTATCTATATCTCTGTAATGAGTAAAACAGAAAGAGGCGGAAATTCTCCCCCCCCCCCCCGAAAAACAAATGCAGGTATGTTACTCAGAGCCTGAAAAACTTGGAAACATGCATCCGTTTGTTGTATACCTGATGTTGTATTCAACTCTAAAAATCCCACAAACTACTGGGACATTTAGATGTTTTGTTGTGTACACCGATTCAACTCGGAAAATCCCACAAACTACTGGAACATTTAGATGTTTTGTTGTGTACACCGATTAAACTCGGAAAATGCAACAAACTACTGGGACATTTAGATGTTTTGTTGTGTACACCGATTCAACTCTGAAAATGCCACAAACTACTGGGACACTTAGATGTTTTGTTGCTCTTTACAGTCTCTATTAAATTTTCCGTGACCTATTTGAGATACTAATTGCTGAACTCAGTCACCAGTGATATTTTAATAGACAGGTCATCCAGCACGAGTGACGCCCGTATAATGACAACTATTGAGAGCGGGTCACACAACTACACTTTTCATTTGCATGTTTTTTTCAACTTGGACTCATTTATCACTCACCTGTGCTTCTCTATTACCAGAATATATAAATAAATTTCATCCTGTCCTACCTCCCTTCTTTGCATCTTAAGAATTAATGCATTCACTCTCTCATTCTCCTACCAGAAATGAAGAGGATTTGGTAAAGGTTTGGTTGTAAGATCCTAATTTTTTTAATTTTTTTTTATATCAACATGTATTCCGTGAAGGCTACCAACATGATGTTTCAGGATACTTACTATGGATATTATCCAAGTTTTACCTCCATTTGGAACTTTGACATGCGGTAAGTTCTCTTTTTTTTTTTCTTCCGTTGGCGCAATATCGAGGTTGCTTTGCTTCTTTTCCTCATCACGTGACACAGATCGATATATATTCACCCGGATATTCTCAAGACATTAAGACATTACATTATTATTAAAACTTTAACATCCACTAACAGATTAAATCATATTGTTGAGCGCAACCACATATTTTTAAAATTTTTTTAATGTTTTTTTTTTCTTTCTATACTGATATATTTCTGCAATGTTTCCTGGTTTTTATGAAGCGAACATTACATCTGTTCTGAACCATATGGATATGAACAACACTTCAGAATTAGTACAATTAGTAACATTTTCAAAATGACGCTTTTGATATATTTTAGAGTTCATTTTCAAACGGGCCAACTACACTTTTCATGTGAAATATTTGAAGTTTCCAGATATATAAGTGTTCATTTTTAAACAGGCCAACTACACTTTTATTGTGAAATATCTGAAGAAGGCGAAGACATCGTTACTACTTAATGTTAGCTATTATAATTATGACATCAACGAGCAACTAGTCCGTAAAAGATAATTCGTCTAGTTATATACTCGTCTTCTCATCCTCCAATTTGTTGAGAAGTGGCTAAGTATACAAACTGGCAGATGCTCGACAGCATATGATGGTCGTCTCGCCGTCAACAGACTTCCTTTTTTATCACACGCTTTTCGGGAATATTGTGCTACCCTCTGTCTGTCCGTCCGCCCGTCAGTCAATCCACCTGTCAATTACCACTTTTCCTCATAATCCGCTAGATGGGACTTCACCAAACCTGGAAGGCAGGTTGCCCATGTCTTGACCATTTGCGAGAGGGGTATGAGTTTGGTGCGCATCTCTTTGGAGTAGGGCAAAGGTCAAATATGCAAAAATTACAATTACAGCGACATTTTTAAATATGATTTTACCAAACTTTGTGCATTATTTAGAAGGGTCCTGCGCCTGTATCCTTGGGATGGAACCAAAGGTCAAATGTACAATAATTTAAATTACAATGACATTTTCAAATATCATCTGACCAAACTTCATATATGCAGCCATAACAAGAAGACGCATGATACATGTGACAGATTGTGCATTTTGACCCTTGGGTCACTGTCTGAGTGGTGCGGGGAGGTGGGGGTTGGGCGGTACTAATATGCAGTGAGAAGAGTAGGGATTTGCGATGGCGATTTCAGCTTGTATTCCATTGGAGAAATGCAGACGGGCCCTGACCAAATTTAGATGTGTAACTCATCACCTGGAAGTTGAGTTCCGAGGATTTAAAAACATAGCTAGAAATCAACGAATCTGTAAGATTTTGTAATTTAAATCAAATCGAAGATGAAAAATATAACTTATTACCTGCATGTCCTGCTCTGGATATATTAATACATTGGCAAAATTTGTATACATTGAAATGGAAACAAGAAAAGCGATCCTTAATAGATCGAAGATGGATATTGCTAGGTCTTTGTTTTTGTTGCTTGCTCTACTCATTGTACACATACTGTAAACATGTCACGTTACGGCGAGAAGTCAACTTTGTGCTTTTTGTCAAAAAAGTACTTGAACTTGGTTAATAACACTAACTTAAAGTATACTAATACTACCATGTATTATAAAAGGAACTTGATGAAGAGTTCATGAGTGAAATATTGTACTAACTCTTTGTAGTCCCGGAGTCTAACTAATTTCAACATGAAAAAAATATCCAAATTCATTCATTTGTTTCTTTTGGTCTTTCGATTTTGTGTCTATGTATGTGTGTGTGGACGTGTGTGTAAAAATGTAACTTGCTTCTATTGACATTTGATAGAATATTGATCATTTTGTTCTTTTCACAAAGCTGATCAACTTGATTGAGACATTATTATGATGATGATGATGATGATGATGATGATGCCGGTTGTCATATATCTGTTTGTAATAAAATGACTTTTACTCACGATAGATGTTCCCGCATTTTTATGATGTACAGTTTGTGCATAATGTGTAGCAAAACAGTCATTACTAATATGTGTTGATGAATAACCAAAGAGAATGAAATGAATAATTCTTTAAAGTTAATGCTGGATAGACAACATTGTTGTTTAGATGTTGTAGCGATACTGAGCGAAAACACAACGAATAGCCCTTACTTCCCTACCCCTCACCCCTAAATAAAGCAAAAGATGCTTTGGCCGATGACATAGTATAAATATTATGTTATGCTCGTTTTTTGACAATGTATGCATTTTGGATTGATAAAATTATGAATAATCATCAATTTCAGAATAATTTAAACTGGTGATATTTTTAATTTTTAAAAAATATTTTGTATGTTTACAGACACAAGAAAACTAAACGAATGCATAAATATGTATTATTATTCTTTGTTGGAATTCCGATTTTATTAGATTTGTTAAAGTTTAAGCATTGTTAATAACGGTTCCAACAAAATGGAACGTATATGTCCCATACGTGTTACATCTCCCGCATTTCCGGGATCCTCCCTTACAATCGAAAAAAAAAAAAAAAAAAAAAAAATTACTGTCTCTCTTCTCAGAGGCCAGATCTCCCGTGCTCAATACACAATCATATTATGAAATTTCGTGATGTATTTGCTATATTTCCGCCCAAAAGGAACTCAGATAACTGATTATAACGTTTATCTCTCTCGGTAAGGAGTTGAGTTTATTAAACTTTCTTCCAAAATGAGAAACGCTGAATAACTCTGGGCTCAGTAATACATTTGTTTCTCCAATCATCGCCCTATTGTTAATTAAATCCACGACGCAAAACAGTATACTGTCTACCTTTGTCTCCTCTGTAACAAATATGTGGATATGCAGGTCATTCAGTTTGGCATGTTCACAATGGGAAAACAAAAAAACATTTCAAAACATGTATTGAAATTGAGTACTAGAGTATCTCAAAACAGCGTGGGAAAAAAGTAGCGGGCTGTTAGTGACACACACGCAGCTGCCTGAGAACCCCAAGCTAAGATATGTACAAGTTGTATGTCTTGTAGTTACAGAGCTAGTTATATAATATGTCTTGTAATTACACTGAGTTAGTTATATAATATGTCTTGTAATTACACTGAGTTAGTTATATAATATGTCTTGTAATTACACAGATCTAGTTATCTAATATATCTTGTAATTACACTGGTTTAGTTATATAATGTCTTGTAATTATACTGAGTTAGTTATATAATGTCTTGTAATTACACAGAGCTAGCTATATAATATGTCTTGTAATCACACAGAGCTAGTTATATAATATGTCTTGTAATTACGCTGGTCTAGTTATATAATGTCTTGTACTTACACTGAGTTAGTTATATAATATGTCTTGTAATTACACTGATCTAGTTATATAATGTCTTTTAATTACACTGAGTTACATAATATGTCTTGTAATTACTGAGCTAGTTATATAATATGTCTTGTGATTACACTGAGCTAGTTATATAATATGTCTTGTAATTACAGTTAGTTATATAATATGTCTTGTGATTACACTGAGCTAGTTATATAATATGTCTTGTAATTACAGTTAGTCATATAATATGTCTTGTAATTAATGAGCTAGTTATATAATATGTCTTTTAGTTACAGAGCTAGTTATATAATGTCTTGTAATTACACTGAACTAGTTATATAATATGTCTTTTAATTACAGAGCTAGTTATATAATGTATTGTAATTACACTGAGCTAGTTATGTAATGTCTTTTAATTACACTGAGCTAGTTATATAAGTCACTTGGCATAGACCCACACACAAGAGAAGTGCCTGTTTCTATTTAAATGTGTGGAATATATATAACTTGTGACAGATGCTCCTAAACTTAAAGATTCTGAAAAATCATACACCTCTATAAAGAGTCTGAATAGTTTTTTGTATTTCTTATTTTCTAAGATATGTATTTTTTGATATGTAAATTATTACTCTACAATAAGCATGCCGATACAGTGTTGTAATAGCCACACAGTTATATTTTACATAAGTTTACTTATATTTAGTGATATCTGACTAGTTTAAAGATATCGGCAAAGGATGTATTATTTATTGATTTCACAATCTACCACTTCATTATATTTCAATTTCCCCTAGGAGATCAAAGAAATCCTCAAAAATTTTCTTTTCTTTTGCTTGATAAAATAAAAGTAATAAAATCTGTAGATCTTTCTAAATTAAATAATTTTTTTCTTTCTTTACCTAATCCAAGAATGAGTTTAATTAAAATAATGAATAAAATTATATACAACTTATTTTCATGGAACGGAGGACCAGATAGAGTAAAATGCAGGATAACATGGAAGCAGGAGGATTGTAAATGATTGATCTCAATTATTTTATATAAATTATTGAAAATTACATGGTTATAATTGTATGTATTTGTAGCCTAACTGATGACTTCTACCATTTAGTTTCTTCGAAGATTTCTATATATGTCGTAGATTTTGTAGCACCACATTCAATCCTTCCCGCTTCAGTCTGTTCTTTTTTGACTTCATAGTTTTCATATTCTGTACTACTGTCCAAACTTATGTTCCCAAAAAGTGGTCTAACGAAAGAGAAATAAAGAACCTCTCGTGCTTTCCTATTGATTTTAAATTTCAAATTTCTTTTGAGATTATTTCATGACTATGCGTGTGCCAAGAGAAAGAGCTTCATCAATAATTAAAGCTAAATGTTAGTGAAAATATACATGATTAATAACTGTAGTGTTCGTTAAAAGCTGATGATTGTATGCATAATTAGATAATCTTTATATGATCATTGATTCCGTTTTGTTGAGATTAAATTTGACGAGACATAGATCTGCCTACGTTTTAATTGTATAAAGATCTTCATTCAAGACTCCAGCAGCCAAGGCTGGATCCTCAATAGTAATTGATAATCAAGGATCATCATCAAACAATCTTATACTTAACTGGATATCAGTGACAATATCGTTAATATAAATTCAGAATAAAAGTGGTCCGAGTATAGAGCCTCGTGGAACACCAGGCTTGATAAACGATCGTTCCGAGCTACACATTTCTATAACAATCGTGTGTCAAGTTAGTAAGATCATTCTTAACCAATACAGTAATATACCAACGATTCCGAGCATATGAATTATTCGTCTATCCCAAACTTTTGTCGAAAGCTTTGCTTATGTCACAAATACCACTCTTATTTCTTTACCGTCATTGATAGCTTTGCAAAAGGTATTACAAATACTATATAGAAGTAGGGGTCCTGGACCACTTTTGTGATTTCACAGTCCCTCAACTCGCTTCGCTCGTTCATGGCCCTGCTCAATAACAAAAGCGCTCTTATCCCCCTACTTCTATATACCACACAAACGTTTGATGACGTTAAATCTTGCTCGTGTTCTTACATTTATATAATGAAATTACACAAAAACGATGCTTACCTTCTAATTAGAGAGATAAATTCTGCTTATATATTATGGCTTGGCGTGATCATTGCATTCACAACTTGTATGAGGCGAATGATGATGGTGACATCAGACATATTTTGCGTCGAGAGACACTTTTTAAAAACCAAAATAACAACGGCTATACTCACATCGAGGTATCAAGCAGGGAAAAGTGTCAGAAAGTATTAAGCCCATATCGTTTTATTTTTGAGTGTTTTAACAGTGCCACACCAAGGGATCTTGTCATAGATCATATCAATGGCGACAAGTCTGACAATACAATAGCTAATTTAGAAGCGGTTACGCGACAAGTAAATAATTTAAATGGCGACGATGGAAAGCATACCCCCCCCCCCCAATAAAATAATAATAAAAAAAAACAGCGAGACCAGTAAGAGCAACCAACATCAAAACAGGCGAAAGAGAAATATTAGTTCTTTATACCAAGCTAAAAATTCTCTTCTTGCTAACCGCCGTTCCATCTTATTTTGTTGCAGCGGCACAAGAACTTAATGTTTTGCGCCTATTCGGGATGCTTGGTATTCGTTCACCTTTCTTTCAGCCTCATCGTGTTTTCATGTACTTTGTTTTGTTCTTAATTTTTTTTGTTACTCAAATCAGACCAAGTTCATCATAAATGTCTGACGCAGCTACTTTCTCTAAGATGACATCTCCCTTGTTCCTATAATGTCTATAAGCGCGTGTATTTACACCATCATCCAGAATATAGCGCTTGTCATCACAACCAGATACTGTTTTTCACCAACTAGTGCCGCAAAGTAGTCGTCACGCGTAAGACCATTTTTAACAACGCATTTTGTAATGCCTTTAGCTCTTTTCTTTGATTTGCCAAGCAGGTTATGCAAGTACATTTTATACCGCAGCAGCATGCTCTTCCTTGAACTTGACGACAACGAAGTACTTAGTTTTATCATGAAAGTTACTATGTTCACTATCCTTTTCAGGATAATCTAAAAAATCAAAGTGCTCTTTCATAACAAACATGTCCTCGCACACATCATCTGTCCTAATCTCGTAGCATTGCAAGTAAGTGTCAGTAAGCATCAGCTTGGCATTGTCGCTATACTTCGTTTTGATTATGCTGTAGTGAAAATTGTACATGTGATATTTTGACAGATATAATACGCTAAATCCGACATAGATAGGCTTGTTAAGTTTTACGTGCGTCTTCTTCTGTGGATCGCATCTAAGTTGTCATCAAATATCTTCATGCTAACTTGTTGCTTCCTGTCACATTGTTTACTATCTCAACGTTGACTCTGCGTCTGACGTTTTCCATTGTTTTGCCAAAAGCTGAATTTTTCATGAGCTTTAAAAAATCTTTTTCAAACTTATATTTTGATGTGGCTCTCTTTGACCTGTTGAAATCAATGTAAGGTTCTAGCCAGGCAGCTTGTTTGAAACATAACACTCTGTGTACTTGAATTCAATTTAGTCCTAGGTCAAGATACTGTCGCAGGTTTCTAAAGTGGATCACGTAGCGAAATTTATCATAAAGGTTTGGAACTAGCTTTGGTACTTTGGAATTGCCAGCTCTTAGTTTTTATTTAAGAGCCGCGGAATAAGTACTTAGCATGGAATCTTCAACGGTCATGCTCTCTGGCGCCAAGGGATAATCATTGTGCTCATCGTGTAATTTAGCAGGGTATTCAAGATCTACTTCAAGAACGTATTCTGTGTCATCATCGCAGCGTAATAATTTCTGTTAAATTATCTGCTGGCATCCACTTAAAGTCGCCAACAGGAAGCTTCTGTTTCATAGTCCATTCATACAGATTGTTGAAGATCTGATAGATAATATACTTTGATTCCTTTGTTGAATCCTAGCCAGGCAGATACTTGTTATTAGCTTCAGAGTGTCTGTGTGTGATTACTGAGATACCGCCACGTATTCCTTTTTCAAGGAAATTGTGCATATCAATATCAGCCAACAGCTCTAGATAAACTTAAGTCATTTTGAGAGCTGTATCCCAGGAAAAACCAGGGACAGAGTAATAAGCAGCAGAAGCTAGTTTGTAAGATGACAAGCAGAGATCTCTGAAGTTTTTAAAGACATCAGCAAGCAGCAGCACATCGATCTTCAGGTATAGATCATGATAGTCGCCCATATTCTTCATGTTGAACTGTGCCCAAACATTTTCGGCGTGCTCGTAATTGGCATCAGAAACATTAGTGCCGCCCAGATGGCTGAATACATTTTCTTTTGCTGGCAGTGAGGTCTCATTAGATTTTTCCCATCATGTCATGTACTAATAACCATAAATTCCTTTGCGGGTAACGAGATCAAGTTTGACATGAAACTCGTCAGCTGAGTATGTGAATGAGCTTTCTCCTGCAGCTGTTTTCACGTTTTCACCAAGCTCGTCTAGTGATGCAAGCATGAACTGGAAGCTGTCAATGAACCTCAGAACGCCCAGAGAAAATGACAAATACTCTTCCATGTTGTTGAAATGCAAGTGATCCTTTGAGCGAACTTGCCAAAGTTTTTAACTATGATGTGCGAATCATATCGTCGCAAATTATGAAAAACAACTGGACTAAACTTAGGTCGTCTTAACTTTAGATTACACTTGTTATGTGCGGCACCACGATATTTTCCCGTATAATGACAATGATCTCGAACTCTGTCCAAGGCGCTTTCATCGTTTACAAGTTTCTGATTGCATTTTCTGATATCACATTGAGATCCAAATTAATATATGAATCAGGATTTTCATACAGCGATTTGACAACATCAAAAAGCGATTCTAGATGCTCCATGTAAACGTCCGTAATATAAACAATTGTGTCTGACATAATATATAACGTTGTTTGATAATAATGTATGATTCTGATGAAAACAAAGATGCTATTGTTCGCGACTACGACGAGTACAATCAAGTCGAAAACGCTTAACTACACTACAAAACAAGGCCGCAAAGATACACTAGAAAATATCATACCAGAAATAAGCTAGTGTGATTTAATCTGTCGTACGAAGAAACAGCGCAATTCAACGAGATCTTTGACAGGTTTATCAAGCTGAACTTTCCAGGAAGACAGAAATTTATTAAGTTTGATTATGTCTTTCAAAAAATATTTCTGCCGGACAAGGCGGTCATGTGCAAGCCTGTCGCTAGCAAAACAAAAAATATTAGCAGAGTACGACAGAATTATTTCTCAATGCTCGCCGTTGGAACCCAGGAGTTAAAAGCATCAGAGTAGCCTATCCATTAAATAAGCGACTTGTTTCCGCGAGTTTTGATGGCATGCTCTATTATAAAAACATTTTACTCTGTGTTTTATAACTCCTGCTCATAGAAGGCTCCTGAAACAGGTTCAGCAATAAGGTCTGCGATCTTATACGTTACAGGAATTGTTTTTAATATTTCTGTCACGGTAAACACTTCTTAGGTCCCGTTTGCTGTATGACCTTGTCTGTTATTCTGGAAATCCTGACCTGGTCACCCACTTTAAATGTTTGCCTAAAAATAATCTGTTTGACACGCTGTCCTGATTTTCGTTGTTGCTAGCTTGTGTTGGCGTCATCCCTATACTTTTATACTTCGTATTGTTATACTTGTCTACTAGCGACTGGAGCATATTTACATATTTACTCGTCTGATTTTTTGTAAAGTGTTTCCACATCGCATTCTTTGCCTTCATTGATCGTAGAGTACTTATGAATTTTATTTTCTTCAAGCCAGTTCTCAAACGTACAATTGTAAAATTCTCCGCCATGGTCCATCCAGAGTTTTGTTGGTTTGTGGTTGTATGATGACGTTGTCATAGATGCAAACGCCACTCGGATAGCCGCTGCCGTTTAATTTTTAAAGGCAAACTACATGCATACTTGCTAAAAACATCAATGATATTTAACAGGTATTTGACTCCGCCATTATTTCTGGAATAGTCGTGCATATCTGCAAGATCAGCAGACCAGATGTAATCAACATCATTAGCAACAACTCTGCGCCTAAGAAAACGTTTTCTTGCTGCTGGCTTGTGTAATTCTTCTGCTATTATATCATCTTGGGTGACTTTTTCTTTAGTCGCTGGTTTACTGGCTTTTGTTTGACGACATTTAGCCTCTGGTTTGCTGGCTTTTTTACCCGCTGGTTTGTAGCCAACGCCAAGTTTATATTTGAGTCCGATAGCGCCTATGACAAAAGCTCTGTCAATACATTTTATTATCCTTTTTGTCGCATCGGTTTTTTTCTTCTGTATGATCTCTGTAGCAAATGTCATGCCGCATTGCTGTGGCATCTACTTGGTTATATGGTTGTTGGCCAGGAAGCGGTTGATCATGTGCGTCAAGTTGTTTATCCAGAGGATTCCACGGGCCAGTATACTTATGTCCTGGCAGAGTCCAGCCGCCGTTTGGTTTTGGAAGGTTTCCCATGAGAGCATGAAGATCAAGAGCACTATTATATATTTTACGACGCTTACAAACAGAATAGTGTTCAACAATTGTATTGCCTTTAATACAAATATTGTCATTGCAGGCTAGCATATATAACAAGTAAACATAAAATTATGTATAAAGTACGATAATATGTTGGCCATCAGCACAACCACCAGAAATTACTTGAACAAACTTGGATTTTCTTTTGCTGCATTCGGCACATATTGATTTCACTACAGAGCGTCCATTTTTTTTAGTTTGAAATGAAGTAAAACTAACTTGTCATTGTCAAGAGTCGTCAGCTGGTTAGATTCCATTAAGATATCTAATGCAGATTTTTCTTGGCAACGTGATCTGATAAAATAAATACAATAAAGGTCACAAGCTGAACTATTCACATGCTGAATTTTTGTTGAGTTATAAACGCAACCTTTCTTAGCGCCAGATACATATTTTTTATAGCGTCACATGGTGGCAGACCAAACGAGTCAAAATATTATACGTCTCTACTATCTGACATTTTTACAACGGCAACCCAATGTGTTTCAGATCGATAAAAATAATTCTCTATGTTTATAACGCAGCTTTCCTTGGCTCTGATTTTTTCTGGCATTTTATCTTTGGAAACGACAGCGCGAAATGATTTTATCGCTTTCTCAATGTCAAAATTGCTTAGTGGAGCTGTGTTCGGGGTATTACAATCTCTTTTTTTAACCACCAACACCTCTGATAAGAGACCGCCAAGAAGTTTACGTAAAAATATGTCAGTAGCACCAACGGCAAGCATGGGCAACAGAGATACGATTCAACGTTGTTTCTTAAGCTGCAATGCGGACAAATCAAGTATGAGACCTTTTCCTGCTGCGCTCTGTTTTCTAATTTTTTCATGTTGGCGTTTTGTTAGCATAAGCTTGTCGTTGCCAGATGACAACTGCTTTGCTTATAATCTTATTGACATTGGACTGCCTCTTGAAGCGGCCGCTGCAATTTTTTTGCGTTGAGCCTCAGAAAGATATAAACTAACTTGCTGATACGGCATTTTCTATTCATGATGATTAGACAAAACTCTTTCCAGAGGTTAAGCAGCTGATTAAGTGTCAGCAGGTTAAGTAAAACATTTTGTCCACAAGTTAAGTAAATATTTTGTCAGCAGTATTTACCTGCAACTTAAGCAAATACGTTTTTATTTTTTCTGCACCTGAGTCCGCTGCCACTTACTGCTTTTTGCGTAGCGCCAGATATTACTTCTGTGGCCGCTGCCATTCCTAGCTTGCCAACTAGAAATAATATTGTTAGTCCGTGTGCTCTAAGAAGAATTAAGATCGCTGGTAAAACGCATTCCATTTGAGACAACTGTTTAGCAGATCATTTTAAAGTTAATCCTTTGCCATTATGCCTTACATTAATAAGCTTTAGATGCTGTTTATTTATTTTTTTGTAAGCGCAGGAACATGTACTCCTTGACGCAGTTAGTTGTTGCCAAGTTTGATTGAAACGCTTGCACGCTTCCTTGAGCAGCTGCATTGCTAGCTGTTTCGAAGGCGTCAAAATTACTTTCGTTGAGTAGTAGCTCATTTATATGATATTCCTTAGACACAATATCTGAGATAAGTGTCTTCTAAACGATTACGGTCATCTTGCCACTAAGAGCATCCAGTGTCAGAAATCTGTCATGATAGTTTGCCGCTGCAGCATAATGAAGAGTCCACTTGACTTCAACATCTGACATGGAATCTTTTGTGCGTTCCAAATGCTTAGAAACATCAAAGTGATAACTAGTAGACAGCCTTGCAAATTTATCTAGAGATATTAGTGTTCCTGTATCAACATCCTGATATTTTTGCATAGCCTCCTGAAGCATAAGATACGCTCGCAAATAATCTTTACTAAGTGGAACAAAATTGCATTCAAGTTCACACTCGGGATATTGTCTGCTATTGACTCTGACAGCAATGCGAATCAATCCCAAGTTGTCAAACCACTGGCTGCTTGTCTCTTGATTTTCATCTCCTGCTGAGGTTTGAAAAACTCTAAATATGTGTCTTGGTAGTTCACTTCCTGGAGATGTAGCTATTCTCCAGTTTGTAGATAATTGCGCTGGTAAATACTAGTACGTAACACCTTTGTAGACGCGCATTTGCTCAAAATAAAGCTTCTTGCTAAATCTGAACAAAAGGTTGTCAAGTTCTAGCGCGTGATAAATAGCAAGCGTTATCTTTGGCATCCACAGCGATAATTTTGTAAAAATAAATTGTTCATCAACACCACCAGCTTCACGGTGCATGTGCGTAGTAGGATCTGCTCTTTCCAATACTAGAGTGTGCTTAACGCCTCTAAAATCTGTATCAATGTCACGACAAAAACCAAAAATGGGGCTTAGTGGCAACATCATGCAAAATTCATTGTGATCTTCTGTAAGAGCTTGCCTAGTTGCAAAGCCAACATTATAATTAAGATTTTCTGGATCAATAAAAACATTGCGAATGGCCGCACGAATTTCAGCAGCAGTTGGTCCAGGTATAGCAGGAGCAGCATCAGGGAGAACTGCAATGCCTTGCCTATGCTTTTTGCTATCTGCCGCATTGCTCGTATCTATGTACCGGAACATGTTTGTTGCTGAACTTCTGCTGTGGTCGTCGCCCGTCGAAATCAAATTCATTATGGTGCTGGCAGCTGGCAGATAGTTGCCAATGTCCTCAACCGTCTGATTGTTAAGTTGATATCGCGCCGTCTTAAACAGACTCCATCCATTGTTTGTTAGCGCTATATGTGCACCAGCAGCAAAATATTCAGATGGAGCAGCAGTTGTCTGCAAATAACTTCTGACTTCAAGAAAAGCTCTATCAGGCAAGAAGTAAACGTCTTCAGCTCGCGTGTCAATAATTCTTGTACCAGATTTGTCCATATGATGCGAGTCCTTTTTCCAAATATTCCATATATTCGTATTCGGTTGCTGATTCGTCAATTGGGGCTAGTAATGTTCCTGCATCATTAGCAGAAGCAAGGTATCTAAACTTGTTGTTGTTAGTTGTAACATTATGAAATGAGTTCCATATTTCTGCAGAATTTAGCGCGATTACATAGCGCGTATCCTGCGATAACTCTATGTGCGTGCTATATCTGACAGTAAAATTACTGCTGCTTCCTTGAGTCAACTTGCAATCAAAGAGAAGAGTTTGCGACATAGCTGTATCAAATCATTGTACAGAACTCTCTATGCCAACGTTTCCTGCTTGTTTACCGGCCACAAGCAACTTTAGTCGTGCAAAAAGCTCTGCGGTATTTTTGTAATATTTTATTCTTGTACCTGTCTTTGGTTGATTTTTTGAATTTGGAGTAAGCTTTGATCGTATAGAAAAAAGAGCAGGTATGCGTGACCTCTTATTCCTTGGCGTTGCTTTCGCTATGTCAATACTTTCTTGCGCTTGGGCAGATTGTTGCGGCTCCGCTTGCGCTTTCTCAATTATGGACGGTTGTATTTGCTGAAGCGATGCCACTTGTGAAGATGGCTCTTCCTGCTGAGGTTCAATATCGCCAATCATTTCAGCAGCCTTAATAGTGTGTTGCTCCTCCGTCACTCTTATGATCTTTTTTTAAATATTGTCTTAGATCCTGATTTAGCACTTTTGTTCTTTCCAAGTGTTGTATAATTTCAGGAAAATTGTTGTTTTTTTCCCCATTTTCTATTAAACTTGGTTATCTCTTTTCTTGCGTTTTCTACGTGTCTAAATATACCCTCAGTCTTAAGAGTACCTCATCCTCAGATAGTAGGTCTATGACCTCATCTCTTCTAACGCAGAGATCTCTGGATCCAATACCTCAGAAAGTTGTATTAATGCATTCACTTGCTCTGCTTGACTCTTAAGTATTGCTTCCTGTTGTTCTTCCAGATATTTGATAAGCAAATCTTGCTTAGCATCGCACGCTGTCTAGTCTATTATATTTTTTATGTTATTGGCCTAAACAATTTGTGTGCTACATCACGCTGAAATTCATAATTTTAGCTTTATCTTCTTGCGTTTCCACTCGTACAAAGTATTTGCATAAAATATTGCTGCAGTTGCTGCCTAA
This sequence comes from Margaritifera margaritifera, assembly GCA_029931535.1. Lineage (NCBI taxonomy): Eukaryota > Metazoa > Mollusca > Bivalvia > Unionida > Margaritiferidae > Margaritifera > Margaritifera margaritifera. Next base: position 833,449 of record JAQPZY010001173.1, read on the forward strand.
TCTGGCAGATAAAATGCGTCAAAGTCGCGACGATACATTTCACGAATGTGTTCTGCATCTCTGTGAAAGGTCATAACATTATGTTTATTGTTACCTATAGTTTCATGATAACACGACAATGATCTCGCGCAATAGAATCTATGTCACAATTGTCCAGACCTGAAAACAAAACGAAGCAGCCGGTGTTGCGACAAATATACTTTGGTACGTCGTAGTAAGATTGCGCCAAGTATATTGAATTGCAACGCTTGTTTAGTGACAGCAAAAAATATTCTTTGATCTTGTTCATGTTGTCGCGATCTATCTTGATGTCACCAAATACTATTACAGAATCTTTGTCACAATCAATCTTTTCTACGGGCGTAATTTCTTCTGGCTCTAAAATTGTAAACGTTTTTGAGCGGCATCAGAGCTGCTAATGGCTTCATCAAAGTCGCTAATTGTCTTGTACTTATCTTGGCCAGGATTAAGCGTATAGGTTATTGCCTTGTCGCAGTTAAGTCCTTTATTTAGCAGCATATTCAAAAGCAAAGTTTGTTTTGCCAACGATCATATAGTGGCAATCTGGAAACAAGCAATTTTGTCTGGATACAAAACGTAGCGGAGATGGCGACATTTTGATTAATGCGTAAGCTACAATAAACAAATATATTGGAATGACTGTGGATCTGCCAGTGGGCAAATCAGTTTTAGTTTTGGTTCGCCAACAAGGCGGATTTTTGTTTAAAGATCATCTGATATATCTTATAGTCCAATCATTATTCAAGCACCAGAAGGTTTTAGAATTACCAACAATGTAAACTCAGTTATGTTTGAAGTTACTGGCTCTGGAGTCAATGTAACTTCAGCACAAATTACAAATCTAGGTGTTCATACAGATAATACAGATGCGAATAAAAAATACGACTGGCCATATTCCATCGCTGTCGTCCAATTCTGATAATCGCAACGAATATGTAGCCTCTGCATCGTCGGAATATTCAGCAGCTTTTAGAGCGCATCTGGCGTTTGCTGACCACATATATACTGGCGAATGGGCTACAGCGGGCGTTTATAATAAGTTTTGGATCAGAATAGATTGTCCTGTGGCGGTTACTATTTGGCGCATTCAACTTAGAGGCAGATCGGCTACAAATGAATACATCAACAATTGGCGTCTAGAAGCGTCCAATGTCAACGCTAACTGAGCCACGCTTTACACAAGTACGGATACATTAGAGCCAGCTCTGGCTACGTTTGATATTGCAATCCCGGCACACAAAATATCGCCTCTACAGATTGTATTGCATTTCTGCTATGTCAATCAATCCCGGTCTGGCTTATTTTCAGATTTTTACGCTAGATGATCTTATGTTAACAAATATATAAGATATCAGAATTTGTGAGAATTGCACGCGAATTTAACAATCTGTTGTTTGAAGAAAAACACGAGGAGCTGATTTTTGATGACGTGAGAACCAAGACGTATTATGATGAAATTGTTGAAAACAAACAACTGTATAAAAAGTTTCTGGCGGATCCAGAAAGCGTAAAAATAGATGATATCATGCTCAATCTTTTTTTTTGTAACTAATATGAGACCGCCACAGTTGTGGGACGAGCTAAACAAATATGACAAGCTAAAAGGTTCTGCAATGACAAAGAATCGGCCAGCGCTGCTAGAAACATAGGAGTGCTCTTTAAAAACATACTGAACAAGCTGAGTGTTGGTAACTTAAAACTAGTGAATCTAGCCAAAAAAATAGAAACCAAAACATTGAACGAAAAAGAAAGAAAAGATCACGATGCTGACTACGCATGCATGTATAATCAAGTCTGGCAAAAAACTTTAAAAACTAGGAAGGACTTCAAGATAAAGTCGACAAGGGGTATTTTTACAGAGAGTTTGGTTTAGATTATGACGAAGAAGAAACGTTTCTGGGGGTGATGGCATTGCCTGATATAAAAGATGTTCCTAACGATCCGCAGCCACAACCCGAAGCAGAAAAGCCGCAGCCACAACCTGATCCGCAGCCACAACCTGAAGCAAAAAAAAAAAACCCTGAGCCTGAAGGGAAAAAAACCCATATAAAATGAGCCTGAAGTTGAGCCTGAAGTCGAGAAACCACAACTTGAACCTGAAAAAACCAGAGCAACAAGAAGTTATAGAAATGAAAAAATGAAAAAGACAGCAGAAGCACTTTACAACATTTTTAAGTGTACGAGAGACCCTGGCAACAATTTTCCTGTAGCTGTACTTTATTTTGTTACTAAAAGAGAACTGGCAGGCTTTAGATTTAAAGACATTCTTGTTTCAGAAATACCTGCTGGATATTTTGATAAACCTATCCCAAAAAAGAGCAAGAAAAGATTTTTTTTTAAATACACCAGGTCGCCTTGTTTTTTATATTCAATTAACTCTAGCACTTAATCCAGAATTTTATGTGCAGATGCTTAAAAAATTTCTCATAGACGTAGTTGAATATGTTATTCCAGTATATAATCCTAATCAACAACGGTCTGAACCTGAAAAGACACAAGAAGAACTAAAACGCATAGAAATGTACAAAACAGCAGAAGCACTTTACAACATTTTAAAAACTCAAAAGTCTCTGGCGAACCTGTTCCTCTAGCTGGACTTCATTATGCTAATAAAAAAACGTTTGGAAGGCTTTAAATTTGAATCCATTCCTGTTTTAGAAATAGTTACTGGCCTTTTTAATGAGCCCATTCCAGATGAAGAGCAGAGACAGATTTTTGAAAACAGAGATAATCAAATTTATTTCTACAGGCGATTACTCAAAACAAGTAATCCAATATTATACGGGAAGATAATCAGAAAATTTGGGAGTGACCTACAAACTGAGCCTCAGAGAGAGTAACCACAACTTGAAGCAGAAAAGCCGCAGCCACAACCTGAGGAAAAAGAGAAAGGAGAAATTCCAAAGCGCGAGACTGGTCCTGATCTCGATTAAAAAAAAGTTAAGCGAGATGCTCTATAGAGTTTTAAGTTCTCGAAAAGACCATTCAGATTACCTGTTCCTTACAAAGAACTGTACTTTATTAGAGAAACGCGTACAAAAATTAGAATGCGCTATATTGGTTATAGCAGAATACATAGCGGTTACTTTGATAATGAGCCATAGTTTACAAAGGAACAGATAAAGACGTTTGGTTTTGATTCAAGATGGCTTGTTGATCATTATATGGATGAACTTAAGGACGAAAATAAGTCGCTTTTCGAAGTTATATCTCGGAGCTTTTTCCAGAAGACAAACCTCTTGTTCCAGAAGAACCTAAGAAAGAGGAAATAGTTGTCTAGCGCTATCCTATAAGATGAAAGATATCATGGACTTCAATCACATTAGCAATCATCTTTACAAGGAAACACGCAATGAGCTTATTGCATATTATCGCAGCTATCACAAACGAGACTACTGTTTTAAGAAGTCATATAGACATTACAAGCATCTGTTGTTTTTCTTGTCTGCTATTCCATTGGGGATCACTGCGCCCGGAGTTGCCAGTATAGGTGCTTTCTTAAATCCATTTCTTCTGATTATATCTGCCATTGGCATTGCAACTCAAGCTTGTTGTATAAAGCTAGAACCAAAACTTCAAAATAAAATGGCTATGTGCAAATACGCTTACATCACGTACACAAAAATATTAAACCAGATTAAATCTTGCCTGCGTGGTGCCGCGTTTAAGATGGCTGATTTGGTCAAAGAATTTCGCATCATAGATAATATTGTTGCTGAGTTGAGTCCTATGTGCGTTGCCAAATGTGAGAACATTTATCAAAAACAACATCAGCACCGCGGCCTTCGAAGTGGAACAGATGGTCCTTGCGTTGATACTGGTGATACTAAAGCGGAGGACAATGGCTGATTTAAAAACTAAGAGACTACGGATGAAAGGTAAAGGTGACTACGATACGCAATTAAAATTTGGTGCCGTTTATGCTCGTCTTGACAAAACGTACAAAGATTCTTTGTTGCGTAACTTGTTGCACTCTTCTCCTAGCAGGCGTCGAGATCTTTCAAGCGTCCTTGACAAATCTGTAAATGCCATTTAATGTTCTAATTTCCTGTATCATCCAGCTGACGTCTTCAATATTCCAGCCTATAGGAAACTTTACTTTGGCGTCATATCCACGCTCGTTCGCAGCCATTATTCTTTCAGATCAAAATTGTACATTATATAACCTGTTTTCCAGTCTCTAATTCGCTGACAATTTGCTGCAATTTTTTGATATGGCGCCTTTGATAGTCTTATCATACCTTGGTTCTCGAGCAATATAGTTGTATGTGATCTTGAAAGTTTTCCATGGCAACACCGCAACTAACCTTTTGTCAGGTCACTTTTTTGTGATGTCATCAATCGCTGTGGCAATGTCATCAGGTTGATCATGAATGTCAGTAATAATGTAATCATGCTCTCTATACAGATCCTTCTTTAAGTACGATAAAAAAAACTCAGCTTCAGATGATTCGCCAAGGTCAACATATTTGCTGTCAGTGATGTCAACATTTTTTATGTCAGTGATGAAGTCATCGCAGACATCTTTGATATCCATGCTAAAAAATCATATGATGCCAATTGCTACTGGATCCTTGCTATAGCGGCAGTAATTTCTATTATGAAATTTTCTGTCGTATTCTGGATCAAATCCAAGTTGTTTCAACAAGCACTTGCAAAATATTGTATCGACAAGCAGACCATATGACACAACAACAGATACCTCAAGATCTGATGGTACCTGCGGCAAATAGTAATTTGGCAACTTGCTAACGGCTCGCATAAAAGGACACTTGAATTCTAGCAACAGGATTTTGTATAGCGCTGACAATGCAGCCATCTGGACTATAGCTAATACCATCGAGAGCTTTAATGCAAATATTATTGCCAACTACTTTTTGATTCATGGTGATCTCAACGTATCTTCTGATAACTGGCTCAAATAATGTACCCCAAAGACACGGAAACGTTACATATTGTGGCTGTCTACTAAGCTTTCTTTCGGCAATATCATGCGCAGTTGCAAAAGGACAAATGCCAAGGACTGTTGCTAGTTCTGAGCCACCAACTATTGCCAATAACAAAGAATACCATTCAGGTGACTTCTGCTGTATTTGATGCAACTTAACAAACGATTCCAATATCGAATTTAGATCCATTATACTATTTGTCATCTTTAAATCAGACAGTCAGTATGCTTGCTTTTTTCTGTTATGTCATATTTAAAAGACCATTTCGTTCCAGTCAAACGTAAAAATGTTTCTTGCTGCAGCCCTTTGCAACGCCTACTAATAGTCCCTGGGGCAACACCAGTCCATATCGAAGCAGACTTATTTGTTTTAAAATAGCGTCTGAAATCATCGTTTTTGTGTTATTTCATTATATAAAGGTAAGAACGCAAGCAAGTTTTAACGTCATCAAAAAGCTAGTATAGTATATAGAAGTAAGGGGGGGGGGGATTGGAACGCTTTTTGATTGAACAGGGCCATGAACGAGCGAATCTGTAAGTTTCAAACCAAATTTTTTGTGGCTCTTTAGGTTATTAGAGGTTAGAATATAATATAGATGTTTGAAAACACATATTTCAAATACTTTTCCTCCATAGCTTAGTAGTAATATCGTCTTGTAGATAGATACATCGCCTTCGTTTCCCATTTTATGAACTGGAATAGCATGTGCTTGTTTCCAGGAATAACGGAAGTATGATGTTTGAAAGCAGTCGTTGAAAACTTGTGACAAATTTTGGATGAAATAGATGTGTCTTCTTTAAGTAGTCTGGAACAAATTCTGTCAAGACTCGCTGTCTTACCTACGTCTAGAGTCGATATTACGTGTGCCCTGTCGTTCTGGTGGGTTGAGTACACTTGATACTAAATTGCAGATATTTGAAACACACACACACACACACACACACACACACACACGCATATATATATATATATATATATATATATATATATATATATATATATATATATATATATGTATATATATATATATATATTATTATTTTTTTTTTTTTTTTCATTAGTCTCCAGAAATAATAAATGGTCCTCTACCACTATCCAGAGTGAATCCCTACATCGATTAGTCACTGGGTAATTCCGGATTACTGCCTACTGTAAACATTAAAATGTTTAGAGACCGACCATTTAATTTTCCGGCGAGGGGGGGAAGCCGGGATATATTTGTTTTCATATACCTCAAGATAATTTCCATTTTTCAACAGATATAATGGATATAAGTGTGTGTGTGTGTGTGTGTGTGTGTGCGCGCGCGCGCTCGCGCGTGTGTGTGTGTGCTATAAATCAGAGTAAGAATATTTTTTCAAGCTATTTAAAAGCCGGAAATTTCTTTTCAAAATAAATTTCAGACCCCACCCCCCAAAAAATTATATGTTCGGTCCCTTAATGTGTTGAATCGACCGTAATCGACAAAGATTTCTACAGTTGTAAACTTATTTTCCACACTTGACTGTTACACCGATTTAATCACGAACCGATTTAATCATAATGTCAACAATCAAAGACGAGCAACGATGGTTTTACTAAGAGGCGACGTCGTCCACTATAATGAGTATGAAATGCTAGTGTGAGACAGTTTCTTTCAAAAGACATGTGAGTAAATTAATTGTACAAAAATACATCTGTAATTATTTTTCGGGAATGTTCTGGTTGAAAACATATTTTACTTATATGCGATACTGTAGAAATCATTTGCTCTGACCGTTATGAGTGTTAACTTCACATTTGAGGCAGACCAGCTGCTGTCATACATCTGCAGTATTTGTTTGGTAGGCCTGTCAAATGTCATAATGGCAACCATTCCTACTTGTTCGTTGCTGAACAATAATTCAATAGTTTTAGTGAGAGACAGTCAATCGGAACAACTCGTGGGTTTTCACACAAAAAATCATATCAGAAATACTTCATTTTCAGTTTGCCAGGGCGTAATATTAACCATCTAACTGTAATGAAACTTACTATAGGAAACTTACCGTTTGTTTCACGCTTAATATGCCAGTGAACTAATGCGCGATGACAATGGACTAAGGTTTACATGGCAAGAGTTCAGTAAAAGAATATTTTCTAGAGAGTTCATGCTTGGAAATTTTTTTTACAAAAATCTTGTCAATGTTTCGGCCAAGAATAAGTCATCTCAGTCGAGAAATGAAAGCTATAATGGTGTGTTATGTGCACATGACGTCATTTGGTAACGAGGTACATGTATATACAATGGCGGCTTCTGTACTATTTCAGCGTTTGGAATACAACACATGTTGCGACAGTAAAGGCCAACTATGGTTCCGATTGTGACTTTGTCTACTTCCGCCGCCATAATGAAACATGTAAACAAACGTAATTCTAAATATAGTTCTCAATGGCGGCAAATTACACAATTTCTTTCTCGACTTGACGGAAAAGACCGAAGATGTTCCGATCGCTATTTCCTATATATTTTTTTTTCTTCGGATAACTGACGGTAATGCCCGAGCGTGTTTCGCTTGAGAGACAGTACCGACAATAGCGAACCTAGCGGTCGTGTTTGATAAGGGACCGTATTCTTTGATAGCGGCAGTGGCCAGTTCTCACAATATTGTTTTGCTTGTTAAATTAAAAGTTCAACTAAGTTACAATCGTCAAATCTTGAATGCATATTAAATGTTCCAATCAAAAGCATTCTACCATTGTATATATTTTTCATTCCAAATAGCTTCAAGGTTTAGACTAGATAAGTTGTCCTTTTCGATAAAGGTAATTCCTATTTTGAAGTAAATTGGGACCCAACCTCCGTTCCTGTTTCTATAGAAACAGATTGGTGTATAAAGTTTGGTATTTGGATAGCTTCGTTATTAATTGATCTCTCTAGCCACGTTTCGCTGATTGAAATAAATTAAAAAAATAGCCGAGTTTGATACCTATATGGTCTATCTCATTGTAGATCCACCCCACCCCCCACGTTCGGGGATGTAGAATAAGCCCGATGCGCCCTCCCGCTTTTCGTACGAGGCGACTAATTGAGGCAACCTTCCTTTTTGCCCTGTGTCCCGTGATGCTGTTCCAGTTTAGAAGGGGTCTTGTACTTTTTAAAAGTGTGGGGTTTATATAAAAAATCGGACTTACTATTTTAAGGATTTTGCCCATTTTTACCTTTATCTTTGTTTTGTTTGTCTTTTTGGGGAAACATAAATTTACTCTGCACTGTATAGCCAGGATTGTGCTGATGTGCTGCTAAACCCTATACTTACATACATATATATACCTACTTACTGTAGATGCTTTGGGTGTTTAAGACCGACCATTTAATTTTCGGAGGGGGTTGGGTGGGCTGGGATTTTCTTTCGATCTGGGATATTTGTTTTTCTTTTACGTCAAGATAACTAATACAATGGATATAATAGATTCTTTTTTTTTTCTTTAAGTCAGAGCAAGAATTTTTTTCAAGCTACTTGAGGGTGAGAAATTGTTTTTCTCCAGAAAATCATAAGCCCCCTACCCTCACCCACCCGTTTTCGAAAATTAAATGGTCGGTTTCTTATATTGCAAAGTGAGAGATTTTCATGGAACCCTGCATCTGTCCGTGTTCCTGGACTTGTTAAAATATCATTTTGTAGTATGAGCATAATTCGTAGAAAAGGTGTAATGCTGCTTAATTCTATTCTATTATTATTTTCACATTTGTGTTCTGATTTGACTGATACTTCGCCATTTTGTTCTAATGAGCTTGATACTTGTTGGTGCTGACACATCATTTCGGGAAGAACCTCTCATATACAAATCTCGCGGTGGATATCTGATATTGTTGTTATGGGATCAGATTCGACATCATAGGTTGTCACAGGTTAACAACCTAGATACATATAAAGAATCAAATGATTTTGTTACCACACAGGTAATGGGGCGTCTGACATCTTAACACCCAACCAAGTCAACACTTCCTCTCAATATCTTTGCATAAATCATGAATATCGATTTAGAGTTATAAAAGGCACGTGGTTGTGTGCTATTACACAAGGGCTACCACCTTGAAAAAGAAAAACACGATAACATACGCTCAATTTGTATGTGTGTTATTCGCAGATCATTTTAGTAACACCAGACTTATATTGTTTCCATATATATTATTGATAGCAGTGTGATGTTACTCAGTGAAATACAAATAAAAATAGAATGCAAATGGAAATATAACAAGTACATGACTGGTGTGCATGTTTCGAACAGTCATCCAGAAAATGCGATTGGAAAAGATCGATGAACATGATAGGGGATATTTGACAATGTATTCTGCGGTATCATATACATTGCTCTCATATACATTACTACTGTGTTTGTCAAAAGGCACATGCTCTTCTATAGACAATGTTTGTTTTTATTTATTTTATTTTAATTTTATTTTATTTTTTAAATTTATTTGTATAAAGACTTTTCTTTGCAGAATTTCGTCCTCTTCATTTCTGTATATGGTTCATGGTGCTATCTACAAGTCATTTATGGACATGCTATTAAAGGAATATATTCTGTACTTTCTAAATGCAGCTATGATGTTTCTGGAAACATCGCTCTTAAATTTTATTTCACTCCTTTATTTCTCGCTTTGTAAAGTATAAGATTTAATTGTCTATTATTTATTCATTACATATTTTTGGTTGTGTATTAATTACTATGAATAACTTGTATAATTTCATTGATATATTTTGGCGTATCATTAATTATATCAATAGAAATAGTCATAAATACAATATTCAGGGACGAAGTCAAGGTTTCAACACCACGACCCGTGTTGTCTACCATATTTTTTGCAGCACGAGATACGTAGCAAGGTCAATCACGTGACTTGACTGGCATCATCCGTCGACTATGAGCTGTAGGGGGACTTATATTTGGAGGGGGGGGGGGGATAAAGGAAAACGAGAGCTGTTTGAAATTTTCTATTGATTCGTTTGTTTGTTGTTTTTTTTGTTTTTGTTTTTGTTTTTTTTTTGTTTCGTTTTAATTTCCAGAGAAGGAAACATTGTTGAAAGACTTTGTTATTAGGTAAGATCAAACACTTCCTAAGAAAAATAAAATACAAACTATCTCTAATAAACGACTGGAAGATGGTACGATAATTTGTTTAGAACGTAAATAGTAAATACCACGAGATTAGGGAACCCTCGAGAATAGGAGAACGGAGTACATCGATATATGTATACCAACATTACATTCAATGGTGATTAGCTCAATGCAAATGTAAAAGTCGTGACGAAATGCAAACAATTAAAAATCAGGGGCGGATCCAGAAATATCGGTAACTGATCGATGTTCTGAAAGTTCATTTATTCGAAAGTTCACAGGTACAAGAGCTCTATTTTCTGAACATTTGAGCCCAAAGTTCCTTTGTTCCGAAGGTTCTCCAGTTCGAAGAATATAGGGGTCAATTGTCCGAAGGTTCACTGATCCGAGGATTGATAACTTTGAAGGACAAGATTGAAAGGTTCACAAGTCCAAAGGTTCGTTAGTCCGAAGGTTTTTCACAACAAGGGGTTCGTTAGTCCTAAGGCTTTTCACAACAAGGGGTTCGTTGGTCGGAATTTTTTTCACAACAAGGGGTTCGTTGGTCCTAAGGCTTTTTGGTCTGAAATAATTTTAAAATGGGATCCTTTGGTTCGAACATTTAATATTTCCATTCTATCATCCTATTTGAATCTTCGGGCTAATATACCTTCAGACCAATGAACCTTCGGACCATTGAACCTTAGCGCTATTAAACCCCTCGTTCAAACTGGTGACCCTTCGTATCAATGAACCTTCAAAACAGTGCACCTTTCTTCTTTCGTACCATACAGCCTTTTGGATCAATGAACCTTCAGACTATCTAAATGTTACCGAAATATCCGGGGGGGGGGGGGGAGGGGGAGAGGGCGTTAACAAGTAGGCGAGGGGTCTTTGGGATGCAAACCCTGAGGGGACCTAAGGTGTGAAGCCCCCAGAAGCTCCTGCATTTTAGCGCTTCCAGGGCATAATTTATATATCTAACTGTAAAGAAAACTTACTCTTGGAAACATTTCGGTTGTTTCGCGCTCATTGTTTTTTGTTGTTTTTTTCGGGGGGGGGGGGGGGCGGCACCGCCGCATCCACTTCCTCACGGATCCACCCCTGTAAATAAACAACCGAAGAAATCATTACACATAGAACAATATCATCAGTGATATTAAATTTATTATTCTTAAATATGTAATTTTATTTCAAGCCAAAATTAATTTTAAACATATCTATGATGGTGATTATAATTATTATAAATACATCAACTTAATAAAACTAACAGCTTGATCTAAGCCACGTCTATTTTGGAACAAGTTGTTCTTTATTCAAATGCCTCCGTGTACGCATCAACTCGTGTCGATGTTCAGTTCTTATACCCCCAAACCTCTACCACAACTACTGTAAATACGCATTTTGTTCGTTATTGACAGGTGTCCGTTAATTTAAGACTAATAAAGTATAGCAAATAAAAAGGGTATTAAGAAAATATGCTTGTTATGGACAGTTGTCCGTCTAAAAATAGGTGTCCAGGAAGACAGACTTTAGTGTCATATTTGTCAAGAAGGCCACGTTTTACTTGGAAGGCGAACGTTAAATATTCTTCTTTTGTCGCTTGATTGTTTACAAGTTGGTCAGATTATAATGACCCAAATTCATTACTTTCATACAGGAGCTAAGGTTCCCATCATACAGAATACATATATTAGATCTATTTACATTAATAAATGGCCGTCATATTTCCAGATATATATGTGTATATATATATATATATATATATATATATATATATATATATAAATCTCAAATACATTTTGTATCGAAAACTCAAAAACCTAACGTCAGTTGGATCGAATAAACAAATATTTTTGCAAAAAATAAATAAATAAATAAAATAAAATAAAATTAAAAAGGGATGGGTTTTAGAATAAATCAGGACTTCTTTGTGCTCACTTTACAACAGCGTATACACTGCAACTCCCCTTCCCCTCCCCTTAAAGTATAAAAGCAGCAACGACAACAATAACTATGCCATCTGATTAAGTCCCACATTTTTAAAGTAATATTCGTGCAAGTAAGTGAAATGTACATTCTGATCAAGTCGGCCGCAAATATTGCTTATTACGGTAACAAAAAACCCACTTAGTTACCGTTGACAGGTATCATGTTAAGTATAGAGTTACGGCTACTTTATGAATAAAAAAGTACATATACTCATATTACCGAATTACATTTTATCTTTTCGTCCACCATACGCCAATTTGATGACAGAAATAAATGGTCAATGTGGTTTGCTACACTGCCTGCGCGGCACAGGTAAAAACCAATATTTTTGGCATGGAAAGATGCACACACACACACACACATCTCTATTCCTCTCATAATAGCTTATATTACCAATAAAACTCAGATCAATAAATCAGTCAATATACAAAATCACTAAAAAAAACAGTTTTTATCTTCTCTGTCATGGTTCATAATCCTCTACTAAAATCTAGATAAAACAAAATGAAATATCGAAAAATTGGTCAATGGAAAAAAAAATAGGAAAAGACACATCGCGATTTGTTTTAAGTATAAATGGAAATTGGTATCCCTATATAAGTTAAATTTGGGACATGCATTGTTTTAAACCAGATACAGGAGATATTATGCATCGTGGGCTGACCAATCTTTTTAATGAGCAAGCTAAGTTGTAAAATTCACACTTAAGTACCTGCAAATGTTATATATATATATATATATATATATATATATATATATATATATATATATATATATATATATATATACATATATATATATATTTATATATATGTATATATATATGTAGATATGTATATATATATATATATATATATATATATATATATATATATATATATATATATATATGCATATATGCTTGTTTTCACAGGCCATTACAATATTTTTAGTTAATCAAGGACCAGAATTTTTAACTTTTGTTCCAAATCTGCTGATGATCAGATTCATCTGACATGTTTTGGAGATAAAATTTCTCGGGAGATTTGGTTGATATAAAACAAAATCTGTGGATTCTAAAGTGTTCAAAGTACATTGGGATAAATTAATATTCTAAGGCCGTAACTCTATAAAATATGGCCCAATCTAGTCTTCGCCAAACTCATCTGATACTACGCTGAAGATAATTGTATTAGCAAATGTGATTGAAATCAATCAAAGAACCAAAAGAAAGGGCGAAGGCTACAGTGTTCAGAAGCCAGTGAGATGGCTAAGTCTTTCAAGGGCTACTACTCTGCAAAATATTGTCAGAATTTGATCATCGTTGAAGTCATTCGAGACATTGTTAACACGAAGCTACACAGACAATTCGGTTAAAATCAAATAGAACATGAAGCTAGATTGTTCACATCCCTGTGGAATGCATACTGAAAGTTGTTCAAGGACCACCGCTATTTCTGCATCAGCCCCAGAAAATGAACGAATTGCAACCGAAATCGACCTGATTATATATCCAAGTATTGTTTCTCGCGAAAACTTGTACCCTGCCCCGAGCCTTAGAAATCTTGCGGACGAAGAACACCCCATTTGTTCATATAAACTTTACGAACGTCTTTATGGGCATTATTAGAGTAGTCGAAATTATATGTGATGTTTATAATAGGAGTTAGACATGGATATAAATACACAAATAACAAACAAACAAAAAAATAAATAAATAAATTAGAAAAGGAGTAAATTTGAATTTGCTGTTGCTGACGATTTATGAATTGTCTTTTCCTTCGGTTTCCATTTCAGACCCTAGCTTATCAGTTTGTTTATTCCTTCTGTCCTGCAGTGAAACAAATAACTACAAAACCTCAGCCATATGGTTTAAATGTTTGCTTGAGTACATGTGAAAATATGACACATGGATTATTATACAACAGCTTATAACGACAATGGTACGATAGCTACATTTAATGAAAGCATAGCCAATCCTAGTCATTCATGTAGGTCAGCATTTCGGTTTCTATTAATCTGCGCACCGGGCATATGCATTCGCATCAATATAAAATAGCGCAATTCGTCCCAACCTGATGGAGATGTAGACTTAATATTTTTTATTGTGATTAAAGTGTGTTTACATCGGGTTAATCTTTTCAAAGATTTGTATTTTATGCCCGAAGCATGCAAAAAACATATTTTTATGACATAGTTAAGCTCAAAATTGTATTTTAGCTGCTGCTGGAGATATAATAACAAAATGGAATTGTAATTTTCCTGTATATGTAAAATTTGTACTATATATTTGTACGTATGCCATAATCTACATTGATGTTTTTTATTATGCTCATGCTTGTTTCAGTAATTTCTTTCTTTTTTTCATGCTCAATGTCAAATATTGAAAAAAGTGTTTTAGCAAAAGATTGTTTACAACATCACATTGAAATGCAACATTAAGCTTTTGGAAATTTTAATTTTTATAAATCATCCGAAAATGTTTCCTAACAGTCCACCTAAGACTAATATATAGCTCCACGTCTTCCATGTTGTTGACTTACATTCAAAGCAAGCCATCGAGGCCAGAATGTGCTAACATTGTGCGATCTGGAGGGTTTCTATATACATTTGGCAAACACCAAGGTAATTTATCAAAGACTTTACATTACAGAAGCTTACAGATCTGAACTTTCTGTTGTGTATGCCTGTATAATTACTTGCCTTTTCTATGTGTATGCCTGTATAATTACTTTCCTTTCTATGTGTATGCCTGTATAATTACTTGCCTTTCAATGTATATGCCAGTATAATTACTTGCCTTTCTATGTGTGTGCCTGTATAATTACTTGCCTTTTCGAATGTCGGATATCTAGGTTCAGTTCATAGGTACAGTTAGATTATAGTCTCTTTCAAGAAGTGTTGTTACGTCCAATGAATTTTATTTTTCTAATCTCAAACGCTTCAGTGCAAAGAAATTAAATATGGTGTCAAGAGCCAACTTCTGGGTCACTCTGTACCATCGTCGTTAAGAAAGCGCCTCTGCTATTTGGCGATTTACTATCCTATTATTATTATTATTATTATTAGTAGTAATGATGTTGATTTGATACATATATTATTGTATTTTATTAAATAAAAAGAAGCAAACAACAAAATTATTTAATGTAAGTTATAAAATAAATACATGCTATTTAATTAGCAATTAGATAATAATTTTACTTAAAATGAATGCTGCATAAATGGATGGGTGAATGATTGAATGGATCAGTGAATTTATCCATGCTTTTCCTAAACTGAAATCATTTTAAGCATTCGTCACAGATTAATGTTGGATAACTCTTCAGTTAACTTACCTTTTATAGATAAATTTTTAACAGTCACCAAGATTTTAAATTTTTAAAAATTAAGTTGACCGGAGAATCTAAAATTGTTGTAGGTGCAGCATTAGTAGTTTTATTGATTATATACATGGCCTTGTCAATGCTGACATCTGAGATGTTTCTGTATACTTGTACTGATTTGTATAATATCTGAAAAATTATAATAGAGAATTTACTATCCGGAAATGAGATTCATTGTGGGTAAAATTATGGGAAATAAATCCCTACGGGAGATAATAACACTATTGAAATAGTTTTGTTCAATCAGACTCTCGCGTTACTTTGTGAGTGCTTCGACATACGAGGGTCTGATAAAATGCGTTATTTATCTCTGTATTCATAGAAAGTGCTTTGGTAAAATTTTGTAAATTGAAACTACAAATACATCTATCCCTATCTCAGAATTTTTCTTTACATATTTTTTGCAATCATAATTTTCCTAAATAAAAATGAATATGGAAAACTTTAACGGATACCACAAATACACTATAATTGCAATTGTCTTGTTGCTAATGCTCAGTAGAAGACTTTCATATGTGTTATGTCCCCTGATTACTCTTCCTGCGAGATGACACCAAAACATGGTAATTGCAGTTTTAAATTTGACCTACAATGGCGAAAAGTTTGAACTCGTAATTGATTTTCAGTATCTAGGTCTTACGTTTTCAAGTAAATATAAATTGAATAAAGCCAAAGGCCAATCTTGTTCACCAAGCCAAGAAAGCAATGTTCTTTGTTTGAAGAAAAGCTAGAAAGATGAGTTTTACCAACCGATTTCCACTTTCGTCTTTCTGATAATAAGATTTTGCCAAGATTATTGTATGGAACAGATTTCTGGGGGATTTGTAACAATGTGATACCATGGAGACATTTCATATGCAGTTTTGTAAAACTATTTTAAAGGTAAACAATTCTACAGCTAATATAAATGTTTATGGTGAATTAGGAAGAGTTCCAGTCAGTATCTTTATTAAGGCTAGAATGATTGGCTTTTGGCAGAGAATATTTTAATAAAGAAAGATAACATATCACATATTCTCTATGAATATCTTGTACCATTTGCATTGTAGAGATATTTTTAATTCTTTGTTATTTAATTCTTTTTTATATTTTTAATTCTTTGTTATGAATATTCTTAATGACTGTGGACTACTGGTATTATGGGGTCAGCAATATGTAGATAAAAATTTAAATATATCAAAGAAGGTCGCTCAAACTTTACAGGATAGTTTTGTACAGGTATGGGAAGATGAAATTTCAATTATATGTAAGTGTATCAATTATAGAATTTTTAAAATGAATTTGGTTTGAAAAATATTTGACTATATTCACATCAGACCTGGTAAAATATTTTTGTCGCTTTTGTAGTAGTAGTCACAAACTTTCCAAAGAAGTTGATAGAATTTTCAGTATTGATACATTTGAGAGGCTCTGCCATCTCCGTGATAAACAAGAACTAGGTGAAGAGTTTACTATATTTTAATTGTACTTATTTCAAGAGGGAAAGAAAATGTTTTACCTATGTATCTACTCAGTATACCAAACACTTTTAACTTTGAAACCCCTATGAGCAGCAACACGGATACTTTTGTAATAACTGGAGTTTTACAAAATGTTAAATTTGCATTGTCAAACTATAAATAATGATGGTACCTTCCAGTAGTCTCTTCACACTGTACATAGTTCATTAATTACATTTTTTATGCATTCATTTGTACTAACATACTCCATGTGGGGTCTTTGGTGTACTAACATACTCCATGTGGGGTCTTTGGTGTACTAATATACTCCGTGTGGGGTCTTTGGTGTACTAACATACTCCATGTGGGGTCTTTGGTGTACTAACATACTCCATGTGTGGTCTTTGGTGTACTAATATACTCCATGTGTGGTCTTTGGTCTACTAACATACTCCATGTGGGGTCTTTGGTCTACTAACATACTCCATGTGGGGTCTTTGGTGAAATAAAATGTCTCATCTGCCGCAAATGAGGAAGCAATGTTCCAATGACTCCCGTTGAATGAACGAGCGAAATAAATGAATAAATGCAGTGGCGTAACTACCAAAACCACGCTCCCACTCCATTCGTATTATTTATGATATATACGGTACTCATACCAAATTGCCGCCCCCTAGAAAGTGCCGCCGGGGCCACCGCCCCCTTTGCCCCCCCCCCCCCCTCGCTACGCCACTGAATAAATGAGTAAATATAGGAATAAATGTTTCATATGAAAGAATGTTATTGTTGTAAATAAACTTGCAAACAAACATAGATAGGTACAAAGGCGTATACAGTTGAAGAGAAATGGTATTTTGACATATAAATATACTAAATCGATATAAATTATTTACTGGAAGTAAGGGTGCCTTCCATTAAATGATTTTTACCAAAGCAGCAGGTATGATAGAATTATATTTCCTTCGAAATAGTCCTGAATATGTCGGACGTGCACTGGCCGAGATTTTTTCGGGTCCGATGGAAATGTCGGGGTGGTACTCCAATTGGTATGTCACGAACACGCGGAATACTTCAGGCTTCTTGGTAGTCGCGTGATGCGTCAGTCAGTCCTAAGAGTTGGTCGAAGTATTTGAAGAAATCAGAGCCGCTCAGACAAGCAAACAAACCGAGATCAATAAGTACACGTACAACCTTAGAGTCTTTGGTGCACTATATCTTTTTCGCGAAACATTCCTTACAGTAATATTACGGGCAAATACTTGCTTTCAATCGGACGCCACCGTCTTGAAATACATGTTCGATTCAAGGTAAGTTTTTGCTTCTAATTTTGCAGTTAGCAATGTTTTGTGAAAACGATGTAGCATATAAAAAAAACACTAAAATTGCTGCTATTTCTCTCAGCTTTGTTTCTGATTTTTTCAAACACTTCTATCAATTATTAAATCGGATGCAATTTAAAGCTGATGCAGAAAAGCCTGAAGTGATCCAAATGACCGTGCCGTAGATATTTTCTTTTCTTTAATTAAAACTTTAAATGCAGCAATTGATAAAGAATATGTTAGTTCTGTCTTAATTGATACATGATTTTACAACTAGATTTTCATAAATTCTTTAATGTTTCCATATTTCTTCTATGAAGATACAGGTTTCTCTCCCCACAGGAATATGGCGGACGTGCATATTCAGCTTAAATTAATACAAGATATGCACTAAATATAAAAGGTTGCTTGTTTTCGAAAGCAAACAATTGGACGGATTATTTTCACAGTAGGTTTATTTCGAGGTCGGCTTAATTTCGAATTCTTAGGTTATGTAAGTTTATAAAGAACTTCATTGGTTTATTTGGAAATAAAATATTGTTTATTCCAATCGCATGAAATCAAGGTGATTTACTAAAAACATATTGGATAAAAATGTTTTAAAATGGTGATAGTCACCATACACAGTGATGGATGCTCACCCCAATCAACCTCGTCCGTTCCGCCATGTCTGGAAGGAGGTCTGTCCAATCATAAACCATTCTGACCTTATCCTTTTAATTTGTCTGCCATATAGATATTTAATTCTTGTCTTTATATCATTAAAGTTTAATGTCTGCATTTACTACTTCGATAGATAGATAGATAGATAGATAGATAGATAGATAGATAGATAGATAGATAGATAGATAGATAGATAGATAGATAGATGGCATGGCATCTGTTCGTTTTGCTTTTATCTTTCTTTTCTGCTGATAAAATTAAATGTGTCCTACACGTTGGAGAGAGAGAGAGAGAGAGAGAGAGAGAGAGAGAGAGAGAGAGAGAGAGAGAGAGAGAGAGAGAGAGAGAGCCTGTAATCTCTATCGCTCACACATGCGATATTAAATTTTACTGTTCGTATTGTATCTCTTCCAGACATTTGAAGATTTTGACCTACCCGAGACCTATATTGTGTCAAATTTCTTCAGCAGTGTCAGATAACCTTAAACTGATGCCCTCAGGGCTAACTCAGAAAGAAGCACCGATTAGTTGACAACTTTTTTGTTGTTATTGTTTTGTTTGTTTGTTTGTTTTTTTAACATTAACTGCGAGGCCACTTGATTCTTTGCTTATACATCGCTCTTTGATACAATACAGACATGACGCACATAAACCGGTATTGGATGGATTATTACAATGGGATAGAAATCCTACCCCGTTTAGTTTGAACATATTTTATTTCATAAATTTGTTGTTGGAAATTACAAGAGGTATAATATGTAAGGTAAAGGATTAGAACGAAAGCCAATATAATGTTCTTCTCCTTTTACGATACAAAAAGTGTAAATATATATGAATATATGGCTGATGATACTAAGTTGTAATGACAAAAAAAAACCCCTAAATTATTTAATAGTTAAAGTGAAGAGTCTCTTGGTTAAACACTAGTATTTAGCCAAGGTATATAAAGCAAGAGGATGAACAACGAGGGATTTGGTGAAAGACGAGGTTAAAGAAAAGAAAAAAGTTAAAAGGAGAAATTGTCAATTCAGATGTGTCAAACATTGTGTAGAAAGTTGAGAAAATAGGGATAAAAGAAATGGGAGGGACAAAAATAAATAAATAAATAAAGAGGAACAAAAAAGCGAGATTGAAAGTGAAAAGTGCTTCCTTTTACAGCGAGTCCTTTTCGGAGACTATTGCGAATCATTTGGAAGAAAAGGGGAAATTGCTGTTTGTAGCTCTTCATGACCCGTGGAAGTGCGTGCGTGATAGTAACATGTGTAATTAAGTAAATCTTTTGACTTTCAATAAATTTATGAACGGCATCGAAAATACGAATGTTTACTTCATACGAAAGCGTTGTATCACCACACAAGAAGGTATTTAAAGTTAAATAACCATAATGGTATGAAGGATTAAAACAGTTAGATGCGTTGTTTTTGGTAATAAACGCAAGAAGAAAAAAATGTGTGTACTTTCTACAGATCCACATCTTCAAAGAGGTGATCCGATTATATTCTTTATAAATAAATGTTGATTAAGTGAACTGCAATTTGTTCTATGTCTGGCAGGAAGAATTTGAAATTTCCTTCTTCCCCAATAAAAGAATCTGGGAACATGAGTGTCGCGAGTATTTAATGTGCTTTTGAAGTTGTTAATGGAGTCTATTTGACGAGTCTCAATAGATAATGTATTCC
Source organism: Margaritifera margaritifera (assembly GCA_029931535.1). Taxonomy (NCBI): domain Eukaryota; kingdom Metazoa; phylum Mollusca; class Bivalvia; order Unionida; family Margaritiferidae; genus Margaritifera; species Margaritifera margaritifera. Next base: position 853,934 of record JAQPZY010001173.1, read on the forward strand.
ATTCTCGAATGGTCGAAGGAAGAAACGAGTTGTAATAAAGACTTGTTCTAGCCTGTACTAATTGGAAATTGTTTACATCACGTAAATCATAGCGAGTAATATCACTAACAGCTGGTGGTATCAGAGACGTAAGATAGGGATGGCTTGAACCAGTTGTCATTTTATACAAGAGTGTAAGTTTATGTTTTTGTCGTCTGGATTCAAGACTTTCCCATCCTTTTTTTTTTTTTTTTTTTGTTTTAGAGCTTCAATAGATACTAATTTTGTTGCATCAGTCACAATTCTGGCTGCCTCATTTTGTATTTTTTCGAGTTCTCTTTTCTCGAGTAATGTGCAGTTGTCCCAAACCACTTTACCATATTCCAGAAAAGGTCGTATAAAAGATGTAAACATAATTTCAACAGATTTCATGTCAAGTTGGAATTTGAGTTTACGCATTACATTAATTCTTGACCATGCCTTTTCCTTTATATAGTCTATTTTGTTTGTGCCATGAGCAGTCATTTGAGAGAAAAGCTCCAAGATGTTTGTGTGTGTCAACTTCCTTAATTCTTCGGTTAAGCATATATAGTATATAGTGCGGGATGGATGGGTTTACTAATTTTCCTAGAAATTGTCAGGGATTCAATTTTGGAAGGGTTGAAAGATACAAGCCAAGTATTTGCCCACTGAGAAATTTTGTCCAAGTCAGAGTATAGTTAATGAGAGGTTAAGACGGGAATATCTACGATTAGAAAGAGACTTGTATCATCTGCAAATAAACTTATATTGGAATGTATAACATATACAATATCATTTATGTATATCAAGAAAAGTAAGGGACCTAAAACGTTTAGAAAGGACAAATTTACGATTATTTATTGGAGGGCTTGTTGTTGTACGAAATTCTAGATGTCGTTTAAAAGTTACAGGATTGACCCATCATGAATATTCAACACGTTTGGTAAACAATTACAGCAATTTTGAAGGTCGTTTGACCACAACATGAAAAGATGATGAAGTGGGACGTTTTACATATTACGTAATCTGTGAAATGATTGTAATATTATGATCTGGGACTGTTTTAGACTGAATAAAGGAATGGTTGTAGATGATTGTAATATTATGATCTGCGACTGTTTTAGACTGAATAATGGAATGGTTGTAGATGATTGTAATATTATGATCTGGGACTGTTTTAGACTAAATAAAGGAATGGTTGTAGATGATTGTAATATTATGATCTGGGACTGTTTTAGACTTAATAAAGGAATGGTTGTAGATGATTTTAATATTTTGATCTGGGACTGTTTTAGACTAAATAAAGGAATGGTTGTAGATGATTGTAATATTATGATCTGGGACTGTTTTAGACTTAATAAAGGAATGGTTGTAGATGATTGTAATATTATGATCTGGGACTGTTTTAGACTAAATAAAGGAATGGTTGTAGATGATTGTAATATTATGATCTGGGACTATTTTAGACTAAATAAAGGAATGGTTGTAGATGATTGTAATATTATGATCTGCGACTGTTTTAGACTGAATAAAGGAATGGTTGTAGATGATTGTAATATTATGATCTGAGACTGTTTTAGACTGAATAAAGGAATGATTGTAAATGATTGTAATATTATGATCTGGGACTGTTTTAGACTGAATAAAGGAATGGTTGTAGATGATTGTAATATTGTGATCTGGGACTGTTTTAGACTAAATAAAGGAATGGTTGTAGATGATTGTAATATTATGATCTGCGACTGTTTTAGACTGAATAAAGGAATGGTCGTAGATGATTGTAATATTATGATCTGAGACTGTTTTAGACTGAATAAAGGAATGATTGTAAATGATTGTAATATTATGATCTGGGACTGTTTTAGACTGAATAAAGGAATGGTTGTAAATGATTGTAATATTATGATCTGGGACTGTTTTAGACTCAATAAATCTTTTAAAACAGATTATTCTAATACATTTTCTGATCCTGCCCCTCTTAGATTACATCTTAAGTGTGCTTTTCTCAATACCAACCCGTTAGATAAAACAAATTTAAGTAATAGTGTTTGCACTCGGGTTACACCCAGATCGTTGTAGAGATATTTCAGTGTGGAAAATATTTCTGGCTCTCAAATAATTTTTTTTAAAAATTCAGCTTAGACTTAGAGCAAACACACCCACCCCTATTATATCATGTATATTAAGTGGGGAAAAAATTCCCGGCTCAAAACAAAATCCAAAATCCAAAGGTCCCCCCCCACACACACACACACACTGTACCATTTTGTTTAAAACTACCACTACTGGTACATATCAATTCAAATATCAGCAATCTGGAATTAATAAAACATGGTTTATTAATGACTGTAAGAAAAATACAAAAGAATACATGACTGCACTCAATCAGTTTAATTTAAATTGTTTCTATTTTAATCACGCAGAACGCATTGGAGCAAATCAAGCTTATTAGATAAAAAGATATATGGCATGCTGAAATAAAAATGTACAACTCAAAGGTGATATTATGGAAATGTACAACTCAAAGGTGATATCATGGAAATGTACAACTCAAAGGTGATTTTATGGAAATGTACAACTCAAAGGTGATATCATGGAAATGTACAACTCAAAGGTGATATTATGGAAATGTACAACTCAAAGGTGATATTATGGAATTTTTTAGGATAAATAATTCAGTACAATTGTACAGAAACTTTAGAAACGGCAGAATTGTTTTTAAGCTATCTTGTGATGATTTTTTTATGAATACTTAAACTCTCAAGATGATATTGGGGATGAAGATATTGTAGATTCAGGTTCCAGCAATATGCATCCCATAATTAGATAATATGATCACAGCTGATGAATTCTCAAATGTTTCCTTCAAGTTAAAAAGGGAAAAAGTCTTCGTCAGTACGCCATTTTCAATTAATTTCTTATGAATTGTCATGATTTAGTGATGCCATTGCTGCTGAAGATTTTTAATTAAACACTTTCCTGGAATTTTCTGTAGTTAGTGCAAAAAGTATCATTTTACATGTACATAAAAAGGGTAGACTAGACAATGTTAATAATTATACATGTACATGAAAAGGGTAGACTAGACAATGTTAACAATTATACATGTACATGAAAAGGGTAGACTAGACAATGCTAACAGTTATAAAGGAATTTCATTACTGAGTAATTTTGCAAAACTGTTTACCACACATTTTTAACTGCTGTCTTGTGAAATGGGAAAGGGAACATAGTACTTTAACTGATACACAATGTACATGCCATCTTTATTCTACGTACGATTATTACAAAGGCACCGAATGTAAGGAAAATATTCTATTGTTGTTTTATTGATCATACGAAAGCGTTTGATACGATCAACAGGTCATTGTGGAATAACTTGATACGATCAACAGGTCATTGTGGAATAACTTGATACATACGATCAACAGGTCATTGTGGAATAACTTGGTAAAACGGGTCATTGTGGAATAACTTGATACGATCAACAGGTCATTGTGAAATAAGTTGATACGATCAACAGGTCATTGTGGATTAACTTGTTAAAAAAGGGCATACGAGGCAGAATTTTAAGTGTTATTCCGAAATTGTTTTAAAATAAGAAAATGAAATTATGTGTCAGGTATATTGGAATAACATATTAATCACATTTGACATTGAATTACCAAATCAAAATAAGGTCCGCATATATTGTGGTTTTTGAAAGTGAAATTAATTGCTGTCCTAAAACATTTAAAAACGTTTCTTTAATATATAAACGGACGTCAAAATTATGGGTAATCTTTAGCAATATTGCATCAATCATGATAAATATGTATTATTGCCTGATTCCATTTAAAGCACACACACACACACACACATACACATACACAAACACACGTAAGCGCAGAAGTCAACGTGTGCGTTAGCTTGCTCACTGCATTTGCTTTTGGTTTGACGTCTTTTTAGCTCACTTATACGAGGCAAAGGAGAGTTATTAGACTATACATACCTCATTCTCACTTGTACGAGGCAGAGGAAAGTTATTATACTATACATACCTCATTCTCACTTGTACGAGGCAGAGGAGAGTCATTAGATTATACATATCTCATTCTCACCTGTTAGAGGCAGAGGAGAGTCATCAGACTATACATACAAGTACCTCATTCTCACTTGAACGAGGCAGAGGAGAGTTATTAGACGATGCATACCTCATTCTCACACACGGAATGAGACTGTCATGGCCGTCCAACATATTGCATGGAATTCATTACCAGACTACTGATACACAGGCACATAAAGTACTGACCATCTCATTTCCATGGAGTAGGAAGGGGGGGGGGGGAGAGCTATGAAGGGGGGGGGGGGCGGCATTTTTGTTTTCTTTAAATTTACGGCTCCATAATAGCTTGAAGAAATACTCTTGCTCTGATTTTGTGGTAAAAAGAACTAACTCTATCAATCATATTATCATATTAAGTAAAAAAAAAAAATGCATCATGAAATGGAAAGAAAAATACATCCCGGTTGGAAAGAAAATGCCAACATCACCCACACACCCCTAAAAATTAAATGGTCGGTCCCTAATGGAAGTATTGGGTCTGCCCAGTTGTCCTTATACAATACAAACTAGGAGTGTTATTGTACTTACCGTCGTCTTCGGTGGCCGCACACTTAACGGCACATAGATATGTACGGCCTCAACGCATCTCAGCCATTCTTTCTTCATAGGCGACACTTTGGGGTGGATTTCATAGCACGTACCCCCTGTGGATGGGACTAAGGGGTCTAACTTTGTACTTTGTCTTGTTTACTTCTTTGAGCTTAGCTAAAGTTTTTTCAGCCTGTATACATAGTGTTATACCTGGAATAATAACACTTGGTGAGGGATACATCTTGACGAGCACTACACCCTCATCACAAATATAGGTCACTGTGATAAATATTTCACGCTTCACTGATTTTGGTTAAATTTTGTGATTTAAGTTTATTTATTAAGCTATGTTCATGCTAGAGTCATCAGATTAGATGATTGTATGCATCTCTGTTAGTACCACACCCATAAAACAAAAGAAGGTCGCTATGACCTACATTTCACATTTTATTGGCTTAGGTTCAGTTTTTGCGTGTTTTTTTTTAAAGGACCAAATAGTTTTTATTTGTACATCCTGTGTACATACTGTTATACATAGAATTACGAAACTTTGTGAGGGGATGCACCTTGACGAGTACTACACCCTCATCACAAACGTAGGAAACTGTTACCAATGTTTTTAACTTCACTGAAATGCAAATCCAGTTAAACGATTTGAGAAAATAAATCTTGAAAGTCTACATTTTTAAAAAAAGTTTTCTCACCCTTAAAATATAAGAAATCTACATGCCTACGCATGCTTGCTATTTGTTCCGTTTACTTAATCTTGGTATTTAAGTTTTTAAAGCAAAAAAAATGATGCATATTTCAATATGCTTTTATGACTTTTAAATGGGAAGTCCAGTCGAAAATTCATCAAGAAATGCCTTCTTTGACTTGTGAGTAGTATTGTAGCCCCATCATTTAAAGTGTCACGTTATTTACTATCGTATCCTTTGTCAATGTTATTAATCAGTTTTTACTAGTATAGGATTGTTGACATTGTTAATCAAAATTTTAAAAGAATGTATTTTTGTGAACGATTTTACCGCGCATGTTTAAGAAAAAATAGTTTGCAGTGCATTGTTTAGTTGGCAGAGTTGGCAGTGCATGGTATAGTTGGCAGAGTTTGCAGTGCATTGTATAGTTAGCAGAGTTTGCAGTGCATTGTTTTGTTGGCAGAGTTTGCATTGCATTTTTTAGTTGGCAGAGTTTGCAGTGCATGGTATAGTTGGCAGGGTTTGCAGTGCATAGTATAATTGGCAGAGTTTGCAGTGCTTGGTATAGTTGGCAAAGTTTGCAGTGCATTGTATAGTTGGCAGAGTTTGCATTGCATTATTTAGTTGGCAGAGTTTGCAGTGCATTGTTTAGTTGGCAGAGTTTGCAGTGTATGGTATAGTTGGCAGAGTTTGCAGTGCATGGTATAGTTGGCAGAGTTTGCATTGCATTGTATAGTTGGCAGAGTTTGCATTGCATTGTATAGTTGGCTGAGTTTGCAGTGCATTGTTTAGTTGGCAGAGTTTGCTGTGCATTGTATAGTTTGCAGATTCTGAAGAATTGGCGACCTTTGTCATTCTGTACTTAATAAAGTATATCGTCTTTCAATTTGCATAGAGTTGTTTTGAAATCAAAGAACTGTATGATATTTAAATGAATTTGCTAGCTAAGCCAACGGGTTTTGCTCGAATGCCACTAAGACAGACAATTCAGTTTATTCCATTGCAAGTTTTGATGGACTCTTTCAGTTTAATGGAACTTTTTTTTAAGGTTTCATCTTCTAGTGATCAGATAAAATGCTAACAAACTTTAAAGATGTGGTTAGAAGTTGAAGTGAGTACACTTTGTAACATACATTTATATTCAGAGGGTGTCTGAAACAGTATTATAAAGTGCTCAAGAATATCTTTTCACATTCTGTAGAAGCAGCGTACAGTATTATCCAGTCTGTGCATCCCGATATTCATCTATACTTGTCCTCGCTTTCTATGGAAGCAGCATACAGTATTACCCAGTCTGTGCATCCCGATATTCATCTATACTTGTCCTCACTTTCTATGGAAGCAGCATACAGTATTACCCAGTCTGTGCATCCCGATATTCATCTATACTTGTCCTCACTTTCTATGGAAGCAGCATACAGTATTACCCAGTCTGTGCATCCCGATATTCATCTATACTTGTCCTCACTTGCTATGGAAGCAGCATACAGTATTACCCAGTCTGCATCCTAATTTCATCCATGCCTCAGTTCACACTTTTATCTTGTAATTCTTTGTAGCGAAATAACATTAGAGGAATGTAATTTGATGCACAGGTTTAAAATAATAATATCTACACAGATTTTAAGTTTTATTTTTCCTCATTGATATCTGGCAGAGTTATTGACACATTTTTATATTGGTCATTAGAGACTCGCTTTCTGTATCTATTTAACAAAGTTGATGGCCAATCTAATAAAATCTACATTAAGTTATAAATAAGTAGTTCTGACAGTTGACCTTTTGATTCACCAATCAAATTACAGCTTTCATTGTGCTGAAAGTGAAAAATGTAATTTGGAATACATTTTTGCTAACGATAATTCTCTCAGACACAAAATGTAACGCTTGGTCTGATAGGCTATTAAAAATAAATAGACAGCGATTTCCAAAGATCAAACAGAACATAAACTTTTATTGGTGTATGTCAGATCTGCGCAATTTCGGAGATCTCAGTTTTAATCATACTGGAATGATGGCAATCGACTAAGTTTTTCTGAAGTCATAATCATATTGTATCCGTTCTATTTGTGTTAACCAGCACTTCTTAATGTATATCTAAATGTATTTATTGAGTCCTCTGTCTTTTCATCTGTCTATCCGTCTGTCTTTCTTTTCGGCTTTATACTCCTGAGGACTAAGCCATTATTTGTGTAATATAGGTGTTTTAAATACCCCCACTCCCCAGGGCTGACCTTTGCCCAACGGCACCCCAGCTGAGGCTCACTAGGTTTTTTTTAAAATAATCCCCATCCCCCAGGATTGTACGCAGAAACGCCGGTCCGCCAACACGAAAACGTTAACAGTGGAACTGGTAGTTCAAGACTTTCTACCACAGACATGCAGGCCATATCAAATAAGGGGGATAGTGCGTGAGGCGACTACCGTTCTTTCAAATTTGCTAAAAATTATGCAGACCGAAAAGCAAAAATAGATGCTTTGGCATCTAATTTTGTTTCCACCCGTTATTAAAGAAAGTCCGTATTGTATGGCGGGGGGCGAGGGCGGCGCTGATGATAGACCTCAAGTCAGAAAGCCGTCGTGAAGCTTATTATAAATTCCCAGATCTCCTCGCGAGCTTCGGTTCTTCCGCGGGATATTAATTCGTTTTTTGCCACTTCGTCAGTTGCAACAAAAGTGTATGCCATCTGCGCGTTAGACCGTATTTCATATTTCATGGCCGCATATTTGTCGACTTCATCCAGGATACGCTTGAACTCTTCATCGGAGATGGCGTTGTCGCGTAGCGCCTTTGATATGTGGTCTGATACTGCGTTAAGCTTTGTTTCGGCCAAGACGCGGATTTCGTCGTGTTTTGGGGATTTCAGGGAGAATCATCGGCTAATAACATTTCCGGTAACGGAAATCATACCACAACTCAAAGCTGTGATTACAAGGACAATCATAATGATAGCAGCAATAATTGTTGACAATATTCCAATCCCCGCCACACCGATGCCCAGAGACACCGCCGTAAGTGTCAACACCATCCACAGCGTTTACTGCGCGCTTGTACTTTTTGCACAGAGTGCGCAGATGTTCAGTTTCTTCCCGTAAGGAAGTTCAATAATACCCCGTTTGCACGGATTGAAAGCGATGCCCACGTTCCATCACCGTGACTGCCTTGGAGGTTAATGAAATAAAAACTGGCGCCGAGACGGTAATAGTGTCGTTATCGTTGCTCAGTGTAAAACCAACAACGTTTTGAAAGTCTTGCGTTAAATCCAAGCAATACAAACTGGACGCATTTATTGCCGTAACCACTCCAACTGACGTGATTCTGTCGGCAGTTAAGAACACGACCTTTAAGTGGGCGCCGGCCATGCTAACCTCGCAGCCGGGGATTTCAACCTCTGGGGAAAACGGGGGCTATAGCCCAGAAACGCCCGCATCGCCGCCGCCAAAGAAGGCAGGACCACGTATACGCATAGTTTGATTATCCTTTGCACTAGTGCTTATTTTTAATTTCAAGGGATAGTGTAGTTCAGCATATCAGCTATTGTTTGTTTTCATCTAAACTACGTATCGAGAGCTCATGACTTCCGCCTTCACGTAATCGGCGCCAATATGATTTTCTATAGGCGACAGTGCGCGTATCCCCATAGGACTCACCATCCACAGGAATAACTTGTAGCAGGGTAGTGTTTTTTGTTCCATAAAGAATACTCACAGTTGTGTTTATCTGATCGAGGTGGATATAGAGCTGCGGGACGTTGATGAAATTCTGGGGGATTAGGTGCTATGTTTGTATGCCCTGGAGGGAAAACCTCGTTTGGGACAAACTCAAAGACGTGGGATAGTGGCGAGTAGAGATATAACGAACTCTTAGTAGCCTCGGTGAGCGTGATGGATGGTGACCCGCCCGGTTGCCGCGTTGCTGTCCGCAGACATTTCGGGATTGGCAGCCTGCAGTACTTTTTCGAGCGAATGTATGCTATAATACATATCCAGAATGGTGACGGCAACCAGGGGATATCTCTCCATTCTCCCACCACCACGCGTCCCGGATCGATTAGAGGCTCCATTTGAAAGGCACTGTTACCAAGTGCAGTCGAAATGTCGTACTATCCTGACCTGTACGAAATCTCCCGGAGCGCTACGTGCGTACTCGAGTTGGTGCATATCACCTGTTCTAGATCCACCGACTCAACTAGAGAGTTGGTCTATACAACATGCATTGTCAGAACCAGCACTAGTACGGGGAGATGGTATGGTCACAAGTACTTCGCTCCAATAGCTAATTGAAATATAGCGTGGGCGGCGTCTTTAACTATAGCGACGCAGAGAGAGAGAGCGCGCGCAGATCCACGAACTGTTGCTCAAACTTGATGTGTATGTGCGGGAGGGCGTATTGCTTCAAATCAGATATGTTGACATGGCCGATAAATACGTGTTACCATTTGTCGAGTGGAAGAATATTGTGGTCAGTTGGTTCTCCTAAACTGCAGACTGCTTGATGAAGTTTTGGCAGAATCAGCTGAACTTTGCCGTTTGGTGCGCGACCACGGGTCATGGCGTCAGCGTACAGAACCACCTATTGTCTGAGGGAACAGCAGGACTGACAGAGAGGATGATAAGCTTTTATCGGTTCCATGTATACTGCCATGTGAAAAAGATTTTCACTCAGATGCGGTGTCCTATTCCAGGCCAGACAGAGTGGCGCACACTCAAAAACTACATCAACATATCAACGGCTTCTAAAGTTTCTCCAAAGAGTTTGAAAAGGAGAAAAACTTGGACTGGCGGCAGTAGCACTGCGCTAACCTTGGGTCCGATGTATAAATACAGCGTCAACAGCAGCTACCGGCCGATCATCGGAGGAGTATGGGACCCCAACTTGTATGCATTTAACCATTCAAAGTCGACTACTTCATACAGGGGGACGAAGCTAAAAACGTGTTTGTGTATTTCATGTTGGACAAGTCGCAGGACTTCACCGAAGCCGGGGCGGTGCTTTTCAAGGAGAGCATTCTAGTGTATATTTAGTCAATCCTGTGTGCACAAGTTTGTATGCGTAGTTCAGTCGTGGGGGTAGACAACACTGACGTACAAAAAAGTTTCTCGCACACGTGGAAGATAAGATTGGCCACGCAGAGGACCCCACCGAGATGGTAAGAAACTATAAGGATTTGCTCGTGCACACCAACAGCAAGCTATATTACACATTTGGCAGCCATCTTTACATGATTCATCTGACATGGAAATTAGATCTGCCACCTATGAGGGGTAAAACAACCAGCTTATGGTGGCGGACGATGGAATATCGTCAGTCACTAATATCGACATTAATTTGGAAAGGATACCCGTACAAGTGACCGGGTTCGAGCCCACAGTACCCACACAGCAGTTTCATCCCACGAAACATGAAAATGCGGGCTTCAACCCCCCCCCCCGCCCAGTGCAACAACGGATCAGGTCAGCACCATGCAAAACTTATACGCGTCGCAAGAGGCCGCAGACTATGAAGCCAATGAAACGGCACTGGTCTGGGGTGGTATTGTGGCGGGGATTGCCGCCATCTGGTTTCTAAGCTCTTGACAAATTAGCCTCATGTTCTGCGCCGTTTTATCGTCCGCTCTGCTGTCTGCGCTTACTGATGTAGGAGCGGAGAACGGTAAAGAACGCGACCGCTATCGTGATGACAAGCACTACCAGATTCCAGGCCAGCCAGCCAAGGGCGTTGCAGGCTGTTTCTTGCAAGATGACACAACAGTACCTGTACTACCGGGCAGCGCCGCAACCGCTTTTTCTACTAGCGTTTTCAGCATTCCGGCCAGACTCTCCAACTGGTTTTTTTTACCCATACTCTTGTGCCGCCAGTGTGGAGTTTAGTCGTGATGGGATGTGGCGCCAGTGTGCCTGCATTGTCTCTGATCGCGAACACAATTGTACTTATCATAAACCCCACGCCGTGAGAATCGAGGGTATAGTGATGCCCTGATCACGAAAGAGTGTTCACAGCCGCATGGCGAGGGTTGTATCCTGATGGATAATTTTGTTAATGGTCATATCCCAATAGAGGTAAATTGGTTGCAAAGTCCCCATTGTACATCATTAAAGATTTTAATTTCATCCTCGCGTATCAACTCCAGATCTGCAATGCCGGCTTGTATCTCCGGTCGCTCTGTTTCATCTTGCGCTTCATGTAGCATTTTTCTCTCTGCGGCCAGGTCTCTGTCGAGTTCTACAATCTTAGTAAGAGTATCGAAAGCGCGCCGCGGTACGTCTGAAGTGCCTTTTTCATATCGAGGATCTCGCGCACCTGGAGGCTGTCAGGTTCTTTTGCTGCCGTTTCCTTGAGCGCTGTGTCCACTGATCATGCTGCAGAGAGCAGATCATCGTCTTGAAGCGCTGCTATTTCGGTTTGATCTCCTCTTGCTATGGCGAGCTATTTTTGTGCTTCAGACGATAGTAGCTCCGACTTGATGCCCAGCGCTTGGACAAATAGAGCCCCCTTTTGCCGTAATAGCGTGGATGAGGCCAAAATTGACTTTGGTTGTTTTTCTTCGTTAGCAAAATCCACCTGTTACCCCACTTTACTGTGAAGGCACCGTTCTTTTTTGCCATAAACCTGAAATCTTCGGTGCGCTTTCCAGGAACCCCCTTCCTTTGTGATAATGCATCAAAATCGGCTAGACGTTGTTCTAGTCTCCCCGCTGATACAACATCTTCTTGATTCCTCTCGGTTGGCACCTGATGTCGCCGACCCAAGAAGGCATTTCCGTCTATAGCTCTTCTGTTTCCCTAACTTCATAACTTCAGTGGCAAATGCGGCTTTCTCTTCGTCCTGCTCATAGGTCACACGAGGATCTCTGGCTGGCAGAAAAAGAGCGGACTAACGATGCCTATAAGGGAATGCAACACGCCAAAACTGCTGCAGTACGTGTCGTCGCTGACAATGTTGTTGCCGCCACCCAGCCCGACGCGTCTATCGCCGCCGCGTTCGGAAGCCGCTTCTTCGTGGCACTCGAATTCGAGCTGCTAAATGACCACATGCCATACTATCGGTCAGGTTTCTCCTATCGCGAGGAACTACAGATTGTACATGAAAGAACCCAGCTACCACCCAAGGGCATTCTTTTCCCAGGTGGCCGAGTCGGCAGAGCTCATTGATGAACTCCTCTTTGGCATGGTCGCGCCATATAAATATTTGTGGCAAAAACCTTTTACAGACATGGTATAGCCAGTTGACAATGTAAATCGAATTATGCGTTGCATGGCGTTGCGTTTGCAGCCACCACCGATAAGGTCAAAGGGTCGCTGCGAAACCTTGGCAACATTGCTAACAGGTGCCTCGAAGAGTGGCGGCAATGCCCCAGCTTTTTAATAAATTTGCCAAAAGCATTCTTGGCGACCGGCATAAATACCAGTTCCATATGCTTCCGCAGCGTTCGAGCGACGCTACCTACAAGTTCCTCGACCTTCTGGAGTATATCAGCCAAGATGATAATTTGCAGGTGCTTGTACATATGCTACGCTCTGTCTTGTAGTGGACGTTGCAAGCCGCATACAATTCCAAGCTACAACCCAACCAATAGCTCGTCGAAGTACTTCTCCTTCAAGGCAGATTGCTCTTGTACAGTGCGGTTGTGATACCGCCTGGGGCAATAAACATCTTGGTGTCCAGCGGCGATAGGCTCGTTTTCTTGATGCGATACACTTCCATTTTGTGGCAGTTGCTCCGTATTGCCGCCATCCGATGATGAAAGACCTTTCGATTGGTAAAAGCATCCATGTACCGTCCGTGCCGCAGGTCGTACTTCACGACGGCCTTTAAGACACCTTTGGCCTTTCAGACATCCTTCTGTATCTCCTTTTTCTCCTCGATGAACTTATTGTATGCTTTTCGATCACCTCCTGGTACAATCCGAACGCGCGCGTGCACCGCTCTGGTTCCAGCTTGCAATCTTAATGATGTACATCTTCGGTCGGAGCCTGACAAATTCTGCGATAGGCGTACCGTTGCATTTGTCCTCAATCTTGCCGACGATCTTTTTCTTGACGCTGCGGAATACCGGATGGCTGGCCGTGTACTCGCTGGTGTCAGTGAGTTCTATATTTTGTGCCATGTCGATGTAGACGTCGTCCGTTTCCACACTCATGAGCAGGCTATCGGCGTCCGTGTACAGCAGGCTCCCCCTTTCACCATAGCTGACTTTGACGCAGTTGTAATAGAAATCGTACATCAGGAGCTTGCTCAGATCCAGGATCAACATTCCGGTATATATTGGTCGATTGAGCCTGAGATTGACCTTCGTGCAGGTTGCCCTCAAAGATTTCCGCGACTGAAACGCTGGATCAGCAATCCGCCGTCGCAGCTTACTTTCCTCGCCTTCAGGCCTGACCAGATTCACCTAGATCCGCTTCCTGGGGTTTTCCATGGTCTTCCCAAAGGCGGAGTTGTTCATCAGCTTGAAGAAGTCCTTTTCAAACTCATTCTTAGCCTGAGTCCTGAAGCCAGTGTTGTGATTGATGTACTGCGCCATCCACGGACTCTAGTCAAACTCCAGCGTTCTGTGAACCGTTATGACGCGCATGCCAAGCTTGGTATGGAGCTGGAGGTTTCGGTAGTGGACAACGTATCGCTTTTTTGGACGTAGACTGGGGAATAGCTTAATGCAATCGGTGAACCGTTGCCCATCTGGTTTACCAAACGACGCTGGTAGTCGCTCAACCAACTCTCTTCAACGCATAGCGCCTCCGGAGCCAATGGGTAGTCGCTATGCGCTCCTCAGGTTAAGCGGGGTCTGCTTTAAGGATGTAGCCCTTGGGCTTATCCGCCGCTACTGATTCAAGCGTTTGCGCAGAATGGCTAACCCACTTAAAGCCACCACTTGGCAGATTATGCATCACGTCCCATATCTAGAAGTTGTTGGCGTCCTGGTATGTAATTCAGTTGGTTGGCCTTTCACCGTCATAGCCCGCACATATTGGGTTGTTCGCTTTCACCTGGCGGCGACTGACTCTGGAAACCCCTCCGCGGATTCCCTTCTCGATAAACAGGTGCACGTCGATGTCTGTCAGCAGCTCTAGCTTGGCACCTGTGATTTTTAGAAGAACATCCCAGCTCATTGTAATGAGTTGGGTTGAGGCCGTTGTTTTTCAGCGCAGCGTCCCGAAACGTCTGAGACACGTCAGCCAGCAGAAGTACATTGGTCTTCAGGTAGAGATCGTGATAGTCTCCGAAGTTTTGGCATTAAAACGCCTTCCACACACTCCTTGTGTGCTCGTATTCTTTCGCTTCGATTCCCTCTCTGGCGATGTGGCTATAGAAGGCCTCCGTCGGCGGAATCTGGGTTTCTTCAAACCGCTCTCAGCTGCTCTTATATTTGTACGGACAGACGTCATTTTTGGCAAGAAGGTCAACATCGTGCTCTGTATGCTGCGCCGTAACGAGAAACGCCTCCTTTGGCATGTTCGCAGCCAGCTTCTATTGGATGCTGTTCATAAACTGGAGGCTGTCGGCAAACTTCAACTGTCTTAGTGAAAACCCCATGTACATGTACTTCTCCGTGTTGTTGGGAATGGCGCTGATGTTCTCCGTCGAGGCTATTCCGATGGCCTCTATGATAAGGTGACCGTCGTTGCCGCGCATGTTATGAATCACAACTGGCACTTTCCTTTTCTTTCTGGGTAACTGGGCAGCTTTAGGTTACATGCTTTGTGGCCGGCGCCGCGGTACTTACCTGTAATATTGCTGTGGGCTCTCACCCTGTCGTCATCACCAAACTTCTCGCCATATATGTGGCAGTAGGTTGATACCTGGAAAGCCCTGCTATCTTCTCCATCCATGATAATCTCAGCCAAATTTCGAAACACCTCTCAGATGTCCACCAATGCACCCTGGAGGTACTGAATGAAAGTGGCGTCAGCATCCTTGCCGCCATATAACACAGGCTCCTTGGTGACTGTCGCAGCAGATGACTATGTATCAGAAGCTATATGGGACCTGGTTAGCAAAAAGCCCCACAGATGATTGTATTAGATACGCATCTGGCGGTGGTGGTTCTGAAATGCTAGGATGTTCTTGTCTGGCTCTGGCAAGGACACGCGCTGTGACTTTTCGCTTATGCCGCGGCAGTCTTTCGTATAGGTTTCCAAATTAGTCGGCCCGGCTGAAGACGTGGAGGCACCGGCAGAAGACCTGTTTCTTCTCGTTGTACTTGTTGTTATGGCGCACCATGCGACTTAGGTTATATTTATCCAGATATAGTGGCTCCTTTTGCCTTCTGTAATAAGTAATAAGTCAACAGTGTGTGGCCTTACTTTCTTGCTGATGCGTAATTGATTGAGGCCATGTTTCTAACCTAAGACACTAACTGCGATAGTTTCATTGTGGCGCTCAAACTTAACAATACAATATCGCTAACCTTGACGGGAATGTCTATGCCTATAAAATCAAGCTCTCCCGGGTGCTGGTGGTACCTGCCTACCCAACTAAAATTGTCACCTGCAGGGTATAGAGCCAACAGAACAGCCACTCAAAGCAACGGCCGTCGTTGTTCCTCACATTGATCACAAACCGTGGTGGTATGCACTTTGATACTGGAATGTAGCTCCGACCGCGAAACGGCCGGTGCTGCGACACGCCGAGATCGATCACCTGGCAGCGGATAAACACCCATCTAGACCCCTCTTGCGTGTATTTTTTCAATGCGACTTAAAATTGCGGCGATAGTTTGGGCAACCAGATGCTCGATCGCGTCAATGCGCAGTACGGTGGCTTGATCGCTGCGAATGTATACCGTCACTTTCATGGTGTTCATCTCAGTTTCTTCGTCGTCGACGTTTTGTTGCCCTGGCACGCTTTCTCCAGCTGTGCCGTTAAAATGAGGCCAAAAGTAGGCCGTTCATTTTCCTCAGGTCAATGGAAGCAGCATCACGCGCCTTTCGCGCCATGACATTAAGAGATGCCAAGACGTCGGCTTCGAGCTCGAGTAGCGCGATAGTCTTTCATAATTGTGTCGGCTCTGCCCTGACGATCTACAAAGTCAGGGAGGGTCGGAGCAGAACAGACGTGTAGTTAAAAGATTTTTGTTATAATCGCGTGCACACATAAATCAGCTGACACCATCCACGTTCAATTGAGCACTATAATCAGTTTATAAGAAAGTCTAACCCTACGGAACATTAGCGCCCTCTCTATCGTTCTAGTCTAACGGCAGGGATTTTAGATGCATATCATCAAATGTGGCGCACCCAGAGGGATTTGACTGTATGTACTCGAAAATTCACTGTAAAGAAGTTAGACTTTCTCTTGGCTTAGAGAGTCATAGAGGGTTTCAAATTAGTGTGGATTCTCCATGCCAGGATGGACGGATGATACAGACCGACAGATTTTATTAAAAATTACTACATTTATTGATAGTTTGCCAAACTATTTATGTATAATTTAAGCATCATACAGTAAGCTAAGTGGATGAGTTAGCCATGACAGCCTTCGTTAAAAATTATTAAAGGTAAATATTAAGTGGCTTATTAGACATGACAACATGGGAGGTGGAAAATATGACAAGATCTGAGGCATAAAATCTACTGCGTGGTCGAATCCCACACGTGCACTGAAGTCTTTTGTTTTCTTTCATTTTACTGGGCACGTGTTAGTTCTTGTTAATTCATTCTCTGTTATGAAAGTCGGTTGTGACGGGTCATTAGTCGAAACTGATCACATATACACGAGCAATTACAGTGCACTTTATCCTCTGGGAGTAACTGCTATGTATACTTTCAATTAACTCCTAAATTCCAAGTGTGTCATTTCGTCCCAAGGAACTCCAATGGGGGTTTATTTCAAACACGTGATCGTGATCAGTGGAGGCGGCAACATTCACAATCGACCTGTCCGAAAATGAATATCTCTATTAACAAATGTACATTTTATATGAATGCAGTTTATGTATCAAATACTATATCGCGATGAAAAAATCAAACATGACCAAATAAAAATGTTACTTTTTTTTTTTTTTATGCATCTCGCCTGAGCTTCTGGTGTTTCCATTTGTCTATCATCATATGCACAATTCTCATATAAAACAAATTCCCCATCTCTATGGTTAGCCAGGTAGCACATACATGTTTGGTTGTGTAATATTATGCCAGTCGGAACACGCTTGTTCTTGTTGTGACAGTTGTGTAAGCTCTTAAATCCTTCAGATTTATGTGGGTTCTCAGTTACATGACGAAGATCTTAATTACGTTTTCATCTGTAAGAACTTTATATCTATATATATGTATGTATATATATATATATATATATATATATATATATATATATATATATATATATGTATATATGTATATATATATATATATATATATATATATATATATATATATATATATATATATATATATATATATATATATATATATATATATATATATGTATGTATATATATATTCTAAATCCGCAAGGATTTTGTCAACTTTTGTTTATGCTGACCTGGCAAATAAATACTTACATAAATTGACGACTGATATTCGTTATGCCAGCACACTCATGCACCTTATAAAAGACCAAGGAATGAATAGATTTCTAACTTTGACCCTGAGGTTTATTATTGAAATATAAACTTCATATTAGACCTATCTCAAAATTGGCGTACTGTGTGATTGATTAATCTTGGGAAACGACGTGTGAAACTAAATATGCATGCGCATCGTAATTTACGGTACCTAATCTCGAAGAATGAACCGTGTTAATTATAGTAACAAATAAATTTAAACACAAAATTTTGCATAATAATTATCAAAATATATAGCTTTTTGCGATATAAATTGAATAATAGCGAATAATATTGCGACTATTTTCTTGGCGGGGCTTTAATTTAACGAAGTGAATTAGACTTGCACTTGTTATCCACCTTTTCAAGAGCGAGCTTTTCGTAAATTCATTTTTTTATTGACGTAAAATTTAACTGAAAAGAGGAATTTGTACAAAGTTTTGGCATAGTTTTCAATTTTAATGATTAAAGTACGCTAAATGTCAAATTTTATTGTTTAATATATCACAGTTAGGACCTAGAAGTGTAATTACCTAGAGTTGAGTCGTATTACATAATAATAATAGCCCACCTAGTCCAATTTGACCATATATGTTGTTGCCCAAGATCTATAAATCACGCCTTCGGTTGAATAGTGATAAGGAAAAAACTCGAGAAACCCTTGAATGTTTTTCTGATCACTCGGATAAACAAAGATTAGACGATGTACATGGCATGCTATATAATCAGGGACAGTATACATGTATAGCAAAAGAACATTGTGGTTAATTCTTAAAATATATGTCACGCTCTTTTAATCATTTGCATAATAATAGGGAACGAGTGATATTTGGTTGACTAGGTAGGTAGGGTCCAATCCACCTGTCTGACAGTCTCAGTCATAATGTATGTATGTATGTATGTATGTATGTATGTATGTATGTATGTATGTATGTATGTATGTATGTATGTATGTATGTGTGTGTGTGTGTATGTATGTATGTATGTATGTATGTATGTATGTATGTATGTATGTATGTATGTGTGTGTGTGTATGTATGTATGTACGTGTGTTTATGTATGTTTGACTAATTATCTTTTTCTTTTTTCGTTCCTTTTCAGTATAGAGTCATCTTTTATAAAAGTTATATTCAGCCATATTTGGACTATTCTAATGTAATTTGGGATAATACCTATAATTCAAACATAAGAAAACTTTTTAGACTCCATAAGAGAACATGTCATTTAATTCTAGATCAGTTTATAGACATTTTTCAAGACGCAATGAATTATATATCACAATTTTGCTAAATATGTGTATAAAGTGTACATAGAAGCCATTCGGGTCTACCTGAACAATTTCTTTCACCAAAGAGATGCTTATGGTAATCTAAATTTAAAGTATGTTAGAAGTAAAACGTGCACTATACCAAAGCCAAAAAAAGGACTTGTTATTTAAAAAAAAGCTTTCAATATACTGGTCCCTTGATATGGATGAACGTTCCCACTGAGATAAGACAGCCTCCTAGCATTTCTTCATTTCGTACCCAATGCCTCAAATGGATGAAATCCGGAGACAGTCAAACATTTTTAAATAATGTAAATACCTCCTGCTTTTCTCTGCTTATCAATTTTTCTCAACATGAATTTTCAATACAATATGATATTTTATATATGTTTATGTGCTGATTGATGCTTGTACATGTGTTATTGACTTGTAACTTTGTATGACTCTCAGAATAACTCATTAATTTAGTGTTAAACCAAATTTATCATATTCTGCTGTATATACTGTATATATTGTACATAATAGAGGGCATCAAGGTAGATTAGTTCCTGTAACTGGATTACCATCTCTAAATAAAGTCGTTATTATTATTATTATTATTATTATTATTATTATTATTATTATTATATTTTTGTCTGTACACACAAATATGTGAATGGATAGGTAGACGCTAACATGAAAACCTCACCGGGTATAATACATGCAGGGAATAAGCTACCATATGTTCAGGATCTCATTATGGGATTCGTCTTAAAATGTAAAGGTCTCTTATTCTTCTCTATTTGCAGTCCGAAAACCTTTTCCTTTCCATGTTACTAATGCTATACTCGACTAGCTACCATGTTGGCAATTTTTAAAAGTAATCTTTTTGTTTAAGCAGGCAAACATATAATCAAAATATTCTGTTAAACATCATAAGTTACATATAAATGTTCGTTTTTCATATCTTTCAATTACAGACAAAATAATATAACCTTTACCCATGACCTCTGCATATATCACCAATTGAAGAAATTTCACGCTTATCATTTTCCACTTACTAAAAATGGGACCATTCCCCAATTTTCTATTTTGATCTTTGCTTTTTTTTTATATATCTTTATCTTTATTTCCTAATTATCTTTTAACTGATACTGTATAGCCGGGAGTATGCTGATGTGCCGTCAAACTCTATACACATTTTCGCTATTCGTGCTCAAGTCAGCGTGTTGGCTCAACAATTGTTTGAGAGAGAGAGAGAGAGAGTCATCTATGATGATGGACTTTTTGTTTTCCTTTTTTATATTATTATATTATCTGGTCCTTTGATTTTCCCATCGCTTACAATACGTGAAGGATAAGTGGAGAATTCAGGTTAGATACCCGTCAAGCAAGACTCTTTAAGTCATTTGTATATTTTCTAAGTTAACAATCCTTTGTGTACTTCACCGGAGTAACGTGCTACCTGTATTTTTAACATGTTTCAGATGCATAAAAAGGATATTTTTAAAAATATTCTTTCATTTCTGAAAAAAGGAAGTTCACAAAATGCTTGGTAAACAACATCATAATTTTTAAAAACGAATACCACCCAGCTCGGCACAAGTGAAATTTCTAGACTCTTATGTACAAATTGTCGGATCAGTTAAAATGAAAAAGGAAAAATACATATAACATTAAACAATTTTATTTTGAAAATCTTCTTAAAATTCAAAGAAATCAAGGTCAGATAAAAATGCACAGCTAGAGTCCGTACACTCCTTTAGCTATCATCCTGACACTTTTAAGAATTGCTAGATTCCGTACACTCCTTTAGATATCATCCAGACACTTTGAGAATCGATGTGAGCTTGAAAATTGTACGCCTGAGCGAGACAAAGAAACATGCGTACGCTCGTTTAAAGAACAAGAGCTGTCAGAAGACAGCATAGTTTTTGCTTGTGCACAAATAACAATCAGTAACATTAGGTTTAGATGAAATTTGTTCCAGTTTCTAAGAGAATCCTAGCTTGAAAGGCAATGACTTGTTAGTTGTTTTTTGTTTTTTTCAGAATAAAGGTTTGGCATCATAAAACCCCGCTGACAGTATAAATTGCTTTTTGGGGCACAGGTGAACTAGGCATTATGTACACAAATTTCAGCAAATAACAAAATCAGGTAAATGTGCATCGTCGCAAGCAACTGGCGACAATCTGCTACGCTCCTTTATCACTTGGCTTGCGACGATGGTAAACGTGGCAGTATAAACAAAGTACTCTCTAATTGGATTTTTACTTTATTGCAACTTACCATGATCAATAAACAGACATATAAATGTACCTGTACAGTCAATAGTGCACAAGACACTGATCCAGACAAACAACTTTGCTAAAAGGCAATAAAGCATGAAATACAGGTCACAGTGACCCTATTTTGGGATGATTATGTCATATATACGACAAAATATCAACACAAAGGTGCATAACGCTACTAGTAGGATTGCGTGAGAAACTGACCTAAAAGCGTAGCTCAATCCAAGTTATGAATGCATGAAATGTAGGTCACTGTGATCTATCTTGATGTGATGATCTAGTACTCAATATAATGGATCCATAAACAAAGTCACATGACTGTACACTCACAGTTCTATGACACACTGACCTATGCCCATTTATTGTGGATTATACAAAAATGGTTTTTTGTGTCCACTGAAAGCAGTCAAAAAGATGTCCTTAAGGTAACAAGAACGAGGATTTCTGATTGAGCAAATATAAAATAAAACTTTAATCTCATACCGTTGAGCATAAATTGTAATATAAATGAGTAAAAATGTATTAAAAACTAAAAAAATGGCCGCAAAATGCTTATAAATGCTTAGAATTCACATTACCTTCATGGATATATAACCAAAACCTTAAAAACAAAGTTTAACCTGTTGCCTACATATAACAAACTTTAACCTGCTGTCTGCTTATAACATACTTGAAATGCAAAATTGAACCTCAAACCATAAATTAGAAACCAAAAGGAAAACAGTAAAATTAGGTTTAAGTAGTATAACATAAGGTCTGGCATATCGTACTGCAGTCAAATCTACAAAAAATTAAAATAAGGCCAGGCACTTGTACAGCAATCAAATCTACAAAAAATTAAAATAAGGCCAGGCACATTACAGCAATCTAAATGCTAAAATAAGACCAGGCATATGTACGCAGTGATATTTAAGAAGTATAAAATAGCCAAGGCATATGTACACAGTGATATTTAAGAAGTATAAAATAGGCCAGGCATATGTACACAGTGATATTTAAGAAGTATAAAATAGCCAAGGCATATGTACACAGTGATATTTAAGAAGTATAAAAGAGCCAAGGGATATGTACACAGTGATATTTAAGAAGTATAAAAGAGCAAAGGCATATGTACACAGTGATATTTAAGAAGTATAAAACAGCCAAGGCATATGTACACAGTGAAATCTAAAAATTCTAAAATAAGGCAAGGCATATGTACAGCGGTGAAATCTAAAAAATCCAAAATAAGGACAGACATATGTACGCAGTGCAGTGAAAACTAAAAAATATAAAATAAGGCCAGGCACATGTACAGCAGTGAAGTCTAAATGCTAATATAAGGCCAGGCATATGTACATCAGTGAAACCTAATGCGTACTTCCTTCATATGAACCATAAAACGTTAAATACACAATTTTAACCAACATCCGCCGACTGGGCCACAGTCACAACATGAGCTGTCATGTATTCCGTACACTCCAGCTAATATAACGCCTGAATGTATTGAATTTTCTTTCTGTGGGTTCCAAAAGAATATTTGCCCAAGCTAAAGATGAAAACCTGTATGACCTTGTGTGATTTGTTATCTTTGAAATTTGTTTCTGAAGATGGTAAGGGTGACCAAATACAAGTAATTCAGTCTCTCCTGTATCTTTACGGACAGAAAAATGCAACTGTATTGGAGCAAACTTTGAAGAAATTTGATACATGGACATTTTTGCAAAGCACCACGGCTGCCGATGTGTTTCGGTACTGTAGAATATTTTATGGCCCTACTAAACACAATTTAAAAACAAAATAGAATATGAGCACTTTTTACCATGTGTGACCATGTCTAATATCCGTACATCGTCATGTACACACACACACACACACACACACACACACACACACACACACAAACGAGTCTATTCATCACTTAATGAATATCTCTCCACCATTATAGACATGAAAATCAATGTTGGTGATAAGAGTTCACAACCAACGTTCATAAGAACTCTTTATCTGGGCCTCTCAGATTTTCTAACAGTGTGTTTTTACTATGCAATGCCTGGAGACACAGTGTGTTTATACTATGCAATGTCTGGAGACACGGTGTGTTTTTACTATGCAATGCCTGGAGACACAGTGTGTTTTTACTATGCAATGCCTGGAGACACAGTGTGTTTTTACTATGCAATGCCTGGAGACACAGTGTGTTTTTACTATGCAATGTCTGGAGACACAGTGTGTTTTTACTATGCAATGCCTGGAGACATGTCGAATGCTTTTGTCTATACGTAACGTTCGGAAGACTTTGATCACTGTGTCGATTACATAAAACCTGCACAACATTGGCTGTCTATAATCACCTTAGTTGGATACATTCAGCCATAAAACAAATGGATAATTCCCAGTATCAAATTACCTAGTGCTGAGCCATGAAAAGGTGCTAGGAAATAGCTTAACGTAAGAATTTTATTCCTCTTGCTCAGTAATGTTTTTATTAGTTCTTCGTATTTTTATATCGTGTACTTTTGTTGCTATATATATTGTTGTGAGCTTAAGAAGTGGCCACGCATGAGTGGTTAGTGACAACAATGTAGACCTCTCACTCATTTATTTATTTCAAAGGAAACAAAATATGAATAAACAAATGAAGGAATGTCTGGATAAACGAATGAATGAACTAAAATAAATAGCCAGAAAATTTAATAAAATCCAGAAAGAAAACCAATGATAAATTATGCTATATAAAAATAATGAGAAATTACATAAATATCATGAAAAGAACGAAAGAAGGACAGGAAAATATTTTTAACAAAATAAAAAAGAAAAGATAATAAAGAGTAATACCGACTTAAACATAAAATCAACATTTAATAATTTTAAAAAAAAGAATAGATAACGCAGAGAATAGAAATGTACATTTACCTGCACTATTTTTGTATAATACTTTAAAATATCGATTTTATTTGCATTGATGGGTGACCCAAACTTTTTTACAAATTCTTATCTGCAGGTAGATCGAGTTTGCTCTGTCTAGGAATATTTTTTATTTTACTGTTGGCTATTTTACTGACCTTTTCCGACAGTAATGGCCAAATAATAAAATAAATTTTAAAAAAAAGTATTCCGTGACAGAGCCAAGTCAGTCTAATCTCAAGAGTTTCCTTTGAAAAATAAATCTTGTGTTGCAAATGGCAAATAAATCTCCATCAAGTTCATCATCTTGCAAATTCATCATATAATCTCCATTGTTTTTAGGATTTGGATAATAATTTGCATCCTCCATTGTTAATTGAATTGTTGTGTGAAGTCGTATGGATATAAACTATTTGTACATCTCAAAAATACTGATACATATAAATTTATTGAGTTGCCAAGCAACACAAATGTTAACGTAGTGATTAGATGAAGTACATTTGTACAACTGATATTATTTCAATCATTATGTTCCCATCTAATATATATATATATATATATATATATATATATATATATATATATATATATATATATATATATATATATATATATATTACCATTTCGTCCCATATTTATTAAGTATATCCAAAATATTTATCAGAATATCTCTCTTTCTATACTACTTTTTTTCTATATTCTTTTATCCGCTATATATTTATTGTTAGATATGAGATGGCAATAAAGCTCTATTCTATCCTCTTCTATTACAGAAGGTATAAAATATATTAAATTTTCACATTCTTAGAAGACATGAGACCGCATGCAAATACTATGCAGAAGGTATAAAATATATTCAATTTTCACATTCTTAGAAGACATGAGACCGCATGCAAATACTATGCAGAAGGTATAAAATATATTCAATTTTCACATTCTTAGAAGACATGAGACCGCATGCAAATACTATGCAGAAGGTATAAAATATATTCAATTTTCACATTCTTAGAAGACATGAGACCGCATGCAAATACTATGCAGCAGGTATTAAATATATTCAATTTTCACATTCTTAAAAGACATGAGACCGCATGCAAATACATTATGCGGACTAGTTTTCAGTGAAACAATATACAATTAACTTCTATTGAAATGTCTAGAAATAGGCTATAGGGAGATCTATCAAAGAAAATATGTTTTTTGTTTGCCAGAAAAGAAAAAGGAGAAAGTGTGCCCTAAGTTGATTCATGGTCTCTCGGCGCAGAAACAGAGAAGTTAGCGAGTTAACCCCTACTTGTTTTCCGGCAAAGAAAACCCTAACAAAGTATTAATTCGGTGTCCGTTGGATGCCATTGTCAGTAAAGTCGCAGCTGGAAGTGGCAAGGGAAGGAGTCACTAAGTGAGTGGTAGTAGTATGGATGTTATTTGTGGTCACCTCCAAGTCTGTCCCAGCATAGATGGCTAGTTAGAGCTCTAGAGATGGCCCCGCATTAACTTTCCAAATACCAAAATGCTTTATTGTTTTAAATTTAAGTAAAAATTTCGATTGCGGTTCCTCTTTCTGTCTTTCCCTAAATTTAAAGTTTTCCTGGGCTTAGGGTTTTCGGGTTCGTACTACCCTCCCTCCAGATATGTCCTGCTAGGCGGATTTCCTTTCTCCCCTAAAATTATAGTTACAAATCCTTAGTGACCTTCGCCCTAAAGTCTTCTGAGTTGTTTTAGATTTGCTTTCATGTTTTAAAGTGCTGATGCGTTTATGTTTTTATTTTCCGGCCTATTATGGATCAAATTTTTTCAGAGTTTTATTTATTCGATTGCATGCGTACTTTCTTTCCTGTTTACCGTATTATCCTCTCTCTCTCTCGCTCTCTCTGTTATGTATGTTATGATGTTAGATTTTATTATACTGTATTATGGTTGTTAGTTTCATTATATTAAGTTATGTTTTTAGATAGTGCTATAAATTGTTTTATTATTGTTATTACATGTATGGTTAAGATATTTGTAGATATTATTCCATTATTATGATATTTTTTGTCGTAAATTATATATATATATATATATATATATATATATATATATATATATATATATATATAGTGGATATACAATACAGTGCTCTCAAAATTTCCTTTTTTTCTCTTTCCCATTAAGCCTTTCCCAGTTTTGTTTTGGTTCTCTTCACTTTTGATTGGTTTGGAGATATTTCTTCATCACTAAAGACTCTGCCGTGGTACTCCAGTTTGTAATAGTCCGTTGTTATCGGTGGTTCCGTGACTTTCTTGATTTCTTTGTTGTTTTTTATGTTCTTTTCTTGCTGATTTGTTTTGCATGGTTCCGGTTGGCTTTCTTATTTGCATTTCTGGTGTCTTTCCTCATTTCCTGTCATGGTTATCTATACATTTTCTCTTTCTGGACTGGTTCCTTCTGTTGTTGCTGTTGATTTTTCTTTGTCTCTTGATTTCTTTGTGTTTTCCTCTCTGGGTATATATTGCTTTGGAAAAATTGTCAGTTCGCTCTTGTGTACCGTAGTTCTTTTGTCTCCGGCTTGGTCACTCCTTTGTAATTCTTTTCTGCGCGGTAGTGCGTCCAGAGACAAGTTCTACTATGCTTGAATTTGTTGTGTTTTCCTCTATTGTTGTTGTTGTTGTTGTTATTTTTGGTGCTTCCACTCTTGGGGTACATTCCTCTGATCGTGTCCTGTTTTTCCACATTTTTTACATTTCCGGTCATATATGCCTTCTTGGTACCAGGTTTTGACGAGGAAGCCATGAATGTAGAAAAAAAGTTGTTTATTTCTTAGCCTCGTCTCTTTCTATTTGGATTATCCTTGCTCTCGTCAGGATGGTTGGATACAAACTGTAAGTTGCCATATGTTTTCCGTTTACTTTCAGATTGAATTTTTGCTGAAAATGCTAAAGTGTAACTTCTAGCGGGATTTCTATGGGTATTCCTGTCATAAAGATGTCTACATGCTTCGTTGTTATTCCTCTTTTTATATCGGGCGGATCTGTCACCTGGTCTGCTTTTCCCTCTATCATAATGGTACCCTTTTTCAGCAATTGTTGTTCTCCCTTCGGGTGTAGTATAACGATTCCCTTGACATTATGAGTTAAGGCGTGTAGGTCTTCTATATCGATTCCATCTGCTACCAAGGATGTTAGGATTTCTCCGCATGTCGGTCGTTCATCTATCGCTATGGCCGATACATCTATTCCCCGTGCTCCGGCCCTCCTGCTTGCCACGAGCGTCTTGCATTGTTCAGTATTCCTGGCTGTCATCGCGAAATAATTCTGTAGTATTGGCATTTTCCTTTCTCCTCTGAATTATTATTGTTCAATGGATTGTAAAAGATTGTAAAAGTTGTTTCTAGTACTGATAATATTCACAGTACAAAATATTTTTAACAAATTATGTACACAATGTCATATCATTGGTTCACAACACGCATGTTTCAAAATTCAAATTTTTCACATTTGATTCGAGGAAGATTTTCCAAAGAAAAAACTCTGTCCGTCGTCCATATCATAAAGCTTCGGGAGATAAAACTCCTATCCGGCAGACTTGCGGGCCGTCTGCTCCATTGTCAAATTTTTTCTCGGTAGGAATCAGTGGTAGTAGCGATGTTCAGACAATCGAGTTCAGGACACTCGGTACTAATTCAGCTCCCATAGTAAACCTATCCAAATACCTTATATTAAAAATTCAATAACTTTACATTTTTAAATGCTCAAAATCAAACCTATATTTATCAGTATAGACCTATCCTTGATGACAGCTTCTGTGTAGAGAAAACAATATGAGCCGCGGCATTTTCTGGATCTACATGAGTTTGAAACATGTGCTTTCAACTCCGCACCAAAAAGTCAGGTGCTAATTTCAGACATGTGTTTTCCAAACTCAGGTCTGTAAAAGGACTGAAATTCCATCACTAAAACATGGTCTCTATTTTTTCAGTTACAACTAGGATAAACTCTCAAAAGATTCTTTTCATTCAACTTTTACTTTCATTATCAACCCATCCTGGCCAGCCAAACCCATATATACTCTATTTTATATTCACCCATTTCTAGACTGGTTCCCCTTCTCCATATATTTAGTACCGTGAGTCCTGTCTAAAACGGGGTTGTATTTTTTCAACCAAAGCTATTGATAGTTTTTTTTTACCCAGTTAACTGAGGCCAGATACTTAACAGATTCCATAAAATGAGATAAGAGATATATGGTAACAGCCCTAATTACCCCTGATTAACATAGCTAGGTGTTCAGTCCACCAAGGTTCACACCTTGCTGACGCGGAGATATTCAATACCATTTGTAATATTTAAGACCGGTCACTAAATATTCGCAATGATGTAATTGTTCAAGGCTGCATGCGGTATTCGCAATATTGTTTTTCAGAAAAAGACTTGCAAAGTGTAGATTAATGGCACTGTTGGGTCAAAGAAAATATTGTTAGAATACAATTTTCAGCTAAATAAATACAGTTAAAAACACAAACACTTGTAGAAGGATATCTACAATATAAATAGTTGGTTAATAAATTGAGTTGACCCCTTGAAATTTTTATATTGATTGTTTATTGTCATTGTGTCAGCTACATAATCATCGTGTTATAGTCTGTAAAAACTATAAAATGACCAATCAACACCTGTTAAAATAAGGTAAAACGTCTTTTTATGAGTACATTTGGATTTTTCATGAAGCTGATGTAGGGGAATTTGTAAAATCCTGGCAACTTATGTTCGATAAAAAACATCATGAAAGGCAAAACCTCACAAACCTACATATAGTTTATGCATGTTTAAACAGAGACGTTATAATTATTTATAATAATAATAATAATAATAATAATAATAATAATAATACGTTCTTTATTGGCACAGAGCACAAAATCAGTTTCTGGCCGTAACGTGACATATTTACAGTATGTGTAACAGAGAAACATAAAGAAAGTCAAAGAAAAAAGTAACGGATAAAACGTTACACTTTTACCTGGAAAAAAAAGTCAAAGGAAAAAGTGGCAAAAAAGTCAAAGGAAAAAAGTCATAATCAAGTTTGGATGCGATAAAATCATACCGTTCAAGACTTAATAATAAATAATCGATAGATGAATGAAACTGTGGGCATTTATATAACAGAAGCATGCGGTACGTATAAAAGCTAAATAAAATTGGTGATATATGTCGTGTGGCGAGATCGCAGAGTATAAAATATAGAGTTGTGGATTTGTCCAGCACGGAACACATTGTTTTTTTTTTTTTTTTTTTTTTTAATTTTTATTATAAGCTATTATATAAATTTAAGCATGTTGTTTAATGATAAAGCAAGTTTTTGTCTGTTTGTTTTTTTGGGGTTTTTTTTTGCAAAGTAACTTTCATAATAATGCTACGCTACTCAATTATAAAACAAAATTATTTTAATTTAACTTATATTAAATAAAAATTAGTATCATTGTATACTTCGTAATAATTGTGATTTTTTTCTGGGACTTTTTTCCTGGGACTTTTTTTCCCCTGGGACTTTCTTTTCTTGAGCCGTGTATCAACCTCATCTATTTTTATCACTCAATCTGATCACGTAGTAAATATGAAAACATTGTTCAATAACAGTAACAAAAACAAGAAGATGATGATGATGATTATCATTATTATTAAAATCATAATTAAAAAAATGAAGAAGAAGAAGAAAAGACCCCAAACAAATCGTGCATTTGGACAAAATGGAAAACATATGATTCTCTATGAAGAAAATAAATCTTCCTACTTTACACATTAGTAGATTAAGATACGTGGCAACTGAGGTATATGCGTGAGAGACTTGTTATATATTGATAATTGGGATTTTTATAATCTTTCGGTATTTGAACAAGTCAGTAAGATCTCTGGCAATATCTTAGTGGCAGCCCATTCCGCTATTCCCAACAGAATAATAACAATTCTTTCGAGATATCCTCCCAGGAACGAATCTCTCTTTTCACTGGGCCAAATTCAGACATATTAGAAAGCGAGTTATTAGCGCTGTAAGTAATTCCAAACTTTGGTATTGTAACAAATTAGCTAGCAAACTACAAGATGCCAATATCGGTCCAAACGTTTGGTGGAATAGCCATATCTCAACATTAGCAAGGCAGGGGGTCCTTATGAGATTTATCCAAGGCAACGTAAGGAAAGAACTCACATATTATCGCGATATTCATCAGAACGTTTCAACAATTCGCCCCATGTTTCATATGTTTCAACAGTGTGGAAGAGTCCAATGTTACTCCTGATCATAAACCAGAGTGTAATCAACGATTACATAGCTCACCTGTACCTTCACTAGTCTCCTTAGAAATTGTAATCATTATCATGCATAAAATAAATTCAGACTAAAGTGATCTTGGCCCCTATTCCAAGTAAAGACGTGTTATCTTTACATTGGAAACTTTTAATCATTTTGAAATATGAAATTTTAACTATTTATTGGCACTATATATTTTAAAATGATTAAAAGTTAAAAATGTAAAGATAACACAAGTATTGTGCTGACATATTGTGAAACTACCTACCTACCTACCAACCCACCCACCCACGTACATACCTACCTACCTACTGCAACAGAACATAATGTGCATAAAAGAATTTTAAAAAAGGACAATTCTTTTCTATCATGATAAGTTAATAATAGACATATTAATGTTATTTTGTATTAATTTTTGAAAATCATTGTTCTTAAAATCTGCTTGAGAAGCTATTATTATTGTCCACCCCTAGAAGCCAGATATTACTGGGAGCGTGTCACAGGCTTTGAGTAAACTTGAAGTTCATCCATCAATAACAGATGATGCCTTACACGAAAAGCATGCAGACCACTCGCCTCATTCTATACTTATTCGCATGTATTATAAACAGTCAACCTGCTGAATGTAACATATATCACAATAGTATATTTATTCCAGTTACAACTACCTTGGTCACAAAGGGCCTTTTGAGAAGGGTAGAATGTATATAGGTCTAGCATGGATAAATAACTGTGATCACAAACACAAATACTTAACTCATGTTAGTAAAGTACAAAATGTAGGTCACAATGACCTTTGGTTTTTAAGGGAATTGTAGTAACAGAGATTCATGGAACATAAACAGCACCCCAAAAATGAACTTTTAACACAAAGTTTGAACAAAGTCACTGAGCATGAAATATAGGTCACAGAGACTTCTTTTGGCAAAAGGGATATAGAACTTATCAAGATGCATCCACTTACCATGTTTCATGATTGTTAGTGGGATAGCATGCATATAACATGGAAAAACCTCATTTAGTCATGAGCCAAATGCAAAAACTTCACTAAAGCCAGTAAAAGATTAAATATAGGTCACGATAAGTCTCGTTTGTTGTAAGAGTATGGTAGTAACGCCGATGCATATCATCATCAATTTCACGAGTACAGCATGAACAATCCTGAGAAATAGACATCAAACACAAAATTTAACCCAAGTCAGTGAAGCATAAAATATGGTCGATATTGACTTTCTACTCTTGCTCATAAAGGTGCACCCCCAAGTTTAATGAGTTTATATAGGACAGTATGCACAGAGCATGCCAAACAATTTATGTGATCATGAGCTAAATGCAAAACTGAACCTAAGCCAGTAGGTCGCACGGACCTTTTTTGGTATGGGTGTGGTACTAAGAGAGATATATAAAATAACCTAGTTTAAGGAGTACAGCATGAACAGTAAAAATGTCAAAATGAACTAAAGTCAGTAGAACGTGTAATATGGATCACAGTGACCTACTTTTAAGAAGAGGGTGTAGTACTTATAAAGATGCACCCTCTCTCCATGTTTCAATATTCCAGGTATAGCAGTATTATACTGCAGATAAAAAAACACCGATGTGGTGGTCATGAGCTAAATACAAAAAAACTCAAGCCAGTAAAATGTAAAATGTAGGTCACAATGAACTTCTTTTGTTGTAAGGGTGTGGTACTAACATGGATAAATACAATCACCTAGTTTGATGGTTCTGGCATAAGCAGTGCTTGAGGTTGAAACCAAGACAGTGACGTATGAAATATGGGTCACAGTGACCTACTTTTGTGATGAGGGTGTAGTACTCATCAAGATACATCCCTCACCAAATGTCATGAATTTAGGTATAACAGTATGCATATAGGGCGCTAAAGACATATTTAGCGTTGAGCTAAGCCCCGAAACTTAACATAAGCCAGTAAAATGTGAAATGTAGGTCATAGTGACATTCTTTTTTTTATAAGGATGTGCTACTAATAGAGATGCATGCAATAATCCAGTTTGATGATTCTAGCATGAACAGAGCTTGAGAAATAAAATGAAAACACACAGTTTAACCAAAATAAGTGAAGCATTAAATATGTCACAGTGACATACTATTGTAATGAGAGTGCAGTACCTTCTCACCAAGTTTCATGAGTTTAGGAATAACCGCATATGTACAGGGTGCTAAAAACTTTTGGTCATGAGCTAAAAGTAAAACTTAATCTAAGTCAGTAAAATGTGAAATATAGGTCACATAGACCTTTTCAGGTATGGGTGTGGTACTAAGAGAGATGTATAAAATCACATAGTATAAAGAGTACAGCATGAACAGTAAAAATGAAAAATTTAACCAAAGTCAGTGAAATGTGAAATATGGGTCACTTTAAATGCAAAAACAAAAAACCTCAAAACTGCATATATACTTCGTAGAGGTGTGCTAAAAAGGAGACACCAATGTTGTTTCAAATTGCAGCCCTATTTCAGTACAAAGCTGCTTGTATCTGTGCGGACGCCAACGCCGACGCCCGGGGTGGGAGGTGGGGGTGGGGGTTAGTACAATACCTTACCTCTACAACGTAAAGGTGAGCTAAAAAGGAGACACAAATGTTGTTTTAAATTACATACCTATTTCTTTACTAAGCTATGTGGGTAAAATATTTGAAAAATGTGTCTTCAAACATTTGTATAACTATTTAACTGCCAACAACCTAATTAGTCATCTTCAATCTGGTTTTACTTCCAAACAGATTCGGCTGTTTTATAATGTGTGATATCTTTAATACTTTTTTCAAGGCAGTCGAAGAAGGCAAAGAAATTAGGGTGGTATTTTGTGACAGTAGTAAAGCCATTGACAAAGTATAACATAAGGCTTAATTTATAAACCTAGAAATATCGGAATTGGTGATAAACTATTTGGAGTGGTTTACAAATTATCTTTTAAATAGGACGCAAAAACTTGTTGTAGAAGGTTGCGCTTCAGACGAACAACAAGTCCAGAATGGTTGGCCTCAGGGATCTATACTTGGACCACGGTTATTTTTAATTTATGGTAATGATATTGTCACTGATATTCAGTCCAGTATAAGATTGTTTGCTGATGATACTTCGTTATCAATAATTGTTGAGGACCCAACCCTGGCTGCTGGTGTTCTAAACGAAGACCTATATAAAATCAATTCGTGGGCTGATCAATGGTTAGTTGATTTTAATTCAAACAAACCGAATCAATTACCATTTCGAGAAAATCTTAATAGCAACATCACTCACAACGTTTAATGAATGACACGGTTATTAAAAATGTCACTTCTCATAAACACTCAGGCCAAACACTGGATGAAACCCTATCCCGGCATATACATATATAGGAGATGACTATAAAAGCACGGAAAAGGCTAGATATACTACGAAGTTTGAAATTCAGACTTGATATAATATCATTAGAGCTATCTTTATTTCAGACCTCATTTGGAGTACGGAGATATTATCTGGGATAACTGCACCCTGTATGAAAAAAAAACAAAACATGAAATAGAACAAATACAAGCTGATGCAGAATTATTTGTGGGGCAGCAAAATCTACATCAGTTGCCTGATTTTTGTAAGAGACAAAATGGGAAAAACGCTTAAAAAGACGCCACAAACATAGAATGATAACGTTGTTTTTAAAGCCACGATGGCGTGACTCCTTAGTACATACGGGCTTTGGTTCCACCAAGTGTCGAGCAGGTAGTAAAAGACAACGTCGTGATAGAATTAACCTACGAACGCCTTTCGCCAGGACAAATTTATACCAAAATTCATCTTAACCAAAATCTGTTGCGGAATGGAACTTTCTCCCTTTGGAAATTCTGAACAAACCCTTCGTTATACTCTTTTAAATCACACTTAAATTGGAATCTAGAAAATGTCTCATTCTATTACTATCAAAGTGAAAGATTAGCACAAATTATGCACACAATATTTCAATTAGGTTGTAGCTTATTAAACGGCGATCTTTTAAAAAGCCACTTGTCATGAAGCAAGAGGTGTTCTTGCGGTGAAACAGAAACCGCAAAACTTTTTCTCTTAAACTGTACAAAATATTTTACTATCAGAAACCGAATAGAAACTTTTCCCCATAATATTGGGATAACTTCATTATTAATGGGTAATACCTTGCCCCATAATATAGGCATAACTTCATTATTAATGGGTAATGCCGCATAATATAGGCATAACTTCATTATTAATGAGTAATACCTTGCCCCATAATATAGGGATAACTTCGTTATTAATGGGTAATGCCCCATAATATAGGCATAACTTCGTTATTAATGGGTAATGCCACATAATATAGGCATAACTTCATTATTAATGGGTAATACCTTGCCCCATAATATAGGGATAACTTCGTTATTAATGGGTAATGCCCCATAATATAGGGATAACTTCGTTATTAATGGGCAATGCCCCATAATACAGGGATAACTTCGTTATTAATGGGTAATGCCCCATAATATAGGCATAACTTCATTATTAATGGGTAATACCTTGCCCCATAATATAGGGATAACATCGTTATTAATGGGTAATGCCCCATAATATAGGGATAACTTCGTTATTAATGGGTAATACCTTGCAATCGCTTGAGGTCAAAAAGGCGATGTTTAAGGCGGTCCAAAAGTTCATAATAACAACTTAGAGATTTGTTAATTCACTATTTATATATTCACACTACCCTGATGATACTACATAGATAATACATGAGCTGATATTATTAGTCTTTTACTTACGCCCTTATTCCATCAACACCAACATATTTTGTCTTTTAAGTCTACAGTAATATGCTTATGATCTAATGCTTGTTACAGCCTGTTTAATATTATTACAAGACTGCATGTAAAATTTTATTTATTGCCTCATTAGCTTTTTTCACTTTTGGCGATCATCTGCCATCATTACTCACGTCAGCTACTAAGGAGAGAGTTCGAAATAAACCTAAACTTGTTGCTAAATCCTCTATATCTCTTGTTTGATTTGTATGTATTTTCCCTAATGACTTTTAAATACTGTTGTATGTATTTTCCCTAATGACTTCTAAATACTGTTGTATGTATTTTCCCTAATGACTTCTAAATACTGTTGTATGTACTTTCCCTAATGACTTCTAAATACTGTTGGATGTATTTTCCCTAATGACTTCTAAATACTGTTGGATGTATTTTCCCTAATGACTTCTAAATACTGTTGTATGTATTTTCCCTAATGACTTCTAAATACTGTTGGATGTATTTTCCCTAATGACTTCTAAATACTGTTGTATGTATTTTCCCTAATGACTTCTAAATACTGTTGTATGTACTTTCCCTAATGACTTCTAAATACTGTTGTATGTACTTTCCCTAATGACTTCTAAATACTGTTGTATGTATTTTCCCTAATGACTTCTAAATACTGTTGTATGTATTTTCCCTAATGACGTCTAAATACTGTTGTATGTACTTTCCCTAATGACTTCTAAATACTGTTGTATGTATTTTCCCTAATGACTTCTAAATACTGTTGTATGTATTTTCCCTAATGACTTCTAAATACTGTTGTATGTACTTTCCCTAATGACTTCTAAATACTGTTGGATGTATTTCCCTAATGACTTCTAAATACTGTTGTATGTATTTTCCCTAATGACTTCTAAATACTGTTGTATGTATTTTCCCTAATGACTTCTAAATACTGTTGTACGTACTTTCCCTAATGACTTCTAAATACTGTTGGATGTATTTTCCCTAATGACTAATGACTTCTAAATACTGTTGTATGTACTTTCCCTAATGACTTCTAAATACTGTTGTATGTACTTTCCCTAATGACTTCTAAATACTGTTGTATGTATTTTCCCTAATGACTTCTAAATACTGTTGTATGTACTTTCCCTAATGACTTCTAAATACTGTTGTATGTATTTTCCCTAATGACTTCTAAATACTGTTGTATGTATTTTCCCTAATGACTTCTAAATACTGTTTAAACAATTAATACATCGCAACAAAACACCTCGTTACTTGAATAATTTGGTTACACTCAAAACTGCAACTATAATCTCAGACAACAAACTTTGGCAACAAAGTCACGGGTAAAGACCACAAGGTGTGGCAAGTTTTCTTATAAATATTACGCCCTCAGAGTCTGGGACAGACTGCCCAAAAGAGCTGAAAACAATTCCTGATTTCAACAAATTCAGCAGCCGATTCTGGCATGATCAGGGCATTTATGTAAATTTACGTTGTGTCGTTTTAGCGGTCAGTTACAAATTAGCTTTAGAGTTACCAATTTTTACTGAGTCTGTTTGGTTTAAATTCTGCTTCCTTACTGCTTAATTAATTGTTTTTGCTAAGGTATTTAGTTTAATTGTCAACTTTTAGCAACCTCATTTCATGATATTTTAATTAATAAATATGACCTTTGTGCGTGCATTTTAATAACAAACCTGTCATATTTCTTATCTAAATTTTCATATGTATGCCTTCTGTAATGTGTCATATATGTACACCATTTTATAAATGAAAAAATTTATACTGTATATTGTTGTTTTGTCTTTTAAGTTTCTGTTACTCTTGGTATTGTAATTTTTCTAATTTGCATTTTTATTATAAATATATTTTGTCTGTGTAGCTAGCTGTCCGTTGAAATATGTAGTATTTGTTTTATGTTACGTGGGTACGATAGCTTGTCCAGAGCTGGTGTTTTTATGTTATTCAGACTACCGATGTTAAATAAAATTTCTTGTATCCTGTATTTATTAAGTCTTGTGGTTGTGCTTAGTTTTCATTTTAGTTATTTCTGCATGTTTAAAATTTAAATTATGTATTATTAATTTTGTTACTTTTTTTGTTAAAAAGAAATCAATAGTTGGTCCTATTTTGAGTACTAGAATATCTACATTGACTGAATGTATGTATGTATGTATGTATGTATGTATGTATGTATGTACATGTTGGTATGTTGTTGTTTAAACGTAAATTATTGCCTAACAGATACCTTGGGGGGGGGGGGGGAGTTTTCACAACTAAGTTACTCATATATGCCAGGTGGGTGGGGGACACAAGTTCTCACAACTAAGTTACTTAGGTACTTTAGGTAAGTAATTAAGTAATTAGGTTACTTATCTTTTTTATGAAAGAATTCTTTTCAAAC
Organism: Margaritifera margaritifera; assembly: GCA_029931535.1. Lineage (NCBI taxonomy): Eukaryota > Metazoa > Mollusca > Bivalvia > Unionida > Margaritiferidae > Margaritifera > Margaritifera margaritifera. The sequence continues at coordinate 891,687 of JAQPZY010001173.1, forward strand.
TTTAAATTTTACTCGGAATATTACTAAAATCTCTCTTATCCGGTCTCTTCTTGTCCGAAAGCACGAAATCAGTGAGGTGTCACGCAGCTTGTAGGTAGTTTCGTACAAATGCTGTTTCAAAGAGTCTGTCTCACTAACAAGGTGTTAAAATATACGTCAGATATAATGATGCCTACTTATATTTCATTCCTTATCTGATACTCGAGACAGGAACAATGCCAGATTCTTGGCCTGAGAGAATCACAAGACCTATTTATAAGCGTAGCGGGGATCCGATTCACCCTGAAAGTTATAGTCCAATAATAATTTTAAACTGTATCGGTAAATTATTTATTATTCTACTAAATCGCAGTATCAATAGTTGTCTTTGTTTTCACAATATACTGGAAGAAAACAAAGCGGGATTTAGTGCTGGATATTTAAACGACAGATCATATATTTCCACAAATTTTTTTATTATTTTTCTCCAAAAACCGTAGATTATTTAGAGCTATGAAACACAAGGTTGACAAATCGAAAGAAGCAATAAATCTTCTATTTAAAAGAACACGCACTTTGCACATCCCCATTGATTTGCAATTACAGCTTTCTGATTATGCTATTTTACCCATTTCGCTTCGTGATTGTGAAAATTATGGTTTGAAAATACTCAGTTAATTTGAAAGCTTTCACAATGAATTCCTCGTGACAAATCCAAACTTAGGAAGAGTTCATCTATTTATATGCTGCATTCATAATTGGGTAGAATGATAAAGTAACGTGTTACTCTTTAATATGAAAATATATATTGAAAACCATTAAATCGGTATATTTTGGCACCTATATTTTCAATGCCAACATATTGAAAAGGAATGTATTGCAAAAATGACAGGATACAACGTCACTGAAAAAATACTTAAGATCCCTAAACACATGACTGACAACTCGGCTACAATCAAAATAACTATATATAAAATAAATTCAAAACATGACGATACGATACAACTTAGAAAGGACCAAAGATTCTGTAATGTTTGTCCCAACAAAGTTGACGAAAAACATTCTCTGCTGTCATGCTGCATAAATCAGACTGTAATGAGAGTCAGTATTAGGTGAACTGTCCCACTCTCTCTCTCTCTCTCTCTCTCTCTCTCTCTCTCTCTCTCTCTCTCTCTCTCTCTCTCTCTCTCTCTCGTAGCAAGAAATACAACATACATAAAATGGTTTGAAATGTTTTTGGGAAATTCGAAGTTATATAAAAATTACTTTAAACCGCTTGGATAAATAATCCGTATCGTACTTGTAACATAGAAAATCGAAACATAATTTTGGCGACGAATTTGAAGTCGATTTTCATATTCCGACGATCGCCTTAGGGCCACCCGTTATCCATGATGGTTTTGCTCATTGTTGTATTTGCATAATCGGTTTCAGTCCACCACTGTGACACTGCTTACGCAGCATGTTCGGCATGACATAAAAAAGAAAAGAAAAGAAAAAAGAAAATCTCACTGGGAGAGCGACACTCTCCCACGACCTTTCCATCTATATCTACATATATATTGGTATTGTTTTTAATTAATTTCGACTCTGAACTATTACACAGCTTATTGTTGCTAAGCTTAAAATTCATCATACCATTTGGGTCATTTACACTATGTATTTTGGTCATATGACTTCAAATCAACACGGCCCGCCATGCATAGAGTATAATGTGCTGAATAATGGCGTTTAACCCACAAACCAATCAAATGAGCAACAGCAAACACAATACGCTGTAATGAATTTTAACTACTGGTAGTACCAGATTACATTATGGTAATTACAAATAGATACAAATATTTTATAAACTCCAAATGGTACAAACAATCTATTTATTTTTTGGTTTCTGAAACTTCACCACAAATTGGCGAAGTCCAAAACATTTATATGCACTTTGGAATGAACCCTTAAATATGTCGTTGTTGAGGTTACTCATCCGTTAACATCAGTTAGCACTACTCAGTATGATCCGAATATATTACCACTCTAGTGTAACGACATTTGTGCATGTGCTCGCATGTACCTTTTATAGGATTTATTTCCAAATAGCTTGAAAATATCGTAGACTTTATCAACTTCTTATGTAGTTTTAGAAACTTAAAATTAGATTGTTTGTTCTAGTGCGAGTTTATTAAATATTAAAAAAAAACATATTTGTAACTTCCATAATGTTGTTTAGGTACTACCATCAGTTGGAATTCATTGCAATGTAGCGTGTTTTGCTGAGCTTATTTGAAGTCATATGGTCACATACATGGCGTAAAGGATAAAGTGATATGATGAACCGTAAGTTCTATCATGTCGTGCAATATTCCCTTTGTTAGAGAACGCTAGTCCTCTTTATTTTTATTTTTTTTGGGGGTGGGTGGGGGGGGGGGGTTTGCATCCGGGTGTTTTGGGGCTGTTTTGATTTCTTTAAGTGAAGAGTACTTCCTTATTGGACTGTCTTTCTCATCTATTCACAGAAAGATATGTTGTAATGACAGAATACTGTACCCGTCACACACCCTGTAAATTGAACAGAGTAGTCTACACATCTATATTTATTTATCTCTCAGGGTGTAAAACAACGGTCATTTCCTTCAGCTTTCTTCGCTGAATGCGAACTGCTGAGCATGCGCAGCACTGCATCATGTGAACTGAGGTGTTTCATTTATATTGAAAGTTAAACTGTACCCGGCAACGGAAGCGGTGTTGGTGGATACAAATTCTTCTTGTTTGTTGAATACCTCAGACAGGGTCACTTCCTTTATAGTAGATCACGCGGTTGCATGGCAAGATGCTATGGAAGTTTTACAGTTATTGGAAGATATGGTCGTTTTGTTATCATCTGTATATAAATTAACACTTTAATTACCGGTATTATCGAGTCGAAAATATAATAGCAGAATATTTTGTAATTTTATATAACCTTATCACCCCTTTGCCATAAATTATCTGTTCTGATAATAGCGTGAACAAACAGGAGCAGCAACTCCGTCAGCACAAAAATGTGAACAATCCGAATCACGTACCTAAAAATGGAATCATAGGGGTGTTAATGACTTGGAATTGGAATTGGAATTGACCAATTGCTTTTCTCCATATATTAAAGTAGTGGTGCAAGGAATTCCCATCATGAGCACATGATTTTAAAGGGCTGTAAGTTGAATTTGAAATTTTTAGTTCATGAAATTTCAAAGTTGCAATCACTGCACTTGGATATTTTTGATAGATTTTATTATTGTAAGATATTTTCTTCCAAAATCATACAAAATATGTCATTGTTTTGCGTGTAATGTTGGTAAAATAGCTAAATTTTATAGTGCGGTGCAATGACACTGTTGGACCGGAAGTGGTAGAGTCGGAGTTCCACCAGCTGTCAAATTACGTAAAGAAACAGGTTTTACTGAAGTGTTTGATTTCTTTTACAATGACATGCTCAATATCAAACGCTAAGAGGGAGTAAAAACAATGTACAAGAGAAAAATAGCTCAGTTTTATAGTGCGGTGGAAGGACCCAATATTCGACAGGAAGTGGTAGAATCGGAATGCTACTATCTCAGCATCAGTCAAACTATGTCAAGAAACAGGTTTTATTATATATAGCATTTCTTTTGCAATGACGTGCTCGATATCAAATGATAACGAGGAGAAAAAGACAATGTAAAAGAGAAAAACAATGTAAAGGGTGACCACGGCTTGAACACTATCTCCTTGCTTTTTTTATGCAATGTTAACTACTAATACAGAAGTCTGAGACCTTTGAAACAGTGTAAGTTGGAACATTTTTGTCATAATTTTAGCATTTTATGACTACAGCCACCAGTAATATAAAATTTTGTTTAACTAAAAATCTGTGTGAAGCTAAATTCATTTGATTATCTCTCCACATGATAATTAATTTTGTGTCTTTAGCTCATTTGCCTAAAATAACAAACAAGGTTAAACAATTGCTATAATTTTAATAGATACAAATATAGAAAATCTACTTTTTGTCCAAATTTTAAAACAATTAGGCATTTTATAAACAGTTATCTTTATCAATCTGTCAAATCTCTACAAAGGAAAAACTAATGGGCATGGTACCACTTTTTGACACAAAATTAGATAATTGCAATAGCAGTATTATGTTGACGTCGTTAAAAACATTCATAAAAAATACAATTTCTGACATACTTTAATACAAGACGCATTTTTATGCTTCTATGTAATCGCATTACATGTGTGCAAATTTTGCTTTAGATATCTTTTCAATAAAAAGAAACATTGGTTCATCATACTGATAAGATCCTGCGAAGAAGAATTGAGGCTGTAAGTAACGCACCTAAATAATAACTGCATGAAAATAATAATATACTTGAGTTCTTTTTGATATTCACTGATAAATACAAGGCCATGTGAGAAAATGTTCAACATGAGCAACGAGAATACCTTAGTGCATACGTCAGAGCTGAAAGTAATTGTACCAGTAGAGTACGGTTGGACTCATGACTTGAAGATATGTATACGATAGTCATCAAACCATATATTTTACCTTACCAAGTATTTACATCACATATAAGATAAGAAAATGTAATCATTAGTGAGGCTAGTTTGGAATTTATGGATTTACAACTGTCAATTACCAGACATGCCCAATGTGCCATTGCATCTGATGTATCTGTATTATTACAAAATCTTTTTTTTTCTCATACGACGCGTATGTTCAGCAGAGAACATTAACAATGTAAATGAACAGTACTTATCCAAATGACGAACAGCAAGTCTCTAAGTTACAGATAAGCAATGTGCCATTCATTTTACCCTTGAAAGCAGCGCTGCATATGATTGAAAAATTTACTATCAATAAAACAGCTCACTCAAGATCCCAACGTGTATTTTATATTTAAATCACCTGTCATGCACGATGATCTCCTCCCTCCATTCCCACCCATCCCAGCCGCAGACATATTGCCCATACTTTCAACATAAGGTCATTTGGCAGTTTGTATGATTATCAGGTACATCACTTGATGCAAGCATTGACCAATAGGTACATCACTTGATGCAAGCATTGACCAATACGTACATCACTTGATGCAAGCATTGACCCATAGGTACATCACTTGATGCAAGCATTGACCAATAGGTACATCACTTGATGCAAGCATTGACCAATAGGTACATCACTTGATGCAATCATTGACCTATTCGTTTTCATGCTTTTGACGGGTTTACAAACTCCTGTTAACCTTCAAAAGCCATGGTTGGACATACATTAGGTTATAATAGTGTGAAATAATGTCAGCACTTGATTAATTAATTGGGTTGTGAATAACTCCTATGTGCAATAATCACCACATATACTGTACTCAAACATAAAAATGTATCATGCGGTAATTGTTTCTGTCCAGTGGCTTCAATGTTCCCTTGGTGCTAATCAATAGACAAGGCATTCTTTGTTCTGTGAGTAATTCATTTGTAACTTGGAGATACTCAGCTGCAATACTACAGCATAATTTATGCTTTAAAAACACTTGCAAATCACCGCAGAAAAAGTTCTTTAAATATTTGCATATGACTTTATGGTTGTAAAGTAACATCCATGTCATTTCCTGATGACGGCTTGATAGTTTCAAACCTCGCTCGTAGCTGTATTTGGGGACATATTTTAGATGGTCGCACAACCTAAAACCGACTAACATACTTGCAAAAAACATTCGGATTGGAACTGCACGTGACGCATTCTTACCATGAGAGATGTGCATTTGAAACTGGAAAATAGTTTAAACGGCATCGTATAACAGACAGCTTTTGAAATACTGGAAGTTACGCTATTTATCAAATATAATTAAAATCTTATGTTCATTAAAACCAGTAGGACAGCGGCAGGTTTGGTTCAATTGTTGTGATGATGGTGATGCTAATTACAGTTGTACTTAATGCCTGAGTATTGTACAAGGGATGTTATTTGGACATTGTCAGTTGCAAGGATTTTACTCCAGTGATGTGAAAAAATACTCCTTTTAAAGTGTTTGTCATGTCTGCCCAAATGTCTTCTATAAATAGCAGAATGGAGTACCAGTCACATACGATGCAAATAGAATATGTGCCCGACAATATTGGACTGTCTTTCGCACCTTGATGGCAGACAAAGTTATGTTACAATAGCAGAATAGTGTACCCGTCTCTCACGAAGTAAAAAAGCAGTGCATACGACAAAAATCCATTTTTGTTGATGATATCATGTCCCCTTTCTGCTTCTTGTGCATACATAGTGGGGAGGGCGTGTGTGATTGGCCGAAACGTAGAACGCAGAAATTTTAAAGTAAAATGCATGATCTCAAACGAAACTAACAATAATTTGCTTTAAACAGACTGATCTTATTTGTTCCACGGACATCCTTCTTCAGTCAGGCACGGATTTTATAGTGTTGCTGCAAGTACATCGGGCACATTATAGGGTCGGCTCAATATAATATTAGCATCTAAAATTAGGGTCAACACTTCAAGGGGTACTGTTTTATACATTTTCATAAATTTTACTTTTAATTTGTTTATTGTTTTCTTTTTTCTTTCTTTTTTCTGTCCGATGCAAAATGTCGATAAATTGTGAAATCAAGATTGTGTTCAAGGTCGAAAATTGCTTTGAAAGAAGATCACGTTCAGACGTACTTGGGAGTTTTCCCTTCTAAAAATAGAGCATGACTGCAAGTAATATGGTCGCATGACACCTAAGTGTGTAGTCTGAGACGCGAATAGCAGGTAGACCTCAATATGATTCAAGTTGATTTCTGTAGTAATAGAAAACTGTTTACTGATGTCGTCCATTGGATGACATCGTTTTAATACACAGTAATGTACCATCTATGGAGTAAAGCAGTTTTGATCCGCAATATTTAGATCAATAGATAAAGCAAATCATTTGTTGTGTAATGGGATCGTGCGGGTCATTCAATGTGCTACCAAGTGAAAGTTTACGCTACAACGTTCTCTTTCTCTCTCTTTCTCTCTCTCTCTCTCTCTCATATATTGTAATTAGATATCTACAGCAATCATAATTGCTTAGGCAAAGTATGCCAGCCACTCAGTGTCTCTTGTAGCTCAGTTTCCTAGACACTGTTGCATGTATGGTCATGCAATTTCAAGTACGCGTTCATATTTACGTTAACACAAATAAAAAGTAAATTGAGGTTATAATTACCTACGTTTCTTCCTAAACTGGCCATGTTAAGTTTTTGGATTATGTACTATATACAGGCAAAGCAGGCAAAACATCAACATAATTTCCTGTTGGACAGATCTTGAAACTTGTATCCAATTGTAAGTGTGCAAGAAGATAATAATGTTTCATTTGGTTTGAATTTATGTTTCATGTAATATTTCACTTGCGTCCTCTTAGGTGCTTTTCAAAAGTACCAATTCTATTCTTTTATTTATTGGAACTGAAATATAGGTGCCGAAGAATTACCGGTCATATGATTTGTAATCTTGATTTTCATTGGTCTAAAAGTATTAATTTACTCAAGTAACGCGTTACTTTTGCCACGTTACTCTAGTAACAGGTTTGCTTTTAGCCCAAAAAACTCTGCTATTTCTAACGCGTTACCTTTGTACAAAATATTCAGGAAAAGGTATAACGCGTTACTTCTTAATAGTAACGTGTTACTTCTGCCACTGATGACATGAACGGACACTCATGTATGTAGGTATATATGTATGTATGTATGTTCTAATCATGTACGCTGCTTATAGCAGTCTGGACGCATTGACTCCAGTCCCGGAACGCAGCAATAATTTTTTCCATGGACTACCTTAAATTTAATGTGTTCTTTTGTAGTTACAGCACCATAACAATTCACCCACTTTTGTCTGTTAACTTATCCGCGACAAAACAATGCTAATTGCCCTCCCACTCTCACATGCCGCTATGATCCTTATCACTCCCACACCTCCCACCCCGTGACCGAAAGTCTTTAGCCATTACCGCTTTCAGTAATTACGCAACCTCTCTCCAATCATCGCTTAGGGCTACCACGCACCTGTATTTAAGCTAGTCTAATCTTCCAACCGAAATAGCAACATAGAGAGCAAGATACAGGTGTTTCAACTGCATTATGGACACTATCACCGGGGATAACTATATGCGTTGAGGATACTAAGTATACGCGTAGAATACCCCCAAATTACGAGCGGAATACTAGGGAGTCGTGGTAGTTCAATTGATAGAGTTCCACTCGTAATCCAAGGGTCTCAGGTTCGTTACGCGCCCAGGTCGGCTACCTCGGAGTGTCTTTCGGAAAGGTACTTAGCTCGCATTTCATCGGCATTATACATCCAATAATGTGCTAATAAAAATGCCGTTAAAAACTAATCAACAACAGCAACGTTCTAAGCATGTGGCTATATGTCCGTCAGCGGTAAGTCTTCCAGTCAGTACTGTAAAACAAGCTATTCACCATAAAACGTAGCATTAATAGATTGTCAGCTGTGCTGTTTTACCGTAGAAAACAATCTTCTACTGACTCATATAAACTATTTTCATACATATTTATCTTTGCTTTTTTATTTCAGTCTTTTTCATTTCACTCTCAACAATGACCAAGTGATAATGCTCTCTCTCTCTCTCTCTCAAATGGCATGTACTTATTTTGTGGATACTTCCATTTACTTTGGACCTAAAAGTTCGAAGTCAACATCTGTATATATCAACAGCATGTAATATATCTGATATCCGGTCATTTGATAATCAGTCGTGAAAATTCGCTGTTCATGTGTTCCTCATGTGTGTAGCTTTTCATGTAACTCACTTCAAGAGCAGCCTTGAAAATTTTATTTCTACCTGTTGATAACAAGCTTTTTTATGAGTATAATAAACGTGTGCATGCACTTTGACCCCATTGGAAATACTGGATAAAACCCGTTTCCTCTTCTGTCATCAATTAGGAGAATTGTCACTTTAACATGATACAATATTTAATGTCAGTAAAACGTGACTTTTTTGTGAAACTATTTGTTAAATTTCCATACATTTTGGTACTATATGAATTTAACGAGCAAAATATGCACGAGTTTGTGAGCTTATGCACACGTAATATTGAAGACCAAGTTGCACAAAAGCGTAAAATGTCTAAGTTACAGCACACAAATAGGTAAATCTGATTTGTACTTAACATGTATGGAATTATAAGGTTTACTATCACTATTTGATATTTGAAAAGTATTGTTTTTACATATTTCGTGATACCTTTTATTAAAGTATAATATACATTTGTATCCGCTGAATGCAGCTTTTGCATAATCAAATATCTTAATTCTTACTCTTTGAAATGTTGAGGGGTGTATGCTTTTATGATAACTATAACGTGTGTATATATCATAATTGAAATGAAACATGGAAAACAACATCGATGCAAATTATGACAGCGTCTATACTCATGTATAAGTTGGGTTCAACTGCAGACAATATAGACCCTGATTTGCCATCGTATAATGCGCCTGCAGATCAGGGTCTATGATACTTGTTCCATTGATTAGTCCTAACAAACTGCACAGATCCAGATCTGCATGCGCGTTATGCGACGGCAGAGGTAGCTCTGTGCAGTTTGCAGTTTGATTCGACTTATACACGAGTACAGACGGTATATTGTTTTTCGATAAATTCCGCGCGATAGTGAAACCAATAGCATATCCGTGAGATTGAACCTAATATGTGGCTAATGGACCTGTTATAGCAAATAAATATGTGAGCATCTTTATGTTGTTTTTTTAAAAAAAAAAAACTTGTTTTCGAACTGTAAAGAATACCGACCCACGGGGAGCAACTGGCGAGCTTTCTCACATACCCACATTGGTCGAGCCGAGACTCGATCTCACGCAGACAGAGGTGAGATGTGTGAGTGATCTGTAAAGGCGAACACCTAGATGACTCGGCTACCCGGGGCCCCTCCTGGGATGTAAATGGTACAAAATAAGATGAACACTTCTACACCTTGTTCAACGCTTGCTCGAAATAAAATTTGAACTTTTGCGTTATATTTGAAATATGATTGTATGAACCCCGATTTTAGTATGGTTAGAAATAAATGTAATACTCAGCAATATCTGTGCTGCATGCATCCATATATTGTGGGACACAACCAGAAAATTCCTTCATAAGGAGTATGCCAGCTTGAAACGGATAAATATTTATTCCAAAACTTTGTATCCTGAGATTCATGTCTCTTGGTGATGGCTATTCTTTTGTAATATTACGAAATTCTGCTTAAATCAAACAGAGTTTGTGGAGCTGTTCCTATATCGCCATGATGGTCTTCCACAACATCATCAGTAATGTTGTATAGATATCCTAGCATTCTAGCAATTGGTAATATTCGATACATCCCTTGCTTTGTTCGATCATCCACAGGAAGATGTATTCTTTTGGTAACCGATCATAAACGTTGGCTATGAGGGAACCGGGAAAAAGTTAAAAAAAAACCTGGGGTTCGAATTCAACCTGTATAACTTACCACATAATCCGGCAAACTTTTTAATACAGCCATGTATGATTTATCACTTTAAACAGCATATACATTTCAAATATTTGAGAAAAACCATGTCCCTTGGGCGGCACGATAAGCTCAAAATCGGAGTGTTATGGGTTTGAGTCTGTCTTGTGACATTGTTTTTATGCCTGTATTGTTGCCATCAACCTGACTTTAATTAATATAATTGGACACCAGCATAGACTAAGGAGTTAGCCTCCAATGGCATGACGACGTCAGACTGGGGAAGGGACGATCAAGTATTCTAATGAAAGTCAAGGAAACTGATATATATATATATATATATATATATATATATATATATATATATATATATATATATATATATATATATATATATATATGTGTATATATATATATATATATATATGTATATATATGTATATATATATATATATATATATATATATATATATATATATATATATATATATATATATATATATATATATATATATATATATATATATGGTATTTATTTACCCCATCCCCCGCTAAGCCGCATTCAAAAGTCTGTGAACAGTCATGTAAATTTCATTAGATGACATGTTAGTGGTCTGTAATATATTTTTGGGGGGTTCAGACTAAAAGTCAAATGATTGCAGGTGTTTTTTTCCAAGTTTATCTTCAAACTCAGTATCAGCAAAAAAAGCTCCTTTGCTGGAGTCCTTCGTCAGCAACCAGTTCTCGTAAAATCATACATTTTGAAAATTGTAAAAAAAAAAAATTTGTATTGTCTCAGCAATTGGACCATGTCATGATAGGTTGGAAAAGCAACATCGATTTGCAAACGCGTTTATTCAGAAAGTGGACCTCAATCGTAATGAATCCATCTTGTTACATTACTTTGCCAGGAGGAAGCACGTGCTGAGTTTGCGCGTGCGCAATAAAATACAACCAGGGATAATAATCACTGACCATTATTTTATTACATGTACATACATGGGTGTCCGCAGGAATTTTTTTCCGGGGGAGGAGGCTGGGGTCAAAACCAAAATCGGGGGTGGGGGAGCCAAAATCAAAGGATATATATATATATATATATATATATATATATATATATATATATATATATATATATATATATATATATGTGTGTACTCGCGTATAACCCGGGTCAAAATGCAAACAAAATAGACTCTGATCTGCCGTCGCATAATGCGCTGGCAGATCAGGGTCTATGTTGTTTGTTCTACTGATTAGACCTTACAAACTGCATAGACCCAGATATGCCGGCGCATTATGCGACGGCAGATCTGGGTCTATGCAGTTTGCAGTTGGTATCGGGTTATACGCGAGTATAAACGGTAGTTTTAATTTATCCGAGTTTGTTTCTTTTTCAAAATGCTTCAAAACTCGCTAGGGAAACAAACGAATATTCGCCAAAAAAAGTAGTTTGATTCGAATGTTCGGTTATTTGTTTCAGCTCGAATATTTAGTACTTAAATGGCCACTTGGATGCTTGGGAAGACTGTGTAAATGTTGCAAGATCTCCGCTGCAATAGTCATCGTGTAACTGTATTTAAATAGAGGTTACACAATCCAACCTGGCTAATATATCATGTTCTGTTAGCATCCAATACTATCTCACATTCCCACTCAGCATGACGGAGCCGCGGTGGCTCAGTGGTTAGCGTGCCGGACTCACGACCAAAAGGGTGCGGGTTCGAATCCTACCATCGGGCAAGCCTGTGTCAGCTACCGTGGTGTGTCCATGGGCAAGGCACTTTACTCCAATTACCTTGGCACTAAATAACCTACTTGTGTTGCTGCACTGTAAAGCACCAAACCAAACCAAATCCACTCAGCATCCGTCACGACGATACAAATCAGAGAAATACACTTTTACCCATCCTCTTTACACGTTGAATGAAATAATCCATTGTCTGCTCAGCCCTCAGCGTGACAATCTACCACATTTTATTTACTTAGATATACTTGACACTGAATTGTTTAGTAGCGTGTGGTGTCTGGTTACTCCATTTTGCTGCATTATCCATTGCTACTGTACACTGATATCAGCTTTTCCTGTAAATACAAACATTCTCACTATCAGTTGTTTCTCGTCATTCTAATCAAAGTCCAATCACGATCAGCGGTCACTAGACCCTTGAAATACTTTTACTGAAAGGTATTTGCGACATCTTTTAATTCAGCTAATACCTCTTTAGGAATATACAATTTACCTATATGCTTATTTTTAGCTGCATAACATTGTTAAAATAAATAAAGTTGAAAATTATTTTGCTGATGAGTGTAAAATCTACATTTTCTCACAAAAAATGCTACGATAATATGATCATAATTCAAATATTGATGTTATGTTTTAGTACTGAGAATGATTTTATATTTTTGTGGTTAACCAAAGAAGACATTTAAGTTGGTTTATCCATATGTTTTTGATGGATGGACATTTACTTTCAACCAAACTTTTGCGTGGTTCTGTGAATCTCTGCAGTCTGCCAGAGATCTCACGCAGCAACGCGAGAGGTTGAATGAGACTATGGTGAAGTGGGTTTTATTGTCTTCATAGAAATATTTTGTTCGTTGAGTCTTTCAATTCATGGCGTGCAGCAAGCACGAAATCCACAAAAAGTAATACTCCACAAAAAATTGTGATTTCACAATGAGAAAAAAATAAGTATACCACATCATATAATAATAATAATAATAATAATAATAATAATAATAATAATAATAATAATAAGCAGAGATATATACATATCTCTGTAATTAGTAAAACAGAAAGAGGTGAAATCCCCCCCCAAAAAAATGCAAGTATGTTACTCAGAGCCTGAAAATTTTCGAAAGTAGCATCCGCTTTTTGTACACCTGATGTTGTATTCAGCTCTGAAAATACCACAAACTACTGGGACATTTAGATACACCGATTCAACTCTAAAAATGCCACAAACTGCTGGGACATTTAGATGTTTTGTTGCTCTTTAAAGTCTCTGTTAAATTTTCCGTGACCTATTTGAGATACGAATTGCTGAACTCAGTCACCAGTGATATTTTAACAGGAAGGTCATCCAGCACGAGTGACGCCTGTATGAAGACAGTTATTGAGAGCAGGTCACACCATTACACTTTTCATACCGGTCTTTTCTACCTCCACATTTACATGTTTTTCAACTTGGAGAATATCATACAACACTCACCTGTGCTTCACTATTACCAGAATATATGAATAAATTTCCAAGTGTCGTACCTCCCGTCTTTGCATTTTATGAGGTAATGTAATCACTCTCGGTTTCCTTCCAGAAATGAAGAGTATTTGGTAAAGGTTTGGTTGATCATAAGATTAGTTGTTTTTTTTGTGTTTTTTAAGTCGACGTATATTCCGGGAGGATACCAACATGACATTTGTAAATACTCACCATCGATATTATCCAATTTTTACGTCCATTGGGAACTTTGACATGCGGTAAGTTCTCAACTTTTTTTACGTTGATGCTGTATTAGGTTGCTATGCCTTTTTTTCCTCATCACGTGACCCACATCAACGAGTATTCACCCGGATATTCTCAAGTCCTTACTACATTAAGTTATCATTAGGGCATTTAGTTTAAGACTGTAACATTTCGTAACAGATTAAATTATATTGCTTAGCGCAAGCACGGACATCTTTTTTTTTGTATGTTATTTTTCTATACTAGTAACTTTATTAAATATTTCCTGCTTTTTATCAAGCAGAGCTGTAGGAAACATCGAATATGGCCCCTTTTTTTGAAGGGAGCGATGAAAAATCGAAAATTACGTTATTTCTGAACTATGTGGATTAGAAAAACACTTCAGAATTAGTATAATTAGTAAAATTTTGAAAATGATGCTTTCGAGTTTATTTTTAAACAAGCCAACTACACTTTCTACGTGAAATATTTGAAGAAGGCGAAGACCCCGTAACGACCAAATGTTAACTATTATAATAATGACATCAAAGAGCAACTAGTCAGGAAAAAATAATCACATTGATAAGATGTTTGATCATTTTCTCATCCTCCAATTTGTTGAGAAGTGGGTAATTATACAAGATGGCAGACACCTGACAACACATGATGGTCGTCCCACCGTCGACAGACTTCCTTTTTCATCCCCACGCTTTTCTGGAATATTGTGATACCCTCTGTGTCCGTCCGTCTGTCAACCAGTCCCCCTGTCCATGACGACTTTTCCTCCTAATCCGCTAGGTGGAAAATCACCAAACCTAGCAACGCCTTAACCATTTGTGCGAGGAGTACGAGTTTTGTCGCATTTACTGGGAGGAGGTCAAAGGTCAAATATGCAAAACTGCAATTACAGTAACATAATTAGATACATTTTAAAAAATTTTTTGGATTCTTTGGAAGGCTCCTGGCTCTCAGGTAGGGAGCCCAAGATCAAATGTACAAAAAAATTAAATGACAATGACATTTTCCAATATCGTCTGTCCAATCTTTTTATATGCAGCCATAACAAGAAGACGCATCATATATGTGACCGATTTTGCATTCTGACCACTGGGTCACTGTCTGATGGGTTGGGTGAGGGTGGAGTGCGGGTAGCAATATGCAGTGAAAAAGGTGGGGATTTGCGATGGCGAGCCTTTTAAGTTTTTCTTCTTCTTGTTGTTGTTTAAACTAAATAGGTGCATTGTATTTCACCACTGTTGGCCCATCATAATATCACAATCCCTCACGATACAGCAAAACCTGTTGCATTAGGGGTTGGTGCTGAGTTCCTTACTGCGACATCAAGACATAATGATATAATTTTTACTTGCAAGATTACTTGGGTAGAGGGGTTTGTGCGTATTGTGTGCACTTTCGGTTGCATTAGGGGTTGGTGCCAAGCTTTCTTACTGCGACATCAACACTTAATTATATAATTTAACTTGCAAGATTAGCTTGGTAGACGGGCTATGTGCGTTGTGTGCAGTTTATTTTGTATTGAATTTTAGGATAATCTTATGTACACATCAGAAAACTCGCACAATAAACAGTGATTCACGTTTAATTGACTTTCGTTTACTTTCCTTGCCATTTTGTATTCTTTGATAGTAAAAGATCAGAACTGAGTTTGGGGCATGGTAATGGCTATATACAATGTGCAAGGTCAAGGCCACAGGATATATTCTCGGACATGATGGTTTCTGCAATGTTACGTAATGTTGATGGGGAATAGTTGGGATGGTTTTCTTCACCTTTTTATTGTTGTTGTTGTTGTTAACGCTATTATCAGATTCCTTTGAGTTTTCCCTTTTACAAGACCTGTTTTATTAGGGGTTGCAATATAACCAAGCCCTGGTTATACAAATGCATAATTAAGCATCGTTATTTCCAACGCCTAGTGAAAACCTAACTCCTAATGAAACAATTGTATCAGTAACGGTTGCAATTGCAATCCCCAATAATACATAGAGGATATCTACGTTTTTTAGTTGATATACGGAAATATTTCACGAGTGAAGTGGAAACATTGTATTGTCACGAGTAGTGAAGCCATGAGTGACAATACAAAATATTTCCACTTCACCAGTGAAATATTTCCGTATATCTACTAAGCAAAACCGTAGATTTTCTTTTTATTATATATTTTTAAAGGTAAAAGCCGTCAATTTGCATTGATTTTATCCATTCTGTGTCTCTGTGATTACTAGCCGTCAATTTGCATGGGGTTTCTCCATTCTGTGTCTCTGTGATTACTAGCCGTCAATTTGCATGGGTTTTCTCCATTCTGTGTCTCTGTGATTACTAGCCGGATTACTACATTGATAACAAGAATTTCCTAAATTTTACAGTA
Source organism: Margaritifera margaritifera (assembly GCA_029931535.1). Classification (NCBI taxonomy): domain Eukaryota; kingdom Metazoa; phylum Mollusca; class Bivalvia; order Unionida; family Margaritiferidae; genus Margaritifera; species Margaritifera margaritifera. The sequence continues at coordinate 907,997 of JAQPZY010001173.1, forward strand.
ATTTTGAGACAGTGACGTTTTAAAAGCTTAGCTTGTAAATATCTTACTTCAAATTGTGTATTTTGTCAAATTACTGACTGTATTTGTACGAAAACGAATACATTTCTTTTGTTTGCACATTTCATGCGCGGATTGATACTGTTGGGGTGGGGTACTAGAAACATAAAAGAGCGGTTGTGTCTGACAGACTTCAGAGCGTAACATCTTTAAACAAAAGATTTTAATGATTGTGAGTTTACTCGTAAGGATTTTCGTTCTTCATTTTGTTTATTTCTACATTCAAACGTAAATTTTTGTGTGGCCTTGGCAAGCTTGCAGTCTAGCTCTGTAACAGACGCTGTATCCAATTTTCGATTCTCACTTAATATCGGTTTGCAATCAACGCCCGATTAATCCATCGTTTTTAAACACAATTGTGATGCGAGTTAAAATTGCTACTTAAAAAATGGTATTACTATATTTAATCACGAGTTTTTTTCTAAACGATGTGTACCTTTGTTGTGGAGTATTACAGGTATACAATACTGTATGAGTGACACATAGCAACAGGTCATGTAAGTTCACTCACTGACAGTTTCCATGATTCGTGTAGAAAACTAATCATAAAAAGTTAATACTTGAAGTCTACTTTTTGCTGCTTGGAGTTCGTTTTTAGGCATTTCTTGATGGCACCTCACTGATTATATACACGTACACTAGAGGACCTACAGTTGACACATTTTAAGATCTGTACATTGTGATGTGGAGGGAGAGAGAGAGAGAGAGAAGGGAGGGAGAGAGAGAGAGAGAAAGAGCAGAAGAAGAAGAAAAATGAAATAGGCCTGAATATGGCAATACGGGTCTGAATAACACACATAAGGGCAGATATACTTCCTAAATGGAAGAAGAAAGTAGTTCCAAAAGTGATATCGCCACATTGGCGATAAAAGTAGTATCGCCACTGTGGCGCTATCATTTTTCTCCCACTGATATATTTCAATATTCCACTATGAAATATATAATAAAAGCATATTATTAATATTTGCAGTTGCAACCCTAATGAAATATTGTATCATTAGGGGATGTTATATCATTAGGGGCTGCTGCACACGAGTTTTTTTTGTATCCTTCATGAAAGCCCGCTATATCGATGCGGTGAAAGTCTGTCTTTTCCGTTGTACTCACCACGATTTTAGACGCAAAATGTAAGATATTTCAGTTCAATAATTAACATGATGATATGAATAGGGACTGATGTTTTTAAAGGGCTTACAGTCACGTGTCAGAATAATTTATTAATGAACAGTATGTGGTTAATTATACCTATAACTGATGATTGGGACAAATGTATAATAGTTCCTGTTCCCAAGAAGAACGATCCTAATAATATGGCAAATTATCATGATATTACTTTAATTAGCTGTTTTTGCTTAACTACTTTCTATCATTTTGAACGAGAGAATACAAAATTGGGATGAGAATAATGATATTATGAAAAAGTTTCTGTTTAATTTTTGCCCTAACAACAGTACAGTTGATTGTATATTTGTTCTTTGTTGTGTTATTAATTAGATGTCATCAAAGCAGAAGTCTATGCAGCTATATTTCAAAAAGCATTTGACATGTTATATCGCAATGGTATCCTGTGTGAATTACTTATAATCGATGTAAATATAAAAATTTGTTCATATGCTTCGAACAATCTATGAGATGGTCATATGTTGTTTTAGATATTTTAACTCGTGTTCTTATTTTTTTTGACAACAATATTTGCATACAGCGGGGTGAACCACTATTACTCTTTCTTTTCATTTTATTTATTAATGATTTAGGTACATTTTTAAACAATGAAAGTGCTGATACCATTGAAATATATCACATTAGTATTTTATTTTATTTTTTGCCTATGACACTATATTGATTTCAAAGTCCTCTGAAGGTTTATGATGCTTGCTTAATACGTTGAAGAATTATTGTGAAAACTGGGACATGGAGGTAAATGCTAATAAAACAAAAGTAATGATTTTTATATGTGCGTCATTTTTTTTATGGCCATGAACCTTTATCAATTGTAAATGAGTTTACATACTTATGTGCTACTCTGAGTTATAACGGAAAATTTAATGTCGCACAAACTATTGGGAAGCCAAGCCACAAAGGCAATTCATACACTCTACAAGTTATTTGATGACGTAAGTATGAAAACTGATCAAACATTATATCTATTTGACTTTATGGTTTTGCCAGTACCTACATATGGTTGTGATATAGGGTTTGCATAGTATGTCGAAAATGTCCACATACAATTTCTTTAAAATGTTTTACGTGTAAAACCGCAGACTTCAAATATAGCCATATATGGTGAAATTGGACGTTATTCTTTAAAATGTGATAAGACAGTAAAAAAAATTAAAATACTGATATAACATTATGCATTCACAAAATAGTCTTATTAATTTTCTGTTTATTGAAACTTTGACACATTTGCAAGATGACTTTTGGCTACCGAATCTCAGAAGGTCAGTTTTTGATCTTGGTTTTCTAGAAGTTTAGGAGAGACAGACTAATGATTGGGTAAATTTGCTAATGGAAGCTATGACTAGAAGTTTGGAAGGGACAGACTAAAGTTGGGGTAAATTTGCCACTGGAAGCTATGACTAGAAGTTTGGAAGGGACAGACTAAAGTTGGGGTAAATTTGCCACTGGAAGCTATGACTAGAAGTTTGGAAGGGACAGACTAAAGTTGGGGTAAATTTGCCACTGGAAGCTATGACTAGAAGTTTGGAAGGGACAGACTAAAGTTGGGGTAAATTTGCCACTGGAAGCTATGACTAGAAGTTTGGAAGGGACAGACTAAAGTTGGGGTAAATTTGCCACTGGAAGCTATGACTAGAAGTTTGGAAGGGACAGACTAAAGTTGGGGTAAATTTGCCACTGGAAGCTATGACTAGAAGTTTGGAAGGGACAGACTAAAGTTGGGGTAAATTTGCCACTGGAAGCTATGACTAGAAGTTTGGAAGGGACAGACTAAAGTTGGGGTAAATTTGCCACTGGAAGCTATGACTAGAAGTTTGGAAGGGACAGACTAAAGTTGGGGTAAATTTGCCACTGGAAGCTATGACTAGAAGTTTGGAAGGGACAGACTAAAGTTGGGGTAAATTTGCCACTGGAAGCTATGACTAGAAGTTTGGAAGGGACAGACTAAAGTTGGGGTAAATTTGCCACTGGAAGCTATGACTAGAAGTTTGGAAGGGACAGACTAAAGTTGGGGTAAATTTGCCACTGGAAGCTATGACTAGAAGTTTGGAAGGGACAGACTAAAGTTGGGGTAAATTTGCCACTGGAAGCTATGACTAGAAGTTTGGGAGAGACAGACTAATGATGGGGTAATTTTGCTATTGGAAGCTATGACTATAAGAGTAGAAGATCAAGAGATTCAAACTTAGATTTTGACTTAGCTGTTTCATCAAAACTTCATGCGTATGTAGTATTCGAAACTTATTTCAAGTTTGAAATTTTTTAAACTTGTATGCCATTGGAGAAATGCAGACGGGCCTGACCAGATTTAGATGTGTATCTCATCAACTTGAAATTCAGTTCCAAAGATTTGAAAACAGAGATAGAAATCAATGAATCTGTAAGTTTTTGTAATCTATGAAAAATATAACTTATTACCTGTATGTCCTGCTCTGGATTAATTAATACATTGTCAATATGTGTATACATTAGTATAGAAACAAGAAAAGAGATATTTCATATATTGTAGATGGATATTGTTAAGTCATTGTTTTTGTTGCTTGCTCTACTCATTATACACATACTGTAAACATGTCACGTTACGGCGAGAAGCCAACTTTGTGTTTTTTGCCAATAAAGTACTTGAACTTGGTTAATAACACTAACTTAAAGTATAATAATACTACCATGTATTATAAAAGTAACTTGATGAAGAGTTCATGAGTGAAATATTGTACTAACTCTTTGTAGTCCCAGTGTTTAATTAATTTCAACATGAACAAAAATATCAAAATTAGTTCGTTTGTTTGATTCTTTTGTTCTTTTAATTTTGTGTCCATGTATGTGTGTGTGCGTGTGTCTATGTATGTGTGTAGGCGTATGTGTACAATTGTAATTTGCTTAAATTTACATTTCATATAATATCGATCATTTTGTTCTTTTCACAAAGCTGATTAACTTGATTCAGACATTATTATTATTATTATTATTATTATTATTATTATTATTATTATTATTATTATTCTGGTTGTCGTATATCTGTTTGTAATAAAATGACCTTTGCTCATGATAGATGTTCCCGGATTTTGATGATGTACAGTTGAGCTCATACAACTGATTGTAAGTTTTTCTCTCGGTAAGGAATTGAGTTTATTAGAATTTCTTCCAAAATGAGAAACGCTGAATAACTCAGGGCTCTGTAATGCATTTGTTTCACCAGTGATCGCCCTATTGCTAATTAAAAGCCACGAAACAAAACAGTATACTGTCTACCTTTGTCTCCTCTGTAACAAATATGTGGATATGCAGGTCATTCAGTTTGGCATGTTCACAATGGGAAAACAAAAAACATTTCAAAACATGTATTGAAACTGAGTATTAGAAGTGCTAGAGGTACTCATATTATATCTCAAAATCAGTGTAAGCGCGAGGGGGGTGGGGGGTCGGTGTGGGCAGTTGACTCTAGGCGCCAGGCGAAGGGGGGGGGGGGGCGCTGTCGGGACCTTTTTTGTTGTTGTTTGCAGCTAAAATTTTCATAGTATTTCACCTCACCTTAGTGTAACGGGGGGAATTCTTCACAAAACTTATATTTAGAAGGAAGAGGGAGGAGGGAGGGTGGCAACTGACATAAAAACTGTTTTCTGTGGCAAAGTAGTGGCGACACTAAAGAACATTGCCCCCCCCCCCCCCCCCCCCCCGGTGCCTCGAACCCTTGCGCCGCCACTGCTCAAGACAGCGTGGGGGAAAAAGTACCGGGTTGTTTGTAACACGCACAGCTACCTGAGAACTCGAAGCTAAGTAATTATGTCTTGTAATTACACTGAGCTAGTTATACAAGTCACTTGACGTAGACCCACGCAGAAGATAAGTGTTTGTTTCTATTTAAATGTGTGTGATATATATATATATATATATATATATATATATATATATATATATATATATATATATATATATATATATATAACTTGTGACAGATGCTCCTTGTTATGTATGATGTTTATATAATATTATAAATATTTTAGGAAATTATAAATGTTTCTTCACTTTAATATTTGCTTAAATCTTTATGTTTATCAGGAAAAACATGTTTAACTAGTGTCCTTGAATTAGGTTGTTTTGATCAATATGTTTTCTCAATTTGAAGGTCAAGGTTGATTTTTGTTTACAAGTAAAAATTCCATTAAGATGACTCATGTTCTAGAACATTCTGTCATGTGACCAATCTTTATATACACCATGTTTGGTGGACATTTTTTTAGTTTTGACATTACCATCAGTCTTGTAAAGAGCTATTACAGTTGTGCAAATTCATTCCAAATTCTAAGAGAGGAATTATTTTAAATATTCATTGGATTTTAACAGTGCTCATAAACTTTTGGATTTTGGATTTTTAATTGATGATTTTGGAATTTAAGTGAACTTATTCAGATATTTTGGAATACTTCATTTTGACATCAGCACATCAAGATTTCTAGTACATCAGGACTTTGGAGACCATTAGCACATCATAACATTCAAGGACACAGCCGTGAATTCGGAACATTCTATATTTAGGACTTGTGGTTAGAACAATCATTCTTATTGGATTATTAGGATTTCAAAACACATTACTGTAAGTGACTTTTTGATTTTTCATTTTAATTATCTAGTAATAAATTGCTTGTTGATTTTTTACATGATTTGTTGGTTTCACTTTCTTTCTGTTACATTTTTCTTAGACCATAGAGTCGTAACACTCCTAAACTTAAAGATTCTGAAAAATTATAAATCTTTATAAAGAGCCTGAATAGTTGTTTGCTTTTATGATATGTAAATTATCACTCTATAATAAGCATGCCGACACAGTGATGTAATAGCTAAACAGTTATATTTTACATAAATTTACTTACATTTAGTGATATCTGACTAATTTAAAGATACCTACAAAAGATGTCTTATTAATTAATTTCACAGTCGACTACTTCATTATTTTTCAATTTCCCTAAGGAGATCAAAGAAATCCTCAAAAATTTTCTTTTCTTTTGCTTGATAAAATAACACTAATAAAATCTTGAGATCTTTCTAAATTTAATAATTTTTTTTTCTTTCTTTGCCTAACCCAGCAATGAATTTGATTAAAATAATGAATAAAATTATATACAACCTTTTTCGAGGAACGGAGGACCAGATAGAGTAAAACGTAGGATAATTGTAAAAGCATGGATGCAGGAGGATTGCAAATGATTGATCTCAGTTATTTTATTTAAATTATTGAAAATTACATGGTTATAATTGTATGTATATGTAGTCTAACTGATGACTTCTACCATTAAGTTTCTTCGAAGATTTCTATATACGTCGTAGATTTTGTAGCACCACATACAATCCTACCCGCTTCAGTCTGTTCTTTTCCAACTTTATATTTTGCATATTCTGTACTACTGTTCATATATATGTCCCCAATCGTTGTCTTATGAAAGAGTAATACAGAACCTCTCGTGATTTCCTCTTGATTTTGAATTTCAAAATTCTTTTCAGATTATTTCTTGAATATGCATGTGCCAGGAGAAGGAACTTAGTCAATAGTTAAAGCTAAATGTTTGTTAGAATTTACATGATTAGTAACTGTAGTGTTCATTAGAAGTTGATGCTTGTATACATCATGAGATTTTATTTTTATGATCATTCAGTTTTGTTAAGATTACGTTTTAATTTTACTAAGGTCTTCATTCAAGACGCCAGCAGCCAAGGCTGGTTCCTCAATATTAATTGATAATCAAGTATCATCAGCGAACAATCTTATACCGGACTGGATATAAGTGACAATACTGTTAATATAAATTAAGAATAAAAGTGGTCCCAGTATAGATCCTTGTGGAACAACAGCCCTGATATACCGTCGTTCCGAGCTACACACTTTTCTATAACAATCGTGTGTGCCAAGTTAGTAAGATAATTCATAAACCGATACATTAATCTACCACCGATTCCAAGATTTCGTAGTTTATGAATTAATCCTCTATTCCAAACTTTTGTCGAAAGCTTTGTTTATGTAACAAAATACCAGTATTATTTCCTGACCTTCATCGATAGCCTTGCAAAAGGAATTATAAATATCACATAATTGTAAAACAGCCGAATCTGTAAGTGTCAAACCAAATTGTGAGTGGCTTTTTAGGTTATTAGAGGTTAGAAAATAATATAGATGTTTGAAAACACATATTTCAAATACTTTTCCACCATAGCTTAGTAGTGGTATCGTCCTGTAGTTAGATACATCGCTTTCGTTTCCCATTTTATGAACTGGAATAACATGTGCTTGTTTCCAGGAATAACGGAAGTATGATGTTTGAAAGCAGTTGTTGAAAACTTATGACAAATATTGGGATGAGATAGATTAAGTAGTCTGGATTTAATTCTGTCAGGACTCGCTGTCTTACCTATGTCTTGAGTCGATATTACGTGTTCACTATTGTTCTGGTGGGTTGACTAATCACTTGATACTAAATTGAAGATATTCATATTTCTAATAGTTATCTTTCTATTCTGAATTTAATATATATATTTTCATTAATCTCCAAAAAGAATCAAATAGTCCTCTACCGCTACCCAGAGTGAATACCCATAACCATTAAATGGGAACTACATTGATTAGTCACTGGGTAGTTCCGGGCTACTGCCTACTGTAAACATCCCGCAGTTTAGGGACCGACCATTTAATTTTCCGGAGGGGGGGGGGTGTCCTGGGATTTTCTTATGAGCCAGGATTTTTTTTTTCATTTACCTCAAGATAATTTATCTTTTTCAACAAAAATAATGGATATAATAATTCTGTGTGTTCGTGTGTGTGTGTGTGTATGTGTGTGTGTGTGTGTGTGTGTGTGCTATAAATCAGAGTAAGAAAATATGTTCAAGCTATTTGAATAGCCGGAAAAGTCTTTTCAAAAATATCCCAGACCCCACCCCCACTCTCCAGAAAATTAAATGTTCAGTAGCTTAGTGTGTTGAATCGACTGTAATCGACAAATATTTCGACAGCTGCAAACTTATTATTCACGCTTGACTGTTACACCGATTCAATCACGAACGAAACATTATGTTTACTTACGTTGTTTAAAACTGACACTAAGAGGAGCAACGATGGTTACTACGAGGCGACGTAGTCCACTATAATGTGTATGTAATGTTTCTGTGTGACTGTTTCTTTTCAAAGATATGTAAGTAAATTAACTGTATAAAATGGATCTGTAATTATTTTTCGGAAATGTTCTGGTCGAAAACATATTTTACTTATATGCGATAATGTAGAAGTCAATTGCTATAGCGTTATCAGTGTTAACGTCACATTTGAGGTAGGCCAGCTGCTGTCATACATCTGCAGTAATTGTTGAATAGGCCTGTCAAATGTCGTAATGGGAACCATTCCTACTTGTTCGTTGCTGAACAATACTTTAACAGTGTTAGTGAGAGACAGTCAATCGGAACACCTCGTGGGTTTTCTACAAAAATTCATATCGGAAATACTTCATTTTCAGCGTTGCCAGGGCTTAATTTTAACTATCTAACTGTAAAGAAAACTTACTCTAGGAAACGTTCCGGTTGTTTCGCACATCATATGCTCGTGTACTAATGCGCGGAGACGATGCACTAAGGATTAGCTGGCAAAAGTTCAGTAAAAGAACATATTTTAGTGAGTTCATGTTGGCCAAAAAAAAAATAAAAAAAATAACAAATTTATTAAAATTGGGGAATGTTTCGGCCAAGAATAAGTCATCTCAGTCGAGTCGCCAATAATGAACGCAATGACTGTGCGTTATATGCACATGACGTCGTTTGGTATACGAGGTACATGTATGTACAATGGCGGCTACTGTTCTATTTCCGCGTTCGGAACATCGCTCGACCATTTCCGTCAAATAAGAGAAATAACCTCGGAAGCAGTTGTAGGAATACACATTAATGGGTTTGATGAATCGCCTCGGGCGGAGTTCATCACATATGTTTCGGTAGTATAGGCCGACTGTGGTTCCGATTGTGACTTTGTCTCCTTCCGCCGCCACAATGAAACATGTAATAAATGTAGTTCCTAATATAGTTCTCAATAGCGGCAAATTACATCCTAGTTTTCTTTCTAAACTTGATGCTATTTCCGATGTGTTTTTCCGATAATTGACGGAAAGGCCCGAGCTTGTTTCGCTTGAGAGACCGCACCGACAGCAGCTAACCTAGCTGTCGTCTTGATAAGGGACTTTATTCTTTGATAGCGGCAATAGCCAGTTCTCACAATATTGTTTTGCTTCTTAAATTGAAAGTTCAACTAAGTTCCAATCGTCAAATCATGAATGCGTATAAAATGTTCCAATCAAAAGCAGTCTACCATTGTACATATTTTCATTCCAAATAGTTTCAAGGTTTAGACTAGATAAGTCGTCCTTTTCGATAAAGGTAATTCCTATTTTAAAGTAAATTGCAACTCAACTTCCATTCCTGTTTCTATAGAAACAGATTGGTGTATAAAGTTTCATATTAGGATAGCTTCATTATTAATTGATCTATCTAGCACGTTTCACTGATTTAAATAATTTAAAAAATAGCCCAGGTCGATACCTATTTGATCTATCTCACTGTAGATCCCCCTGCACGCTCGGGGATGTAGAATAGACCCGATGCGCCCTCCCACATATCGTACGAGGCGACTAATTGAGGCAACCTTCTCGCCCTCGTATGTGTCCCGTGATGATGTTCTATTTGAGTAGGGGTCTTGTACTTTTTAAAAGTGTGCGGTTTATAAAAAAAATCGGACTTGATATTTTAAGGATTTTGTCCATTCTTAGCTTTATCTTTGTTTTGTTTCACTTTTTTGTGGTACCTAAATTTACTCGGCACTGAATAGCCATTATTGTGCTGATGTGCCGCTAAACTTTATACATACATACATACTGTAGATGCTTTGGGTGTTTAGGGACCGACCATTTAATTTTCAACTAATATAATGGGTATAATGGGGAGGGGGGGGCAGGTTGTATAAAGAAGAGCAAGAATATTTCTTGGAAGCTTCTTGAGGGTCGGAAATTGTTTTTCTCCATAAAAAATCTTAGTCCCCCCCCCCTCCGAAAATTAAATGGTCGGCTCCTTATATTTAAGAGTGAGAGACTTTTTTGGAAACCTGAATCTCTCCGCGTACCTGGACTTGTTTCAATATCATTTACAAGTATGAGCATAATTCGTAGAAAAGGTGTAATGCTACTTAATTCTATTGTTTTATTATTTTCACATTTGTGTTCTGATTTCACTGATACTTCGCCATTTTGTTGTTATGAATTTGATCGTACTTGGCGCTGACAAATCATTTCGAGTAAATCTCACGGTGGATATCTGATATTGTTGTTATGGGATCAGATTCGACATTATATAGAATTGTCACAATTTAACAGCCTAGATACATATAAAGAATTAAATGACTTCGTACACCGGAATGGGGCGTCTGACATCTTAACACCCAACCAAACCAACACTTCCTCTTAATACCGTTGCATAAATCATGAATATCGATTTAGAATAATGTACTTGGTTGTGTGTTATTACACAAGGGCTACCACATTGAAAAAGAAAAACACGATAGCACATGCTCAATTTGTATGTGTGTTATTCGCAAATCATAAAATACAAATGGAAATGGAAATATAACAGGTACATGGTTAGTGCGCATATTTTGAACAGTCATCCAGAAAATGCGATTGGAAAAGATCAATGAACATGAATGGGGTTGACAGTATATTCTGCGGTATCTTGTACATTGCTGTCATGTACCTTACTATTGTATTTGTCAAAATGCACCTGCTCTTTTATAGACGATGTTTGTTTTTCTTTGAAATTATGTATTTAAAGACTTTTCTTTGCAGAATTTCGTTCCCTTCATTTTTGTACCATTTTATTTAACTCCTTTATTGCCCTCTTTGCAAAGTATAAGATTTAATTACCTGTTATTTATTCATTCCAATTTTTTTTTGGTGTATTAATTATTACGAATAACTGGTATAATTTCATTGATATATTTTGGCATATCGTTAATTATATCAATAGAAATAGTCATAAACGATTGCAATATTCAGGGACGACGTCAGCGTTTCAACACCACGACCCGTATTATCTACCATATTTTTTGCAGCGAGCGATACGTAACAAGGTCAATCATGTGACTAGACTAGCATCATCCGTCGACTTTGTCCAGACAAGGGGAACGTGATTCGGCTTTCGGTATGAGATGCAGGGGACTTGTTCGGATGGAGGATAAAGGGAAAGGAGATCTGCTTGAAATTTTCTGTTGATTAATTATTTTGTTTTTAATTTCCGGAAAAGGAAACATTGTTGAAAGACTTTGTTATTAGATAAGATCAAACACTTCCTAATAAAAATAAAATACAAACTATCTCTATAAACGACTGGAAAATGGTGCGATAATTTGTTTAGAACGTAAATAGTAAATACCACGACATTAAGGAATCCTCGAGAATAGGAGAAAGGAATACATCTATATATGTATACCAGCATAACATGAAATGGCGATTTACTCAGTTCAGATGTAAAGTTCGTGACGAAATGCGAATAATTATAAATCAGGGGCGGATCCAGAAATATCGGTAACTGCTAGATGTTCCGAAGGTCCATTTGTTGGAGGGTTCATAAGTTCGAATTATTTTTGCACAAGAGCTCCATCTTCCGAAACATTTTAGCCCAAAGTTCCATTGTTCCGTAGGTTCTCAAGTTCGAAGAATATAGGGGTAAATTGTACGAAGGTTCATTGGCCAGAGGGTTCATAACTTCGAAGGATAAGGTTGAAACGTTCACAAGTCCAACGTTTTTTGACAACAAAGGGTTCATTGGTCCGAAGGTTCATTAGTCCTAAAATATTCGAAAAAGGGTTCATAAGTACGATGGTTATTTGGTCCGACAGTATTTGAAAATGGGTTCATTGTTTCGAATTTACAATATTTCCATTCTTTCATCTCATTTGAATTTTCGGTCTAATACACCTTCGGACTATTTAACCCTTCTTTCGGTCCAATGAACCTTCGGAATAACGCACCTTTGGACCACTGAACATTAGGGCTATGAAACCCCTCTTTCGGACTGATGACCCTTCGTATCAATGAACCTTTCTTTCGTAAAATAGAACCTTTGGATCAATGAACCTTCTGATTATCGAAATGTTACCGAAATATCGGGGGGGGGGGGGGCGCTAACAAGTAGGCAATTAGAGGACCTAGGGGTTAAAGCCCCCAGAAGCTCCTCCCTTTTAATCGTTTCCAGGACATAATTTTAACCATCTAACTTTAAGGAAAACTTACTCTAGGAAAGGTTACAGTTGTTTCACGCTCATTGTTTCTTTTTTTTTGGGGGGGGGGGCGGCTCCCTCCTTTTCCCTTACGGATCTGCCCCTCTAAATAAATAACCGATTATAACGCATGGAACAATATCATCAGTGATATTAAATGTATTATTCTTAAATATGTAATTTTATTTAAAACCAAAATTAATTTAGAACATGTCTATGATGGTGAATATAATTAAATCAGCTTAATAAAACTAACAGCTTGATCTATTGGTAAAGCCACGTCTATTTGAAACAAGTAGTTCTTCATTCAAATGCCTCACTGTACGTATCAACTCAAGTCGATGTTCAGTTATTATACCCAAAGCCTCTACCAGAAGTAAAACATCTATTTAGTGGACACCAAATCAGTTAACGCATTTTTTCGTTATTTTAAGACTAATAAAGTATAGCAAATAGAAATGGTATTAAGAAAATATGCTTGTTATGGACAGTTGTCCGTCTAAAATAGGTGTCCAGGAAGAAAGACTTTAGTCTCATCTTTGTTGAGAAGGCCACGTTTTACTTGAAAGGCGAACGTGAAATATTCTTCTTCGTCGCTTGATTGTTCGCACGTTGATCAGTTTATAATGACCCAAAGTCATCACTTTTCTGTACGAGCTAAGGTTCCCATCATATGGAATACATAAATTAGATCCATTGACATTAATAAATGGCCGTCATTTTTCCAGATATATATGTGTGTACATATACAAATCTCAAATACATTTTGTATCGAAAACTCAAAAAACTAACGTCAGTTGGATCGAATTAAGAAGTATTTGCGCGCGCACACACACACACACACACACAAATAAATGAATTGGGGATGGGTTTTAGAATAAATTAGGCCTTCTTCGTGCTCACTTTACAACAGCGTGTGCACTGCCATTCCCCTCCCCCTCCAACCCCTCCCCATTCCCCCTTTAAGGTACAAAAGCAACACCAACAACTATGCCATCAGTTTAATTCCCACATTTTAAAAGTAATCTTCATGCAAGTAAGTAAAAAGTACATCCTGATTCAAGTCGGTCGTAAATATTGCTTATTACGGTAAAATCCACGCAGTTACCGTTGTCAGGTGTCAGGTTAAGTATACAGATAAGGGTACGTTCTGAATAAAAAGTACATATACTCATATTACGCAATAAGAAGTGTTGTTACCTCCCTTGAAAGTTATTTCTCGTCTAAAGCTCTTCAGTGCAAAGAAATTAGAAAAGGTGTCAAGAGCCAACTTCTGGGTCACTCTGCACCATCACCGTTAAGTAAGGTGGCAGGGGACAGTTTTGTAAATTGGCCCCTGTCAAATTTCTTAACTTAAGGCTATGATGTGACCTTTTGAGTTATTATTGTTTAATAATTAAAGATATGGATATTTTTGTGAATTAGGTGTTTCGGGCTTGTGTTGTTCTTCAAATTGATGTGAGGCATGTACACCTCCTATAGTCACAGTATGTATACATTGAAATACCAATAGTAGGCTAGGGAGCAGAGCTAGCCACCCATAACAGTAGACACGTGGGTTCAAGCAAGTCGAATATCTCAAAAACTGACTGGATGGCAACTATTTTGAATTGCATCCAGCTGTTTAGTACACAATGTTTTTCAAAATTATCACCTAGGGAAAGGGCTTGCGTTTGCACTGTGAGCATCACTTTGTGTCAAAAATGGCCTTTGGAAGTGAAAAATGCATGTATAAATTAGGGGTTGGGGTGCATAACTTTTTATGCTATGAACTTCCATTGACTTGTCAGGTCAAGTGAATGATATTCTTATGTTTTGTTGTATTATAGCTATCCAAAAATAAGGACTTTTTTGACTTCACTTGTGTAATTTTTTTAAAATGAATTTTTATATTAGGCAGGTGGATGTGGTATTAAAATTGTGCAGAAAAACTGTCCCTTGCACCCTAAGCGCCTCTGCATTCTGGCGATTTACTGTCCACTTTTGGATATTATCCATACGCCGACCAGCCTCGTCGCCACGTCAGAACGTTAAGTAGGACAAAATAGTTCCAAACACTTGACCCCTTTACTTTGTTTTGTTGTGATATCTTGCTAAAGTCAATGTAACAAATGCCTTGATTGTAATTTGAACTAAGCAAAATTCTTCATGAAAGTGTGTTAACATGTGTGTTTGCAAAACGTAAAATTGCCCATGCTCATTGGAGCACATCTGTTATCAAATCTTCAGTTTTGGAGGTGCGTAGGTCCTGCACGTTGTCCAAACTTCATAAGTTTGGATGTTTTTCAAAACTGATCTCTTCCATTAAGGCATTATGGGATTGCGGACAACATGCAAAATTTTCTGACCTCCGAATTTGAAGATCTTGACAACGTGCAAAAACTACGCACCTCAGAAACTGCTTGGCCATACGAAGATCTGATAAAATGCGTTATTCATAGAAAGCGCCTTGGTCAAATTTTGTAGAATTGAAACTACAAAGACATCTCTCCCTATCTCAAAATGTGTCTAGACACGTTCTGCAATCATTCAAAACCAAAATAATTTGGAAAACTTTAAAGAATATCACAAATACGCTATAACTTGCAAATCTCTTGTTGCTAATCCTCAGAAGAGGACATTCAGGTGTGTTTATCTGCTGATTACGATTACTCGTCGAGCAAGATGACACTGCTGATTATCATTACTCGTCGTGCAAGATGACACGAAAACACGGTAATTGAAATATGAAATTTAACCTGCAATGATGAAAAGTTTGAACTCGTAACTGATTTTCAGTATTTATGTCTTACTTTTTGAAGTAAATATAACTTTAACAAAGCCAAAGGCCAATCTTGTTCAGCAAGCCAAGAAAGCAATGTTCTTTGTTTGAAGGAAAGCTAAAAAGATGAGTGTACCAATAGATCTCCACATGCATCTTTCTCAAATTAGGAGTTTGCCAATATTACTGTATGGAACAGAGTTCTGGGGGATTTGTGATAATGTGATACCATGGAGACATTTCATATGCAGTTTTGTAAAACTATTTTAAAGATAAACAACCCTATACCCAATATAATGAATTAGGAAGAGTCTCAGCCAGTATCTCTATTAAGGGTACAATGGCTGGCAGAAAATTGTTTGAATAAAGAAAGATCAAATTTCACACACTCTCTATGATCTCTTGTACCATTTGCATTGTAGAGATATTTTTGCTTCCAGATCGTTATTCTTTGTTATGAATATTCTTAATGATTGTGGACTACTGGAATTATGGGGTCAACAATATGGAGATAAAAATTTAAAAATATCAAAGAACGTCGTTCAAACTTTATAGGGCAGTTTTGTACAGGTATGTCAAGATGAAATTTCAATTATATGTAAGTGTATCAATTATAGAATTTTTAAAATGAATTTGGTTTGAAAAATATTTGACTATATTCCTATAAAACCTGGTAAAATATTTTTGTCGCTTTCGTAGTAGTAGTAGTCACAAACTTCCCAGAGAAGTTGGTAGATTTTTCAGTATTGATAAATTTCAGAGGCTCTGCCCTCTTCGTGATAAACAAGAACTGGGTGAAGAGTTTACTTTATTTTTAATTGGTCTTATTTCAAGAGGTAAAGAAAAAGTTTTACCTATGTACCTACTCAGTATAGCAAACACTTTTAACTTTGAAACCCCTTTGAGCAACACAGATACTTTTGTACTAACTGGATTTGTATAAAATGTTAAATTTGTAATGTCAAACTTTAAATGATAATGTTACCTTTCCAGTAGTCTCTTCACGCTGTACATAGTTCATTAATGACACTTTTTATGCATTCATTTGTACTAACATACTCCATGTGGGGTCTTTGGTGTACTAACATACTCCATGTGGGGACTAACATACTCCATGTGGGGTCTTTGGTGAAATAAAATGTCTCAGATGTCGCAAATGAGGAGGCAATGTGACTCCCGTTGAGCGAACGAGCGAAATAAATGAGTAAATGTAGGAATAAATGTTTCATCTTAAAATAATTTTATTTTAGAAAATGAACTTGCAAACAAATATAGATAGGTACAGTGGTGTATACATTTGAAGAGAAATGGCATTTTAACATCCAACTATGCTATCAAAATTATCATTTTAAAAAAGTGAAGATTTGTATGCTTTCACTTTAATAGTTTTAACGAGTTGAGGTAAATGATTGTTTTCTCGTGTCAATCATAAAAAGAACGTTTTAAAAAAAACATCGACCATTCATCTGGTGAATGATATGATCTCTTGTAAAGAAAAGTTGCAACGAATTTTTTTTATCTTCGTTATTATCCATAACACTGAAGAGACTCGGATAGTGCTCAGGGAAGTGATTTACATCAAATCGATATAAATTGTTTACCGGAAGTAAGGGTGCCTTCCATAAAATAAATGTTACCACAGCAGCAGGTATGATAGAATTATATTTACTTCGAAATAGACCTGAATATGTCGGACCTGCACTGCCTAAGGTAATTTTCGGGTCAAGTGGAAATGGCCGGTGGTAATCCCATTCGTATGTCACCAGCATGCGGAATACTTCAGGTTTCTTGGAAATGGTGTGATAAATCAGTCAGTCATAAGAGTTGGTCGAAGTGTTTGAAGAAATCAATGCCGCTCAGACAAGAAAATAAGCCGAGATAAATAAGTACAACTTTAATGCCTTTGGTGCACTACATCGTTTTACAGTAATATTACGGGCAAAAACTTGCTTTGAATCGGACGCAACCGACTTGAAAAATATGTTCGATTCAAGGTAAGTTTTTGCTTCTAATTTTGCAGTTAGCAATGTTTTGTGATAACAAGGTAGCGTATCAAAAACATTAAAAGAGCTGCTAATTCTCTCAGCTGCGTTTCTGATTTTTTCAAACACTTCTATCAATTATTAAATCGGATGCAGTTTAAAGCTAATGCAGAAAAGCCTGAAGTGATCCAAATGTCCGTGCCGTAGATGTTTTCTTTTTTTAATTAATACTTAAAATCCAGGAATTGATAAAGAATATGTTAGTTCCATCTTAATTGATTCATGATTTTACAACTAGATTTTCATAAATAAATATATTTCTTCTATGAAGATACGTTTCTCTCCCCACAGGAATATGGCGGACGTGCATATTCAGCTTATAGTAATACACTTATATTAATATGCGCTAAGTATACAAAGATGCTTGTTTTCGAGAGCAAACAATTGGACGGATTATCTTCACAGGAGGTTTATTTCGAGGTTGCCTTAATTTCGAATCGTTAGGGTATGTATGCTGAGAAAGAACTTTATTAGTTCATTTGGAAATAAAATATTGTTTATTATAATCCCATGAAATCAAGGTATTTAAAAAAAAACAAAAAAACAAAAAACAGCAACAACAACAACAACAAAAACATATTGGATACAAATGTTTTAAAATAGTGATAGACACCATACACAGTGGCAGAAAGTTACCCCAATCTACCTCGTCCGTTCCCCCATGTCTGGAAGGAGGTCTGTCCGATCATTCTTACTTTATCCTTTCATTTCTTTGTGCTATACAGATATTTAATTCTTGTGCCTATACCATTAAAGTTTCATGTCTGCATGTACTGCTTCCATACATACATACATACATACATACATACATACATACATACATACATACATACATACATACATACATACATACATACATACATACATAGATGTAATGGCATATGTTCATTTTGCTTTTATCTTTCTTTTCCGCTGATAAAACTAACCACGACCTACACACTGTAAAAGGGGTGGTGGCCTGCACACACACACACACACACACACACACACACACACACACACACACACACACTCTCTCTCTCTCTCTCTCTCTCTCTCTTTCTCTCGTAAGATATTCAATTTTACTGTTCGTATTGTATTCCTTCCAGACATACGTAGATTTTGACCTATCTGAGGCCTACATTATGTCAAATTTCTTCAACAGTGTCAGATAACCTTAAGCTGATGCCCTCAAGGCTAACTCAGACAGAATCACAGATTAGTTGACAACATTTTGCTGTTATTGTTTTGTTATTGTTTGTTTTTGATCCTTTGCTTATACATCGCACTTTGATACAATACAGACATGACGCACATAAACCGGTATTGGACGGATTATTACAATGGGATAGAAATCCTACCCCTTTTAGAAAAGACAAATTTACGGTTATTTTTTTGGGAGCTCGGTTGTTGTACGTAATTATAGATGTCGTTTAAAAGTTACAGGATTGACCCATCATGAATATTCAAAATGTTTAGTAAACCATTACAGCAATTGTTAAGGTTGTTTGCACCGGGAGGGCTGGAAGGAGGGCAGTGCTGCTCGGCGCAGAAGCTTTGTTTGCGAGGAGCTACAGATTGTACATGAAGGTATCCAGCTACCACCCAAGGGCATTCTTTGCCCAGGCAGCCGAGTCGGCAGAGCTCGTTGAGATGCTCCTCTTTGGCATGGGCGCACCATATAAATATTTGTGGCAAAGCTTTTTGCAGACCTGCTAAAGCCAGCTGGCGATGAAAATCGAAATGTGGAGTACGTTGCATGGTGTTGCCTTTGTCGCTACCACCTACAAGGTGAAAGGGCACCTGCGAAACCTTGGCAACATTGCTAACAGGTGCCTTGAAGAGTGACGGCAGTCCCCAGATTCTCAAGAAATCTGCCAAAGGCGTTCTTGGCGACCGGCATAAATACCAGTTCCATATGCTTCCGCAGCGTACGCGCGGCTGCCTACAAGCTCCTCGACCTTCGGGAGTATATCAGATAAGATGATAATTCGCAGGTGCTTGCACAATTAACACGCTCTGTTTTTTAGTGGATTTGGGACTACCGCAGACTGTTCCAAGCTACCTCTCGGCCAAGAACTCGTTGAGGCACTCCTCCGCCAAAGCGTATTGTTCTTGTATAGTGCGATAGTAACCATATTCCCGCATTGTGATTCCGTCTGGGGCAATCAACTTCTTGGTGTCCAGCAGCGATGGGCTCCTTTTATTGATGCGATATACGCCCATTCTGTGGCAGTTGCTCCGTATTGCCGCCATCTGATAATGAAAGACCTTTTGATTGGTAATGGCATCTAGGTACCGTTCGTACCGCAGGTCGTGCTTCATGACGGCTTCTTGTGTGCTTTTTCAAGTCGATGAGCTTCTTGTGTGCTTTTCGATCACCATCTGGTACAATTCGAGCTCGCAATCTTAATGATGTACATCTTCGTTCAGAGCCCGACAAATGCTGCGATCGGCGTACCGTTGCATTTGTCCTTAAACTTGCCGACGACTTTTTGGTTGATGCTGCTGAACACCGGGTGGCCGGCCGGGTATTCACTGGTGTCATTCAGTTCTGTATCTTCTGCCATATTGCTGTAGACGTCGTCCGTTTCCACACTCATGAGCAGGCTATCGGTGTGCGTGTTCAGCAGGCTCGCCCTTTCGCCATACCTGACTTTGACGCGGTTGTAATAGAAGTCATACATCAGGAGCTTGCTCAGATCCAGGATAGACATTCCGGTTCACATTGGCCGATTGAACTTGAGATTGACCTCCTCAAAGCTTTTTCCGCGATTGAAACGCTGGATTGGCAATCCGCCGTCGCAGCTTACCTTCCTCGCCTTCGGACCTGACCAGGTCCACGGGGATCCGATTCCTGAGGTTTTACATGGTCTTCCCAAAGACGGAGTTGTTCATCAGCTTGAAGAAGTCTTTGTCAGACTCATTAGCCTGAGTCCTGAAGCCGGTGTTGCGCTTGGTGTACTGCACCATCCACGGACTCTGATCAAACTCCAGCGTTATGTGAACCATTATGACGCGCATGCCAAGCTTGGTGTAGAGCTGGACGTTTCGGCAGTAGACAGCGTGTCGTTTTGTTGGGCGTAGACTGGATAGTTTCAGGCATTCGGTGAATCGGTCCCCCAACTGGTTTACAAAACGGCGCTGGTAGTCGCTCAGTCATATCTCTTCAACGCAGTCATTTGATTCCTGGAAACCTCTGCAATCGTCTCCATCCATGATAATCTCAGCCTAATTTTGAAACACCTCTCAGATCTCCACCTACTCACGCTTGAGGTCCTGAATGAAAGTGGCGTCAGCCTCCTTGCCGCGATATAACACCGGCTTTAAGGTGACTGTCGCAGCATATGACTATGGATCCGAAGCTACATAGGACCTAGTCAGCAATTGTCTGCTTGTTGCTATTGTCCGGATTGCCGACAGAGTCTTCCACTGGCATGTCCAGTGCCTGAAATCCGCACAGATGATGTATGAGACACGCATCTGGGGGTAGTGATTCTGGAATGCTAGGATGTTCATGTCTGGCTCTGGCAAGGATACGAGCTGTGACTTTTCGTTTATGGCGCGGCAGTCTTTCGTGTGGGCTTCCAATAAGTCGGCCCGGCTGAAGACGTGAAAGCACTGGCGGCAGACGTGCTTCTTCTCGTTGTGCTTGTTGTTATGGCGCACCATGCGGCTTAGGTTATTTATCCAGAAAAAGTGGCTGCTTTCGCCGTCTGTAATAAGCAATAAGTCCACAGTGTGTTGCCTTACTTATTTGCTGATGCGTAGCGGTTAGAGGCCATTTATCCAACCAAAGTCACTAACTGCGATAGATTCATTGTGGCTCTCAAACTTACCAATACCGTTAACCTTGACGGGAAAGTCGATGCCTGTAAAGTCAAGCTCGCCCAGGTGCTGGCGGTACTTGCCTACTCAAATTAGGATTGTCGCGTTCTGGGTATAGAGCAGACAGAACAGCCCACTCAAAGCAACGGCCGTCGTTGATCCGCAATTTTGCGTTGGAATTGTGCTCCGGCCGCAAAGCGTCCGGTATTGCGACACGCCGAAGTCGACCACCTGGCAACGGACAAACACCCAGCTAGACCCCTCGTGCATGCATTCTTTAATGCAACGTAAAAATGCGGCGATAGATTGGGCAATTAGCTGCCCGATCTCGTCAATGCGCTGTACGGTGGCTTGATGGCTGAGTATGTATACGGTCACTTGTATGGTGTTCATCTCAGCTTCTTCGTCGTCAACGTTTTGCTGGCCTGGCGCGGCTTTCTCCAGCTGTGGCCCTATGATGAGGCTAAACATAGGCCGTTCAGTTAGTTTCTTAAGTTCCCTGGAAACCGCATCGCGCGCCTTTCTCGCAGTGGCATTAAGAAATGCTAAAACGTCGGCTTCGATCTCGTTTTTTCGGGCACAGTAGCGCGATAGTCTTTCACAACCGTGTCAGCTCTGCCCTGATGATCTACAAAGTCGGGCAGGGTCAGAGCGTAGTGCTGAACCTTACCCCTATAAACAGAATCTGGTCGTGGTGCTGGAATTGGACGCTCAACCCTGCGCCTAGGAGCAGGAACTAGCCGTGGGGCTGAAACAAGAGGCTGAACCAAACGTCTCGTCTGCCTGGGAGCTGATATTGGCCGTGGGGTTTGTGCCAGAAAGACCGGCTGCCCGATCGCCAGTAGTGCATTCAGCGCATCATCATATTCATTTTTGGTTATATGCCCTATATGAAGCAACTCGTTCAGAAGGTTAATAGTGAACATCCTATTGGTATACTAGCGAGGAACTTATTTTCAAACTGAAAATGTACCCCATCTCATTTTTATACGGGAACGCAATATCTAAATGGGAGTTGGACCTCCCTCAACTCTGCAATACTTTATCTAACAGCCTTCTTGCTCACTTTGCGGCATACGCCAGGTTATGCTGAACCCTATTGATGCCACACGAGTGACAAAGCCTTGTCTCGGATTGAGTGCGCTTTCCACACGATCGGCATGGCACATGTGCAATGCTACCCCTTCGCTGCCTATGCAGGTGTATCTTGCAGTGATCACGCATGCCAGTTTTTGGCAGTAGTCAGTCCTACCAACTATCAACCACTTGCAGTAATCGTAGTCTCTCATTCTCACCACCAGTAGCAAAAATAATCTAAATTAAAGCTTAAAGCCAGGAAAATATCAGTTCCTGAATCATCTACAAACTATCGATCCATTGGCAAAACATTAGTCAACCTAAGATTCGTTTATAGTCGGCGTAATTTCATCATAAGCTTTGATAAGTCTTGTACCTATCGGAGATATTTAACATTATGCAATTTAAGTTACAGTATCTGCTAAGTAATAAAAAGCATTTATATGTCTGATTTACTATGTGGTAAGTTTTAAAAAAAAAAACAGACATGTATTTAAAAGATTTTGTTATCATCGCGTGCACACAGAAATCAGTGGACGCCATTCACGTTCAGTTGCGCACTATAATCAGTTTATAAGGAAGGCTAACCCTATGGAACTTTAGCGCTGTCTGTATCGTTCTAGTCTAACGACAGGGGTTTTCGAGGCATATAATCAAATGTGGCGCACCCAGAGGGATTTGACTGTATGTACTCGCAAATTCACTGTAAAGAAGTTAGACTTTCTCCTGGCTTAGAGAGTCATAGAGGGTTTGAAATTAGTGTGGATTCTCCATGCCAGGATGGACGGATGATACAGATAGACAGATTTTATTAAAAATTACTACATTTATCGATAGTCTGCCAAACTATTTATGTATAATTTAAGCTTCATACAAGTAAGCTAAGTGGGAGAGTTAGTCGTGACAGCCTTTGTTAAAAATTAAGTGGTTTATTAGACACAATAGCTTGGACGCTGGAAAAAATGGCAAAATCTGAGGCATGCAATCGACTGTATAGTCGAATCTCACACCTGCTCTGAAGACTTTTTTAATTTTCATTTAATTGGGGCACGTGTTTGTTCTTGTTAAATCGTTCTCTGTTATAAAAGTCGGTTGTGACGGGTCATTAGTTGAAACTGATCACATACACACGAGCAGTTGCGGTGCACATTGTTCTCTGGGGGTAACTGCTATGTATACTTTGAATTACCTCCAGAATTCCTAGCGTTCGTTTCGTCCCCAGGAACTCCATTGGGGGTTGAATTTAAACACGTGATCGTGATCAGTGGAGGCGCCAACCTTCACATTCAAACGTAATAAAGGGAATGAATTCTGTCCGACACAGTCTAAGTGCATTACCCAGAGAATGGACTATCCTAAGGACTGATATACAAGGCCTGGCCGATGCCCGTTTGCACCTCTTTATGGATGGTGTAGAGATAAGTACGTTTTACTGCCAGCTGGTGCTGGCTGATGCAGGACAACACTTTAATGCTGGGCTAATTTGGGGCCAGCCTCATAGTCAGCCGCTAGGGGTGCGGCTGGGCAAAAGTCAACCTGAGAGGGAAGAGTTATTTCAAACATCTCTAGTCAGCCTCTGGGGGTGCAGTTGGGCAAAAATCAGCCCTGGGGGTGGGGATTATATTAAATACCCCTTTTATATCTACTTAAGACTCCTTCGATATTTTTAAGTCAGAGGTTATATTGTATTATATTCATCTCATTCACATGGACTATTGTGTTTATATGCATCTCATCCACAGAGGATATTGTATTATATGCACAGCATGTACAGAAGCTATTGTATTACATGCATCTTATGCACCAAGGCTATTGTATTATATGCATCTTATGCACCAAGGCTATTGTATTACATGCATCTTATGCACCAAGGCTATTGTATTATATGCATCTTATGCACCAAGGCTATTGTATTACATGCATCTTGTGCACCAAGGCTATTGTATTACATGCATCTTGTGCACCAAGGCTATTGTATTACATGCATCTTGGGCACCAAGGCTATTGTATTACATGGATCTCATGCACCGAGACTATTGTAGTACAGGCGTCATTTGCATATGTGCACTGTTGACTTAGAAACGTCTCATGCAAGGTTAAAACTACAGTAACCCCAAAGCATTTTCTCTTAGACTGTAAACACTATCTTACTATCAGAAACCGAACAATATGAACCTTGTCTCATAATATCGACATAGCTTCGTTATTAACGGGTAACCACTTGCATTCTTTTGATTTCAACCAGGAGATTTTTAAGTCTATCCAAAAGTATATAATAGCAACAGAGAGATTTGTTTAATCACTTCGACATTATTTATATATTTACACTAAAGTGATGTATCTCTGGTACGTATTTAGTACCCACATATATACAAACTGAGCTGAAATTAATATTCCTTTACCAACCCCCAACCCCAATGAACACCAACATTTTTATATTTTGTCCTTAAAGTATACAGTAATATGTTTTTGCTATAAATGCTATTAGATACTGTTTGATATTATTAAAATATTGTATGTACAATTTAATTTTATTATCTCATTATTTTTTCAGTGTTTGCAATCCTCGGCCTTCATTACTCACGTCAGCCATATTATCGAAGTAAAGATTATTGTTAATGGGGAGAAATCAAAATTAGCTTAAGCTTGTTGCTCAGTCCTCAGTATACTTCTTGTTCGATATTTACGTATTTTCCATGATGCTTTCTGCAAATATATACTGCTTAAACCAGACACACACACACACACACACACACACACACACACACACACACACACACACACACATACAGTCTATTCATCGCTTAAGTAATTAAAATCTCTCCACCATTATTGCCATGAAATCCAGTGTCGCTTATAGATTTAGCGACCAATGTTGATAAGAACTCTATTTTGGGTCTCTCGGATTTTCTACTATGTCATTCTGAGTTTCTACTATGTAATGCCTGGAGAGATGCCGAATGTTTTTCTCTCCTCCACTTACGTTCATAAGGGTTTGATTATTGCGTCGATTAAATAAACCTGCACAAGGCTAGCTTGTTATAATCTCCTTAATTTATCACAAAGAAAACCTCGAAAAATTGGCTAATTCTGTGTCCTTTGTCATTAAAGTCACAGCTGGAAGTGGTTATCTATAAAAGTGATGGATGGTTGTAGGAATATTCCGACAGTCGGGACTATGGAGTTAGACGATGTACATGGCATGCTACACAATCAGGGACAGTATATAACAAAGAGCAGTTAGTTAATTTCTAAAATATATAAGCCACACTGTTTTAAACATTTGCATAATAATAGGGAACGAGTGATATTTGGTTGGCTAGGTAGGTAGGGTCTAATCCACCTGTCTGACAGTTTCAGTCATAATGTATGTATGTATGTATGTATGTATGTATGTATGTATGTATGTATGTATGTATGTATGTATGTATGTATGTATGTATGTATGTATGTATGTATGTATGTATGTATGTATGTATGTATGTATGTATGTATGTATGTATGTATGTCTTTGTGTGTGTGTATGTATGTCTTTGTGTATGTGTATGTATGTATGTGTGTGTATGTATGTGTGATTAATTATTATCTTTTTCTTTTTAAAAAAATCAGAACATTCATTCCTTTTCAGTAGGGTCATCTTTTATAAAAGTTATATTCAGCCATATTTGGACTATTCTAATGTAATTTGGGATAATACCTATAATTCAAACGTAAGAAAACTTTTTAGACTCCAAAAGAGAACGTGACATTTAATTCTAGATCAGTTTATAGACATTTTTCAAGACGCAATGAACTATATATCAAACAATTGCTAAATGTATGTACAAAGCGTACAAAGAAGCCATTCCTGTCTACTTGAACAATTTCTTACACCAAAGAGATGCTGATGGTAAAAATTGCATTATACCAAAGCGAAAACAGGAATTGTTATAAATAAAAGCTTTGAAATATACTGGTCCATTGATATGGATGAACATTCACAGTGGCATAAGACAGGCTCCTAGCATTTCTTCATTTCGTAACCAGTGCCTCAAATGGATGAAATCCGGAGACAGTCAAACATTTTTAAATAATGTAGATACATATTGCTTTTCTCTGCTTATCAATTTTCCTCACACATCAATTTTCAATACAATATGATATTATATATATGTTTATGTGCTGATTGATGCATGTACATGTGTTATTGGCTTGCAACGTTGTATGATTCTCAGAATAACTCATTAATTTAGTGTTAACCCAAATTTATCATATTCTGTTGTATATACTGTATATATTGTACATAATAGAGGGCCTTAAGGTAGATTAGTTCCTGTAACTGGATTACCATCTCTAAATAAAGTCGTTATTATTATTATTATTATTATTATTATTATTATTATTATTATTATTATTATGTGATATTTTTGTCTGTACATAAAAGTATGTGGATGGATAGGTAGACGCTAAACATGAAAACCTCACGGGATATAATACATCCAGGGAATAAGCTACAATATGTTCAGGATCTCATTATGGGATTCGTCTTAAAATATAAAGGTCTCATATTCTTTTCTATTTGCAGTCCAAATCTTTGTTTAAGCACGCAAACATATAATCAAAATATTCTCTTAAACATCATAAGTTACATGTAAATGTTCATTTTTCATACCTTTCAATTACAGACAAAATAATATAACCTTTCCCCATGACCCCTGCATATATTACCAATTCAAGTAATTTCGCGCTTATCATTTCGCAATTAGTAAAAATGGGACCATTCCCCAATTTTCTATTTTGATCCTTATTTTTTTTGTTTTTGTTTACCTTTATCTTTATTTCCTACCTATCTTTTAACTGGTACTGTATAGCCAGGATTATGCTGATGTGCCGTCAAACTCTATACGCATTTTCGCTGTTCGTGCTTAAGTCAGCGTGTTGACTCAATTGGACTTTGGTTTGAGAAAGAGAGAGAGAGCGAGAGGGGGGGGGGGGGGGAAGAGGGAGAGAGTCATCTACGATGATAGATTTTTTGTTTCTCCTTTTTTTATATTATCTGGTTCTTTGATTTTCCATCGCTCAAAATACGTGAAGGATAAGTGGAGAATTCAGGTTAGACACCCGTCAAAGCCAGACTCTTTAGGTCACTTGTATATTTTCAAAGTTAACAATCCTTTGTGTACTTCACCGGAGTAATGTGCCACCTATATTTTTCAAATGTTTCAGATACATAAGAAGGATATTTAAAAAAAAACATATTCTTTCATTTTTGAAAAAGGAAGTTTACAACAATGCATGGCAAACAACCTGATCATTTTTAAAAATGAATACCACCCAGCTCGACACAAGTGAATATTTTAGACTCTAATGTACAGACTGTCACATCTGTTAAAATGAAAAATGAAAAATACATGTATCACTAAACAATTTTATTTTTGAAAATCTCCTTATTTTCAAAGAAATCAAGATGAGATAAAAATGCACAGCTAGAGTCTTTACACTCCTTTATCTATCATCAAGACAACTCTGAGAACTGATAGATTCCGTACACTCCTTTAGCTATCATCCAGACACTTTGAGAATCGATGTGAGCTTGAAAAGTGTACGCCTGAGCAAGACCAAAAAACATGTGTACACTCGTTTAAAGAACAAGAGCTGTCAGAAGACAGCATAGTTTGCTTGTGCACAAATATCAACCAGTAACAATAGGTTCAGATGAAATTTGTTCCAGTTTGTAAGGCAATCCTAGCTTGAAAGGCAATTACTTAACAACTTTGCTAAAAGGCAATAAGCATGTAATATAGATCACAGTGACCCTATTTTGGAAATATTGTGTCATATATACGACAAAGTATCCACAAAAAGGTGCATAACGCTACCAGTGGGATTGCTTGAGAAACTGACCTAAAAGCGTAGCTCAATCCAAGTTAAGGATGCATGAAATGTAGCTCACTGTGATCTATCTTGATGTGATGATCTAATACTCATCATAATGGATCCATAAACAAAGTCACATGACAGTACACTCACAGTTCTATGACACACTGACCCTATGCCCACGGTAGACGAGGTTAACACTAAATGCCCCTTCAGTTTTATTGTGGATTATACAAAAATGGTTTGTGTCCACTGAAAGCAGCCAAAAAGATGTCCTTAAGGTAACAAGAACGAGGATTTCTGATTGAGGAAATATAAAATAAAATCTTTAGTCTCATATTTTTAAGCATAAATTGTGATAAAAATGAGTAAAAATTGTATTAAAACTAACAACAAATGATCGCAAAATGTTTATAAATGCATTAATTCAGATTACCTTCATGGATATATAACCAAAAACTTAAAAACAAAGTTTAACCTGTTGCCTATATATAGCAAATTTTAACCTGCTGTCTGCTTATAACATACCTGAAATGCAAAATTGAACCTCAAACGATAAATTAGAAACCAAACAGTAAAATTAGGTTTTAGAAGTATAAAATAAGGTCAGGTATATGTACAGCAGTGTCTAACAAGTATAAAACAAGGCCAAGCATATGTACAGCAGTGGAATATAAAAAGTATAAAATAAAGTCAGGCATATCTACAGCAGTGAAATCTAAAAAATCTAAAATAAGACAAGGCATATGTACAGCAGTGAAATCTAAATGCTAAAATAAGGCCATGCCTATGTACGCAGTGAAATCCAAAAAGTATAAAATAACGCCAGGCATATGTACGCAGTGAAATCTAAATGCACACTTCCTTCATATGAACCATAAAACGTTAAATACACAATTTAACCTACATCCGCCAACTAGGCCACAGTCACAGCATGAGCTGTCATGTATTCCGTCCACTCTAGCTATTATAATGCCTGAATATATTTAATTTTCTTTCTGTGGGTTCCAGGAGAGTAATTGAGTCTCTCTGATATCTTTCCAGCCAGAAAAAAATGCAGCTTTATTGTAGCACTTTGATGAAATTTGATACATGGAAAAATTTTGCTAAGCACCACAGCTGCCAATGTGTTTCTGCTGTGAAGAATATTTGATGGCCATAACAAAGCCACAATTTAAAAAAAATAGAATATGAGCACTTTTTGCCGTGTTTGACCAGATCTAACATCCGTACACCAAATAACATCAAAAATCATTTGGTCGTGTACACACACACACACACACACACACACACACACACACACACACACACACACACACACACACACGAGTCTATTCATCACTTAATGAATATCTCTCCACCATTATGGACATGAAAATCAATGTAGGTGATAAGAGTTCACAACCAACGTTCATAAGAACTCTTTATCTGGGCCTCTCAGATTTTCTAACAGTGTGTTTTTACTATGCAATGTCTGGAGACACAGTGTGTTTTTACTATGCAATGTCTGGAGACACAGTGTGTTTTTACTATGCAATGCCTGGAGACACAGTGTGTTTTTACTATGCAATGCCTGGAGACACAGTGTGTTTTTACTATGCAATGCCTGGAGACACAGTGTGTTTTTACTATGCAATGCCTGGAGACACAGTGTGTTTTTACTATGCAATGCCTGGAGACACAGTGTGTTTTTACTATGCAATGCCTGGAGACACAGTGTGTTTTTATTATGCAATGCCTGGAGACACTGTGTTTTTACTATCCAATGCATGGAGACATGTCGAATACTTTTGTCTATCCGCTATGTTCGGAAGACTGTGTCGATTACATAAAACCTGCACAACATTGGCTGTCTATAATCACCTTATTTGGATACATTCAACCATAAAATAATGGATAATCCCCAGTATCAAATTACTTGGTGCTGCGCCATGAAAAGGTGCTAGGAAATAGCTTAACATAAGAATTTATTCTTATTGCTCAGTAATGTTTTTATTAGTTCTTCGTTCATTATATCGTGTACTTTTGTTGCTATATATATATTCTTGTGACCTTAAGAAGTGACCACGCATGAGTAGTTAGTGACAACAAAGTAGACCTCTCACTCATTTATTTAAAAGGAAACAAAATATGAATAAACAAATGAAGGAATGTCTGTCTGGATAAACGAATGAATGAACTAAAATAAATAGCCAGAAAGTTTAATAAAATCAAAAAAGAAAATCAATGATAAATTATGTTATTTAAAAATAATGAGAAATTACATAGATATAATGAAAAAAAGGAAAGAAAGGCAAGACAATATTTAAAAAAAATAAATAAGATAAAAAAGAGTAATACCGACTTAAACATAAAATCAACATTTAATAATTTTAAAAACAAAAGAAGAGATAACGCAGAGAATAGAAATGTACATTTATCTGCACTATTTTTGTATAATACTTTAAAATATCAATTTTATTTTCATTGATGGGTAACCCAAACTTGTTTACAAATTCTTATCTGCAGGTATATCGAGTTTGCTCTGTCTAGGAATATTTTTTTTTACTGAAGTCAGTCTAATCTCAAGAGTTTCCTTTGAAAAATAAATCTTGTGTTGCAAATGGCAAATAAAACTCCATCAAGTTCATCATTTTGCAAATTTATCATAAAATCTCCATTATTTTTAGGATTTGAATAATAATTTGCATCCTCCATTGTTAACTGAATTGTTGTGTGCATTCTTATGGATAAAAACTATTTGTACATTTCAAAAATGCTAATACATATAAATTTATTGAGTTGCCAAGTAACACAAATGTTAACCTAGTCGTAGTGATTAGATTAAGTTAATTTGTAGAACTGATATTTCAATCATTCTGTTCCCATGTTATATATATATATATATATATATATATATATATATATATATATATATATATATATATATATATATATATATATATATTACCTTTTCGTTCCATTTGTGTTAAGTATATCCAAAATATTTATCAGAATATCTCTCTTTCTACACTTCTTTTTTTCTACATTTTTTTTATCCGCTATATATTTATTGGTTGATATGAGATGGCAATAAAGCTCTATTCTCTCTTCTTCTATTACAGAAGGTATAAAATACATTCAATTTTCACATTCTTAGAAGACATGAGACCGCATGCAAATACTATGCAGAAGGTATAAAATATATTCAGTTTTGACATTCTTAGAAGACATGAGACCGCATGCAAATACTATGCAGAAGGTATAAAATATATTCAATTTTCACATTCTTAGAAGACATGAGACCGCATGCAAATACTATGCAGAAGGTATAAAATATATTCAATTTTCACATTCTTAGAAGACATGAGACCGCATGCAAATACTATGCAGAAGGTATAAAATATATTCAATTTTCACATTCTTAGAAGACATGAGACCGCATGCAAATACTATGCAGAAGGTATAAAATATATTCAATTTTCACATTCTTAGAAGACATGAGACCGCGTGCAAATACTATGCAGAAGGTATAAAATATATTCAATTTTCACATTCTTAGAAGACATGAGACCGCATGCAAATACTATACAGAAGGTATAAAATATATTCAATTTTCACATTCTTAGAAGACATGAGACCGCATGCAAATACTATGCAGAAGGTATAAAATATATTAAATGTTGACATTCTTAGAAGACATGAGACCGCATGCAAATACTATGCAGAAGGTATAAAATATATTAAATGTTAACATTCTTAGAAGACATGCAAATACTATGCTGAATTGTTTTCAGTGAAACAATATATAATTAACTTCTATTGAAATATTTTTGAAATAGGCTATAGGGAGATCTCTCAAAGAAAATATGTTTTTTGTTTGCCTGGAGAAAAAAAAAACGAGAAAAGTGTGCCCTAAGCTGGTTCATGGTCTCTCGGCGCAGAAATAGAGAAGTCCCTGAGTTAACCCCTACTTGTTTTCTGCATAAGAAAACCCTGATAAATGGTTAATTCGGTGTCCGTTGGATGGCATTGTCAGTAAAGTCGCAGCTGGAAGTGGCAAGGGAGGGACTCACTATGTGAGTGGTAGTAGGGATGTTCCGACAGTCGAGTTCAGGTTCAAGGGCTGTCTAAAACGGGGTTGTATTTTTCAACCAAAACTATTGATAGGGGTTTTTTACCCAGTTAACTGAGGCCAGATACTTAACAGATGCCATAAAATGAGATAAGAGATATATGGTAATAGCCCTAATTAAACATTAAACTTTTAAATAGCCCTAATTACCCCTGATTAACATAGCTAGGTGTTCAGTCCACCAAGGTTCACACCTTGCTGACGCGGAGGTGTTCAATACCATTTGTAATATTTAAGACTGGTCACTAAATATTCGCAATGATGTAATTGTTCAGTATTCGCCATATTTTTTTTCAGACAAAGACTCTTGCAATGTGTAGATTAATGGCACTGTTGGGTCAAAGAAAATATGATTAGAATACAATTTTCAGCTAACAAATAAAGATAAAAACACAAACACTTATAGAAGGATAGCTACAATATAAATAGTTTGGAAATAAATTGGGTTGACGCCTTGAACTTTTTATATTGGGTATTTTATTATTCAGAATACATAAAAAATGAATTCACTTCTGTTTCAACAAACTCAATATAAATATTGATTGTTTATTGTCATTGTGTCAGCTACATAAACATATGGTTATAGTCTATACAAACTATAAAATGACCAATCAAAACCTGTTAAAATAATGTAAAAATATCTTTTTATGAGTACATTTGGATTTTTTCATGAAGATGATGTAGGGGAATATGTAAAATCTTGGCAACTTATGTTCAATAAAAAAGCATAATGAATGGCAAAACCTCACAAAACTACATATAGTTTATGCATATTTAAACAGAGACGTTATAATTTTTAATAATAATAATAATAATAATAATAATAAAAATAATTATTATTATTATGTTCAAGTTCAAGTTTTCAGTTGGCAGAGAGCACAAAGTCAGTTTCTGGCCGTAACGTGACAAATTTACAGTATGTGTAAAATGGAAACCGCAAGAAAGTCAAAGAAAAAAAGTAACGGATAAAACGTCACACTTTTACCAAGAAAAAAAAAAAATGTGGCAAAAAAAAAAAATCATAGAAAAAAAAAACATTCGGAACAATCTCTGCTATTTCTGCAAGACTAAATTATGCCTCAGATGTATGTTGGCGCAGTAATTTACCGAAAAATCATACATTTTATTCGCCAGAAATATCTCTGCAGAAAAAAATAAAAATAAAACGCCAACCTAATCTGACTAACTCTGCTATTTCTATGATTGGATTGACTGTAGGATTAACCGAGAAGTTACAAATGAAAAATAGTTTGATGCATTCGTATCTTTTCGGTCAATCCATGTTTTGTAAATAGCCGAAGTGGTTCGCATAGCAGCTGTTGGCATACATTCGAGGGATGATCCGTTGGATTGACCTCGAAGTTGAGAATGAGGAAAAAAGTCGCAATCAAGTTTGGATGAGATAAAATAATACCGTACAGGACTTAATAATAAAGGATCGATAGATGAATGAAACTGTTTGGATGTGATAAAATCATACCGTACAGGGCTTAATAATAAAGGATCGATAGATGAATGAAACTGCTTGGATGCGATAAAATCATACCGTACAGGGCTTAATAATAAAGGATCGATAGATGAATGAAACTGCGGGCATTTATGTAACAGAAACATGCGGTACATATAAAAGCTAAATACAGGTGCTGATATATGTCCTGTGGCGAGATCGCAGAGTATAAAATATAGCGTTGTGGATTTGTCCAGCTAGGAACACATTCTTTTTTTTAATTTTGATTATAAGTTATTAATATAAATTTAAGCATGTTGATTAATGATAAAGCAATTTTTTTGTTGTTTTAAGTTTGCAAAGTGACTTTCATAATAATTTGACTAAATTATAAAAACAATTTTTTTAACTTAACTTATATTAAATACAAATTGTATAATTGTATACTTCTTAATAATTTTGATTTTTTCCTGTTACTTTCTTTCCTTGAGCCGTGTAAAACACCATCAACCTCGTCTATTTTTATCACTCAATCTGATCACATAGTGAATATAAAAACATTGTTCAATAACAGTAACAAAAACAAGAAGATGATGATGATATCGATTATCATTAAAGTCATAACAAAAAAAAAAAAGAAGAAGAAAATAAAAGACCCCAAACAAATCGAGCATTTGGACAAAATGGAAAAAAATATGATTCTCTATGAAGAAAATAAATCTTCCTACTTTACACGTTAGCAGATTAAGATACATGGCAACTGAGGTATATGCGTGAGAGACTTGTTATATATTGATAATTGGGATTTTTCTAATCTTTCGGTATTTGAACTAGTCAGTAAGATCTCTGGCAATATCTTAGTGGCAGCCCATTCCGCTATTCCCAACAT
Source organism: Margaritifera margaritifera (assembly GCA_029931535.1). NCBI lineage: Eukaryota > Metazoa > Mollusca > Bivalvia > Unionida > Margaritiferidae > Margaritifera > Margaritifera margaritifera. The sequence continues at coordinate 942,522 of JAQPZY010001173.1, forward strand.
AATAATAACAATTCTTTCGAGATATCCTCCCAGGAACGAATCTCTCTTTACAATGGGCCAAATTCAGACATATTAGAAAGCGAGTTACTAAGCAAGTAATTCCAAACTGGGGTATTGTAACAAATTAACCAGCAAACTACAATATTGGTCCAAACGTTTGGTGGAATAGCCAACACATTTTTGTAGCTAAATCTCGACATTAGCAAGGCAGGGGGTCCTGATGAGATTCCTCCAAGGCTACGTAAAGAAAGAACTCACATATTATCGCGATATTCATCAGAACGTTTCAACAATTCGCTCCATGTTTCATATGTTTCAACAGTGTGGAAGAGTCCAATGTTACTCCTAATCATAAACCAGAGTGTAATCAACGATTACATAGCTCACCTGTACCTTCACTAGTCTCCTTAGAAATTGTAATCATTATCATGCATAAAATAAATTCAGACTAAAGTGATCTTGGCCCCTATTCCAAGTAAAGACGTGTTATCTTTACATTGGAAACTTTTAATCATTTTAAAATGTGACATTTTAACTTTTTATTGGTACTATATGACCAGTATTGTGCTGACATATTGTGAAACTACCTACCTACATACCAACCCACCTACCCACGTACATACCTACCTACCTACTGCGGCAGAACATAATGGACATAAAAGAATAAGAAAAAAAAAAGAAAATTCTTTTCTATCATGATAAGTTGATAATAGACATATTAATGTTATTTTTGTACACATTTTTGAAAATCATTGTTCTTAAATCTGCCTGAAAAGCTATTATCATTGGTCCATCCCTAGAAGCCAGATACTACCGAATGAAAGTCACAGGCTTTGAGTAACCTTGGAATTCATGCCTCAGGAATTACCTTGATTAACCACAGGGGATGCCGCACATGAAAAACATGCAGTCCATTCACATAATTCTATACTCATTCACATGTATAATACACGGTTAATCTGCTGAAGGTAACATATCCCAGTAACATATTTATTCCAATTTCAACTGTTGTGGTCACAAAGGTCCTTTTGAGTAGGGTAGAAGGTATAGAGGTCTAGCTTGGGTGAATAAATGTGACCATAAACACATATACTTAAATCATCTTAGTAAGGCATAAACTGTAGGTCACGATGACCTTCTTTGCTTTTTAAGGGAATTGTAGTAACAGAGATGCATCCAATTATCATGTTTCATGACTGGAACATAAAACCACCCCAAAAATAAATTTTTAACACAAAATTTGAACAAAGTCACTGAGCATGAAATATAGGTCACAGAGACTTCAATTGGCAACAGGATATAGAACTTATCAAGATGTACTCACTCACCAAGTTTCATGATTCTTGGTAGGATAGCATGCATATAACATGGCAAAAACTCATTTAGTCATGAGTCACAAGCAAAAACTTAACTAAAGTTAGTAAAGTAACAGGTTAAATATAGGTCACGATAAGTCTCTTTTGTTGTAAGAGTATGGTAGTAACGGAGATGCATATCATCATCAATTTCACGATTACAGCTTGAACAATCCTGAGAAATGGACATCAAACACAAAATTTAACCCAATTCAGTGAAGCATAACATATGGTTGATATTGACCTACTACTGAAGGAGTGGTGCTCACAAATGTGCATCCCCAAATTTCATAATTTTATATGGTTAGTATGCACAGAGCATGCGAAACAATTTATGTGGTCATGAGCTAAATGCAAAACTTAACCTAAGCCAGTAAAATGTGAAATATGGGTCACTCTGACCATTTTTTCATATGGTGTGGTACTAAGAGAGATATATAAAATAACCTAGTTTAAGGAGTACAGCATGAACAGTAAAAATGTCAAATTTAACCAAAGTCAGAGAAATGTGAAATATGGGTCACAGTGACCTAGAAGATGAGGGCGTAGTACTTATCACGATGCACTCTCGCGTCATTGCTCATGATTCCAGGTATAGCAGTATTATATGACAGACAAAACACCAATGTAGTCATGAGCTAAATGCAAAAACTCAAGCCATTGCACTCTCTCTCGCCATGTTTCATTATTCCAGGTATAGCAGTATTATAAAGTAGATAAAACACCAATGTGGTCATGAGCTAAATGCCAAAAAACAGTGACGCATGAAATATGTGTCACAGTGACCTACTTTTGTGATGAGGATGCAGTACTCATCAAAATACATCCCCTCAACAAATGTCATGAATTTAGCTATATCAGTAGGTATATAGGGTGCTTAAAAAAACCTATTTAGCGTTGAGCTAAACCCAAAACTTAACATAAGCCAGTAAAATGTTAAATGTAGGTCATAGTGACATTCTTTTTTTTATAAGGGTGTGCTACTAATAGAGATGCATGCAATCATCCAGTTTGATGATTCCAGCATTAACAGAGCTTGAGAAATATAATTAAAACACACAGTTTGACCAAAATAAGTGAAGCATTAAATATGTCACAGTGACATACTTTTGTAATGAGAGAGCAGTACTCATTAAGATGCACCCCCTCACCAAGTTTCATGAACTTAGGTATAACAGTGTATGTTCAGGGTGCTAATAACATTTTGGTCATGAACTAAAAGAAAAACTTAACCTAAGTCAATAAAATGTCAAATAAAGGTCACAGAGACCTTTTCTGGTATGGGTGTAGTATTTAGAGAGATGTATAAAATAACATAGTTTAAAGAGTACAGCATGAACAGTAAAAATGAAAACTTGAACCAAAGTCATTGAAATGTGAAGTATGGGTCGCAGTGACCTACTTTTAAGATGAGGGCGTAGTACTTAGCAAGATGCACCCTCTCGTTCGTCGTTGTTCATGATTCCATGTATAGCAGTATTATACAACAGACAAAACACCAATGTAGTCATGAGCTAAATGCAAAACTCAAGCCAGTAAAATATTAAATGTAGGTCACAATGAACTTATTTTGCTGTAAGGGTTTGGTAATACTAGGGATGCATACAATCACTTAGTTTGAGACTGAAGCCAAGACAGTGACGCATGAACTATGGGTCACAGTGACATACTTTTGTGATGAGTGTGTAGTACTTATCAAGATACATTCCCTCACCAAATATCATGAGGCTAGGTATAACCGTATGTATACATGGTGAACATAAAGTATTTTAGCCCAGAACTTAAACTAATCCAGTAAAATGTGAAATTTAGGTCACAGCGACATTCTTTTGTGGTAAGGATATAGTACTAATGGAGATGCATGAAACCATCTCGTTTGCTGAGTCTAGCATGAACAGAGCTTGAGAAATAAACTTTAAACACAATTTAACCAAAGTCAGTGAAGCATGAAATATGTCACAGTGACCTACTTTTGTGATGAGAGTGCAATACTCATCAAGATGCATTCCCTCACCAAGTTTCATGAATCTAGGAATAACAGTGGATATCTACAGGGTGCTCAATCCTATTTGGTCATGAACTAAACGCAAAAACGTAACCTAAGCCAGTAAAATGTGAAATGTAGGTCACAGTGACATTATTTTGTGGTACGGGTGTGGTTCTCATGGAGACTCGTACAATCATTTATTTTGAAGATTCTAGCATGAACAGCTTGAGCAAAAAACTTAAAATGCAACATTTAACCAAACTCAGTGAAGCATGAAATATAGGTCACAGTGACCTTCATTTGTGATGAGAGTGTAGTACTCATCAAGATGCATCCCCTCACCAACTTTAATGAATCTAGGTATCATAGTATATATACAGGGTACAAAAAACCTAACTGAGCATGAGCTCAACGGAAAAACTTAACCTATTTGAAAAGTTCTGAATATTTTCGTATAATAATTTTCTTTCTTTGAACCTGTCAATAACTGTAGTACCAATCAACGTACAAAATAATGTTCTATATAATGATCTGCAGCAGCAATTGCGGCACACCAGGCACCTGCAGATAAACGTGTTTGACGTAACATAGGTACATGACAGTGACATAAAAATGTCGGAGAAGGAGAACAATTCTGCTACTGAGCAAAGAGCATACTGTAAAATTCGGGCGCATTTTGGGTACTCTCCACCTGATATGAAGTCCGACTTGGATAAAGGTCACGGATGTAATTCTCAGTCATTTTCTATAATTATAAGGTGGTTTCATCGTTTTAAAGATGGCCGCGGATCCATCAAAGATGACCCACCTTCTGGAAGACCGTTGTCTGCGATTGGTGAGCGGAAAATGGCTGTTGTGAATGGGGCAACTGATGAAAATACTCGATACACAGTGGAATATATTTCTATTATCACGGGCATTAATTCATCAGCTGTGTTTAATATACTGAAGAATAATTTGAAGCTCAGAAAGGTTTGAGCAAGATGGACCCGCATTTCTTGACGGTTGATCAAAAACAAACTCGGGTTGAAATTGCCAAACCGCTACTCGCCAAATATGAAAAGAGTGCCCACAGATGTTCGAATGAGACTCTCAATGGTGATGAAACATGGATATACTTTTTTTAACACGACTCAAGAAAAAATAATAAACTTTGGACCGGAGAAAACTAGCAGAGACCACAAATCGCTCGACGTAGCCGGACTGTCAAGAGAGTTTTATACGCAATATTTTTAGACGCAAAAGTCCCTGTCGTCCAAATACACGTGCCTGACACTGCTAGTGCCACTGGACGTTTTTATGCCTCCAAAGTGATGCCAAAAGCTGTGGAACACTATCGAACAACCCTTTCGCGCACCGGTACCCGACAACATACCGGCGCATAAATCCAACGTCATGACAGACTTCCTGAAGGAGCACAGCATCCAAACTTTGCTACATCCTCCATACGGCTCTGATTTAGCTCCAAGTTATTTTTGGCTGAATCCCGTTATCAAAGATTCGCTGAGGGGCAGACAATTTGAAAGCCGCCATGTGGTTGGAATTGCAGTTTTCCAGTGCATGAACACCATGCCAATAATTGGATAATCAGAGGTAGAAAGTGTGTAGAGGTGCATGGGGAGTACGTTGAGTGGATGCACTGACCTACCGTTCACTAATAACAAATGTAGTTGTACAACGCATTAATATTCAGAACTTTTTAAATACCCCTCACAAGCCAATAAAATGTTAAATGTAGGTCACTGTGATCTTTCTTTGTGGTAAGGGTGTGGTACTAACAGAGATACATACAAGCATATAGTTTGATGATTCTATCATGAAGAAAGCTTCAGAAATAAACGTAAAAAAAAAAACTTTAATCAAAGTCACTGAAACGTGAAATAAAGATCACAGTGACCTACGTTTATAATGAGGGTGTAGTACTCATCAAGATGCATCCCCTCACCAAATGTCATGATACCAGGTATAACAGTATTGATACAGTATGCAAAAACCTGAGCTAAACGCAAAAATTTAACCAAGAATGTACAAGTAATGTACATGTTTGTACCAATTTAGCCCCCTCCCCTGGGGAAGGTGATATGAAACCCACCTCTGACTGTTGACCAGGACCTAGGAAGAAAGAATGATTAACATTCAGTGAGAGTGTACATGTGTATATGCTTTTCTCTGTGCGGACTATAAGACCTCTTTTGGAGTACGGAGATATTATCTGGGATAACTGCATCCTGTATGAAAAAGATGGAATAGAACAAATACAAGCTTATGTGGAATCGTTTGTGGGGCAACAAAATCTACATCATTTGCTCGAATTTTGGAAGAGACAAAATGGGAAAAACTCTCAAAAAGACGCCACAAACATAGAATGATAACATGGTTTTAAATGCATCATGGCGTTGCTTCTTAGTACATGAGGGCTTTGGTTCCGCCAAGTGCTGCGGAATGGAATCTTCTCCTTTTGGAAATTCGGAACAAACCTTTCGTTATACTCTTTTAAATCGCACTTAAATAGGAATCTAGAAAAGGTCTTATTATATTACTATTAAGGTAGAAGAATAGCACAAATTATGCACCCAAAATTTCGACTAGTTGGTAGCTTATTAAATGACGATCTTGTTCAAAAACCACTTTTCAAAAAGCAATACGTCTTCATGTGGTGAACCGGAAACCGCAAAACATTTTCTCTTAAACTGTAAAAAATATCTTACTATCAGAAATAGAACAATAGGAACTTTGCCCCATAATGTAGGGATGACTTTATTAATAATGGTAATACCTTCCCCCATAATATAGGCATAATTTCATTATTAATGGGTAATGCCCCATAATATAGGCATAACTTCATTATTAATGGGTAATGCCTTCCCCCATAATATAGGCATAACTTCATTATTAATGGATAATACCTTGCCCCATAATATAGGCATAACTTCATTATTAATGGGTAATGCCCCATAATATAGACATAACTTCATTATTAATGAGTAATATCGTACCCCATAATATGGGCATAACTTCATTATTAATGGATAATACCTTGCCCCATAATATAGGCATAACTTCATTATTAATGGATAATACCTTGCTCCATAATATAGGCATAACTTCATTATTAATGGGTAATGCCCCATAATATAGGCATAACTTCATTATTAATGAGTAATACCGTACCGCATAATATAGGCATAACTTCATTATTAATGGATAATACCTTGCCCCAATATATAGGCATAACTTCATTATTAATGGGTAATACCTTGCCCCATAATATAGGCATAACTTCATTATTAATGGGTAATCCCCTATAATATAGGCATAACTTCATTATTAATGGGTAATGCCGCATAATATAGGCATAACTTCATTGTTAATGGGTAATACCTTGCCCCAAAAAATAGGCATAACTTCATTATTAATGAGTAATGCCCCATAATATAGGCATAACTTCATTATTAATGAGTAATACCGTGCCCCATAATATAGGCATAACTTCATTATTAATGAGTAATACCTTGCCCCATAACATAGGCATAACTTCATTATTAATGGGTAATGCCGCATAATATAGGCATAACTTCGTTATTAATGGGTAATACCTTGCAATCGCTTGAGGTCAAATAGGAGATTTTTAAGGCGTTCCAACCACTAAGAGATTTGTTAATTCACTATTTATATATTCACACTGATGATACTACATAGATACTACATGAACTGATATTATTAGTCTTTTACCTACTCCCCTCTTCCATCAACACCAACATATTTTGTCTTTTAAGTCTACAGTAATATGCTTATGCTATAATGCTTGTTACAGCCCGTTTAATATTATTACAAGACTGCATGTAAATTTGTAGTTATTGCCTCATTAGCTTTTTTCACTTTTGGCGATCATCTGCCATCATTACTCACGTCAGCTACTAAGGAGAGAGTTCGAAATAAACCTAAACTTGTTGCTAAATCCTCTATATCTCTTGTTTGATTTTAGTGTATTTTCCCTAATGACTTCTAAATACTGTTTGTATGTATTTTCCCTAATGACTTCTAAATACTGTTGGTATGTATTTTCCCTAATGACTTCTAAATACTGTTGTATGTATTTTCCCTAATGACTTCTAAATACTGTTGTATGTACTTTCCCTAATGACTTCTAAATACTGTTGGTATGTATTTTCCCTAATGACTTCTAAATACTGTTGGTATGTATTTTCCCTAATGACTTCTAAATACTGTTGTATGTATTTTCCCTAATGACTTCTAAATACTGTTGTATGTACTTTCCCTAATGACTTCTAAATACTGTTGGTATGTATTTTCCCTAATGACTTCTAAATACTGTTGGTATGTATTTTCCCTAATGACTTCTAAATACTGTTGTATGTATTTTCCCTAATGACTTCTAAATACTGTTGGTATGTATTTTCCCTAATGACTTCTAAATACTGTTGTATGTATTTTCCCTAATGACTTCTAAATACTGTTTGTATGTATTTTCCCTAATGACTTCTAAATACTGTTGTATGTATTTTCCCTAATGACTTCTAAATACTGTTGTATATATTTTCCCTAATGACTTCTAAATACCGTTGGTATGTATTTTCCCTAATGACTTCTAAATACTGTTGTATGTATTTTCCCTAATGACTTCTAAATACTGTTGTATGTATTTTCGCTAATGACTTATAAATACTGTTTGTATGTATTTTCCCTAATGACTTCTAAATACTGTTGTATGTATTTTCCCTAATGACTTCTAAATACTGTTGTATGTATTTTCCCTAATGACATCTAAATACTGTTTGTATGTATTTTCCCTAATGACTTCTAAATACTGTTGTATGTATTTTCCCTAATGACTTCTAAATACTGTTGTATGTATTTTCCCTAATGACTTCTAAATACTGTTTGTATGTATTTTCCCTAATGACTTCTAAATACTGTTGTATGTATTTTACCTAATGACTTCTAAATACTGTTGTATGTATTTTCCCTAATGACTTCTAAATACTGTTGTATGTATTTTCCCTAATGACTTCTAAATACTGTTTGCATATATTTTCCCTAATGACTTCTAAATACTGTTGGTATGTATTTTCCCTAATGACTTCTAAATACTGTTTGTATGTATTTTCCCTAATGACTTCTAAATACTGTTGTATGTATTTTCCCTAATGACTTCTAAATACTGTTGTATGTATTTTCCCTAATGACTTCGAAATACTGTTGTATGTTTTTTCCCTAATGACTTCGAAATACTGTTTGTATGTATTTTCCCTAATGACTTCTAAATACTGTTGGTATGTATTTTCCCTAATGACTTCTAAATACTGTTGTATGTATTTTCCCTAATGACTTCTAAATACTGTTGGTATGTATTTTCCCTAATGATTTCTAAATACTGTTGTATGTATTTTCCCTAATGACTTCTAAATACTGTTGTATGTATTTTCCCTAATGACTTCTAAATACTGTTTGTATGTATTTTCCCTAATGACTTCTAAATACTGTTGGTATGTATTTTCCCTAACGACTTCTAAATACTGTTTGTATGTATTTTCCTTAATGACTTCTAAATACTGTTGGTATGTATTTTCCCTAATGACTTCTAAATACTGTTGTATGTATTTTCCCTAATGACTTCTAAATACTGTTGTATGTATTTTCCCTAATGACTTCTAAATACTGTTGTATGTATTTTCCCTAATGACTTCTAAATACTGTTGGTATGTATTTTCCCTAATGACTTCGAAATACTGTTTGTATGTATTTTCCCTAATGACTTCTAAATACTGTTTGTATGTATTTTCCCTAATGACTTCTAAATACTGTTGTATGTATTTTCCCTAATGACTTCTAAATACTGTTGTATGTATTTTCCCTAATGACTTCTAAATACTGTTGGTATGTATTTTCCCTAATGACTTCTAAAGACCGTTTGTATGTATTTTCCCTAATGACTTCTAAATACTGCTTGTATGTATTTTCTCTAATGACTTCTAAATACTGTTGTATGTATTTTCCCTAATGACTTCTAAATACTGTTGTATGTATTTTCCCTAATGACTTCTAAATACTGTTGTATGTATTTTCCCTAATGACTTCTAAATACTGTTTGTATGTATTTTCCCTAATGACTTCTAAATAATGTTGGTATGTATTTTCCCTAATGACTTCTAAATACTGTTTGTATGTATTTTCCCTAATGACTTCTAAATACTGTTGTATGTATTTTCCCTAATGACTTCTAAATACTGTTGTATGTATTTTCCCTAATGACTTCTAAATACTGTTTGTATGTATTTTCCCTAATGACTTCTAAATACTGTTGTATGTATTTTCCCTAATGACTTCTAAATACTGTTTGTATGTATTTTCCCTAATCACTTCTAAATACTGTTGGTATGTATTTTCCCTAATGACTTCTAAATACTGTTGGTATGTATTTTCCCTAATGACTTCTAAATACTGTTTGTATGTATTTTCCCTAATGACTTCTACATACTGTTTGTATGTATTTTCCCTAATGACTTCTAAATACTGTTGTATGTATTTTCCCTAATGACTTCTAAATACTGTTGTATGTATTTTCCCTAATGACTTCTAAATACTGTTGTATGTATTTTCCCTAATGACTTCTAAATACTGTTGTATGTATTTTCCCTAATGACTTCTAGATACTGTTGGTATGTATTTTCCCTAATGACTTCTAAATACTGTTGTATGTATTTTCCCTAATGACTTCTAAATACTGTTTGTTTGTATTTTCCCTAATGACTTCTAAATACTGTTGGTATGTATTTTCCCTAATGACTTCTAAATACTGTTTGTATGTATTTTCCCTAATGACTTCTAAATACTGTTGTATGTATTTTCCCTAATGACTTCTAAATACTGTTTGTATGTATTTTCCCTAATGACTTCTAAATACTGTTGTATGTATTTTCCTTAATGACTTCTAAATACTGTTGTATGTATTTTCCCTAATGACTTCTAAATACTGTTTGTATGTATTTTCCCTAATGACTTCTAAATACTGTTGTATTTATTTTCCCTAATGACTTCTAAATACTGTTTGTATGTATTTTCCCTAATGACTTCTAAATACTGTTGTATGTATTTTCCCTAATGACTTCTAAATACTGTTTGTATGTATTTTCCCTAATGACTTCTAAATACTGTTGTATGTATTTTCCCTAATGACTTCTAAATACTGTTGTATGTATTTTCCCTAATGACTTCTAAATACTGTTTGTATGTATTTTCCCTAATGACTTCTAAATACTGTTTGTATGTATTTTCCCTAATGACTTCTAAATACTGTTTGTATGTATTTTCCCTAATGACTTCTAAATACTGTTGTATGTTTTTTCCCTAATGACTTCGAAATACTGTTGTATGTATTTTCCCTAATGACTTCTAAATACTGTTTGTATGTATTTTCCCTAATGACTTCTAAATACTGTTGGTATGTATTTTCCCTAATGAGTTCTAAATACTGTTGTATGTATTTTCCCTAATGAGTTCTAAATACTGTTGTATGTATTTTCCCTAATGACTTCTAAATACTGTTTGTATGTCTTTTCCCTAATGACTTCTAAATACTGTTTGTATGTATTTTCCCTAATGACTTCTAAATACTGTTGGTATGTATTTTCCCTAATGACTTCTAAATACTGTTGGTATGTATTTTCCCTAATGACTTCTAAATACTGTTTGTATGTATTTTCCCTAATGACTTCTAAATACTGTTGTATGTATTTTCCCTAATGACTTCTAAATACTGTTGTATGTATTTTCCCTAATGACTTCTAAATACTGTTTGTATGTATTTTCCCTAATGACTTCTAAATACTGTTGTATGTATTTTCCCTAATGACTTCTAAATACTGTTTGTATGTATTTTCCCTAATGACTTCTAAATACTGTTGTATGTATTTTCCCTAATGACTTCTAAATACTGTTGTATGTATTTTCCCTAATGACTTCTAAATACTGTTGTATGTATTTTCCCTAATGACTTCTAAATACTGTTTGTATGTATTTTCCCTAATGACTTCTAAATACTGTTGTATGTATTTTCCCTAATGACTTCTAAATACTGTTGTATGTATTTTCCCTAATGACTTCTAAATACTGTTGTATGTATTTTCCCTAATGACTTCTAAATACTGTTGTATGTATTTTCCCCTAATGACTTCTAAATACTGTTGTATGTATTTTCCCTAATGACTTCTAAATACTGTTGTATGTATTTTCCCTAATGACTTCTAAATACTGTTGTATGTATTTTCCCTAATGACTTCTAAATACTGTTGTATGTATTTTCCCTAATGACTTCTAAATACTGTTGTATGTATTTTCCCTAATGACTTCTAAATACTGTTTAAACTATTAATACATCGCAACAAAACACCTAGTTACTTGAATAATTTGGTTACACTCAAAACTGCAACTATAATCTCAGGCAACAAACTTTGGCAACAAGGTCAAGGGTAAAGACCACAAGGTGTGGCAAGTTTTCTTATAAATATTACGCCCTCAGAGTCCGGAACAGACTGCCCAAAGAGCTGAGAACAGTCCCTGATTTCAAAGAATTCAGCAACTAATTCAGACGTGGTCAGGGCCTCTATGTAAATTTACTTTGTGTCGTTTTAGCGGTCAGTGACAAATTAGCTTTAAGGTTACCAATTTTTACTGTCTGTTTGGTTTAAATCCTGCTTCTTTACTGCTTATTCAATTTATTTGCTTATGTTTTTAGTTTAATTGTCAACTTTTAGGAGCCTCATTTCATGATATTTTAATTAATAAATATGACCTTTGTGCCTGCATTTTAATAACAAACCTGTCATATATCTTACCTAAATTTTCAAATGTATGCCTTCTGTAATGTGCCATATATGTACACCGTTTGATGAATTAAAAAAATGTATATTGTATATTGTTGTTTTGTCTTTTAAGTTTCTGTTACTGTTGGTATTGTAACTTTCTAATTTACATTTTTATTGTAAAAATATATACTATCTGTGTAGCTAGCTGTCCGTTGAAATATGTAGTATTTGTTTTATGTTACGTGGGTACGATAGCTCGTCCAGAGCTGGTATTTTTATGTCATTCAGACTACCGACGTTAACTAAAATTTCTTGTATCCTGTATTTATTAAGTCTTGTGGTTGTGCTTAGTTTTCATGTTAGTTATTTCTGCATGTTTAAAATTTAAATTATGTATTATTAATTTTGTTACTTTTGGTATTAAAAAGAAATAAAATGTTGGTCCCATTTTGAGCACTCGAATATATGGTATGTATGTATGTATGTATGTATGTATGTATGTATGTATGTATGTATGTATGTATGTATGTATGTATGTATGTATGTATGTATGTATGTATGTATGTATGTATGTATGTATGTATGTATGTATGTACATGATGGTATGTTGTTGTTTAAACGTAAATTATTGCCTCATATATGCCATGTGGGTGTGGGACACAAGTTCTCACAACTAAGTTACTTGTGTACTTTAGGTAAATAATTAGGTAATTAGGTTACTTATCTTTTTTATGAAAGAATTCTTTTCAAACTTTAAATTTTATTCAGAATATTACTAAAATCTCTCTTATCCTGTCTCTTCTTGTCCGAAAGCACGTGGCCGGTTATTTATTCGAAAATGAAATCAGTGAGGTGTGACGCAGCTTGTGGGTAGTTTCATACCAATGCTATTTCAACGAGTCTGTCTCTCTAACAAGGTGTTAAAATATACGTCAGATATAATGATGCCTACTTATATTTCATTCCTTATCTGATACTCGAGACAGGAACAATCCCAGATTCTTGGCCTGAGAAAATCACAAGACCTATTTATAAGCATAGCGGGGATCCGACTCAGCCTAAAAGTTATAGTCCAATAACAATTTTAAACTGTATCGGTAAATTATTTACTGTTCCACTAAATCGCAGTATCAATAGTTGTCATTATTTTCACAATATACTGGAAGAAAACAAAGCTGGATTTAGAGCTGGATGTTTAAAAAACGGATCAAATATTTGCACTATATCTCTTAACAGAACTTCTGAAATTCAGGAAACAATAACTATTGTCATTTTATCGATTTTAGTAAAACTTTTTATTTGGTTTGGCGGACAGGTCTGTACATTAAATTATTCAAAAACAATGTAAACGCCAAGTGTTTAGTTGAATTATTCATAATTTGTATCGAAGCATAAAGTCCTTTACGATGTTTGCAGGAAAACAATCTATTTTTTATTTCGATGATTGAGTGGGGTTAGACAACGAGAAAGTCTCTTAGCGTTATTATTTTCATTCTTTCCCAACGATCTGGAATCCATCTTGCAACATAATCAATGTTCCGAAGTGAATATATATCAAGTAAGTTGTGAAACTTCAATATAGCTCAAATTTGTTATTGTATTTTATGCAGATAATTCTGAAATATTCTGTACCTATACATATTTTTTTCCAAGACAATCTTAAGGCTTTTTTACGAGTATGCTGAACGATGGAAACTTTACAAAACCAAAGACGATGATCTCTGGTACACGTAAAACTGTTTGGTTTGAATTCAAACTTTGGTGAAAATACTATTTCTAAATGCGATGAATTTAAGTACCTTGATGTATTTTTTTTAAAATTGTTATTTTCCTTCTCCCAAAAACGTAGATTATTTAGAGCTATGAAACACAATGTTGAACAAGCGAAAGAAGCAATAAATCTTCTATTTAAAAGAACACGCACCTTGCATATCCCCACTGGTTTGCAATTACAACTTTCTGATTATGCTATTTTACCTATTTCGCTTCATGATTGTGAAGATTATGGTTTGAAAATACTCAGTTAATTTGAAAGCTTTCACATTGAATTCCTCGCGACAAATCCAAACTTAGGAAGAGTACATCTATTTATATACTGCATTCAGAATTGGGTAGAATGATAAAGTAACATGTTCCTTTTTAATATGAAAATAGAGATTAAAAACCATTAAATCGGTATATATTGGCACCTATATTTTCAGTGCCAACATATCTAAAAGGAATATTTTGCAAAAATAATAGCATACAACGTCACCGTAAAAATACTTAAGATCCATAAAAACATGACCGACAACTCGGCTGCAATCAAAATAACTGTATATCAAATAAATTAAAAACATGATGATACAATAAAACTCGTAGAGGACCAAAGATTCTGTAATGTTTGTCTCAACAAAGTTGGTGAAAAACATTCTCTGCTGTCATGCTGCATAAATTAAACTGTAATGAGAGTCGGTATAAGTTAAACTGTCCCTCCCCCCCCCTCTCTCTCTCTCGTAGCAAGAAAGACGACATACAGAAAATGGTTTGATTTGTTTTGGAAAATTCGAAGTCATATATAAATTACTTTAAACCGCTTGGATAAATAATCCTTATCGAACTTGTAACATATAAGTTCAAACATAATTTTGGCGGAGCTTTTGAAGTAGATTGTTTATATTCCAAAGATCGCCTTAGGGTCACCCCTTATCTATTATGGTTTGCTAATTGTTGTAGATTTTTCCTCGTCAATTTCCTCAGCTAATTAGCGTGCACGTAATGAGTAAACAAACATTTTATTTCATAATGGGGGAAAGAGTGCCATGTATTTGCCTAGTTGGTTTCAGTCCACCACTGGAACACTGCTTACGCAGCATTTTCGGCATGACATAAAAAAGGAAGAAAATCTCACCGGGAGAGGGACACTCTCCCACTACCACCCCCCTCTCTCTCTCTCTCTCTCTCTCTCTCTCTCTCTCTCTCTCTCTCTCTCTATATATATATATATATATATATATATAATATATATAGACAGAGAGATAGATAGATATATGTATATATATATATATATATATATATATATATATATATATATCTATCTATATATATTGGTATTGTTTTAATTAATTTCTACTCTGAACCGTTACACAGCTTCTTGTTGCTAAGTTTAAGCTTCATCATACCACTTTGGTCATTTACACTATGTATTTTGGTCATATGACTTCAAATGAGTACAGCCCGCCATGTATCACGTGCTGAATAATGGCGTTTAACCCACAAACCAATCAAATGAGCACAGCAAAAACTACACGCTCTAATGAATTTTAACTGCTGGTAGTACCAGATTACATTATGGTAATTACAAATAGATAAAACTATTTAAGAAACTCCAAAAGGTAAAAACAATCCTTTAAATATGTAGTTGTTGAGGTTACTCATACGTTAACATCAGTTAGCACTATTCAGTATTGTCTGAATACATTACCACTCTAGTGTAACGACATTTGTGCATGTGCTCGCCTCTGCCTTTTATATGAGTTATTTCCAAATAGCTTGAAAATACTCTAGACTTTATCAACTTCTTATGTAGTTTTAGAAATTTAAAATAGATTGTTTGTTCTAGTGGGAGTTTATAAAATATTTGTTACCTATTTGTAACTTCTGTAATGTTGTTGAGGTACTACCAGCAGTTGGAATTCATTGCAATGTATAGTTTTTGCTGAGCTTATTTGAAGTCATATGGTCAAATACATGCTAAGGCTAAAGTGATATGATGAACCGTAGAATCATCTCATGGAATATTCCTTTCTTTGAGGACGCTCTCTTTATTAGATTTGTTTTGTTTTGCATCTGGGTGTTTTGGGGCTGTTTTTATTTATTTAAGTGAAGAGTACTTCCTTGTTGGACTGTCTTTCTCAGCTTTACACAAAAAGATATGTTGTTATGACCGAATACTATACCCGTCACACACCATGTGAATTGAATAGAGTAGCCAACAAATCTGTAATTGTTCATCCCCCAGGGTGTAAAACAACCGTAATTTCCGTCATCTTTCTTCGCTGAATGCGCAGCACTGTATCTAGTGAGCTGAGGTGTTTCGTTCATATTGAAAGGAAAACTGTACCCTGTAACGGAAACGGTGTAGCTGGATACAAATATTCTTCTTGTTTATTGAGGACTTCCTTTATAGTAGATCACGCGGTTGCATGGCAAGATGCTATGGAAGTTTTACAGTTATTGGAAGATATGGTCGTTTTGTTATCATATTTATATAAATTAACACTTTAATAACCGGTATTATTATAATAGCAGAATATTTTGTAATTTTATCATCTCTTTGCGGTAAATAATCTGTTCTGATAATAGTGTGAACCAACAGGAGACGCAACTCCGTCAGCACAAAAATGTTAAATAATCCAAATCACTTACCTAAAAATGGCATCGTAGGGGGGGGGGGGGGGTCCTTTTACGCTTGTGTAAAGCTTCATTTAATTAGTTAATGACTTGGAAATGACCAATAGCTTTTCTCCATATATTGAAGTACCGGTACAAGGAATTCCCATCGCGAGCACATGATTTTAAAGGGCTGTAACTTGAATTTAAATTTTTTAGTTCATGAAATTTCAAAGTTGCAATCACTGCACTTGGATATTTTTTTATATATTCTATTATAGTTAGGTATTTTCTTCCAAAATCATATAAAATATGTCAATGTTTTGCGTGTAATGTTGGTAAAATAGCTCAATTTTATAGTGCGGTGCAACGACACAGTTCGACCGGAGGTGGTAGAATCGGATCGCCACAATCTGTCATATTACACAAAGAAACAGGTGTTACTGAAGCGTTTGATTTATTTTACAATGACATGCTCAATATCAAATGTTAAGAGGAAGAAAACACACAATGTAAAAGAGAAAAATAACTCAATTTTATAGTGCGGTGGAAAGACCCAATATTCGACCGAAAGTGGTAGAATCGGATTGTTGCCATCTCAGCATCTGTCAAATTATCTCAAGAAATAGGTTTTATTGTATACTGCATTTCTTTGCAATGACGTGCTCGATATCAAATGATAACAGGGAGAAAAAGACAAATTAAAAGAGAAAAACAGTGTAAATAGTGACCATGGCTTGAACACTATCTCCCTGCTTTTTTCATGAAGTGTTAACTATTTATACAGAAGTCTGAGACCTTTGAAAGAGTGGAAGTTGGAACATTTTTGTCACAATTTTAACATTGTTTGACTACAGCCACATGTAAATTGAAATTTTCTTTAACTAAAAATCTGTGTGAAGCAAAATTAATTTGATTATTTCTCCACATGATAATTAATTTTGTGTCTTTAGCTCATTTGCCTAAAAAAAAAAAAAACAAGATTAAACAATTGCTATAATTTTAATATATAAAAATATAGAAAATCAACTTTTTGTCCCGAATTAAAAAGAATATGGCATTTTATAAACAGATAAATTATCTTTATCAATGTGTCAAATTTGATTCAGATATCTCTGCAAATAAAAAAACATGTGGGCAAGGTACTGCTTTTTGACACAAAAATAGATAATTGCAATAACAGTATTATGTTGACGTCGTTAAAAACATTCATAAAAAATACAATTTCTGACATACTTTTATAAAACAGACGCATTTGTATACTTCTATGTAATAACGTTACATGTGATTTTGCTTCGGCTATCTTTTCAGTAAAAACAATTATTGGTTCATCATACTGATAAGCTCCTGCGAAGTAGAATTGAGGCTGTAAGTAACACACCTCAGTAATAATTGCATGAAAATAATAATATACTTGAGTTCTTCTTGAATTTCACTGATAAATACAAGGTCATGTGAGTAAATGTTCAACATCAGCAATGAGAATACCTCAGTGTATAAATCTGAGCTGAAAGTAATTGTACCAGTAGAGTACGGTTTGACTCATAACTTGAAGATATATAGACAATAGTCATCAAACCATACATTTTACCTTACCAAGTATTTACATGACATATAAGATAAGAA
Source organism: Margaritifera margaritifera (assembly GCA_029931535.1). NCBI lineage: Eukaryota > Metazoa > Mollusca > Bivalvia > Unionida > Margaritiferidae > Margaritifera > Margaritifera margaritifera. The sequence continues at coordinate 960,686 of JAQPZY010001173.1, forward strand.
AATATAATCATTAGTGAGGCTAGTTTGGAATTTATGGATTTACAGCTGTCAATTACCAGACGTGCCCAATGTGCCATTGTATCTGATATATCTGTATTATTGCAAAACTTTTTTTCTTCATACGATGCGTATGTTCAATAGAGAACATTAACAGTGTCCATAAACAGTACTTACCCAAATGACGAACAGCAAGTCCCTAAGATACAGATAGGTAAGGTGCCATTAAATTTACCCTTGAAAGCAGCGCTGCATATGATTGAAAAATTTACTATAAAAACCCCCCAGCTCAATCAAGATCCCAGCGTGTATTTGATGTTTAAATCGCCTGTCCTGCGTGACGATCCCATCCCTCCACCCACAGACATATTGATCATACTTTCAACATAAACTCATTGGTCAGTTTGTATTATTATCAGGTATATCACTTGATGCAAGCATTGACCAATAGGTACATCACTTGATGCAAACATTGACCTATTCGTTTTCATGCTTTTGATGGGATTACAAATTCCTGTAACCTTCAAAAGTCATGGTCGGGCACACATTAAGTTATAATAGTGTTACATAATGTCAGCACTTGATTAATTAAAATGAACTGCATTTTCTTGGCTTCTGAATAACTCTTATGTACAATAATCACCACTTCTACTGCATTCAAACGTAAAAATGCATCATGCGGCAACTGTTTCTGTCCAGTGGCTGTTATGTTCTCTCGGTGCTAATCAACAGACAGAGCATTCTTTGTTCTGTGAGTTATTCATTTGTAACTTGGAGATACGCAGCTGCAATACAACAGCATAATTTCATCGTTTAAGAAGACTTGGAAATCCCCACAAAACATTCTTTAAATATTTGCACATGACTTTAAGATTGTAAAGTAACATCCATGTCATTTCCTGATGACGGTTTGATAGTTGCAAACCTCGCATGTAGCAGTATTTGGGGCCATATTTTAGATGGGCGCACAGCCTAAAACCGACTAACATACCTCCAGAAAACATTCGGCTTGGAACTGCACGTGACTCGTCACAGTCTTACCATTAGAGATGTGCATTTGAAACTGGAAAATAGTTTAAACGCATCGTATAATATACAGCTTTTTAAATACTGGAAGTTACGCTATTTATCAAAAATAATCAAAATCTTATGTTAATTAAAACCAGTAGGACAGCGGCAGGTCTGGTTCATTTTTGTGATGATGGTGGTGCTAATTACAGTTATACTTACTGTCTGAGTATTGCACAAGGAAAGTAATATGAACATTGTCAGTTGCAAGGATTTTACTCCAGTAATGTGAAGAATACTCCTTTTAAAGTGTTTTTCGTGTCTGCCCAATTTTTTTCTATAAATAGCAGAATGGTGTACCAGTCACATACGATGAAAATAGAATAATTGCCCTACAATATTGGACTGTCTATCGCACATTGATGCAAAACAGAGTTATGTTATCATAGCAGAATAGTGTACCCGTCTATCACGAAGTAAAAAAAGCAGTGTATACGACAAAAATCCAAATTTTGTTGATGATATCATGTCCCCTTTCCGCTTGTTGTGCATACATAGTGGGGAGGGGGGGGGGTGTGATTGGCGGAAACGGAGAAAGCAGAAGTTTTAAAGTAAAATGCATGCTCTGAAACGAAACTTACAATTTGTTGAATTTGTTTTGTTGTTTTTTTTCTGTAAGATGCAAAATGTCGAAAAATCCTAAAATCAAGATTGTGTTCAAGGCCGAAAATTGCATTGACAGAAGGTCAAGTTTAGACGTACGTGGAAGTTCTCCCTTCTAAACATAGAGCATGACACCAAGTAATATGGTCACAGGACGCCTAAATGTGTAGTCTGAGACGCGAATAGCAGGTAGACCTCAAGATACTTCAAGTTAATTTCTGTGGTAATTGAAAACTGTTTACTGTTGTCGCCTATGGGATGACTTCGTTTTAATACACAGTAATGTACCTTCTATGGTGTAAAGCAGTTTTGATCCGCAATACTTAGATCCATAGATAAAGCAAGTCATTTGTTGTGTAATGGGATCTCGCGGGTCATTCAATGTGTTACCAAGTGAAAGTTTACGCTATAAAGTTCTCTCTCTCTCTCTGTCTCTCTCATATATTGTAGTTAGATATCTACGGCAATCATGATTGCTTTGGCAAAGTATGCCAGCCACTCAGTATCTCTTGTAGCTCAGTTTCCAAGACACTGTTGCATGTATGGTCATGCAATTTCATGTATACATTCACATTTATATTAACAAAAAAAAGTGAATTGAGGTTATAATGACCTTCGTTTCTTCCTAAACTGGCTAAAGTTAAGTTTTTCGATTATGTAATATATACAGGCGAAGCAGGCAATACATCAACATAATTTCCAGTTGGACAGATCTTGAAATTTGTATCCAATTGTAAGCGTGCAAGAAGATAATAATATTTCATTTGGTTTGAATTTATGTTTCACACAATATTTCACTCGCGTCCTCTTTGTTGCTTTTCAAAGGACCAATTCTATTCTTTTATTTATTGGAGCTGAAATATAGGTGCCAAAGTATTACCGGTCATATGATTTGTAATCTTGAATTTCATTGGTCGAAAAGTATTAATTTACTCAAGTACTTTTACCCACGTTACTACAGTAACATGTTTACTTTTAGCCCCCAAAAAACTCCGCTATTTCTAACGCGTTACCTTTGTACAATATATTCAGGAAAATGTCTAACGCGTTACTTCTTAATAGTAATTTGTTACTTTTGCCACTGATGACATGAACGGACACTCATGTATGTATGTATACATGTATGTATGTATGTATGTTCTAATCATATACGCTGCTTATAGCTGTCTGGACGCATTGATCCCCCCCCCCCCCCCCCTCTAGACCCGGAAGGCAGTAATATATATATATATTTTTCACGCACTCACTAAAATTTAATGTGCTCTTTGTAGTTACAGTACCATAACAATTTACCCACTTTTGTCTGTCAGCTTATCAGCGACAAAACAATGCTAATTGTCTTTCCACTCGCACATGCCACTATGATCATTATAACCCCCACACCTCCCACCCCGTGACCGAAAGTCTTTAGCCTATACCGCTTTCAGTAATTACGCAACCTCTCTCCAATCATCGCCTTGAGCTATCACCCACCTGTATTTAAGCTAGTCTAATCATCCAAACGAAATAGCAACACAGAGAGCAAGATACAGGTGTTTCAACTGCATTATGGACACTATCACCGGGGATAACTATATGCGTTTAGGATACGAAGTATACGCGCAGAATACGCCCAAATTACGAGCGGAATACTAGAGTGTCGTGGTAGCATAATTGGTAGAGAGTTCCACTCCTAATCCAAGGATCTCGGGTTCGTTACCCGCCCAGGTCGGCTACCTCGGTGTGTCTTTCGGAAAGGTACTTAGCTCGCATTTCATCGGCATGATATATCCAATAATGTACTCATAAAAATGCCGTTAAAAACCAATCAACAACAGCAACGTTCTGAGGATGTGGCTATATGTCTGTCAGAGGTAAGTCTTCCAGTCAGTACTGTAAAACAAGCTATTCACCATAAAACGTAGCATTAATATATTGTCAGCAGTGCCGGATTAAGCTAGTGCGGGGCCTGTAACATGCTAGTACGGGGCCTGTAGCATATGTTATAAAGGGGCCCTAAATTGAAAAAAAACCCACATAAATATTAAAACACTTGAAAGTGCGGGGCCCGTAGCATATGCTACTTTTGCTACTAGGATAATCCGGCACTGATTGTCAGTTGTGCTGTTTTACCATAGAAACAATCTTCTACCGACTCTTATAAACTATTTTGAAATTTTTTTTGTTCAGTCTCTTTCATTTTACTCTCATTAATGACCAAGTGATAATGCTCTCTCTCTCTCTCTCTCTCTCTCTCTCTCTCTCTCTCTCTCTCTCACACACACACACACAGGATCTCAAAACATACTATTTTCTCCTGATGCTTTTTTTACTCTGCGACGAATCCCGTGACGATATTCCACTTATAAAAGTCTTAGAAGTTTTAAAAGAGGCAATATATATATATATATATATATATATATATATATATATATATATATATATATATATATAGAGAGAGAGAGAGAGAGAGAGAGAGAGAGAGATGTTGTATTTTAAGGATTTTACTTTTTTTGTCATTTGTTTTGTATGACCTTTTGAGATACATTACTCGGCACTATATAACCAAGATGTATAAAACACATACATACACTTGTAATATGCATGCTATATCGTACTATTGAAAGTTCTTATCCTTTAGGTTTATGTGGACAAAAATATGTTACATGTAACTCGAAGGAAGGGGCTCATTCTCAACGAGATTAGGAGTCTTTGATTTTGCTGCAGACACCAGGTTTTTACTTGAGTACTCTCCATTCTCCAACTCTTTACTCTAAAAGTCTAGGAAAAACCATGTATGTATGTATGTATGTATGTATGTATGTATGTATGTATGTATGTATGTATGTATGTATGTATGTATGTATGTATGTATGTATGTACGTATGTATGTATGTATGTATGTATGTTTTCTTGTCTGTACACAAAAATATGTGGATGGATAGATAGACGCCAACATGAAAATCTCAGTGGACAAGATAAATGTAGTAAAAATACAATATGACCAGGGTCTAATTATGTGAAATGTAATGGTCTCTTTTTCTGACCCAATCTGCATTACATGAGCATTTTCCTTTACATTGTACTAATTTATGATCAACTAGTTACCATCTTGGCAATTTGTTAAAGTAACCTTTGCTTAAGCTGGTAAAATATAATCAAATGTTCTGTTAAACATCCCAAGTTAGCTGGAAATGTTATTTTTTCGTACATTTTAACTACAGACCAGAGAATACAAGTTTTCCCCGTGATCCTCAGGCGGTTATCTTTTCCCAATTAGTAAAAATGGAACCCTTCGTCAATTTTATAGTTTGATCCGTGAAATAACACACGGACTTTAGCATGCTTCACACACACACACACACAGACACACACAGAGGGTCGGATTGAGATCTTTAGAGGCTCTAAGCACTGAAAAGATTATGGTGCCCCCATTTGTAATTTTAAGAAAACCCCACAAAAAACACAATTCCTAAGTTCTCTTTTTTTGGGTGCCCCTGCTTTGCTGGTGCCCTAAGCAAAAACAAAAAAACCCCATAATTTCTCATTTTTTTGGTGCCCCTGCCTATTGTGTAATCCAGCACGCATATATATATATATATATATATATATATATATATATATATATATATATATATATATATATATATATATATATATATATAACTCTGGTCAAATAAAAAAAGACCGAGTTGTCGCTATGTGAGTGTGGCTGTATCACCTCATTTCTGAACTTTAAATGTTACAGATAGGTATGAATATGAGAACGTCTATGGGTATTAGATAAATCACACAAAAAGTGAACATATGATGCTGCTTTCAGATATCTATGTATGACCAGTGGCATAGCTAGGTATGTGATTACACATTGTTGCCAAAATGTACATGGAATTCCATTAATTTTACATCATACATATTTTATATGTGTATGTATACAACAGAAAGAGTGGTAAAGAGGAAAGTAGGTCGGTATAAAATTTAACAAAAACATAAAATATGCCAATGAACAAAAAAAAAAAAAAAAAAATACAAAAATGATGAAAAAATGTGTATCATGAAAAATAATAAGCGTGTATTCGCAAATGAAAATATAAAGCATAATAACTCCAGTAAATTGGGTTATATGAAAATTAAACACCTGCCTATCCGGTACGCTTTCAGTCGACTTTTTTTTAATGTCATATTTTGCAAATTTATATTTGTGAAGGTGAATCCTCAATCTGGAACTATCACCATTTGTCGTTCAATAGTTAATCATATTTACATTAAAAAAATCCCACAAGGCGAAATCTTCTGATCCTCTGTTTAGACGAGGTTTAATATTTCAGTACGAATTGGCTCTTTTAAGCATTGAGCAGTACAAAGGCCACATACTACAATAACGGCAACATGTTTCTTTATTGTTTAATTGAGGGCAAATATATTTAATATTTATATTTTATACAAAACATTTACCATAAGTAATAATAAATGCACCACAATAAACAACATTTGTAAACAATTGGCTAAACGTCGAAAGCTGAGTGTGGTATCCGGCGCGTTGCACTATGGGTAGAGGTATATAAAACGGGCTGTCGTCAATTTCCCTCCACGCAGTGAGTTCATGGAAGATGGACCTTGCAGCACTATCTCCCGAGCTTAGTTTATTTGATTTTGAAGAAGATAATAGGTTTATGTTCCACGACGATAGGAACAACAAGTTGGAGGTAAGGCTTCCTTTAATGTAAATTTTCTATTCTACAGTAGAAATTTATCTGTTTTTAGGCCAGTTTTAGGACTAATGCATTCCACCTCAAATCAAGAACGCTGATCGAACTAGCATTAAATTCACGGTGTTTTAACTAAAAACATGTGTGCTAGTCACGCTGCATTGCATTTCTAAATTGGTTTTTAATCCAAAATATTGCTATTCCATCGCTGTTAGTTTCTTTGAGCTTGAATAATAATAAGCAATGAAGATTCATTCATCACCACCTCGTGAAAGGTATTAATATAGCTACGTTATCTTTTGTGCCTCGACTAGCAAGAAATTCTTCGGGGCAGTAACGTGGTATTTATACTACCATCGGGGATTGATCATGTGATGGGCATCTGCTCCAATGAAAATGCCGCGTGGTAGGGCGAATCCATTTTCAGCCAATCAGTATATAGCTGCTCGGGGTGTGATCATGAATGAGAAAATTTCTTATTAGGGTCAAGGTAACTATTGAAACCGGCTTGAGCTGGTCGCAGCAAAAATGGCAGCCTAAACTTGGTATATACTACACGGTCTATAAGACAAGCCGCATGTACGCGATCCTGATGAACTCTGGGCGAAAACTGGACGGTCATGCTACATTTATTGGTAGGGATGGAAGCGAATTTTTTTATCGATTTAATTTTTAGTCAAGGTCTCGTTTGGTTTTGGCTTTTTGTTTTCATTTTTTATATATTTGTATTTTAATATTTAAAAAAAGCTAGATCTTTTTTTGTTCATTACTGTACGAGTGCGCGTTATTTGAATCCAGCATGTTACAAGTTTAAATCGATGCGTGTATTGAATTTAGGTAAGTCATAAAACATTTTTATACTTTTTTTTTTAACTACTATGAGTCAACTTTGCTTTAATTAATAGCTCTGTCATGAGGATTTAAAAAAAATATTAAATTATTCCTTTTAATAATGGTAAACCCCACATTTTATTTTTTATTGTTATGCTTTGCAAAGTTTTTTTTTTTTGTTACGAGTTGATGGAGTAAAAAAAATGATATTTGATACAAATCTTTAACTTGAGACGTCAGACAGCACCAAGTCACGAGCCATGTTCAGATATCCGCAAAACATATAACTATTAATTATTTCATAATTTGAATGTGTTCTTGGTAAACTAATAGTCCAGAAAATAAAAGTCTTACAAAAACGAATGAAAAATCATATGGAGCAAAATATATGATTAGTTGTATCTATCTTTAAGTAAGAACACTTAGGCTGCAATGTGTTTTTTTGTTTTAATTGAAACTTGACTGTCACAATTTTAAAAATTCCCTTGAAACACCACCTGACATAGTGTTAAGGGAGTTCTGCATAATTGTTGAGAATTGTGACTCCTCGTTTACAGTCTGTATTAAGAAATATAAACATAAAAATACAAATAAAAATCTTGTGAGGTACGAGATGCAATGAGGCTGCAATGTGTTTGCTAGAAACAAAGGTTAATGCTAAAAAAAAATGTTAAAAATGAGGTGGGTGGGTATATACGGATATAATGTAAACAGAATATTAAAATTAAGTAAGTTTGACTGAAATCCTGACAAGAAAACCAGCATGTAAGCTTGTGTAGGGTACAGTCTCTACCAGATACATTGATGGAGACATGTCCATCAAAGGTTTCAGGTGGAGTAAGATTTTTGTATCCTTGACGACTCCAGGCTTTTATATGCCAATAATTTCCTTTTCAGGAGGTGTTCTTTACAAATGGTGAGTCCGACTCTCCAGATGAGGTATTTGATCCACTGGACACAGATGAAACAAGTGTCCCAATAACGACGCAGACATCACCTCCTACAAAGAAGTGTGGAAGACCTGCCAACCCCATACCGAGGCATAAGAGAGAGTCCCATATCAAAGCTGAGTACAAGCGACGTGATAAAATCCAGGTTTGCGTTTTCAAAATGAGACATTTATTTTCTTTCGCAGCAAATCATGACTTGGATGTTGTATATCCCTTTTTTTTTTAAAGATTCTGATTGTATAGAAAATGCCTTGTCTAGGAGAAGGGTGTATTTTAGTTGGCTTGTGGAAAAAATTGACCACAAGTGTGTCCAGTTTTAGTCATGTTAAGTAGTAAACATGTCAGTCTCTTTCAGAAAGTTTTTACATTTCTTGCCAATCTTACTGACAAAACAGGTGGTTGTGGGGATGGAGAAGAAATGGTTCAGTTTCTATTCTAGGACATGCGATTTTGGGATTCAAACTAATGTCTAAAAAGTCATGATGCGTTAAAGTCGTGCATTATGTTTTCAAAACCTACATTTATTTCTTTATTAAATGTCTCCAATATTCAGAAAATTCCCCCCTTTTTGAAATGGATGGGGAATTTTTTCATTCTAAATTTACTGTTATAGAATTGACCCTAATCGTTTCTTCAAGTGCTTGAAAAAAATGTCAGTTGTTTGTAAGGCCACATGTACTGTATATACCTGATAAGTGCATGCTTGACATTACACCTGCCCAACAACTTTACTAATATATAGCAATATTAACTAAAGATACCAGGGCAGTGGTTAGCGTGCCAGACTTGCAACTGAAATTGTGCGAGTTTGAATCCTACCATTTGATCAGCCATGGTTAGTTACCAGGGTGTGTCCTTGGGCAAGGCACTTTACTCAAATTGCCTAAGCTCTAAATAACCTACTTGTGTTGCTGTGTGGCTTAAAACGCCAAACTAAAGTAAAGATATGTTTGTTTATAAGCCCACTCACTATTTTTTGAAAAATTTATTAGGTAGTCCCAGTGGGATAATCATGGGAGGAATAATTCACTATATATTTTTAGGAGGAATAGTTGATGTTATGTATATCATACATTACTGACCGGAAATGTCTTTTTCTTCAGGTCTTGTTTAATGTCTTAATATTTCAAAAGTGTAGTATTAAAAGTGCCTACATTTTTTTGTGGTCAGCAACACATTCTGACTTTCCTGATCAATAGAATTCCTTTTTTAGGATTGTCATACAATACTGTAACATTGACTATATGAAACTCGAAAAATGGTCAAAACATCAGTACAAACACTTGAATTTGCATTACTGATGATTTTTTAAACAATTTTCTCCAGAAGTTTATCAGTTTGTCAGGTGATTTTAGCACATTGAATGATAAAAAGTAAATAGCTGGGGACACAAAAGTAGTCATCGGGAACTTGTTAGATGTGTACTCGTTTCTCTGTTACGATTTGGGGGGGAGGGTAGGAACTGGTAGACTGTATTTGAGGTCAGAAAATCTTAAGTATAAATGCTTTCAATTTGATATTTAATTCTAGAGTAATCATCAAATAGAAAATTGAATATTTTTCTCTGTGTATCTCTAACCCATACAAATGGGGCTAGTCCTGTGCACATGGTTAATTGTGTATGGTTTGGTTTGGCGTTTTATGGCTCAGCAACATATGAAGGTTATTTAGCTCCTAGGCAATTGAAGCTAATTGTATAGGGCCACTACCCATTTAGTTCTTATGCTTATCTAACAGTTGAGATGTATGAGGCCACTTGTTAGCAGCCTAGGTGGTCCAGATCCTGTAGTCTCGTGGTATGTTTGCCAGACTGAAGCAGAAGTACTTGGTTTGATACATGAAGGCGGATATGCTTCATCCTTCACCTTCTGGATTTGGTGCCATTGACCAGCCCTCAGCAGTTGATGATGATGTGATGAATGTGTTTCAACCATTCTGAAGTGGACTCTGAGAAGAGATTGAGGGTTGAATCTCATAATTGGAGGGAGGAATGTATTGGTATATGAGGACTCTTACTAACCAGTCTAGCTGGTCCATACCTTCTAGTCTCATGGTATGTCTGCCTGTCTGTGAAACAGAAGTACCAGGTTCAATACTATATGCAGCTATGCTTCATCCTTTACCTGTTAAACTCATAATATGGTTAAGTATAGATGAAGTTTAGCCATACATGCATGACTAACTCGGGACAACATTTCCTTTGCCCAACTAACACAGACGACTAAAACTCATTGTTTAATTTGTCACCTATCACATAACTAGCCCAATTTTTATATAGAAAAATGAAGAAAAATTAGAATTGTGAGATGGCTTGTGCGCTGGGCCAGTAGGTCAATATTGGCATTGTTTCCCCTGCTAACCAGATAATGTCATGGGTTAGAAATACACAAAACAAACTATTTAAACATCTAATTTTTATAATAATTCTACAATCATATAATAATGTGTAAAGTTGAAATTTGTACTTGTATGAAAAATTTCTACATTTCAGCCTTGTAGAAAATAGATGAGAAAATTCACGTGTGCTTATCTTTTACCACATTTTTCAAATACAACCAAAATTAATTTTTTAGCAAAAATGTGTCAGTTACACTTGCTGCATTACTAAAATTAATGAATAAAACATAGTTTCCTTAGACAATTAGACAAACTGATCGGTCTAATTTGCAGCTTACATGTTTTGACTGTTTTCATATCAATAGACCTTTGATTTCTCTCATCTCTTTTCAATCTTGAGTTCAGTAGATAATACTCTAATTTTCCTTTCTTATAATTTTGTTTCTTCAGAAGTCAATATTTTTGCAATTGGTGTGAATGAATTTAGAACTAAATGAAGGAACAATAAGTTCTTATGATGCTTAAGATATATCATCAACAACAACAATCATGGCTAAGCTATGCTGACCATTATTACATGGGGGGGGGGGGGGGGCTTAAATTTCTTTTTTTAAAGCCATTAAGCTGTAAAAGAATGGAAAATGACTAGAACTGTTCATGGAGATGTAAACATTTAAAATGACACCATTCTAAATATAATTTTCACTTAGCTGTTCTTTCATTTACTTCATGCAATAAACTGCTTGATGAATCAGATCTTTTAAATTTTTATATTTCAGGATTCTAAAAAAAATATATAATTTTAACACATATCTCATGTATGAAGGTTGTTAATATCATTACAGAAAGGTTTTGACACCCTGAAAACTCTGGTACATGAGCTGAAAGAGTGCAGCAGTAGCAAAGAGAGCAAAGCATCTATGTTATTCAAGAGTAGGTATAAATTACATATTTCCCAAATACATTGCTTGCTTCATGTTGATATTTAGTAGATATGTATATGAAATTGCACTTTTTTTGCAATTTTTAATTAGGGACACGTGTCTTGTTAAATATGCTCCTTCCTTATAGCTGTCCAAACAATGGCAGGTATATGCATCCAGCCTTCTTTGCTGATATTTCATAATAGAGGATTTTTTTGCCATTTTTTCTTTTAGCCATTTTTGTAGGTTTTTTTTCTTCTAATTATTTTCTAGGAGATCAGTGTTATAAATTAAGATTATGCCGAAAATTTTTAAATTTCCAGATCCAAATATTTCCAAAAAATGTATGGCATTGATAAATTGGACATTTGTAGATTTCTTTGAACTGTAAATTCAAAATTTATATCGTGCCACTAAAATGTAGATGGAATTTTTTTTTTCTCAAAAGATTATGTTGTGGGTATAGCAGTTTGGAAGGAGAATACTTTTCAAGAGACAATATGATGTTTGAATAGAGTAGGCTTGTATTTGTGCCCCCTCATTATTTAGCGAGGGGGCGCCCTTTCCCATTTTTCTGACCAATCTCCCTCTTGTAGCTGCCCATCACGTTGTGCGGCTAAAAGCCGATTGTGCCCGCCAGCAGAACGAGATCTCGGCACTCCGGCACGAATTAGAGGTCCTCGGTAACGAGACACAGTAAGTCCCATGTATTTTTGTCAGTATGTAGATGTAGACCCGTGTAAATAAAATTGCATGAATGTATTTAACTACAACTTGTTAAACATTCACATTAAAGAGCTGTCAAATCCAATAACACTTTAAAATATATGGTAAAATTTACCTGGTTTTATTGAAAAAAAAGAATAAAAGCAACCATTCCAATGAATTTCCCTTTGTCTTCCACCTAATGAACCTTTTATTAGTTTATTTATAAACTCCTTTTTGCTGCACAGAGGAATCTGTGGTACATATACATTGACAAAATACATTACATGGTATATTGAAATTGGATATAGTTTTGTTTTAGCAGCATTACTGTACCTCTAGTATCATGGCATATACATCACATGTTTTAAAGTTCAGTGATTAGCTAACTTTTGTGAAAATAACCATATTGTAAAAATATTAAAGCAATCAAAATTGTGTTTATGACTTTTCAAAATTCAACCCACTATAGAAAAACTATTTGAAAAAATGTGAAAATTCTTTAGATTTGGTTTCTCAAATATTGGATGTATTTTTGTTTGACAGCTAAGATATATTGTCATAAACTTGTAATTCTTAACAAAATTTACCAAAAAGAAGTCGTTTATTTACAGAATACTATACCAAGCTGTTTGAACATCATTTCATTATTATTGATATATGCTACTGTAAAACACTTTAAATTCGTTGGGTTCTGAATTTCGTGGGTAAGCAAGTTGCGACGAAATATCAACCAAGCCGACAATCACCCCCCCCACCCCCCTCATATGCAATTGAAAGGTATCACCTGTTTCTTTATTTGTTTTAATACCACTGCTATCTGTTATAGTGCTGAGAATGTGAAATATACATTAGGATAAGTGCATGAATGATGAGGAACACTGGAGCTGATTGATTACAATTTAATTTGAATGCAAAAATTTCTTGAGCATGAAAACTCGTGTTGGGTTGTATCGACTAACTGATGTGTAGTAATAAATGCAAATATACTCACTGTCTGTGTCTTTCTTTTTTTCCCAAAGAACATATTATTCCCATGTATATATACATTTTTGCACATATCAACTAACTGCTAAAAAAACAATCAGCAGATTAGACCCACTTTCTCAAAGCCCATTTTAGTGAAGTCTCTCCCAATTGCTACTTTGTCATGTGCAGATAAGCCGCTTTGCATGAATTGGCATATGGGTAGATATTTTCAGGTCAACTGAGACCTGATTTGAATGTACATGTCCACTGTCCATATCTTTGCAGTTTATGTTTAGCGTATTTTGTAACAATTCTGTCAGCAACAGCCATCACAATACGCACATTTATAACACCGCTATTCATCAGAACTTTACTAATCCAAATTTGGACCACACGGTCAAGGTGACTCAGCAATAAGGGGTTCCCACAGGGCGATTATGGCAGGATTGTTTTGAACAATACAGGTTTACAGTCATTGGCATTGTTCAGCGTCTAATCATTAATTGTTGAGAACTTTATGCTTTGATATCGATCTTTAAGAACACATGAGAACTTAATTACGTAAGATTACAATAGTGGTATTAAATATGTTCAGACATGTATGGAAAAGAAAGTAGGCATTTTCTTTAAGATCCCCACATTTACTCCAGATGTTGGCAATGAAATGATTGTCGGTATAAACTTTTACAGAGACATATGCATTGTTGTTTTTTTTTTAATGATAGATCCACGAAATTAGGTACCCACGAATATGCACTTTTTACTTAAACCACGAAATTTGAAACCCACATAAACAAAGTGTTTCACAGTATACTAAATTCAAACTGCAGATTTTTTTGTTTATTCCTCTGTATAGTAGTTTATTAAAGTAACATTGTACCTTCAGCATGTTGAAACTATTATGCTTAAGTGCTTTTTTTTCTATAGAAGATAATGCATTTACCATTCAACCTGTACTTTTTTATAAATACAGATTTGTTTTGTTGGAAAAATATCGCATTTAAATGCAATACAGGCAATTGTAGATTGTTATTTCACATATCTTCTGCATTTAGGTTTGCATTTTATTTGTGCAGTAGACTATTGCAATCATCTTCACTCTAATGAAATATTCTTTTACAACAGGCTCCATGCAAGTACGAAGTAGGTATGGTTTTTTAAGAAGTAGTTGTGAGCTAATCTTGTACATTGTATGTTACAGAGGCAAGTTTATTAATATGTGAATTTCTGTTTTCATTTGCAGGTTCCAGATAATGTATTAAGTAGTGTCATTAATTGTTTCATCAGTACTTTACTTGCATGCATGTTCATTATTATCCTAATTGTAATTTTGTTTACCTGTCTTTTCATCATAGAAATGCTGAAGGTACACTGTTTATATTCAAACAGCTTAGTCTTCTAGCACAAAAACTGTAAAAGAATATATCAAGCTCATCAGTGGACTCAGAAGACAAGAAGTCTTAAAACCAAGCGAGGTTTTTTCCCCCACCATTTGTAAAATTAAAATTTTGTTCAGATTCGCATCTTTAACCCCAACCACCAATAAATGCTTTTACAAAACAAAACATCCAGAAGTAACTTTCAAAATCACAAATTGTGCAAGATTTAAAAAAATATGGGCCTACATTATACCCCAAACAAATAGCTCCCCCCACCCCAGCTGAGTGAAATAGATTTGAAATAGTACCCTGGACGATTACTTTTGGTTTTTTGTTTCATGTTATATTTTTTAGTCTGTTCAGAGATGATTATGGAAATGTAAAAATTAATTGAAATTGTACCTGACTGAATAGCAAATGATAACCAATGTGCATCGTCCAGGGTGAAAAAAATATGACCAGATTGAATTGTTCATTACAACTGATAGCATTTCATTGTTTAAAAAATTGTTGAAGATGCTCAAAACTTTCCATTGCATTGGTTTTGATACATCTAAGGAATGGCATTGACATGCTTTCAGGTTTAGTTTCTGTACTTAGTAATAATTCTTTGCTTTAGTTAATTTATATATTTTGAGCACTCTTATAAAACTGCATTTCTTGTTGTCATTTCCCTACAGCTGTCTGCAGAACAACTTGCCAGAAAATGGTCTTGTCAAGGTGGAGAGCCTGCCCTGCAAGATGGACACATTCTACCAGGATTACGTGAAAATTCAGACACAGAAAAACTGGAAATTCTGGATAGTATCCTTTCTTGGACAATTTTTTAACTATTTGCACTGACTACAGCACTCGCTCAACTCAAGGCCCTTCATTTTAACATGGTTCCCATTATAAGGTGAGTATAGATATGAATCCCATTTCATTAAGTGGTACTAAACTTGTATGTACAATGTCCTTAATTATAAGGTGGTCTCACTCTATGGCTGCTATGGACAGAGTTCAAATTTAAGGAGTGCTGTAATTACAGAAACATTATGTGCCACCTCAACAGTGGTATGGTATTTATGTGTCGTTTCCATCATCACACATTGTTAACTTGTGCATCAGTTTTTAGGCATTGTGGTAAGGCAGCCATGTTCCATGATTATATTTCTTGCTTGCTTACTTTTTTATTCATGTGTTGTCTGTATTTTGCCTGCCAGTCCAGCACAAGATTTTTCTTCATGTAAAAATTGGATTCTTTAATCCAGTTTTCTTTGAGATCACCATCAAGATTGCATAAAGGTCTGTTGAATGAATTTTTCTTATAAAAGAACTTTACTTTTACCCATAAAACCCAATTAAGATTGAGGCCAATGAAAAGTGTGAAGATTGGGACTTGTAGAGTTTAGCTCTTTGCATGGTTGTGGTATTGATTACTCCATTAGATTGTGTACATGGATTGTAGTCTTAATGTAGGTATATCCTGTATGAACTTAATGTAGGTATATCTGCATAGTATCTTTTGCACTAAAGCAAACTTTCTGCAAATTTTAGTACGAGGCATTTATTACAAACTTTATCATCATGCCCAAATTGAGAAGCTCAGAAATTGTAGCAGTTGTAAATGCAGTATGAAGTAAGGGAGACAACTCTTAGAAGTTCCTCTTAACCAAGTCAGAACCTTCCTGGTTTTTGTAAAGCATTAGATAAAACTTAGACATTAAAGGCAAAGTACAACCCAACACGAGTTTTCATGCTCAAAGTTGTGTTATACGAGTTCCTTTTGACTCGATATTTTATTTTTTCATGATATCAGGGCTTTACAAATTTTATAAAAGCAAACTGGCTTGAAAATTGAACTTGCCTATTGGAGATTTGAGCCTGCCCCAATATACGACAACTTAATATCATAACTAAAGCAAAGAAATAAGGTACAATAAATATGGGATGTTCTAAGGAAATTACCCTTTTTTTTTGTTTTTGGGGTCATCTTTTATTGGTGCTTAAAACCTTGTACCAGTAATTAAAATTTTCAAAACATATATATATATATATATATATATATATATATATATATATATATATATATCAGCAACAATGTAACAAAACAATCTTTGACAATTGATTGTTTCGAATTGGCAAGCACGGCACGTTCAAAGCTTATAAACTGCATGTGGCTGGGTTAGGAGGTGAAAGTTGGCAAATCCTGTATACATACAAATATTATGATTAGAATGTAACTGGCAAGTTAAAATACAAGTATTTATTCCCTATTTGTCAAATTGACAAAACTTGCTTTAAATAGTAAATATTCACATCATGTCGGAGAGAGAAAATGCGAGGTTGACATTGACTACAAGATGGAAATGATGAAGGACTTCAATAAAGGATTGATAGATGGAAAAAAAATGGGGATCGGTTATGTAAAAGAGGAATGCGGTACATAGAAAATGCTAAATAAAGGTACTGATATGTACTGTTGCGAGATAACAGTGTAAAACTTGCAGAACATAAAACATATTACAAACTAAATATGACCACTGGTAAGCACATTGCAAGTTTGAGCTTGTCCTGTGCATCAGGCAAGTCGATTTTTAAAGCCCTGGATATGGTATGATTAATCAAACAAAAGAGCTGATAGAACATGTTTTTTACACTTTACTTTACCCATGTCTGAATCGGGTATTTTACTATGATCTGTTACTGCTGTAATAGAGGTCGGCATGGTCTAATGTGTAGCACTGAATTGTGCCAGTCAAGAAATGAGAGATAGGTACAAAGATCTATGCAGTTGAAGAGAAATGAGATAGGTACAAAGATGTATGCTGTTGAAGAGAATGGTATTGTTTTAGTTGCAGCTTTGTGATGAATCTGACGCTTGATCTTTTTTAATAAATGATTTTTAATGCTTTCACTTACATATTGTGTCAGTCAGTGAACATTGTTAAAGGATTTTTCACCTCGTGTCAGTGATATAAAGGATGCTTTAAAAAATGTAAAGAAAAGCTGTGATGACTGCCATTTTTGTTATGTTACTTCATCAACAAAATGACAATAAATTACAGCAAAAAATAATGATCTTCATATAGAATAATAAATGTTAATCAAACCCATGTAAACAAAATAAAATGAATGAATTTGTCAAGCAGTTATGCAGCCTTTGAAGAGTTCTTGACTACCTCATAAATGTATCGTTCTTTGCAAGAAATCACCTTTAGTTATGCAAAGTTATTTTCTCTTTCTGAGAAAGAGAAAAATTTAGAGAGATACTGCTGTGTTGTTTTCTTAGTGACAAGTGAGACATGGTTGATCAGGATAAACATTTTTTTTATTGTAGGGAGAGAAAGAGAGCAATATTTATGGAAAATTTTTGTTTTTAAAAGACAGTTTTATATTCTATCATTTTCTGGGCATATTATTTCAACAAAAACTATTCTTTTCCACAAAAGAAGTATTTAATTATCACTTTGCAAGTTCTGGTTTTGCTGATAATTGAATTATGAATTATTTTAACTTCATCTGGCATTAATGACATTCATTCAGTTTGCAATTTTATCAGTCGAGCTTGAAATTGATATGAATTTTAAAAAAGCGATGTATAACGAAAAGAATGAAAATGTAGTGCAGAGTGAGAGAAAGTGTAAGAATGAATGTATTCATGAATGAATAAATGAATCAACAAGAAAATAGATATATAGGAAATATATGAATGCACAAGCAAATGAGAATAAGATAAATGACGAGTATGTAAGATTATAAGATCAAATAGAAACATTTGTTGTTGGCAATCACAAAGTGACACTTCCTTTTGCATGTGGACATTTTAATTATAGCAGGATAGTGAAACCAGTGAGTGAAATACAGTTACGTGTAAATTACAAGAAATACTGATGTTACTTTTAAGTGTTAGTGTTTTGATTAGATGAAACAATAAAGCAATTATTTTGGTATTTCACCTTTGGGTGTGCACGAAAAAGCACTGAACATTGACAAGCTACTTTTCACCCCTATATAGAGCACTTGAGAGAACTAAAAGAATCTTTATTTTGTTTATTCTACAACATTTAGTGTTTTATTTTATGTGCCACATCTCCCTTTTTTGTGTACATGTCACAATTTAAAATAGTGAAAAGACATTGTGTGTGAATATGATCTGAATATAATTAGTTTATTGCTGGTAAACTAGCAAGAATAAGCTACTTAGATGTAATTCAGACAAGCTGTTGCTTACTACTCTCTCTCTTTCACTCTCTATATAAGGTGATTCTCCAGAAAATTACTTAGAATGACTCTGGGATTGTTGTACAGATGTGATTCATGTTAACATAAGTTAGATCATTACTTTCTAAACTGTTTCAAATTAAAACAAAAAATGAGCTATAAGGTAAGGGTCAAATGAGTGTCCAGATTTTAAATTATGTAAATTTGTAGACTAATTTACAACTGATGTCTATAAGGTAAGGGTCAAATGAGTGCCCAGATTTTAAATTATGTAAATTTGTAGACTAATTTACAACTGATGTCTATAAGGTAAAGGGTCAAATGAGTGCCCAGATTTAAATTGTGTAAATTTGTTTTAAATTATGTAAAATGATAAATAGATAAATGGATGGAGACAGACTGACAGAGATTGGTAGATAAGTAGACAAACAGACATATAGAGAACAAGCAGATGATGGGACCACCAATATGGGGCAAAGAAACCTTCCTACCCAATATTATAAATGAATTTGATTACCGAATATACTTGCATATACACCGATACCAACCGCAAACTGCATAGACCCAGATCTGCCTTCGCATAATGCGCCGACAGATCTGGGTCTATGCAGTTTGTAAGGACTAATCAGTAGAACAAACAACATAGACCCGGATCTGCCGGTGCATTATGCGACTGCAAATCAGGGTCTATGTTGTTTGCATTTGGACCTGGCTTGTACACGAGTATATACGGTAGGTATGTCAAGTTAAATGTCACATACCTTTTTATTAAAACTATGTTGGTGCTTGTGATCACCAAGGGCAAATACAATTTTGAGATGGTGATTCGTTTTAGTTTAAGCGTATTTTGCAGTTGAAGATTTGGGGGCTTGTGCTGTTTGTGGATTTTTGCCATGAAGTCATTTATATCTACTAGTTTAACATATTTTTGATATAAGAATGATGTAAGGAACTAAATTTCTTCTCAAAGCACAAATGCATACAGGCTTAGAATTTTAAAAAAATTTCCTTTTAGCCGGAAGGACTGGTAGATTGAGAAATTTACTAGTCCTGCTGAATCTTCACTAGTCCTTGCAACAAAACAGTGTCAGACACATTTCTAGATTAAGAACACTTTTATTCAGCAGACATTATTTAAAGCTTCGTCACTTGGGGAAGAAAAAAAAAACTTCAAGAGAAAAAGACCTTTCACACTGGTCATTACGTATTGTAACTCCACAGACAGTACCCATTATGCTACAGTAAAAGTAGGGTGAGATCTCATAGTATAGGCATTTTGCGGGTTTTCAAAACAGAATCGAACCTTTGAACAAAATATGTGTCTCCATGATGCTAATCCTTTAAAGACGGAATGGTTAATCATATTTGGGATTTTGATGACCATGGCACTTCAATGGCGGTTTGACAAGTTCATAAGTCCGGTTTACATTCTTGTAGTCAGAGTTTTCTCTGACCTTTCCTACCCCATTTTAGATATTCTGACATTTTATGTTGGGGTGTGAGGGCAGAGCTTATTGCCTATCGAAAAGTTGGTATTTGCCAAAACCATGAAGTGTCAGCTTAGGGTAGCTGCTTACTACTGGGCCTAGCAAAGTTAAATGACCCTACATCAAGCCCTACTGGCATGAAATGGATGGGAAGATGATTTATTTGTTATGTCTTTAATTAATTGACAGATCCATCAGGCAGAGAGCACGTCAACACCGTTTTTGTTAGTTACGCATGACTATTGCATTGACATGTACTCTCTACCGTTTCCAGGTTGCTGAAATAAATATGTTGAAAGTTAATGTGTCTTTTTGTTTTTAAAAAAAACACGTTATTTTCATATTTTTTGTACAACAACATTGGAAAGGGGGGGGTGTATTGGTGTCATGAATATGTAGGCTTCAGGATATGGGTATTCATGTGACAGCAGACTGTGAGAACCTAGTCAGATTTCCTAATCGCAGTAGTTTCTTCTCGTCTATCAATGAATTTAAGACAAAAAATGTTATACTATGAATTTTTGAGAAGATAAATCATCTTCCAATCGATTTCATGTGGGTAGGGGTCGATATAAGGTCGTTTAACTTTGCTAGGTCCGGTAGTTAGTGGCTACCCTATACTGACACCACATGGTGTCTGTGAATTTCATCTTCTAAAGAGGCAATGCTCTCTGACCTCATACCTCGACATAAATGTCAAAATATATAAACTGGGGTAGGAAGTATGGTTTCCGCACAATAAGGAGTTCTCCGCCATCTAGTTACCAACCATTGTGGGTAGCTTGCACATGGGGTAAGGAAGAACCCTGTCGTTTTGGGTGTCAAAAGGTCATTGTCACTAACAAAGAAGAAAACTGGGTTTTGCACAGTAACTTGAGTTCCCCACCATTTATAGTTATCAAACTTTGTGGATGGCTTGCACTTGGGATAAGAAAGGATCCTAATGAATTGGGTGGAAAATGGTAAAAGGTCAAGGTTGGTATGAGTGAAAGAAGAGAAAAGGTTTTTGCACAATAACTCATTCTCCATATATAGTTACCAAACTTTGTGGACGTCTTGCACTTGGGCTTAGAAAGAATCTTATTGATTTTGGTCTTGAAAGGTCAGAGGTCTAGGTCACTGTGACTGAAAGAAGAAAAATGTTTTTTGCACAATAACTAGAGTTCTCTACCAGATCCAATTACCAAACTTTGTGAACGACTTGCACTTGGGATAAGGAAGAACAAAATTGATTTCAGGATCAAAGGTCAGTGTCACAAACTAAAATAAGAAAAATGTTTTTTGCACAATAACTAGAGTTCTCCACTACACATAATTACCAAACTGTGTATGGCTTGCACTTTGGGTAAGGAACATGTTTGATTTGGGAGTCAAAATGCCAAAGACCAAATTTACTGTGGCCGAAAGAATAAAAATGGTTTCCACACAATAACATTAGTTCAGTATAACATACCTGGACTGTACTTTGTTGTGGGTGGCTTGCACTTGAGGTAACGAAGAAGCCTGTTTGGGGCTCAAAGGTCAAAGACAATGACTGAGAGAAGAAAATTGGTTTCCACATGATAACATCAGTTCTACATCACAGACCGGGACCAAACTTTGTGGATTTCTTGCACTTAAGATACAGAAGTAGCCTATTGCTCTTGAGGTCAAGAAAATGGTTTCTCTGCAAAAATTTCATTTACAGTGTTCCCTTGATTACCTGCCCATTTTTATACAAGTGTCAAAATGGGTGATGGTGGCAGATGATCGAGGTTCATCTAATAGATAGACACAGGTAAATTCGACCATTTGATCATTGAAAAATGATGCAAATCATACTGATCACCTTTACTGGAGGTGGTCGATAATTGATACCACTCATTGAAACGTTCAGACTGCTAAACATTGTGGATGTTTGAGGTCTCGGGGCATTATTTATGTATCATCTGCACATTGATTAGGCATAGCAGATAACAAGGGTGGCAGATGAAAGGGGGAATTAAAGAGAAAATCAATTGGTACATTCAGATTTATTGTGTGTCACTGAGGGCAGCAAGAAACGGGGGGGGGGGGGGAGAAATATGGGGAACACTATCTGCATAGAGGACTATTAAGCACAGGACATGCCTATAATGTGCCATTCAGTGATATTCGTGTTGGATTATGCCACAGCTTCACAGGTGAGACATATTATTTTTTGAAATTCTTCTTGTATTTATTCACTATGCTTTGTATGCTAATAATTTCAATAAACGAAAATCATTTATAATGGAATAGAACATTTTGTTGTTAATTAAATTTCATATTCTTGCACAAGTTGTAACCTACTGAGCATCAGTTTTTTTATTATAAATCAATTACTTTCCCTTAACTTGGTTTTAGTTCAGTTTCTTCATGCGCCCTTTGTACAAGAGCTATAGGACTGCAGTGTCCACTTCCCGCACTATGACTGACTTCACCCATGCTGTCCAGAACTGGACACGGGATAACCTTACCCTTGTCAGCCTCAGGCCAGGTATGTGGAGCTTCTCAATATACAAGTACAGAAATGGAAATAAATTGTTAACTGAACATGATCGTAGTATGCACAAATGGAAATAATGTCATTTCAGAGGTATCAATAACATGTACCTGAATTCAAACTTACAGGAGTAGTCATTAAAATAAACCAATGAACAGGAACTAGTTGTCTTAATCCAAACAATTCACTTGAATACATATTTTCAAACTTAAGATGTGTTCATTAAAATACACCACTGAACAGGATCTAATGGTCTTTATTCACACAGATCACTTGAATACACATAAAGTTTACTACATTTGTCATTTACCTGTTTAATGCTAGTGTGATCGACATTGGTCCTTGGAGACAGCTATACATATGCATACTAAAATATGTGATTTCTTACAGTATTATAAAATATAATAGAATAATAGAATCGTTACCATGAAAGTCCTATAGAACTCTTGATTCAACAAATCTTGTGCCCAGAGGGTACCAAAATAATGTACTCAGAGGCTACCAAAATACTAGGTCTGGGATACCATATGTTGAATTCAAGTAATACAGTGGGTTACTTGATAATACTATAACTTGTTAAATTGTTCTACATTACATCAGGACATAACTTGAACAATAATTCATAAAGGAGAAAATTTGTCGTGACTCTAAACAAGGAGAAAGGGAGGTCTTAAACATTCAAGTTACATGTTTAAATGAATCCATGCTCCCATCAATTTGTTAGATCTGATTAGATTTATGTAGTATTTATTGGTCACATCTCATTGCATAATTCTCTTGCAGTGAATGCATGGTAGTAGATGCCTATGATCAGTAGTCAGCTGTGTGTGTGGTTTTGCAGTGTATTGTCAGTATTATGTCAAATGATTATAGCCAAATATTGGCTTTGTGTAACTTCACAAGATCTTCCTTCCACTTGTTTAAATTGGGAGAAACTCTGGATTTAAGATTCTAGTAACTTGTGCTAAGCATTAAATAACTGATTAGCTTCAGCAGAATTCGTTGCAAACAGGGTCTGCACCAGTTGCCACATGGGACAAATTATTGCATGATTATTATGTTTTTACTCCATGTAGACTATTTTGAACTAACGGGGGGAAAAAAACTTTTTTTGTGATGAACACTGCTTTTCAATTCAGGAAACAAAAATGCTGCACAAGCAAGAATAAACAACATTTATGTGGTAACTGGTTCTACATGGCAATTGTTGCAGACCCTCTGCATTATTATAAGATGGAGTAACACATAATACTTGCAAAGAAATCAACCTTGGGTTCACAAAAAAGTTGTTTCACTGAGAATCAAACCCAAATCCAAAGTGGTAAAAAGTGAATGAGCTATCATGGTGCAAAAATCTTGTATATTTAACTGAACAGCTCATACAAAAGACTATGTCTGTATTGTAGGATTTCTGTCGGCCCTACGGAAGATCAGCACGCAGACCAGCATCATGACTAGTCCACACAAGCTCCAGGAGGAAGCCATATTGAATTGTGTTGACCCCCATGTGGTACCTGAGCCGGATGAACCCATTAGTTCAGTCACAGCCTCCACACCAACCAGTCCTAGGAAGGTGCAAATCAAGCCAGCCAACTCGGAGCAGCCTCTTGCCATTAAAGTCAGTGGCAGTCCACCAGTGAGTGCAGTTCCCTCACCAGGTAGAAGATCACCTTCTAACAGCCTCTTGCCATCTGCCTCCCAATCAGCACAGTCCTCTGTGATGATCAAGATGATCTCCCCAGTTACAAAAGCAGCATCTGACCCTGTCCGCATTAGTCTGCCTTTGATCGATGTTGGCCTTGATGTGGATTCACATGATTCATCTATCCCAATTGAAATGCCTTCTTTTGATGATAACACCTTTTCTACTCTGGTAGAGTGTCTCATATCAAGTACCACACAATCTTCATCTTCAGCACCAGGTTCCTTCATGCAGATTGAGAATCAGGAATTGCCCACTTCTAAATTGCATGCCATCACTAATGGTAACTTCCATGACGACCAAATGATGGGATCGAGCTATCCATCGGCATGTTATTCACAGGTGCTGATGGGAAGTGGTCAGGTTTTCTATGTTGCCTCTAGTACCACTCACTCCACAAGTAATCCATCTGCAATTGACATTAAGGGTTCCAAACCTGAAAATGTTGTAATAGCAAATACTCAAATCCCCATGGCTGTTGACCAACCAGGCTCTGAGGAGTCAATAAATGAGATAGATTTTCTTTTGTCAGAACTGTACACTAAACCAACTGTGATACCAAACACTCCCTGCCATCATGAACACTCAGAATCGATGGAACTAGAAGAGATCTCTCTTGATGGGGTTACACCATCAGTATTCACTACAGCACACCCAACCATCATCTCTCCCCATAACACTGTACATTTCACAACAAATGACACTTTTCCCACTAGTTCAGGCCTTGTTACCACACATACTGGGTGTGAGAGAAAACCTGTTAGTCTATTGATGCAGATACTTGGGGACGATTTGCACAATTTAGATTCTGTATCACCATACCATTTTCCAACACCCATAAGCAAATGTAAATTAATAAATTCCTAGTATATGCTAAAATTTCTCTGTACAGTCCAACAGTAGTAATGTAATGTGTGTGTCAATTTGTATCATTTCATTCATGCACCGTTTAATGTGCGAACTTGTGATACACATAATAATAAATAGAATTTGTATTTTTGTGATAATTTGTTGAGAGCATTTCAAGAAGAACATGCTGTTGATTTAGTTTTAAATTCAGAATTCGGTGACAAAGTTTGTACATTTGGCAAATGCTTTTGCCTAGATTCACTAGGATGAAAGAGAATAGGTTGGAACATTTAGTCATGATCATGTATCAAGGAAGTAGTTGAAATCACAAAATGTTAACAAGTAAACTATATTCGCAAAAATATTGTTGCCAAAATTGTTTGCTTGATAAAGTATTAATTGTCAGTTATTCATGAAAATATGATGATAAAATAGTATTATTTACAGTAAAATGGATCTTTCTTCATTTATATTGACTATGCCTGAAAATTATTGTCATTAATATAGATCTTGACACAGTTAAATAGAATATGCCTGAAAACCATTGTCATCAACATAGTACCTGTCTCCATGAAGAACACTTAAAGTTAAATTCATAAACTAATATCCATCAACTGGATTTAATTGTTTCTGTTTGAATAATGACTTGGCAACTATTTATTACAGAAGCTTTTATTGACACAAAGTGCTCACTTCTCGTATAAAGCATTGCATTTGGAACAATGAGCTAAAAAGACAAAAAAAATGCATGTGAAAGCTGAAATGAATGCACATTTTGGTCTTCTTTTAAGTTTATCTGCATTAACCTTGTTTTGTTTTCTATAATTAATGCACAAGCAGTGTCTCCACCATTTTTGATCAATTGGGCTTTGTAATGGATATCTTTCTAAACTGATGCATATTTCTGTTTTGTTCGACAAAACTGGTCTTGCTTTAAAAAAAAAATTTTAAAAATATCCACATCAGTTTAAATTTTGAGGAAGATATAATCTCTTTTAGAAAAACTCTTAAAAATTAAAATTGTGGCTAAACATTTTCATTTTTGATTGAAATATTTGTAATGGATTTGAAAAACTTTAAAGAAACACACTTTTAATTAACACCAAGAAACAAAGGAAAAAAATTCTGCCAAACAATGTCCATTAAAACGAGTTTAGTAAAGCAAACATCATTCCAAAGCACTTCATTCCGAGAGAAGATCATGTCTTGCATAGCTGTCTGGATATTTTTTTTCTCAAGATTATGTTTGTCCTTGCAGAGCTTCACAGCATGTGCACACTATCTGCTTGGCTGTCATTTGTACATTTCTTGCCTACTCAAGAGTAATATACAATGCAGGAACATCTAACATGCTTATAGTTGCAATATTTGATTTTGAATGGGTGGGCCGGGTTCGAAAATTCCTTTTGTCAGATCTAATTTATGAGTTGAGGGATGAGGAAGGGCAAGTCACTTTTTTAAGATGCAGTATTGTGTATAGTGTAGGATGAGTAAAATTGATGCATGACAAGTAAAAGTGCCGAGTCGTTTGCCCTGCACAACAAGGAGCCAACTTAATTTTTTTTCTACCCTTGGTAAGTACCCCATTTGCTATCAAAAATTGTTTCTTTTCCTTTTATGTAAACATTGTGTCATCATATGTGTATTGTAGGTGACAACTGCCAATAGTATTCATCAGTAATCATTTCTAATATGTATGACAAGTACTATACCGGTACTCTGACAAAGACAAACAAATTAGAATATTTATTGTATTCATCTCATACAGCTATTGTGTTGATGCTCAACACAATGTTTAGTACCGGTACTGTGCAATATCCAAAACTTGGTGGCCATTTTGAAAGTATTGTACAATTTAGAGATTGTTAGTTTATTTGCATGTTTGCAACAGCATGTAATAATGCTTAATAAATACCAACTTGATGCTGGGAAATTTCTAAACATTTTCATATACAACTTGAAGTTCATCAAACTGAGCTTAACATTTGGTCTAGAAATGGGTTGGTTAATGGATTTGAAATCTGCATTATGTTGAAATTCAAGAGGATGTAAATATTTGAAAAATGATGGAGCATTCTTGTCATGAAAGGAAATGCAAATGTGCTACAAAACCGTTATCTACTTTTGAATTGTTGCTGTGTGTGTTGATACCAGCTTGTTCAGTGTTATTAAACATTTAAGCATACATACGAGTCGGTATTTGTAATATTGCTACAAAATATTTATATTGTACAATCTCAATAGATCCCCTTACAAGGATGAATGAATCCAATATACAAATAAAATATTGTGGATGAATAAACACCAGTCCTTGTACGTGAAAGCTGAGGAATGATTCAAGATAATTCTATCATTCACTCTTTCTCTCTCTCTCACTGTACTGTGCATAGAAGTTATGCATTCAGTCATTTTCCGCAGAAAAAGGAAATTTGCTCTGAAAATTCATTATATCACTCATAATTGCATTTTGAATTTTGATTTATCAGTGATCATATTGAAGAACTTTAAATTCATAAGACCTTCCACTGACAAAATTCATTAAAAAGCAAGATATGGTAACCCAAGGTGGCAGTAAGGCATTCACAAATAATTCGATCCATGTGTTTCCATATTTTAAATCAAATGTGTTAATGTAATGAATGACCTCTTCATGTCGCGACGCGACACTGTCGGCAAATGGAGATAACACATAATATGCAGGGATACTTCAATTCCATAAACGCGGCAGCTATAGACGTGTAAGAGTTGCCTCCCTTGGTTGGGACACTTAAAATTTCTAGTCCGATTTCTTAGTAAACGTTTATTTTTATTCTTAAGAATATATTTTCTGTGTTTATAAAAGTATGTAATATTCATGTGTACACCTCACCCAAGTGCAGCGACTGCCCTTAAAAATGGAAATAATAATGTTGAAAAGAGAAGGAAAGAGTATAAACGATATTTCACATGTATTATAATAATCCATGTTTCTGTGCCACCATTAAATTGTTTATGTAATGCTAATTATGTACTTGTCATGGCAAATTGGCTTTATACAAATACTCTTCATTTATTCACATTACAATGCAAGGCTACTCTTTGTAAGACGAATTAAATCTAGATAGAAGTATAACGTAACTTCCTGAAGGAATTTAAAATCGCGTTTTCAGCAGTTTCCTTTTTCTTCCATGGCTACTTTTAAATAGAATTCTCTTCCTGAACATATTGTAAAATCACCCGAACTCAGTGGCATAGCGAGGGGGAAGAGGGCGGTGGCCACGGGCGGCACTTTCTAGGGGGCGCCAATTTGGTAAGTGTACAGTATATATAATAAATAATACGAATTGAGTGGGGGCGTAATTTTGGTAGTTGGCCCTGGGCGGCACTTTGCCTCGCTACGCCACTGCCCGAACTGGAATGTTTCAGTCGTCTAGTAGGGAACATTTGCATAAAACCACCATTTTATAGCTGTTCTTGTGTCTTCATAACCTATTATCTTAATAATCTTAATATTAAAAATCTTTTCACATTTTAACATTTAAATTCTTGTTCTCTTGAACTTGTTTCAAATTTTCTAATTTAACTTTTTACTAACACCAAATATGAAAGTAGACTTGCAAATTCATGAACGCTACAGCTATAGATTTGTAAGAGTTGCCTCCCTTTGTCGTGACACTTTCGTTTAAAATTCAAGTTGCTCAAAATCCTCGCGAGGGAGTGAAGCAAAATATGAATTTAAAACTTTATAGAATTTGACATCTCTGATAAGCTAAGTGGCTGTCGATCAACTATTAACTAACACATTCCAATGTAGCGCCGACCAATTGTATTTACCCAAATTGGTGTGAATGTTTACCTTTACTTAAAGTGTCCACCCTGCAAGCCAAATCGCGGAAATTGTCAACGCCGGAGGGTGAACCAACAACTTGAGTAGCCCGCTGTATCACGCAGAGTAAAATGTACAACTTGCGACAGAAGCTAGGGCAACCGTCGCAAGATGTACATTTTTTATCCCGCATTTATTTTTTTAATTTTTTTAAATTACGTGTCCACTGTTGTCTCCCTCTGGTGTTGGTTCACCATTCATAGCGATTTGGTATTCAGGGAATGTTGTTTGGGGTACTCAAGCGGTCTGACAGGAGCCAGTCGGTCACCTATGCAGTTTGCTCTATATTACATATGCACTTTACAATCTGTACAATTTAAATTTCTCGTCCAATTTTTGTAAAATTTTGACTTCATACTTGAAAGTCCTCTGAAAATGGTAAAGAAAACGCTGCGGTAAAAAATGGGCAGATAATTCTCCGATTTTCCTTTGCTGTCAATTTGCTGACGGTAAGGTGACAGATTAAGAAGGGTTTGAAATGACTCTGCAATTAACAACCCGGATAAAATATCTTCTACGATGATATTCTACTAAAAGTACTAATGCATAGCCTTTTATTTCTGTGGAGTATGTCGTATTAAATGTTATCTTTTAAAATTACGTAACTTTTTTTTCAACATAAGGCCGTCTGCTCTCAATTTTATTAATTCAGAAAAAGATAAATGCTTGTTTAAAATGTCAAAAAAGATGTTTGAAACGGAGAAAATACTTTGATAAGCTTAGACAAGGCTTTGTCCTCTGCGTTAAGCGTCGTATTGCTATATTGCAATCAACCAGAGTTTATTAATATTATCTTTATATGACCAGAAAAATAATTTACTTTATTAACAGTATTTTTGAAAGATGCATAGACTTCACTCTATGACAATACAGTTTGCAAGCTTGATCCCAGGTCTTTTTTTTTTTTTTTTTTTTTTTTTTTTTTTAAATTTCTGCAAGCGTTAAGTTCTTTTTCCACACAAAAGCATGTTAATAAAAAATCAATGGCGGCTTGACAAGTTCATAAGTCTGGTTTACAGTCTTATAGTCGGAGTTTTCATTGACCTTTCTTACCCCATTTTAGATATTCTGACATTTTATGTTGGAATGTGAAAGCAGAGCTCATTGCCTATCGGAAAGTTGGTATTCGTCAAAACCATGAAGTGTTAGCATAGGGTAACTGCTTACTACTGGGCCTAGCAAAGTTAAACGACCCTACATCGAGACCTACCCGCATGAAATGGATGGGAAGATGATTTATTCCTTATGTCTTTAATTCATTGACAGATTCATCAGGCAGAGAGCACATGTCAACACAGTTTTTGTTAGCATCACATAACTATTGCGTTGATATGTACCCTGTACGTGATGAATCTTGACTTTTTCCACGTTGCTGTAACAGCGACATGTTTCTGGTGGTCGTTCTCGGAATAAATATGTTGAAAGTTATGTGTCTTTTCGTTTTTAAAAAACATTACGTGACTTTAATTTAATATTTTCAAATTTTTTTTACAACAACATTGGAAAGGGGTGGCGAGGGGTGTTTGTTGGTATCACATCACGTGACTATTGGACCTCCGATTTCATGGATATGGCGGCGCTCTCCAGTTTCGTACTTTGCATAGGGGTTAGATTTTTAAAGAAAAAGAATTACCCAGGCTTTCCTCACTGGCTGTCCTGGCTATTTAAAAAAGACCTTATATATCTTAGGTATTGTTAAAAGAACTTTGAATTCCCTTTATTTTGGTGTATGATTGATGGGTGAAATTTGGGTTATAGAGTATACAGCTTGGTCTTACTTAAGATGTGCACCTCTCAAAAAACTGCTAGCTCCGCTTGGTCATTTTAACTTCCTGGACTTCAAAGGTAAATAAAAAAAAAAAAGAGCAGATAACTTTTTTAACTTTTTGGATATTTTTTAATTCATTCATAGTACTTTCAGAGGCTGGTATTGTCTGCTCTGGCAAAATTCGTTTCCCTATTTTAATAACTGCTGAAAAAGTGCACTTTTGACTAATTCAGGCTGATTTTTCGAGTACTTTGGAGCAGCCATTTTGTCTGCTGTGTGCTTAGATCATGTCCAGTTTCCACAAGTACAATATGTAAAGAAATTTCAGCCACAGTACATGAAAGTAACATAGAGGTATGCCAACATTCACTCCATTGTGCATGTTGCAAATGCAAAATACTTCATCTTACACATGTCACTCTCTCAGAAGCATGTATTATCTGTACAGCGCCCCCTATTGTAGGCTGCGAGATTTGGATAGTCATGTGATTAGCAATGCAAATAGTTGGAACCCGATCAGATTTCCTCATCGCAATAGTTTCGTCTCGTCTGTCAATGAGTTAAAGACGTAACAAATGTTATACTCGCAATTTCTGAGAAGATAAATCATCTTCCTATCGATTTCATGCGGGTAGGGTTCGATGTAAGGTCGTTAAACTTTGCTAGGCCCGGTAGTATGCGGCTACCCTATGCCGACACCACGTGGTTTCGGTGAATTTCAGCGTTTCAATAGGCAATGCACTGTGACTCCACACCCCAATGAAAATGTCAAAATATCTAATAATCTTTGACATACAACTTTATCTTACAAATTTAACAAAACCGGTAAAGATTTATACAGCCTCGTTTTGAAATACCATTTGTAAAATCCTCATTTGTTCTAACCCTTAAGGGGAGCAATTGATTCTCGGGGATTTATGCGATTAGCTCTAAGAGAACTCGGACATCGTCCGATCATTCAGATTTTAGAAAATTACGTATGATAGCGTAAAAAAACGCTTGCTGGTGACAACTGAAATTTTACTGGCCATAGGACTATTCAAATTGTGAAAACTACTAGTCGGACAGGAAATTTATTAGCTTCGGTCTAGCGGACTACCGCTAATTCCGAGCTATGTGCATAATTTGGCAATACATTGAGTCTTTATTGGCTTGAAAGAAAAATGTATCGTAAAGAGGGGGATTGTGCATGAAAATACTTGTTAATAATGGGTAATGACTAAAGTTGAACAGGAACCAGACCTGGAACAGAAAATTCGACTGTACAGTCCTTTTCTGGTACACTATATATTTGAACATGTCAGTATGTTTCAGGGCAAAATTTGGTATCTGCTTGGGCATTTCTAGTGCCAACATAAATTAAAATATATAGCATCTACTTGGGAAATCCTATTGCCAACTTAGATTAAATGTATATTTGTGTTGCTGCAAAGATGAGATTTTGGGATTACTTTTCCAAGGGCATAGTTGTAGTACAGTCATAAAGCTTGATGAATGTATTCATTTTGGAGGGTCCACGAAGCTACAGAAAAATGTAATTTTTGGGGTATTTTACTCGCAGGTTTGAAACTACATGTAGTTGCGTTTTTTGAAATTCGATGTGATAGTTTGGGAACACTCCAAAACAGAAAGCATGCACTACGAGACTGAATTTTTATCATCAAGATGTTAATCGTGCCTTTTTGAATGTGTGAAATGGCTTAGTGACAAAGACTAGGTCAGGGAGCATTTATTTATATCGCTGTTTGAGTGAATGTTCTCACAGTGATCAAATACTATCGTTTCAGATGTGCTCATAAGATCTGGAACTTTGGACAGAAAGCATATTTTATATTGACCGAACATGCCATGATAAACATGGACTGTGCTTGTGGCAGGAGTGTACCGACATCTTTGGACATGAATGCTTACGGTTAAATTGTTTTGAGTAATTAGCATGCATTAAAAAATTGTTGTTCATTTTAAGTCAAATTATCAGCGTAAAATATGCATATATCCTGCTCATCTAGAGCTCTGGTACCAGGTGCAAAAGTTAAGTAGGTCATCGTGACCTACATTTCACATTTTAGTTACTATGTAAGGATTTTTTAAAATTCAGTTCAGTTTCTCAGACACTGTTGTATGTACAGCAATGAAACTTGATAGGTTATTATCTTTGAAGGTACTGCTCAACACAGTCACAAGTATGTCAAAGTGATCAACTTTTCATGCTCTGGTGAAGACACAAGTATTCGTATTTAGCTGTTTCTCTGACACTCATATATATAGTCATGAAATATGGGATCATAAAATTTGATGGATGTATACATTTTGGAGGGTACTACTCACCATGGGCAAAAATAGCTCACATTGACCTAATGTTCAAGTAATGAGTAAGTATGTTTTAAAAAAACGTTGCATTTAGATCAGTTTCTCAGACACTTTTCTGTGTAGTTATGAAACTTGATGGGTGTATTATCTTCAAGGGTACTGCTTACCGTGGGCAAAAGTAGGACAAGTGACCCACTTTTTATGTGCTTGAAACGCAGTGGTTTTTATATGCTCACCATAAGGTAGCTCGTATTATGTGGTGCTGTTTGTCCGTCTGTAACCAATTTTATTTCTGCACAATACCTCAAGTTGTCCACCATCTACTAAACCTTGTGTATGGCTTGCACTTAGGATAAGGAAGAACTCTATTGATTTGGGGGCCAAAAGGTCAAGGTCACTGTGACTGAAAGAAGAAGTATGGTTTCCGCACAATAACGAGTTCTCCGCCATCTAGTTACCAAACATTGTGGGTAGCTTGCACATGGGGTAATGAAGAACCCTGTCATATTTTGGGTCAAAGGTGAAGGTCACTGACTGAAAGAAAAAAACTGGGTTTTGTATAGTAACTTCAGTTCTCCACCATTTACAGTTATCAAACTTTGTGGTTGGCTTGCACCTGGGGTAAGAAAGGATCCTATAAATTTTGGCGTAAAATGGTCAAAGGTCAAGGTCATTGTGACTGAAAGAAGAGAAAAAGGTTTTGCACGATAACTCGTTCTCCATATATAGTTACCAAACTTTGTAGATGGCTTGCACTTGGGCTAAGAAAGAACCTTATCAATTTTGGTCTTGAAAGGTCAAAGCTCCAGGTCACTGTGACTGAAAGAAGAAAAATGTCTTTTTGCACAATAACATTAGTTCAACATCACATGGCTGAACTGAACTTTGTTGTGGGTGGCTTGCACTTGAGATAAGGAAGAAGCCTGTTGATTCGGCGCTCAAAGGTCAAAGTCACTGACTGAAAGAACAAACTTCGTTTCCACACGATAACATTAGTTCTACATCACAGACCTTGACCAAACTTTGTGGATTTCTTGCACTTAGGCTAAGGAGGTAGCCTATTGCTCTTGAGGTCAAGGTCACTGTGGCAGAGAGAAAATGGTTTCTGCGCAAAAATTTCATTTACAGTGTTCCCTTGATTACCTGCCCACTTTTGTACAAGTATCAAAATGGGTGATGGTGGCAGATGATCGAGGTTCATCTAATAGATAGATAGATAGACAGGTAAATTCAACCATTAGATCATTGAAAAATGATGCAGATTATACTGATCACCTTTACTGGAGGCGGCTGATAATTGATAGCACTCATTGAATCGATCTGACTGACAAACATGGTAGATGTTTGAGGTCTGTGGGTATTATTTATGTGTCATCTGCAAATTGATTAAGCTTGTCATATATCAAGGGTGGCGCATAAAATGGGGAGTTAGAGACAAAGTCAATTAGTACATTCAGATTTATTGGGTGTCACTGAGGGCAGCAAGAGACGGGTGAGGTGGGGTGGTGGAGAAATCAGGGGAACACTATCTGCATAGAGGACTATTAAGCACAGGAGATGCCTATAATGTGCCATTCAGTGATATTCGTGTTGGATTATGCCACAGCTTCACAGGTGAGACGTATTATTTTATGAATTTCTTCTTGTATTTATTCACTATGCTTTGTATGCTAATATTTTCAATAACGAAAATCATTTATAATGGAATAGAACATATTGTTGTTAATTAAATTTCATATTCTTGCACAAGTTGTAACCTACTGAGCATCAGTTTTTTTAAAATTATAAATCAATTACTTTGCCTTAACTTGGTTTTAGTTCAGTTTCTTCACGCGCCCTTTGTTCAAGAGCTATAGGACTGCAGTGTTCACTTCCCGCACTATGGCTGATTTCACCCATGCTGTCCAGAACTGGACACGGGATAACCTTACCCTAGTCAGCCTGAGGCCAGGTATGTGGAGCTTCTCAATATACAAGTACAGAAATGGAAATAAATTGTTAACTGAACATGATCGTAGTATGCACAAATGGAAATAATGTCATTTCAGAGGTATCAATAACATGTACCTGAATTCAAACTTACAGGAGTAGTCATTAAAAAAAAAAACAATGAACAGGAACTAGTTGTCTTAATCCAAACAAATCACTTGAATACATATTTTCAAACTTAAGATGTGTTCATTAAAATACACCACTGAACAGTGGGTTACTTTATTGCACTATGACTTGTTAAATTGTTCTACATTATTTCAAGGCATAACTTTAACAATAATTCACAAAGGAGAAAATTTGTCATGACTCCTAACAAGGAGAAAGGGAGGTCTTAAACCTTTAAGTTACATATTTAAATGAATACATGCTCCCATCAATTTGTTAGATCTGATTAGATTTCTGTAGTATTTTGGTCACATCTAATTTCATAATTCACTTGCAGTGGATGCATGGTAAAATGTCATAATTCTCTTGCAATGGATGTATGGTAAAATTTCATAATTCTCTTGCAGTGGATGCATGGTAAAATTCTTTTTCCCCACAAAAGCATGCCAGTAAAAAATCAAACATTCATATCCTTCAGTTGAAAATGGGTACAACAACAGCATAGTGTTGGAACACATACTAGTATATCATGAAAAGTATTGAAGAGCAGAGGATACTAAATTCCCCCCCCCCCCAAAAAAAAAGTCAATACGTATGTCCGCAGTTATGAAAGTTAATCCGCATTTACAGGAAATCAATAAAATATCGGTAGACAGTACAAAATGTAAAGTAACTAATTATCAGGGCTTTTTTATTTGCGAAATTCATCCCTCGGCTTGCTTTGTTTGAAGGAAGAAGTACGAATTAAGAAATACACGCAAGTGCAAAAGTTTGAAGGAACTTGTAAGTTTGTAAACTTAATTTCGATCTTGGCCAAAAAATCCGCATTTTGGGGCTCTCCGTCTGCATATACAAAACTAATATGTCAAATCCGTGTAATACGGGGAAATCTGTACATACAGTAAAGCCTGATAAAGTGATAAAACTGACACGTCAGTTGTTCTTTGTTATACTTAATCAGTAAAAACACAATTCGCGGCGTACTTAGGGTAAATGGGCCTGGGCGAGGCCAGAATACGAGGCTTAATTTTTATCAGCTGTTTTGGCAACCCAAGGCCTCTGGCGCCCGGGGCAACCGCCCCTCCCCCCCCCCCCGTTAGTACGCTACAGAGTACAATCGATATAACGTTGTAAAGAGAGAGAGAGAGAGAGAAAGAAGAGGGAGAGAAAAAAAAACACTGCACATGGGCGACGAACGTACAGGTTTGATCTGCGAGTAAATGTTGCGCTGAGCTTATGTGGAGTGACTTCAGATCAGTTATATGTACTCTGAAAGGGTGATCAAAGTGGATACATGAATTCGAAATCTAGGGGAAACAGTTTCGAGGAAAATTAAATTACACAGAAGGACTCTCGTAGATGGACTTAATATGGCACAATCTTCCCCCAAAATAAATTACCCTAAACTGTAAAACTGCCTGCTTGGGGATTTAGAATAAGGTCCGATGCCTGAGAGGTGAATAATGGCGGCAGCCTGGTTGATGTGGGATGCATCCCATCATGATTTTCCACCTACGAAGATCTTGGACTTTTCACAAAATTACAGTTCAGAGAGAAAATGTTTTAACCGTATATTTGAAGAATTTTACGGATTTGACCCTTGCTGTCTTTATCTTTGTTTTGTATGCCATTTTGTGGGGAGTTTTTGTAACATCTTTACTTCTTGTCTTTCGTTTCATATTGCCTACTAAATTTCATCCATTTTTAGTTCTACTGGTCATAGACCAAAACAGCTGATGGGATAGTCCGTTGTCCGTCCGTCCGTTTGCACACGTTTTTTTTTTTTTCGCAACTCCTCCTAAACTACTTGGAGGATTGCCTTGAAACTTTACACACACATTCGTCTCATGGTCTAGTTGGTCCTGAATGAAAATGGTGCTGCTTGAAACTCTTTTTATCGCTTTCCCTCCTAAATGGACAGTCATATCAACATGGAGTTTTCACTAAAAGACTTCCTATGATGTCAAGTTTGTCCTAAATGAAAATGGTGCCGATCTGACGTCCAATATGGCCGCCATGGCAGTCATCTTGAAAATCTTGTAATTGCTACTCCTCCTCAATGGAAAGTCATATCTTGAAAATATTGTTAACTCTACTCCTCTCCAAATGGATGGCTATATCAACATGGGGTTTTCACCAATAAACTTCGTATCATACCAAGTTGGTCGTAAATGAAAATGGTGCCTGTCGTACATCCAATATGGCTGCCACGACGACTGTCTTAAATATTTTGTTGTTACTACTCCCCTGAATGGCTGACCATTATGACATGGGGTTTTCACCAAAAGACTTCTGATGATGTCTACTTTGTCCTAAATGAAAATTGTGCCAAGCTGACCTCCAGTATGTGTAACACAGCAGCTAATTTGAAAATCTTGTTATCGCGGAAGAATATCAGAGAGGTTTCAACACTCGACAGTTAAAAGGAAGAAATGGTCTTATCTTAAATTCCTGGAAATACTTTTCACCCATTAGAGCATCAGTCTCTTCGAGGGACTCTTCTTTAATATTTATTTTGTATTTAGTTTTACTTAATTATTTCTTTCTTTCTTTCTTTTTAGCTTCAGTTTTTATTTAAAAAAAAACGAATGCTCTTGGCAAACCAGGTTGTTTGCCACTGTAAAGATTAAAGATAATATCAAAATATAATACTACTAAACCAGACGGTGTTTACATGTTGCTTGCCACTTTAACGATAATATAAAATAATATCAAAATATAATACTAAACAATTTTAATAAGTTGAAAAGTGAGTGAGATTACTGTATGACTTTTTCCTCTGCTAAATTTTAAAAACAGATATGACAAGAAGTGCTGGATTACTTCATTACAGATTCTGTATCACTTTATTCTGCTACTGCATTTTATTAAAGCATGACAAACTACTGGATCACTTTTTTCTCGCTATTTCCACAATGGAGTTTGTATCACTTTTTCTATTACTGCACTTTATCAAAAGGACAAAACTACTTTTCATGACTATTTCCACTATGGATTCTGTATTAGTGTTTCTATCACTACTGCATTCTTTTATATAAAAAAGTTAGTTAGAAGAATACTGGCTTACAGTCTTCCGACCATTTCCACTACAGGTTCTTTATCACATTCTTTTATTCCACTGGATTAAAAAGAAAAAAAAAATAAACAGCATGATCACTATTTCTAAAAACTATTTCACTATCTTGCCTACGCAAAGGCACCTAAAACTACTAAAACTAGCGTCTGTAGCACAACATTAGCTTTAAAAAAAAAGAAAATTTTTCTTCAATATTGTGTTTTTGGACCACTTTTACTTACTACTGTATTGGAGAAAAACATGTGAAAACAAGCAACAAAAGTTCAAGATTCAAAACAAACAATCAGAAGCTACTAACAAAAGCCCCTCTACAAAGAGCAAGAAACCTCATCAACAAAAGCGCTAAATACCCCCCCCCAACAATAACAAATGAACAAATAAATGGCATAGAACAAAAACTAAACAACAAAATACCACTACCACAACTATCTACAAATATACAAACAACAAATGCAGACAGTAGAACTCCACAAATAAACCAACACTCCATCCCACCGCAAAATAAATAAATAAAAAGTAAATAATAAACACCTACAACATGAAAGAATTGAAACCAAACTACGAAACAAAAGACCCCCCATCCTCCAAATCAAACATCAGCAAAGGGGTCACAGCAAAACCTTAACAATGAAAAACCAGACATAAAAAACCAAAACATTAAAAGCCGAAACAACAAAAACCAAACGACAAAAGTATAATAACAAAAACTCCACAGCAAAAACCAAACTTAAAAAAGCAAAAGACAAAAGCGTAAGAACGAAACCCCAACAATGAAAATTTCCACAGCAAAAACCCAGTAACACAAAATAAAGAACAAAAGCCCTTCAAAAATGAATATACACCTGCACCGAAAGAAAACCTTACACACGTGTACACTGGAAGTGTTCACACAAGTAGTGGACTAATTTTACTAGACGTAGTTCGCTTTAGTGCACAATGTAGTGCATTACAGTGAATAAGGCAGTGCTCTATAGTGAACAAAGTAATTTACAGCCATGAACAAGTTAGTAATGAATGAACTCACTGCACTTCAGTGATAGTAATTATGGCAATGTAATGAATATTACAATGATCCAATATTAAATAAAACAATACTCCGCTTACACGTGTCTTCTCTTTATATATTAGAGAGATTATGATGATCATGACTTCAGTGATGGTAATGCAGTTGATTAGCACAGAATGGAGTTTTCCCTCCACTGCCTCTTTACATAGTAGTAGTAGCTGTTGTTGTTGTTGAAATTATTATTATTATTATTATTATTATTATTATTATTATTATTATTATTATTTTCTCTCTTTATGTTGTATATTAGCATCGTATTGTCCAGTAAAATAATAATGAATAAAAATAATAATTATTAAACGGATGTTTGGATTTAATATGAATTTATGAATGGATATTATTTGTCTACAGAATGACTCAAGATATTCATAATTTGTCTGTAAATAACGAGAAGACATTTTATCTATCTTGACTTCATATTACACTATGGAGTATCCATATTACATTATAGACAGTATACGGCGCGAGGGGGGTCGGGGGAGGGGGTATTGTCTCCATGCGCCGGGCGAGGGGGGTCGCCATCGGAAGCTTTTTTTTATTCTTTTCTTTTGCAGCTGTAACCGGGGCGTAGAAGGGGAGGGGGTTGGAGGCTGGCAACTGACATCAAAACTGTTCTCTGTGGCAAAGTAGGGGCGCCACTAAAGAACATTGCCCCGGGCACCTCGAACCCTCACGCCGCCACTGCCTATGGAGTACCCATTTTTATAACAAAAGAGACTCTTGTTTTAGAATGCTCAATGATAAGCTTTGATACCGTAATTTCCTTTCAAAACATTTACTTCTTACACCGTGCGACTTTCTTAATTCTTTGTAGCACTCCACTCCCGGTCTGAAACTGTATTTAGTGCTGCTTTGTGTCAGATCAACCGCTGCAATTCATCAATTAAATCAAGACGCTTCAGTGAAAGTATAATGATTAAATTATAAGGCGTTCAGTGAAATTATAAGGCGCCTCAGCGAATATAGATGGTCAGTGACAATTCGGTTCTGATGTCTCGAAATTATAAAAGTATCCCAATCCGGGGAAATGCAAAGCCCGAATTTAAATTTTGTTATTTTGCATACACAGAAACGCGCGAAAATGATCTATTATCTATTACTGACAGTTTTTCCTCCTGCTAAGGGAAGTTTTTGTTATTCCAATGGTCTAGATATCTTGTCTAGAAGTACCAAAAATGTACGGCAAGGTTATATGAAATTGTTGAAAAGTTAAATAAAGTTAATTTAAAAAATAAAATAAAATGTTATCAATTTGTATGAAAAAGGTTAAAAGAAATTAATGAAGATTGAATTTTGTTTCAATATTATTTTACAAATTAAAATTAAAATTCTGCGTTTTTTTTTTTTTTTATACTCAAAGCAGATCTTTTTTTTTTTTTTGTATGTCAGTTGTGATTCACGGGGGTAAATATTGGACACCGGATAGCAAACTAGTGAGATTGACTCTTCAAATTTGGACAAGTATAATATGTTCTAATCTGCATTTATCTTTTATTTGGAGTACCGATCAGCGACTAGATGTGAGTAATAATAGTCAACGATGTCGGTGTTGACAATTTACAAGGATACGCGATTAAACAAGTAAAGCAGGGTGATATTGCCAATCCCTCTGTTTACCATTATAAAGGAACTTGGTCAATTCTGACGATAAATGATCATTTGTCTCAGTGATAAGATGAGACTTATTGGAAATCGAAGCGAGAGCAATCTACATAAAACACAGATCAGCCGATTGACTATGGATTTGTTGGAGAGACAGAGACAGAGGAGAAGGATGTTTTGATCTTGGGAATGGGGTGGTTCGTTTTGCTTCTTTATGACAATTTTCTCTCTATATGACTGACATTTATACTACTATATTGACTGGAAAATGGGGCCGGGGAATGGTGTTGGACAAAAGCCACTCTGGATTTGAGAGAGAGAGAGAGAGAGAGAGAGAGAGAGGAGAAGGTTGTTTTGATCTTGGGAATGGGATGGTTCGTTTTGCTTCTTTAAGGCAATTTCCTCTGTATATGACTGACATTTAATAGGTGGTGCTGTATCAGTTTTATGGATCTTTTTCATTTGGTCAAAAAGCAAAGCTGTTTCTGTTTCTAAGGCTGATGAAATGGCAAAATTTGTACAAAATATAATGTCATAGGTCAATACAATTAATACCACTAAAAAGCAACATGAAGATAGCCATCTTGCTTGATTTAAATTTTTTTATATGATTTGTTATTTCATCTTCAGAAGGCATATCAATATTTTTAACTATTCAAAGTAACATTGAAATATGATCTTCAAATAACCTTTCCAACCTCTTGAAATGCTGATGAACTAACTAACCAGTTTTCTTTTAAATTAAACGGAAGATGAACAGAACAAAAGTGAAATAAAAACAAGGTTGGCAAAAACCTGGAAAGGTTACTTCGCAAAAGTAAAAAGATCCTCGTAGACTGGCACTTGGCAGGTAATTTTTTGAAACACGTTCGCGGGAATCTACAAAAGCTAAAGTCGAATGTTTAAAGAACGAAAGGGAGGAGTATGGTGCTGTATTTCTTTGTTTCTTTTTAATCTTAAGTCCATTATGGAAGTTTAAAAATTAGTGTCGTTTCTTCTGCAAATACATGCAGCCTCTATTTACTATTTCTCCATATTCACATGCAGT
This sequence comes from Margaritifera margaritifera, assembly GCA_029931535.1. Lineage (NCBI taxonomy): Eukaryota > Metazoa > Mollusca > Bivalvia > Unionida > Margaritiferidae > Margaritifera > Margaritifera margaritifera. The sequence continues at coordinate 1,002,715 of JAQPZY010001173.1, forward strand.
TATTTGTTGATTTCTTTCCCTGATCTTTCATTTCCTCCAATGTAGTTCCATTGTAATTTCGTTGGTTTTGCACACTCTGTACATCTCTGGTATTGTGCCTTTTTTTTTTTTTTTTTTTTCGTCCCCATTTCCTCTATCAGTTTTTCTTTGTTGTATTTGTAAAATGTTACAACTGACAGTACCATTTAATTCTGTTCTTTCATTTCAGTTACAACTAGATGTTAAATGCAAGTTCTACGAAATTTGCATCTTCAAAATCTGATTATCTACACACTTTAAAAGGTGTACTTAATTTAACTTCATAAAAAATATGGTGTAAGAATACTTCCAAGACCAACCGAGTGTGACTGCGTGTGTGATAATTCTTCATCACAGAAACGTTTTATGGATGCTTTGAAATTGTAGTTTAAAATGTTTGTCCAGAAAAAATTGCATTTTCGATTGTGTAATTGATATACCTGCATTGAATGAGATTATTCGATAGAAATTTAAATGCCCCCATGATTGCATCAACATTTATGTGATATTTATTTCCTTATATTTTGTTTAAAATCTCATAGACTAGTTTGTAGGGTACATTTAAAGATTATATTAACTGTTATCATGAAATGGTACCTCACTCTCCAGATATTATTGTTTATTCTACCTGTTGATATAAATGTCATAGTAACAATTATAATTTTTTAGTATAAATTGTATAAATCAATCACCACGTGCTTTCTTCGTATTTCTCATTTGGTCATGCATATTTGTCTATTTCTCTTTTAACTGATGTTTATGGCTTGGGGAACCTTCAGTATGGCGGTCAACTCTTTGAGCCATATTTGGTACTTTTGTATCGCATCTATGTCAATTTTATCATAATCAAAACATTTCATATGTCAATTTATCATAATCAAAACATTTTATATGTCAATTTATCATAATCAAAACATTTCATGTCATATTTGTTATAAATAATATTATAATAAATCTCATCATTCCAAAGATGTTCACATTTAATGTAAATCGTGTAATTATTATTCGAGAAATCTTTAATGATAATATGCTAGTTGTCTTTTAATATTCGGACAGCAGTAAAAACTAGATTAAATATAATTGCATACACGTCCGACGTGACAATACATTTTTTGGTGAATCTTGTATGTACGTATTTGATCAGATTTATATGTATTATAAATTAAAGCTGTCCTAGCCCAGCTATAGTGTCAAACCTAATGTGACTTGAATTAGCTTGAAACCTATTGCTATAACGTTTAAAAAAAAAAAAAACACATGCCGAGTTGGGGTTGGGGTGGGAGAGGAACTAATGTTTGATTTTAAAGGAATTTTAGTAATTTGAATTCCATTGGTTTTGGTTTGCTTTTGCTACTGTACAGCACAAGAACGCAAGTAGATTAGTTAGTGCCGAGTGAACTGGAGTAAAGTGCCTTGCCCAAGGACACACCATGGTCGGATTCTAGCCCTTTATGTTGCGAGGTCGGTGCAACCGCAGCGCAACAGCAGCTCCTGTCTCCATTAATCTCCTTTAACGACTGGAGGGCGCATCATATCTATTCTACATCCTGGAACCTGCAAGGAAAAGAAAATTATGTTGGCATGCCAACCGATTGTTAACGTGCAATGCAATTAACTGTCGTAAGTCTGCGAAATGTTTGATCATATCCCGTTTATACCTGTACTTCGATCGATTACTATACAGAATGGATTTATTGCAGCGTAAGTCAGACCGGCTCTTACTTCTAAAGTCTAATCAGTAATTACTGTTGCTTTGTTAAGTCTAATCAGTAACTACTATTGCTTTGTTAAGTCTAATCAGTAATTACTGATGCTTTGTTAAGTCTAATCAGTAATTACTATTGCTTTGTTAAGTCTAATAAGTAATTACTGTTGCTTTGTTAAGTCTAATTAGTAATTACTCTTGCTTTGTTAAGTCTAATCAGTAATTACTGTTGCTTTGTTAAGTCTAATCAGTAATTACTGTTGCTTTGTTAAGTCTAATCAGTAATTACTGTTGCTTTGCTAAGTCTAATCAGTAATTACTGTTGCTTTGTTAAGGCTAATCAGTAATTATTGTTGCTTTGTTAAGTCTAATTAGTAATTACTCTTGCTTTGTTAAGTATAATTAGTAATTACTCTTGCTTTGTTAAGTCTAATCAGTAATTACTGTTGCTATGCTAAGTCTAATCAGTAATTACTGTTACTTTGTTAAGTCTAATTAGTAATTACTCTTGATTTGTTAAGTCTAATCAGTAATTACTGTTGCTTTGTTAAGTCTAATCAGTAATAACTCTTGCTTTGTTAAGTCTAATCAGTAATTACTCTTGCTTTGTTAAGTCTAATCAGTAATTACTCTTGCTTTGTTAAGTCTAATCAGTATTTATTGTTGCTTTGTTAAGTCTAATCAGTAATTACTGTTGCTTTGCTAAGTCTAATCAGTAATTACTGTTGCTTTGCTAAGTCTGATTAGTAATTACTGTTGCTTTGCTAAGTCTAATCAGTAATTACTGTTGCTTTGTTAAGTCTAATCAGTAATTACTCTTGTTTTATAAACACTGTAAATTGGCAGACCTGCAAAAATGTTGAATCGCATTTGACAAACCCGGTCAACATATTGATCAAGGTTAGAGCCCCTTGTCATACATCCTTTACAGCACGTGACAAACAATTTATTAATGATCATAGACATTACGATTTATATGATAGTCGAGATAACAGTTGCTCATTCTTTACATCATGTTTGTTACCGTATTTTATAAAACCACTTATTCGATAATTTGCAACTGAAAATGCAGCGAGCTCAATTACTCGCACTTGGAATACTAGTATATACACGTGCTCTCTCTCTCTCTTTCTCTCTTTCTTTCTCTCTCTCTCACACACACACACACACACTCTCTCTCTAACACACACTCTCTCTCTCACATTCTCTCTCTCTCTCTCTCTCTCTCTCTCTCTCACACACACACACACACACACACACACACACACACACATAATGATCGGGTCGAGTCCAATATTGACTACCCTAATAAGGTATTACCTTGGAATCCCGGTTACATGTCATGCAGCGCCCTCTTCGAGAAAATGGCGAACCTTGTGTGTCAGAAATATTAAGAAATTAAACTGGTTGCCCACTTCTGCTTAGATTTTACGGATGTAATAAATACAATAAACTCTATCGACTGAGTGCATATTGTTTTACATTTCGTATTTTTCTTCTCATTCACAAACGGTCATTTTTGACTTTTTCAAAACTCTAGAACTCCTGAAAAGTGAATGCGCGTAGACTTTTGTGGATCTTGTTGAGACTACTGTTTTTTATGTACATCTCGAGTTGTTAAAATTCGGTAAAACCCTTGAAATATTATACATGTACTGATTAAAGTGAGAAATGTTGTACCGTAGTTAACATATGAAAATCACACCCTACTGAGAATATAATAGACCCAGATCTACTGACCCACACAGAGAATGCGGCGGTAGATATCACGGATAAAATACCGTATGGATGGGGAGCCGATCTGATTTCAGAGAAAACCTAGGTAGTGGGCATGACAAAATGGGATTGTTAGTAGTCATTGGTCTCATTTCATAGGGCGAAGAAGAACATGTTTTCCTGAAGATTAATTTACGCATATTGAGGACAAGAAAACATTATTTTTGTTTTAGATTTTAAGTTATTATTAGTAGGCAACATTGTCATAATGTTATTAACGGTTTATTGTCCAACGAAATGGTTTCCTTTAATTAAAAATGCTTTGAAAAAAATGTAAATAAACATTATATCGTGTGTATAATTCTTTTATTTAAACTTATACAGATTTCCCACAGTGCAGCATATGTCACTTTTTAATAACATTTGTATAAATTGTACGTGCAATGGGTTGTGTGCTTCTATGCAAGCCATTAAAAGTAGGTTTCTCCTTGAGAATTGCTATATTTTGGTGTGAATTGAGAAGAGAGGAAAAAAAAAACGGCAATTTACTTTTTAGTTGGGTATCTGGAGAATCAAAACATACAGAGCACCTTAGAACAAACAAACAAGCAAACAATCAAACCCCGTTTATACTGAGTTTATGATCGCGTGGAGATTGTGTACTTGAATTAAATGAACAATTTATAAATAACATGTCAATTTCGGGCAATCATAAACAGGAAATCTTTGCTTCAGACGGATATCATGTATCGTAGACATATATCATGTACCTTAGACAGATATCATGTACCTTAGACAGATATCATGTACCTTAGACATATATCATGTACCTTAGACAGATATCATGTACCGTATTTATTTGTATTACTTGTTGAAGAGTTCATCTAAGATTTTGCAAGAAGATACTTAAATTATATACGGCAATTCCATCGATATATAGGTAAATTATACAGATTTTTCTTGCATTTTCGCTAGACTAATATCTACAAATTCTCTATGCAGATACAGTCATGACAAACCCAGACTAGATCCTACATCACGAACATGCAGAACATTTCTTACTTTTTGGCAGTGGCTTTATTTGACAGCCTTTCGCAATAAATGGTCAAAGTGTTTGCAAGAAATCATAGCCACTCAGCCAAGAAAACTAGCCGAGATAAATAGTTACTACTTTAATGTCTTTGGTGGGTCCATTGTTTTTGCGAAACATTGTACAAAGTAAGTTAAGTTTGATTTAATTGTGCGCTTTACGGCACAGCAATCCAAGTTATTTAGTCCAGAGGAATTTGGAGTCAAGTGCTTCCCCCGAGGACACACCGTGGTAGGCGACCCGGCTGATCCGATAGGATTGGAACCCGCACCCTTTTGGTCGCGAGTACGGCACGCTAAAAATTAGATACAAAAACTTGATTCGAGCCGGACGCCGCCATCTTGAAAAACACGGTCGATTCAAGATAAGTTTATGCCTCTAATTTTAATATATATATATATATATATATATATATATATATATATATATATATATATATATATATATATATATAAAGCGGTTATTTATCTCAGCTGGGTTTCTTACCTTGGCGGCTCTGATCTCTTTTAAAACACGTCGACCAACTGTTTTAATCATCTGAGAAAAAATAAATAAAAAAAGCTAATGCATAAAAGCCGAAAGTGATCCAAATGTCCGTGACGTACGATAGTGGGATTTAGTAGTCTGACAGTATACGTGTCAATATTTATTGGGATTTAGTAGTCTGACATTTGTATATGTGTCAATATTTATTGGGATTTAGTAGTCTGACATTTGTATATGTATCAATATTTATTGGGATTTAGTAGTCTGACATTTGTATATGTGTCAATATTTATTGGGATTTAGTAGTCTGACAGTATATGTGTCAATATTTATTGGGATTTAGTAGTCTGACATTTGTATATGTATCAATATTTATTGGGATTTAGTAGTCTGACATTTGTATATGTGTCAATATTTATTGGGATTTAGTAGTCTGACAGTATATGTGTCAATATTTATTGGGATTTAGTAGTCTGACATTTGTATATGTATCAATATTTATTGGGATTTAGTAGTTTGACAGTATATGTGTCAATATTTATTGGGATTTAGTAGTCTGACATTTGTATATGTGTCAATATTTATATATTAAGGGGATCACACAAAACTGTTTAACTCACCATCACTATTATAGCTGCGAACTAATGAAACATTGTAACACGGGAATGATTGTAATGGAAAAGTTATTAAAGCTCAATGAATCTTCTCCTTTCAATAAATTACAAGCTTTCATATTTTTTATGTAGAAAATTATAATCTTGTAATCTCCGTTTCGATTGACATATACGGTTTATTTTGAAAGTATGCTGACTTCTCTGTACTTTCCATTTGATTAAGAGTATTCATGTCTGAAGAAAACGATTCATAGCATTTCTTCGGTGGAACGTTCTTACTTGTTCAAAATAATCATATATGGTGTAGTCTAAAATAACTTCAGACGGTGTAGTCTAAAATAATCAAATACTATGCGGTCTAAAATAATCATATTCGGTGTAGTCTAAGTAATCATATATAGTGTAGCCTAAAATAACTTCAGCGGTGTAGTCTAAAATAATCAAATACTATGCGGTCTAAAATAATCATATACGGTGTAGTCTAAAGTAATCATATATAGTGTAGTCTAAAATAACTTCAGCGGTGTAGTCTAAAATAATCAAATACAATGCTGTCTAAAATAATCATATACGGTGTAGTCTAAAGTAATCATATATGGTGTAGTCTAAAATAACTTCAGCGGTGTAGTCTAAAATAATCAAATACTATGCGGTCTAAAATAATCATATACGGTGTAGTCTAAAGTAATCATATACGGTTTTCTTCTAAAATATTTTCAGACGCTACAGTCTAAAATAACCATATACTATGTAGTCTAAAATAATCATATACGGTGTAGTCTGAAATAATTTCAGATTGGTATTATTGGTGGCAATCATATGTAGCAAAACAAGAAAAGAAATAGAATAAGAAACAATGATGTACAAAGTTTGATTTCAGTTCAAACATTTTTAATATATGAAAAATTATTTCTACTATCATTTTCACAATCGGGGCGATTATTCTACAAGTTTTGGTCATATGACGTAATTATGATTTTGAACACATAATGTCTGGTTCTTTTGCACTGGGCATCTTCCAGAATTTTGAATGACTCGTTATTTTGAACATTATATCAGAAAGATAATATAAAATATTCGAGCAGATACGTACAATTTTCAGTAAAATGAACAGAGAAAGGGTATAGAAACACATATAATAATTGCATGTAGTGTCCATGTGATAACGCTCAGCGTGTACATTATTTGGGGCCTCATGTAATGGCTGTAAACCAGTGTAAAACACTAGTGTACACTTCGAGACGCAGTATTTTGCGCAACGTCAAAATGATATAATAACACACACCTTTACTTGCATTTGTTGGTGTAATTTATCTTATAAATATTTGTCTTCAATTATTTCGGATCACTTTAAATCAAGAAATCCTATTTGCAACTTCTACTATCGGACCACAAACTGAGTCCAAAGTAGAGAAAAATGTATGTTACTGTTTCGGTTCGAGCAAGCAAATTGTTTAATCTTCTAAATTCTGGACTATTGCTATGATACACTTTACAGCTACATAATTAACAGACTTCTGTCATCGAACTTTCCATCTCAAAATTCATTAAAAATACATAATCAATCCCTTAAAAAATACTTTTTGAAAAATTCATTAAAAATACATAAACAATTCCTTTAAAATTACATTTTGAGAAGTACTCTCAATTAGATCAATTGAACAAGATTAATTTGACTATATTATCAAAGATATTTAATGTTGTGGTCATACCTGCTTTTTCACATACTAAATCGTGTTATAAAATCAATACATTATTTACGATATACCGTTAGAAATGAAGTTTTTTTTTTCTTTTCTTAAATCAATTCCAAAAACCCCATCTCCGATTCCAACGTTCCAACGTTAGAAAGCAGGCTCTTAAGTCAAAAACTTGCCTGAGACCAACAATCGAACTCCTGCTCGAATTTCAAACATTTTGATGTTTCATAACTTCGCTCAGAATGAAGTTCGAATTAAATGTTTGGGGGATTATCACATTGTTTGTATTTCTACATGGTGGCAAAAATTTCAGTGATAGGTAATGACTTTAAGTAATATTTTTTTAAAAAAACTGTCCTCACACGTCAGAACATACAAAAAAAGCTTACTAATCCGTGTGCAAAATCAGAGGAGGATGGCTTTGAACAGAACTGGAAACAAAACTTTAAGATTTGCATACATTCAGATGAAACTTATTTCATACAGTTTAATTCTACTACTATTGCAGAAAAACGTTGGTAATAAAGTTTATATGGTATTATCTGTAGGAATTATTTATGCAAAGCAAATAGTTGCAAAAGAAAATGCTGTAAATTGCTTCTAAATGAATACAATTTTGTTCATGAAGTCATGCCATTGGCCTCTTCGTAGGCTAAAATTCAATGTACCTGTAATTTGATCGACATAATATTGATTTATCTAAACTCTTGCATGTACAGTCATGCTGTTGAAGTCGCACGTACATAGGAATTAAAAACAAACTGAATATTTTATTAACATAATTTTGTATTTATTACATGTCATATACGTTATAATATGCAACATAACATAGGAAAGCGACTGAGATAATAATGAATTGTAGTGGGTGAATAAATTATGTGAATACAATTAGCTGTTGTTTGATCATACTCAGTGAGGGCTGATATAGGAAACAAAAATGGGATATAAAATTGGATTGACATTTTCTTCAATCATCACATTTTACGGCAGAGTATTTAAATATTGAATAAGTTTATTGACATTCCAAAATTAAGAAGCAATATTCAGCCTTTTATATAGTTTTAAAGATTAAAGCATTTGTTGAGGAAGACTTCTTTCATTCAAATCGACCACCCACACCGAATACGATGGTTTCATCCTGGGAACAATTTGGAATGTAGTATATGTCCCATACAAAATCAGTGATTAAAAACAAGTCCTTGTCTTCCAAAGTCTGTGTAACATTTTTACAAGAACCTTGACATGTATACTTTGGATTCAGCATTATTTTCATATTACCTTTGATCACCATCAACATGGTGACAGAGGAGTAAAGCTGTATAGGTTTCGGGACGGTGCCATCAAAGTCAGAGCAAATCATTACCCAGTTAGAGCCGTCGAGTTGCAGCATTGCCGGCAAAAATGGAGGACGTGAGTAAAACAATCGGAATTCCTTTGCAGCGAGAGTAGCACAGTTCTCCCAGTGAGCGTAAAACTTGCTAGATAGTTGTCCTGATTTTATCATATTTATTAACGTGTACTGTTCTTTGGACTTGCCCTTTAAGTTGCTTGAGAAACCGCATGGATGGTAGAGATTGAGTCTGTCGTCCACCATAACTTCCTTGGCAAGATCTCGGACACTTGAGATGTTTTTCCTAAGAACATTGACCGAACCACTGTAAATTATCAGCGGTAATTCCTGCGTCAGATAAGAACCAACTTTTGTCTTTTCAGACACGGACAGGCGTTTAATTGAGGTGTAATCTTCGCACATTTCACAATCTTGAACGGACAGGGAAAAAGTCGTGTATTTCGGATTATCCATCAGACACCTGCTCTCATAATATGATGGCCAATTCCAATAAGGCAGTGCAGAAATCAGTAGATTCCTTATCAACCAATTCTCATAGCCACACGATATTCCACATTTGATCAGCACAGAAGTTAGCAAAATTGTAAAAACAAAGAATGCAACGACTCTACCTCTTGACTTCCAACGATACAAGCAAATATCATCGATGAAATTCTTTAAGTACCCGCGAATTTCCGACTCTTCATAGCCTTTTTCATTGCAAAGATTCAAGCAGTTTTGCAATTCCTTGTTGAGTTCTGTAACATGGGTAATTATAATTTTTCTCCCATAGTTCTTTCCCCTTAATTTCCATGATGGATTCATTTTCTCAGTATTATATCTTTATTCCTTTAATGGTACTTGCCTTCCAAAAGAACATGCTGATTTTATTCATACCAGCAATTTATCACAAACTCCATATTTTACCATTTCACAGGACACCTACTCTTTTGCCATTTCCTAGAAATGTACGTCAGGAATATTCAACTCAACTATACTGACAACGTGAATACCAAGATTAAGAAAAATTGTCCCTCCCACTTCATGTCATACCATCAGTCTGTATCTGGTATTTTCATATTCAGCGCTCGATACAATGCAATTAGACGTACCGTAATAGAATTGTTTGGTTCGATAATAGGAATTTCTGGTTCGGTCTAGGTGATTGACAGATTCATTTAGGTAAGCATTGGACCGAGCAAGTGGACAAAAATGTTAGAAACTATTTATGAAAACTTGATATGAAATTTAATTGTAGTCCTAATATATGTCATCAACAAGGTGGATACAACTATGCAAAGTATGTGATCGATTATAGTGGTTTTGTTGACGAAATCTCGCGGGTCACAACAAGTGTCGTAGGAAACGGTCCAGCATACCACGTTAAACAATGAGGTCGACATTTTTTATTATTACACAAATTATCCAACTGTTGCTACACGCAAGTTTTGACCAGTATAATTGCATGTTTGTGCTTTTGCTTGAGAAAACTTGGAAACATACAGACGATATGTTGTGAAACATGATTTCTTGATTTCTTTCAATATTGTTTGAACGTCAAATTATCCATGTTATGTGTATATAGATTAAATGTTGAATGCATGTGCTACCTTGTGTTTTAGAACACTTGTTTGTCAACAATCCGTTACTTTCTACAGGGGAAAAGTAGCGGACAATAAATCTTTATCTATGGCTACTCAGAGGCTAATTTTGGCGATTAAACTCTTTTTGTATCACTCAAAGACTGCACATAATCATCTAATATACAACGGGACGTATGCTCCAAAAGAATGCGTACATGCTAAGTCTAAGAGAAGAGAAAAAGTCACTTGAAAGCACAAGTGTTAGACCACAGGGTGATATTATGATCATTCCTTCATATAGAGGACTCCATGTTTGGTTACATGTTAGACCACAGGGTGATACTATGAACATTCCTTTATATATGGGTTCCATGTTTGGTTAAATGTTAGACCCCATGGTGATATTATGATCATTCCTTCATATGGGGTATACATGTTTGGTTAAATGTTAGACCCCATGGTGATATTATGATCATTCCTTCATATGGGGTATCCATGTTTGGTTAAATGTTAGACCACATGGTGATATTATGATCATTCCTTCATATGGGGTATCCATGTTTGGTTACATGTTAGACGACATGGTGATATTATGATCATTCCTTTATATGTGGGTTCCATGTTTGGTTAAATGTTAGACCACATGGTGATATTATGATCATTCCTTCATATGGGGTATCCATGTTTGGTTAAATGTTAGACCACATGGTGATATTATGATCATTCCTTCATATGGGGTATCCATGTTTGGTTCAGAGCTAGACCACAAGGTGATATTATGATCATTCCTTTATATGTGGGTTCCATGTTTGGTTAAGTGTTAGACCACAAGGTGATATAATAATCATTCTTTCTCATAGGGTTTCCATGTTTGGTGTGACTTTCCTTTTGACTGGTTTTAGTCATCAGTTGTAGAATTACGTTATAGTAACTTTTGAAAGGAACTTAAACTGTCCTTAAAAATATTAATTATCTGTAAACATAGTTGACTTTTACTAGACTACGAAACGTTTGACATTTTATGGCAGCGGCTAGGTGAACATCAGTGAGCAGTGGCAGCTACAATCTACTTTGGTAACGATATAAGTGATATTTCTTTTCGTGTGATTTAGAGTAAGATGCTTTTTTGATGCATGATTCAGATGAACTGAGTCAAAAGTTTGATTGAATTTTTTTTTAAAAGTGGTTTTTGGACTGATTTAAGTGGTTTATTGGACCGATTTAAGTGTTTTATTGGACGTTTCATTGCTGCATATGCACCACATACATGTACATGTCTGATCGTAAACGTGCTCTCAGTGACTGTCGCTTGAACAATTCACATGATAGTATTCATACTGCAAAAAGGACAAATATGAACATGAATCTGTCTGAATGTGTTTATTTAAATATGGATCTAAGTAGTGCTGTGAGAAACTGTCTACAAAAGTCAACAATTCCTAGACAAAATCTTGCCAGCATTTATTGAGGCCCAAAAACCGGCTTCTGAAACGTCCATTGAAGAATTACTCACTCGCTTTGTTGACCAGGCGTTGGCTAGACATGTACACACACATGCTCATCATATCTTGACCCATTGCACGATACACTGGCTCAGAAGAGCAAACAAATATTTAAGCTTCAAACCTCAGTAAATACACTTGTTATGTATATTGAATTTATAATAGGTGTCCATGAGGTAAGTTGTACTTTAGTCATTTTGTAAACAACATGTTTACTGCATTTGAGTTCAAGGTCAGACTTGTTTACATAGCATTTAGTACTTAGTTTGGAATTAGGCATGGCTTATGTGAGAAAAGTCACATACGCAGAGGAAATTTCCATTAGAGTTACTCATATTCTAGAACATTCTATCACGTTACTTATGCTTATATACAGAGATTTTAGTGGACAATATTTCATTCATGTTCAAATGGTCAGTCTCTGAAGAATCATTTTAATAATCAGATGTTTATAGTTGTGTTGTGAAACTTCAGAGCAAATTCAGAGAGAGGAATTATTTATTTGAAATATTCATTGGAATTACTAAAAGTGTTAATTCTCATATTGGATTAATACTTGACTTTGGGATTCATGTGAATTTATTCAAAGATATTCTGGATTACATCATTCAGCATATCAGAACATTCAACACTACTAACACATCAGGACATTCAAGGCAACTCGAAACCATTCGGAACATTCTATATTTAGGACTTGTGATTAACACACTTAGATTATTGGATTATTTGGATTTTAATTCACGTTACTATAAGTGTCTTTTGAATTTCACTTTAACTGTTTAGAAATCAATTGCTTGTTGATTTGACTTACCTTGTTGGTTTCACTTTCTTTCTTTTACATCATTTTAGGACCTAGAGTCGTAACACACTGGAAAGAAATGTGACGACCTACAGCTGTACTCACGAAGAAATAAATTTCGTGTCCATAATATGCCTGTGAAAAGCTGATACCAAAGCGGGAAAAATCAACTTGGACAGTCTTGTATGCGAAACACTCCAAAAAATTATAAAAATGTACTGTAATCCTGAGGATCTAGATAGATCACACCTTTGTGGACAAAACATAAAGATGAGAACGCACCGATAATATTCAAATTCAGAGCATACAAGATGAGGGTTAAAATTCAAGCGAATCGTAAAATGCTGAAGGAAACTAAAGACAAAACTGGTTGAGAAACTAATCCAATTACAAAAAGCAAAAAAATGTATTCCAAACTGATCTAACGACCCGTAACTGATATAATAGTATGGTATAGAAAATAAAATATACCCAAATCATATATTCTTAACTTTAATTTACTGATTGCATTTTTCTGTTTACAGAAATATCTATTATCTATTAATTATAATTTTTAATGTCGCTCCTAACTGCCCAAATTTTGTTTGCGATTTAAAAGAACTCATAGCTACATATTATCCTCCACACATTTATGCAATTGTTTTATTTTCTCATTCTCTTTCATCTCCTGAACCTTATCTTCTTTTCCTCCCATGTGACTGTGGCGGGCAGTATTTTGTATAATTTGACGTTATGCGAAATGTTGTTAATGCAAGAGAAAAAGTCCGATCTCTGCATTGCTATAACTCTTGCCATTTAAATCAATACCCCAATTTTGGTACATAGAATAAACATCGGGCTATTAAATGAATACCACAGTTGTGGTACATAGAATAAACATCGGGCTATTAAATGAATACCTCAGTTGTGGTACATATAATAAACATCGGGCTATTAAATGAACACTCCAATTGTGGTACATAGAATAAACATGTGGCTATTAAATGAATACCCCAATTGTGGTACATAGAATACATATCGGGCTATTAAATGAATACCCCAATTGTGGTACATAGAATAAACATCGGGCTATTTCGTCAATAAAGTTAGAAGTGTATCTAGAAAAAAGAAATGCCAAAATCGTGATGATGTTTTGATTATACATCTCCTTCTTGCATTTGACAAGGATGCTGTTAAACCTATGCTCTTATTGACCTTCCTCCTATCTTCTTCTTGTATTTGGCAAGGATGCTGCTAAACCTATGCTCATATTGACCATCATCCTACCTTCTTCTTGTATTTGACTAGGATGCTATTGTACTTATGCTCATATTGACCTTCCTCCTACCGTCTGCATGTTATGATATACTTATACCAGCATGCCCACTATCCTGGGATTTTGTCAAAAATCATGATACTAATAGTGATATTTCTAAAGCATTTGACGGTGTGTGGCACAAGGGACTGATACTTAAATTAAAGAGCTACGGCATCGATATCACTTTTGTTGATTGGATCACAGCCTATTTAACTAACAGGGCTCAATCTGTTTTTGTAAATACAGTCAATTCTACTACTCGGTACTTTCAATTCTAATACCCGGTACAGTCGATTCTACTACTCGGTACTGTCAATTCTAATACCCGGTACAGTCGATTCTACTACTAGGTACTGTCAATTCTAATACCCGGTACAGTCGATTCTACTACCCGGTACTGTCAATTCTAATACCCTGTACAGTCGATTCTACTACTCGGTACAGTCGATTCTACTACCCGGTACTGTCGATTCTACTACCCGGTACTGTCAATTCTAATACCCGGTACAGTCGATTCTACTACTCGGTACAGTCGATTCTACTACCCGGTACTGTCAATTCTAATACCCGGTACAGTCGATTCTACTACCCGGTACTGTCAATTCTAATACCCGGTACAGTCGATTCTACTACCCGGTACTGTCAATTCTAATACCCGGTACAGTCGATTCTACTACTCGGTACTGTCAATTCTAATACCCGGTACAGTCGATTCTAATACCCGGTACAGTCGATTCTACTACCCGGTACAGTCAATTCTACTACCCGGTACTGTCAATTCTACTACCCGGTAAGTCGATTCTACTACCCGGTACAGTCAATTCTACTACCCGGTACAGTCAATTCTACTACCCGGTACAGTCAATTCTACTACCCGGTACAGTCAATTCTACTACCCGGTACAGTCAATTCTACTACCCGGTACATTACTTCGCATGGATCGGTATTAGGCCTTTTATTATTTATTGTTTACACCCATAAATGTTATATGGTCATCAGATTTGGCTGTGAATGAAAATTAGCGTTTATTTCATATAATTCAAATTTATATAAAAGAAACCAAGCATTTTATCTGAATGTTTAGAAATAGGACACAATATTTTCTTTTTCTTTTACCTTTCTCCTTTTGAATCTTTCAAGGCCCTTCTAGCTCTCAGGAATGGACAGTCACAATAATGGATATTACTTGCTTCTGCCATGGTCAAATTCTCTCTCTCTCTCTCTCTCTCTCTCTCTCTCTCTCTCTCTCTCTCTCTCTCTCTCTCTCTCTCTCTCTCTCATGAACCATATCCGTGTATCTTCTTCCAGTGATAGCATATTGTAATATTCGTTTGCCGCATTCCATGTATAATGTACAATTTTTTTTAGGGAAATGGCGTTTTCTAAGTTTTGTGAACTTGTATTCCAATCCCATTGTAAGACTTACTGAAATAAAATATGTTTGAACTGAACTACAAAACATATTTTCTAGAAAATTTGGGGCCAAAAAAGCACCGTGGCTGTTAGAGGTATGCGGCATTTATTCATGATTTAACCATTGTCAACATATTGTGAACTTGCCCATAATATTGGAATCTGCGTACAGATGCTTAAATAATACAATAAACCTGTTAGACTGGTTTGGAACAAATGTTATCAGTTCTTGATCTGTGTCAGGAAGCCACTATTCTAAGATATGACTTATCTCAGAATAAGGCAGTTTGTTTCATCTTCAGTCGTGGCTTGTTCCTCATAGTGCCACTTAGAATTTACGGCGTGCTACCTGCAAATCATTAACTTAAGTACAAAAAATTTAGTTGTTTGTATGACGGAAGCGAATCTTCAAATCATATAATTCTTCGTTCGATTCAGTAGATGTAAATTTTTCTTACTTAAATTAGATATGCAAATAAGAGTGCAACCCGTAACACTATATCTTTGGACGAAGAACGCAAAGTCACAGGCGACACAGAGGACATCATTTGTAACCTACAAACTGTTTCTGTGCATTGGAAGGGGAAACTTCGTCTAGGTTTATGTTTTGGTTAGGATGCGTCATATTTTCAGCTGTAAGTATGGATCTTTGCATCTTTTTAATCCTATTATATTATCACCTCGGAACTAAATAAACTATCCATCTGCTATCATACACGCCAAAGTAATGTAGCATTAGACATCTATCCAAAATTAATCGACATTAATTGTAAACTGTAACAAATTTATCCCCGGGGAAGTAACAACAAATGATTTCAAGCAATTAATTGTATCATGCTTTATATGACATTATTTGCATACAAATGATTCATAGATTCTAATTGATCTTGGCCACACCTAAATTTATACGGTTGCAAAATTTCACTGGGAGGGAAATTAGAGAGGGTGTGGTTTTAACACCCAATATTTACAACTAATCAATCCATATTTCAGCATTTTTGATTCAATCTCAGTTTTCTATTCCAAAGATACAAAAAAGTTCAGAAATATGATCATCAATGCTTTGATGACAAAGTAACTAATATTGAACAAAAGGTAAGTTGTTTGCATTAAAAGCTGAAAGCAAAGGAAGACATTGGGTGTATCAGTTGCCATAACGATTTTGAAATCATTTATTTCAACGCTTTTTCCAATTTAGTTTAACCACCGAATGCAAAATTTTATATATCTTCTACGGCTTACTGTCCTACAAGAATATTCCATTTAATGGAAACGTATTTAGCATCCACGGTACTACTCGGTAAAGCAAAACTGAGACAATTGCCTTGTCGCAATCATGCCATAATGATATGGGAATATTAACAAAAAACAAAACAAAAAACCAACACCCCCCCCCCAAAAAAAAAAACAGTTGAAGAACAAAAACAAGAAGAATACGAAGAAGAAGATGAAGATGAAGATGAAGATGATGATGATGATGATGATGATGATGAATTGAAATGAGCACGTAAATCGACATAAAAACGCTTAATATGGTAGTTTCTTTTTGTCTTGGTTGCAAAAATAATTTAATAATTTTCTTTAAGAATTTAATTTTTTTGACAGTCACAGCAGTTGTTCTTATGATCGGTCTCTTCGGTCATTCGAATGCAGCGATTCATACACTACAGGAGTGTCTTAACGCCATCCACCAGTTCTGTGGGAGAAACACCACACTGCACTCAGCAAATACCACCGTGTGTGCCAGTAATGGTCTGAAGTATGCAAATATGTGAGTTTACTCATCCCTTCTTAATTGGATACACAACAAATGCGGTTTGATACAGTTAATTACTTTTTCAGCAAAGAGGTTTAAAGCTGACTGGTTGTCAAAATTTCTACGTTAGGATTTGTTTTTGTTGTATTTGTGAGCTTTGACGAATACTTTTTAAAAAGATAACGATATGTATGTATATTTTCTTGCGTGGAAAAAAGTAGATTTAGTAAAGAGAAATCATTTAAATATGCAGCAAAATTGCTAACTCACAGAACTCTTACCGTTATTGCCGGATGCCTCGTTGATGATCATTAAAATACTCTCTGTGTGTGTGTGTGTGTGTGTGTGTGTGTGTAATGATCTTATTAGCAGTTGTGTAGATTATACATGAGTACAGTTTGTTCTGGTTTCTCAACCTAAACTAACCGAATCCAAATGGATTAGTATCAGTATGACCATTATATGAGCTGGATGTACAAAATCATTACAAATGGCAACACAACTAAACGCTATAGCAACCGTGAAATTATAGATTTTATTTTTTTTGCTATTGTATTGTTATTTTTTTTTGCTATTGTATTGTTAATTTTCATCTGCAGGTGTGCATACGAAGAAGCCGTATGCCATGAAACGTACAAGACAAACGGAACGGGGCGTGTACACTTGTCAATAACAGGTTTCGGTGTACCCTGTGTGACAACAACGCATCTGCCACCAAGAACAGCTGCCCCAACAACACCAGTTCCCCACTCACCCTTGGAGATCACCTTGTTCACGACGGCCACTCGAACCATTGATTATCTTCTGCAAGCTTCCAAAAACGCCGGGGTGAGTTCAGAAGAAGCTAAGCAAATATTTACCCAACAAAACCATACGTACAAGTCTTACGTCCGTAATCCCCATTGTTGGGCCGCGCCTCTTGACCTAACCCCCATATCTCCGTGGAATAGTAACGGGCAGACCCGTCAGGCCGGCGTTCTGGTTTCACCACGACATCTAATTTGGGCAAAACATTACGGAATGCCTGTGAACACAATTGTACGCTTCGTAGACCAGAACAACAATGTTGTAGAGAGAAGAATTGTAAAAGAGGAGGCGGTGAATAATGGCAACAATAGCTACCTCAGTGGATATGATATTGTGGTCGGCATGTTAGACAGTGATGTCCCATCAACCATCAGCTTCGCAAAAGTTCTGCCAGCCAACATGTCAGCCTCAAGACCGTCTGGTGTGGCATATGTTCCCGTTCTAAATACCGACTTCGAGGAGAAGGCACTAGTGGCCGATTGGGGTGAAACATTTTTTTCTCCCTTGACAATGGTTTACTTAACAACGCCGTCTACAACGTCTATAAGGTATCCGATGTACGAGCCAAAGATAGTTGGCGATAGCGGGAACCCTGTTTTCATGGTGGTCAAAAATGAGTTGGTTTTATTGTTCGTATTTACTTATGGTGGCGCGGGTTCCGGTTCATCCATCGTGTACCATCACGAAGAAATCAACAGAATTATGCAGCATTTGGGAGGCGGATACAATCTCACAGATTTAAACATCACACCCTTCATGCATGGCGGGGATCACGTGCCTGAGATTGTTGGCTAATGAGTGGTCGAAGTCAGTTATTTCCCTTGAATTCGATAGGAAGCTCCACCAAAACCCCTGTCTAACAAATCTCATATTTTACATTTTAGTATACCCATCTGTATCTTTTAAGTTATGTTTTACTTACCCAGAAAATTCGTTAACACAATAATATGTTCTAGTATTAAATATGTTTGCATAAACTAAAATGACAAATATAAACAAAGTTTTTCAATGTGAAGCTAGACGTATATATTTTCTCTTTCTTTAGCAAAATCCAAAACAAAACAAAGAAAAAACTTCAATACATCAAGGTCTTTAAACAACTTACTAGTGTCTTTATGAGCAAAGAACTTGCATACTTACACCACTTTAGTCCAAGAAATAAATAAATTAATTATTTAATCAAAAAATTAATAAATATTTTTTTTTTCTTGTTCTGTGATACTCTTCGGTATTTAGGAACTTCGCATATTTTATGTCTAATATTTATTTTAGGAATTCAATTTCATAATGATGATCATTGTCGTCGTCGTCTTTGTCGTTGTCATCATCGCCATCGTCCTTTTTGATATTGCTGTTTTTGTTAATGGATGATGCTACAATTTAGTAATCCGACTTATAACTGCAAAACGTTTCAGCAAATAACACGAGAGGTATGAAAATAAAATGGTATTCAGTCAAGGTGTATTGGGCGGGTTTTTCAATATAAAATCGGGACCTACTTAAATCAAAGAATAAATTCTTGATATGAAAATTATTCTGAATATAGTGAGAAGATGCTGGCGATTAATGTGTCTAAAATACATAAACTTTGTCGTCATTATGATTAGAATTCTTTATAAATATTGCTATGCGGTAATGTTGAATTAAAAAATTTAAAAAGAGGGACAGGAAATCTAATTTGAATTTTTTTTTATTAGTGGCAGTAGAACTGTACTCCGAATATTGTTAGGAAAAAATATTTCCGATTACTGACAAAAGTACAGAAAGAAGAACTATGCTCGGTATTTACAAATTACCTTCGGGTAGGATTAGATATAATCCGAATTATACGGACGGGGTTTCCGGTGGCGCCATCTAATAGGGAAGACCATTGAAGGCCAATTATTGTATGAGCTAATACGCTATACAACTGAATAAAAATTCTTTAACCAGGAGTTGATGTACTTGATTATTCTTCACTATCTACCCCTGCGCCCGAAAGGGTGCGGGTTCGAATCCTGCCATCGGATTAGCACGGGTCTGTTACTGTGAAGTGTCTTTTGGCAGGGCACTTTTCTTCGATTGCCTCGGCACGAAATAACCTAGTTTTATTTGTTACGACTCTATGGTCTAAGAAAAATGTAACAGAAAGAAAGTGAAACCAACAAATCAAGTAAAAATCAACAAGCAATTTATTACTAGATAATTAAAATGAAAAATCAAAAAAGTCACTTACAGTAATGTGTTTTGAAATCCTAATAATCCAATAAGAATGATTGTTCTAATCACAAGTCCTAAATATAGAATGTTCCGAATTCACGGCTGTGTCCTTGAATGTTATGATGTGCTAATGGTCTCCAAAGTCCTATGTACTAGTAATCTTGATGTGCTGATGTCAAAATGAAGTATTCCAAAATATCTGAATAAGTTCACTTAAATTCCAAAATCATCAATTAAAAATCCAAAATCCAAAAGTTTATGGGCACTGTTATAATCCAATGAATATTTAAAATAATTCCTCTCTTAGAATTTGGAATGAATTTTCACAACTGTAATAGCTCTTTACAAGACTGATGGTAATGTCAAAACTAAAAAAATGTCCACCAAACATGGTATATATAAAGATTGGTCACATGACAGAATGTTCTAGAATGTGTGTCATCTTAATGGAATTTTACTTGTAAACAAAAATCAACCTTGACCTTCAAATTGAGAAAACATTATATTGATCAAAACAACCTAATTCAAGGACACTAGTTAAACATGTTTTCCCTGATAAACATAAAGATTTAAGCAAATATTAAAGTGAAGAAACATTTATAATTTCCTAAAATATTTATAATATTATATAAACATCATACATAACACCTCCCCTCATAAAGAAAAAGAAAGATTTATATAATAAAGCTTTCTTTTGAATATACATCTAATACTATAATAACCAAAATTACATAAGAACATGTTTTATGATACTGGACTTAATTACATCAAGCAATATTACATTTCTAGGCACGTGAGAGTGCATCTGCAATCACATTGTCTTTTCCCCTGATGTGTCTAATGTCAATGTTATATTCTTGCAATATCAAACTCCATCTCAACAATCTCCGATTTTTATCTTTCATTTTGTTGATGAAAGTAAGGGGATTGTGATCACTGTACACAATAATTGGAGAAAGAGCTGAGGTAACATACACTTCAAAATGCTGTAAAGCCAATATCAAAGCCAAACATTCCTTCTCAATTGTGGAATAATTTTTCTGGTGCTTGTTTAGTTTTTTAGAAAAATAACACACAGGGTGATCCACGCCACTTTTGTCTTCCTGAATCAATACTCCACCAACCCCTACATCACTTGCATCAAGAGATAATTTAAATGATTGGCTAAAATTTGGTGCAGAAAGAACTGGTGCATTCTTAAGCATGGCCTTTAACTTGTCAAAAGATTCCTGACACTTGTCAGACCAACAAAATTTGGTTTTCTTACTCAATAAACTTGTCAAAGGTTCAGCAATTTTGGAAAAATTGGAACAAAATTTCCGATAATATCCAGCCATACCTAGAAATCGCATCAGTTGCTTTTTACAAATTGGAACTTGAAATTCAGAGATAGCTTTGACCTTAGCTTCTATAGGTTTAACTTGACCTTGTCCCACAATATGTCCTAAAAATGTGACACAAGCATGGCAAAACTCACTTTTGCTCAAATTAATTGTCAGATTCGCATCGCTGAGTCGATCAAAGAATTTTCGAATGGTTTCCAAATGATCTTCCCAGGTGTTGTTGTAGATAATGACGTCATCGATATAAGCGTCACAATTATCAAGACCAAATGTTATCATGTTCATCAGGCGTTCAAACGTTGCAGGCGAATTTTTCATTCCAAACGGCATGACTTTATATTGATAAAGTCCATCTAGAGTTGCAAATGCTGAAATTTCTTTTGCCCTTTCCGTCAGTGGAATTTGCCAGAATCCTTTTAAAAGGTCAAACTTGGTGACATATTCCGCATTTCCAATTTTATCAATGCAATCGTCCATTCTTGGGATTGGAAATGAATCAGTTTTGGTGACACTGTTGACTTTTCTATAGTCAGTACACATACGGAATGTATTATCTGGCTTGGGAACAAGAATACATAGTGAACTCCAGTTACTTTTACTTGGTTCTATGAAATCATTCTCCAGTAAATACTGAATTTCTTTCTTCAGATAGTTCTGTTTGAGAGGATTCATCCTATAAGGATGCTGTTTCACAGGCGCAGAACCTACAATGTCAACGTCATGATAAATTTTACTTGTTCGTGTTGGAACATCAGGAAACAAGTGCTCATAGTCATGTAATAGCTGTTTTAGTTCATTTCTTTCCTGTTGTTGTAGATGTGAAAGTTTCTGGTCTAGGTTGTTCAATATTTCTGAATTCCGAAGATTGGTTATACCAGAGTCACTATAGTCTGATCGTACTCCATCGTTGATATCTTCACTGTGTGGGACAGGTACAACTAAATTAACAGAATAATTAGCTGGGCTATCTCTGTCAAAATATTCCTTTAACATATTTATATGACAAAGTTGTTTCTGTTTCCGTCTCCCAGGAGTGTTAATGATATAATTTAAGTCATTTACTTTCTTTTCAACGGTATAAGGACCATAAAATTTAGCCTGAAGAGGATTCTGAGGTATGGGAAAGAGAGCCAGAACTTTGTCACCAGGTTTAAAACTCCTTTCCTGTGAATTTCTGTCATACCTTAATTTCATTTTTGACTGGGTAGTGTGAAGATTAGTTCTTGCTACTTCACAGACCTTTGACAACTTGTATTTGAAATCAGAGACATAATCAAGAAGATTAATCTTTGAATCTTCATTTGAAAGAAGTTTCTCTTTCAATAATTTCATTGGTCACACGGACAGTATGACCAAAAACTAGTTCAAAGGGACTAAAACCCAACGACTCTTGAACTGATTCCCTAACAGCAAACAACAACAAATGAACACCCTCATCTCAATCCTTTTCTGTATCAAAGCAATATGATCGAATCATATTCTTCAAAGTTTGATGAAATCTTTCCAAAGCACCTTGACTTTCAGGGTGATAGGCAGAAGATTTAAACTGTTGGATGCCTAATTCATGCATAACTTGCTGGAAAATTCCAGACATAAAATTTGACCCTTGATCTGACTGGACAGATTTGGGAAGGCCAACAAGTGTAAAAAAACTTCACCAAAGCTTTCACAATAGTTTTAGTTTTTATATTTTTCAGAGGAATTGTCTCTGGAAATCTTGTAGATGCACACATGATGGTCAACAAGTATTGGTTGCCCGACTTGGTTTTAGGTAAAGGACCAACACAGTCTACCATTATTCTACTAAATGGTTCATCAAATGCAGGAATAGGTTGCAGATGAGCCTTAGGTATCTTCTGATTGGGTTTTCCTACCATTTGACAAGTGTGACAAGATCTGCAGTATTTAGAAACATCACTTTTGAGTTTCGGCCAATAAAAATGATTCAAGATCTTGTGATAAGTCTTACGGACTCCTAAATGACCAGCCAAAGGAGTTTCATGGGCTAAATTAAGAATTTCCTGTCGATATGACTTAGGAACAACAATTTGATAGCTCACTGACCACTCGTCACCAGCGGGTACATCAGGTGGTCTCCATTTCCTCATAAGGACCCCATTTTTCACAAAGTAACACACTGGAACTTGTGTGGCTTCAGTTTCACTAATAGCCCTCTGAAACAAACAAGATATCTCGGGATCTTGCTCCTGTTCAACGACAAGAGATTGTCGTTTGTCACCCTGAGTAGAAAAAAGAGAATGAGTTGCCAAAAGAGGATCACTGTGATCAATACCGTTTGATTGATCAATACCTGAGGAAAAAGTGACCTCATCAAAAGACTGACCAATACATGTGTCAGCTAAAGGAATAATATACTGATCAACATCAATCTCAAGAGCTCTTTTTGCCATAGCTCTAGTAACTGCACAAGCAGGGTACAAATCAGGGATTTCAGTTTCGACAGGATCAACTTTCTGATCCAAACAAGGCTTGTCAGTTACAAGTGGATTAACCACAACCTTATCTCCAGCTAGGTCATTGCCTAGTAATAAATGAACACCCTCTATGGGTAAAGAAGTCACTGCCCCAACAGTCACAGGTCCAGAAACTAAGTCTGATGCCAAATTTACACAATGAAGAGGAACATTTACAAAGCCGCACTCTACTCCCTGAACAAGAACACTTTCACTTGAAGAAGACTCCTCAGACAAAGGCAAAGTACCTGACAATAAAAGACTCTGAGAAGCTCCAGTGTCCCTTAATATTTTAATTGGGATAGGCTTGGCAGAATCACCAATAAGTGATATAGAACCTTCTGACATGAATGGTTCATAAGCCTCCAAAATAGAATCAGACTGGGATTTGTTTGACCCAACAAATGTATTGCTTTCAATACAAGACCGTGACCTTGACCTCGTAGAAATAAGAGCATTTGGAAAAGCTCCGTCTTTTCTCTGTTGCTTATTTTTCAACTTGAAGCAATCAGAAATAACGTGCTCTTTCTTTTTACAATAAGTGCACGTAGGAAGAGATAAGGATTTCTGATCAGTCTTATCAGATGTTTGATTCCTAACAGTTGTGCTGTTGTGAAATTTGGAAGTACTCGAATGAGATTGAAATGGTTTTTTACCAGAAAACTGCTGAGAGGACGACTTATTGCCAAATGAAATTTTGTGAGTCAAGGAATAATCATCAGCCATACGAGCAGCATTTTCCAAAGTTTCCACATTCTGCTCGTCAAGATAGGTTTTAACATCACTATGGATGCACCTCTTGAACTCTTCAATTAATACGAGCTGTCTGAGGTTATCATAAGCTTGATCAACTTTCTTGGCTGAGCACCACCTATCAAATAGTTGTTCTTTATCCCTTGCAAATTCGACATGAGTTTGTCCAGTTTCTTTTCTACAATTCCTAAACCTTTGTCGATATGCCTCTGGTACCAACTCATAAGCTTTCAAGATGTACTCCTTAACCACATCATAATGGGTGCTTTGTTGTACTGACAGTGAAATGTAGACTTCACGAGCTTTGCCAATTAGTACACTTTGTAATAACAAAGTCCAATGCTCTCTGGGCCATTTCAAGTTTTCAGCAATTTTCTCGAAATGAAGAAAGTATTTATCTACTTCTTTTTCCTGAAAAGGGGGTACTAACCTAATATATCTAGTAACATCAAAACCTGAACTTGTTTTTAAAGGAGTGGAGTGTGCTCTGTTTGCCAGTTCTAATTCTCTTAATTTAAATTGCATTTCCCTTTCTTCTCTTTGCATCTGCATTTGCCTCTCTTCTTTCTGCATTTGTATCTGCCTCTCTTCTTTCTCTCTCTCCATCTGTATCCGCCTATCTTCTTTCTCTCTCTCCATCTGTATCTGCCTCTCTTCTTTCTCTCTCTCCATCTGCCTCTCTTCTTTTTCTCTCTCCATCTGCCTCTCTTCTTTTTCTCTCTCTCTCTGAATCTGAAGCTTTGCCAATTCTAAATCCATCTGGTTCTTTAACTCTAATTCCCTTAATTTCCTGTCAGAACCAGATACAGGCTTTCTCTTCAAACTTAAAGCACTACTATCAAAATTTCCCTTTCCTACTAAATACTGAATTAAAATAATCTTTATCTCCTGTTTTGTCAATGATACTTTTGCCTCAGATAGACTGTATTTTCTGGCAAGCTCGAGCAACTCATCCTTTCTCATGCACTCTAACCCCTCCTGGGTAGGTTTTGAAATGAAATTCTGAACATTAGATGCCATTGTAAATGCTTGTTGGTTTCACACAAAAAAATTTCTCTATTTAAAAATCTTTGTCAAAGACAAACAAAATTCAGAGACAAAATCAATATGAATTTCAAAGATAAATTTAATATCTCTAATATGCTTTAAAGAAATTCAATCCCGGACGAGCCCCCAATTTCTGTTACGACTCTATGGTCTAAGAAAAATGTAACAGAAAGAAAGTGAAACCAACAAATCAAGTAAAAATCAACAAGCAATTTATTACTAGATAATTAAAATGAAAAATCAAAAAAGTCACTTACAGTAATGTGTTTTGAAATCCTAATAATCCAATAAGAATGATTGTTCTAATCACAAGTCCTAAATATAGAATGTTCCGAATTCACGGCTGTGTCCTTGAATGTTATGATGTGCTAATGGTCTCCAAAGTCCTATGTACTAGTAATCTTGATGTGCTGATGTCAAAATGAAGTATTCCAAAATATCTGAATAAGTTCACTTAAATTCCAAAATCATCAATTAAAAATCCAAAATCCAAAAGTTTATGAGCATTGTTATAATCCAATGAATATTTAAAATAATTCCTCTCTTAGAATTTGGAATGAATTTTCACAACTGTAATAGCTCTTTACAAGACTGATGGTAATGTCAAAACTAAAAAAATGTCCACCAAACATGGTATATATAAAGATTGGTCACATGACAGAATGTTCTAGAATGTGTGTCATCTTAATGGAATTTTACTTGTAAACAAAAATCAACCTTGACCTTCAAATTGAGAAAACATTATATTGATCAAAACAACCTAATTCAAGGACACTAGTTAAACATGTTTTCCCTGATAAACATAAAGATTTAAGCAAATATTAAAGTGAAGAAACATTTATAATTTCCTAAAATATTTATAATATTATATAAACATCATACATAACACCTCCCCTCATAAAGAAAAAGAAAGATTTATATAATAAAGCTTTCTTTTGAATATACATCTAATACTATAATAACCAAAATTACATAAGAACATGTTTTATGATACTGGACTTAATTACATCAAGCAATATTACATTTCTAGGCACGTGAGAGTGCATCTGCAATCACATTGTCTTTTCCCCTGATGTGTCTAATGTCAATGTTATATTCTTGCAATATCAAACTCCATCTCAACAATCTCCGATTTTTATCTTTCATTTTGTTGATGAAAGTAAGGGGATTGTGATCACTGTACACAATAATTGGAGAAAGAGCTGAGGTAACATACACTTCAAAATGCTGTAAAGCCAATATCAAAGCCAAACATTCCTTCTCAATTGTGGAATAATTTTTCTGGTGCTTGTTTAGTTTTTTAGAAAAATAACACACAGGGTGATCCACGCCACTTTTGTCTTCCTGAATCAATACTCCACCAACCCCTACATCACTTGCATCAAGAGATAATTTAAATGATTGGCTAAAATTTGGTGCAGAAAGAACTGGTGCATTCTTAAGCATGGCCTTTAACTTGTCAAAAGATTCCTGACACTTGTCAGACCAACAAAATTTGGTTTTCTTACTCAATAAACTTGTCAAAGGTTCAGCAATTTTGGAAAAATTGGAACAAAATTTCCGATAATATCCAGCCATACCTAGAAATCGCATCAGTTGCTTTTTACAAATTGGAACTTGAAATTCAGAGATAGCTTTGACCTTAGCTTCTATAGGTTTAACTTGACCTTGTCCCACAATATGTCCTAAAAATGTGACACAAGCATGGCAAAACTCACTTTTGCTCAAATTAATTGTCAGATTCGCATCGCTGAGTCGATCAAAGAATTTTCGAATGGTTTCCAAATGATCTTCCCAGGTGTTGTTGTAGATAATAACGTCATCGATATAAGCGTCACAATTATCAAGACCAAATGTTATCATGTTCATCAGGCGTTCAAACGTTGCAGGCGAATTTTTCATTCCAAACGGCATGACTTTATATTGATAAAGTCCATCTGGAGTTGCAAATGCTGAAATTTCTTTTGCCCTTTCCGTCAGTGGAATTTGCCAGAATCCTTTTAAAAGGTCAAACTTGGTGACATATTCCGCATTTCCAATTTTATCAATGCAATCGTCCATTCTTGGGATTGGAAATGAATCAGTTTTGGTGACACTGTTGACTTTTCTATAGTCAGTACACATACGGAATGTATTATCTGGCTTGGGAACAAGAATACATAGTGAACTCCAGTTACTTTTACTTGGTTCTATGAAATCATTCTCCAGTAAATACTGAATTTCTTTCTTCAGATAGTTCTGTTTGAGAGGATTCATCCTATAAGGATGCTGTTTCACAGGCGCAAAACCTACAATGTCAACGTCATGATAAATTTTACTTGTTCGTGTTGGAACATCAGGAAACAAGTGCTCATAGTCATGTAATAGCTGTTTTAGTTCATTTCTTTCCTGTTGTTGTAGATGTGAAAGTTTCTGGTCTAGGTTGTTCAATATTTCTGAATTCCGAAGATTGGTTATACCAGAGTCACTATAGTCTGATCGTACTCCATCGTTGATATCTTCACTGTGTGGGACAGGTACAACTAAATTAACAGAATAATTAGCTGGGCTATCTCTGTCAAAATATTCCTTTAACATATTTATATGACAAAGTTGTTTCTGTTTCCGTCTCCCAGGAGTGTTAATGATATAATTTAAGTCATTTACTTTCTTTTCAACGGTATAAGGACCATAAAATTTAGCCTGAAGAGGATTCTGAGGTATGGGAAAGAGAGCCAGAACTTTGTCACCAGGTTTAAAACTCCTTTCCTGTGAATTTCTGTCATACCTTAATTTCATTTTTGACTGGGTAGTGTGAAGATTAGTTCTTGCTACTTCACAGACCTTTGACAACTTGTATTTGAAATCAGAGACATAATCAAGAAGATTAATCTTTGAATCTTCATTTGAAAGAAGTTTCTCTTTCAATAATTTCATTGGTCCACGGACAGTATGACCAAAAACTAGTTCAAAGGGACTAAAACCCAACGACTCTTGAACTGATTCCCTAACAGCAAACAACAACAAATGAACACCCTCATCCCAATCCTTTTCTGTATTAAAGCAATATGATCGAATCATATTCTTCAAAGTTTGATGAAATCTTTCCAAAGCACCTTGACTTTCAGGGTGATAGGCAGAAGATTTAAACTGTTGGATGCCTAATTCATGCATAACTTGCTGGAAAATTCCAGACATAAAATTTGACCCTTGATCTGACTGGACAGATTTGGGAAGGCCAACAAGTGTAAAAAAAACTTCACCAAAGCTTTCACAATAGTTTTAGTTTTTATATTTCTCAGAGGAATTGCCTCTGGAAATCTTGTAGATGCACACATGATGGTCAACAAGTATTGGTTGCCCGACTTGGTTTTAGGTAAAGGACCAACACAGTCTACCATTATTCTACTAAATGGTTCATCAAATGCAGGAATAGGTTGCAGATGAGCCTTAGGTATCTTCTGATTGGGTTTTCCTACCATTTGACAAGTGTGACAAGATCTGCAGTATTTAGAAACATCACTTTTGAGTTTCGGCCAATAAAAATGATTCAAGATCTTGTGATAAGTCTTACGGACTCCTAAATGACCAGCCAAAGGAGTTTCATGGGCTAAATTAAGAATATCCTGTCGATATGACTTAGGAACAACAATTTGATAGCTCACTGACCACTCGTCACCAGCGGGTACATCAGGTGGTCTCCATTTCCTCATAAGGACCCCATTTTTCACAAAGTAACACACTGGAACTTGTGTGGCTTCAGTTTCACTAATAGCCCTCTGAAACAAACAAGATATCTCGGGATCTTGCTCCTGTTCAACGACAAGAGATTGTCGTTTGTCACCCTGAGTAGAAAAAAGAGAATGAGTTGCCAAAAGAGGATCACTGTGATCAATACCGTTTGATTGATCAATACCTGAGGAAAAAGTGACCTCATCAAAAGACTGACCAATACATGTGTCAGCTAAAGGAATAATATCCTGATCAACATCAATCTCAAGAGCTCTTTTTGCCATAGCTCTAGTAACTGCACAAGCAGGGTACAAATCAGGGATTTCAGTTTCGACAGGATCAACTTTCTGATCCAAACAAGGCTTGTCAGTTACAAGTGGATTAACCACAACCTTTTATCTCCAGCTAGGTCATTGCCTAGTAATAAATGAACACCCTCTATGGGTAAAGAAGTCACTGCCCCAACAGTCACAGGTCCAGAAACTAAGTCTGATGCCAAATTTACACAATGAAGAGGAACATTTACAAAGCCGCACTCTACTCCCTGAACAAGAACACTTTCACTTGAAGAAGACTCCTCAGACAAAGGCAAAGTACCTGACAATAAAAGACTCTGAGAAGCTCCAGTGTCCCTTAATATTTTAATTGGGATAGGCTTGGCAGAATCACCAATAAGTGATATGGAACCTTCTGACATGAATGGTTCATAAGCCTCCAAAATAGAATCAGACTGGGATTTGTTTGACCCAACAAATGTATTGCTTTCAATACAAGACCGTGACCTTGACCTCGTAGAAATAAGAGCATTTGGAAAAGCTCCGTCTTTTCTCTGTTGCTTATTTTTCAACTTGAAGCAATCAGAAATAACGTGCTCTTTCTTTTTACAATAAGTGCACGTAGGAAGAGATAAGGATTTCTGATCAGTCTTATCAGATGTTTGATTCCTAACAGTTGTGCTGTTGTGAAATTTGGAAGTACTCGAATGAGATTGAAATGGTTTTTTACCAGAAAACTGCTGAGAGGACGACTTATTGCCAAATGAAATTTTGTGAGTCAAGGAATAATCATCAGCCATACGAGCAGCATTTTCCAAAGTTTCCACATTCTGCTCGTCAAGATAGGTTTTAACATCACTATGGATGCACCTCTTGAACTCTTCAATTAATACGAGCTGTCTGAGGTTATCATAAGCTTGATCAACTTTCTTGGCTGAGCACCACCTATCAAATAGTTGTTCTTTATCCCTTGCAAATTCGACATGAGTTTGTCCAGTTTCTTTTCTACAATTCCTAAACCTTTGTCGATATGCCTCTGGTACCAACTCATAAGCTTTCAAGATGTACTCCTTAACCACATCATAATGGGTGCTTTGTTGTACTGACAGTGAAATGTAGACTTCACGAGCTTTGCCAATTAGTACACTTTGTAATAACAAAGTCCAATGCTCTCTGGGCCATTTCAAGTTTTCAGCAATTTTCTCGAAATGAAGAAAGTATTTATCTACTTCTTTTTCCTGAAAAGGGGGTACTAACCTAATATATCTAGTAACATCAAAACCTGAACTTGTTTTTAAAGGAGTGGAGTGTGCTCTGTTTGCCAGTTCTAATTCTCTTAATTTAAATTGCATTTCCCTTTCTTCTCTTTGCATCTGCATTTGCCTCTCTTCTTTCTGCATTTGTATCTGCCTCTCTTCTTTCTCTCTCTCCATCTGTATCCGCCTATCTTCTTTCTCTCTCTCCATCTGTATCTGCCTCTCTTCTTTCTCTCTCTCCATCTGCCTCTCTTCTTTTTCTCTCTCCATCTGCTTCTCTTCTTTTTCTCTCTCTCTCCGAATCTGAAGCTTTGCCAATTCTAAATCCATCTGGTTCTTTAACTCTAATTCCCTTAATTTCCTGTCAGAACCAGATACAGGCTTTCTCTTCAAACTTAAAGCACTACTATCAAAATTTCCCTTTCCTACTAAATACTGAATTAAAATAATCTTTATCTCCTGTTTTGTCAATGATACTTTTGCCTCAGATAGACTGTATTTTCTGGCAAGCTCGAGCAACTCATCCTTTCTCATGCACTCTAACCCCTCCTGGGTAGGTTTTGAAATGAAATTCTGAACATTAGATGCCATTGTAAATGCTTGTTGGTTTCACACAAAAAAATTTCTCTATTTAAAAATCTTTGCCAAAGACAAACAAAATTCAGAGACAAAATCAATATGAATTTCAAAGATAAATTTAATATCTCTAATATGCTTTAAAGAAATTCAATCCCGGACGAGCCCCCAATTTCTGTTACGACTCTATGGTCTAAGAAAAATGTAACAGAAAGAAAGTGAAACCAACAAATCAAGTAAAAATCAACAAGCAATTTATTACTAGATAATTAAAATGAAAAATCAAAAAAGTCACTTACAGTAATGTGTTTTGAAATCCTAATAATCCAATAAGAATGATTGTTCTAATCACAAGTCCTAAATATAGAATGTTCCGAATTCACGGCTGTGTCCTTGAATGTTATGATGTGGTAATGGTCTCCAAAGTCCTATGTACTAGTAATCTTGATGTGCTGATGTCAAAATGAAGTATTCCAAAATATCTGAATAAGTTCACTTAAATTCCAAAATCATCAATTAAAAATCCAAAATCCAAAAGTTTATGAGCACTGTTATAATCCAATGAATATTTAAAATAATTCCTCTCTTAGAATTTGGAATGAATTTTCACAACTGTAATAGCTCTTTACAAGACTGATGGTAATGTCAAAACTAAAAAAATGTCCACCAAACATGGTATATATAAAGATTGGTCACATGACAGAATGTTCTAGAATGTGTGTCATCTTAATGGAATTTTACTTGTAAACAAAAATCAACCTTGACCTTCAAATTGAGAAAACATTATATTGATCAAAACAACCTAATTCAAGGACACTAGTTAAACATGTTTTCCCTGATAAACATAAAGATTTAAGCAAATATTAAAGTGAAGAAACATTTATAATTTCCTAAAATATTTATAATATTATATAAACATCATACATAACACCTCCCCTCATAAAGAAAAAGAAAGATTTATATAATAAAGCTTTCTTTTGAATATACATCTAATACTATAATAACCAAAATTACATAAGAACATGTTTTATGATACTGGACTTAATTACATCAAGCAATATTACATTTCTAGGCACGTGAGAGTGCATCTGCAATCACATTGTCTTTTCCCCTGATGTGTCTAATGTCAATGTTATATTCTTGCAATATCAAACTCCATCTCAACAATCTCCGATTTTTATCTTTCATTTTGTTGATGAAAGTAAGGGGATTGTGATCACTGTACACAATAATTGGAGAAAGAGCTGAGGTAACATACACTTCAAAATGCTGTAAAGCCAATATCAAAGCCAAACATTCCTTCTCAATTGTGGAATAATTTTTCTGGTGCTTGTTTAGTTTTTTAGAAAAATAACACACAGGGTGATCCACGCCACTTTTGTCTTCCTGAATCAATACTCCACCAACCCCTACATCACTTGCATCAAGAGATAATTTAAATGATTGGCTAAAATTTGGTGCAGAAAGAACTGGTGCATTCTTAAGCATGGCCTTTAACTTGTCAAAAGATTCCTGACACTTGTCAGACCAACAAAATTTGGTTTTCTTACTCAATAAACTTGTCAAAGGTTCAGCAATTTTGGAAAAATTGGAACAAAATTTCCGATAATATCCAGCCATACCTAGAAATCGCATCAGTTGCTTTTTACAAATTGGAACTTGAAATTCAGAGATAGCTTTGACCTTAGCTTCTATAGGTTTAACTTGACCTTGTCCCACAATATGTCCTAAAAATGTGACACAAGCATGGCAAAACTCACTTTTGCTCAAATTAATTGTCAGATTCGCATCGCTGAGTCGATCAAAGAATTTTCGAATGGTTTCCAAATGATCTTCCCAGGTGTTGTTGTAGATAATAACGTCATCGATATAAGCGTCACAATTATCAAGACCAAATGTTATCATGTTCATCAGGCGTTCAAACGTTGCAGGCGAATTTTTCATTCCAAACGGCATGACTTTATATTGATAAAGTCCATCTGGAGTTGCAAATGCTGAAATTTCTTTTGCCCTTTCCGTCAGTGGAATTTGCCAGAATCCTTTTAAAAGGTCAAACTTGGTGACATATTCCGCATTTCCAATTTTATCAATGCAATCGTCCATTCTTGGGATTGGAAATGAATCAGTTTTGGTGACACTGTTGACTTTTCTATAGTCAGTACACATACGGAATGTATTATCTGGCTTGGGAACAAGAATACATGGTGAACTCCAGTTACTTTTACTTGGTTCTATGAAATCATTCTCCAGTAAATACTGAATTTCTTTCTTCAGATAGTTCTGTTTGAGAGGATTCATCCTATAAGGATGCTGTTTCACAGGCGCAGAATCTACAATGTCAACGTCATGATAAATTTTACTTGTTCGTGTTGGAACATCAGGAAACAAGTGCTCATAGTCATGTAATAGCTGTTTTAGTTCATTTCTTTCCTGTTGTTGTAGATGTGAAAGTTTCTGGTCTAGGTTGTTCAATATTTCTGAATTCCGAAGATTGGTTATACCAGAGTCACTATAGTCTGATCGTACTCCATCGTTGATATCTTCACTGTGTGGGACAGGTACAAATAAATAAACTGAATAATTAGCTGGGCTATCTCTGTCAAAATATTCCTTTAACATATTTATATGACAAAGTTGTTTCTGTTTCCGTCTCCCAGGAGTGTTAATGATATAATTTAAGTCATTTACTTTCTTTTCAACGGTATAAGGACCATAAAATTTAGCCTGAAGAGGATTCTGAGGTATGGGAAAGAGAGCCAGAACTTTGTCACCAGGTTTAAAACTCCTTTCCTGTGAATTTCTGTCATACCTTAATTTCATTTTTGACTGGGTAGTGTGAAGATTAGTTCTTGCTACTTCACAGGCCTTTGACAACTTGTATTTGAAATCAGAGACATAATCAAGAAGATTAATCTTTGAATCTTCATTTGAAAGAAGTTTCTCTTTCAATAATTTCATTGGTCCACGGACAGTATGACCAAAAACTAGTTCAAAGGGACTAAAACCCAACGACTCTTGAACTGATTCCCTAACAGCAAACAACAACAAATGAACACCCTCATCCCAATCCTTTTCTGTATTAAAGCAATATGATCGAATCATATTCTTCAAAGTTTGATGAAATCTTTCCAAAGCACCTTGACTTTCAGGGTGATAGGCAGAAGATTTAAACTGTTGGATGCCTAATTCATGCATAACTTGCTGGAAAATTCCAGACATAAAATTTGACCCTTGATCTGACTGTACAGATTTGGGAAGGCCAACAAGTGTAAAAAACTTCACCAAAGCTTTCACAATAGTTTTAGTTTTTATATTTCTCAGAGGAATTGTCTCTGGAAATCTTGTAGATGCACACATGATGGTCAACAAGTATTGGTTGCCCGACTTGGTTTTAGGTAAAGGACCAACACAGTCTACCATTATTCTACTAAATGGTTCATCAAATGCAGGAATAGGTTGCAGATGAGCCTTAGGTATCTTCTGATTGGGTTTTCCTACCATTTGACAAGTGTGACAAGATCTGCAGTATTTAGAAACATCACTTTTGAGTTTCGGCCAATAAAAATGATTCAAGATCTTGTGATAAGTCTTACGGACTCCTAAATGACCAGCCAAAGGAGTTTCATGGGCTAAATTAAGAATTTCCTGTCGATATGACTTAGGAACAACAATTTGATAGCTCACTGACCACTCGTCACCAGCGGGTACATCAGGTGGTCTCCATTTCCTCATAAGGACCCCATTTTTCACAAAGTAACACACTGGAACTTGTGTGGCTTCAGTTTCACTAATAGCCCTCTGAAACAAACAAGATATCTCGGGATCTTGCTCCTGTTCAACGACAAGAGATTGTCGTTTGTCACCCTGAGTAGAACAAAGAGAATGAGTTGCCAAAAGAGGATCACTGTGATCAATACCGTTTGATTGATCAATACCTGAGGAAAAAGTGACCTCATCAAAAGACTGACCAATACATGTGTCAGCTAAAGGAATAATATCCTGATCAACATCAATCTCAAGAGCTCTTTTTGCCATAGCTCTAGTAACTGCACAAGCAGGGTACAAATCAGGGATTTCAGTTTCGACAGGATCAACTTTCTGATCCAAACAAGGCTTGTCAGTTACAAGTGGATTAACCACAACCTTTTATCTCCAGCTAGGTCATTGCCTAGTAATAAATGAACACCCTCTATGGGTAAAGAAGTCACTGCCCCAACAGTCACAGGTCCAGAAACTAAGTCTGATGCCAAATTTACACAATGAAGAGGAACATTTACAAAGCCGCACTCTACTCCCTGAACAAGAACACTTTCACTTGAAGAAGACTCCTCAGACAAAGGCAAAGTACCTGACAATAAAAGACTCTGAGAAGCTCCAGTGTCCCTTAATATTTTAATTGGGATAGGCTTGGCAGAATCACCAATAAGTGATATGGAACCTTCTGACATGAATGGTTCATAAGCCTCCAAAATAGAATCAGACTGGGATTTGTTTGACCCAACAAATGTATTGCTTTCAATACAAGACCGTGACCTTGACCTCGTAGAAATAAGAGCATTTGGAAAAGCTCCGTCTTTTCTCTGTTGCTTTTGTTTCAACTTGAAGCAATCAGAAATAACGTGCCCTTTCTTTTTACAATAAGTGCACGTAGGAAGAGATAAGGATTTCTGATCAGTCTTATCAGATGTTTGATTCCTAACAGTTGTGCTGTTGTGAAATTTGGAAGTACTCGAATGAGATTGAAATGGTTTTTTACCAGAAAACTGCTGAGAGGACGACTTATTGCCAAATGAAATTTTGTGAGTCAAGGAATAATCATCAACCATACGAGCAGCATTTTCCAAAGTTTCCACATTCTGCTCGTCAAGATAGGTTTTAACATCACTATGGATGCACCTCTTGAACTCTTCAATTAATACGAGCTGTCTGAGGTTATCATAAGCTTGATCAACTTTCTTGGCTGAGCACCACCTATCAAATAGTTGTTCTTTATCCCTTGCAAATTCGACATGAGTTTGTCCAGTTTCTTTTCTACAATTCCTAAACCTTTGTCGATATGCCTCTGGTACCAACTCATAAGCTTTCAAGATGTACTCCTTAACCACATCATAATGGGTGCTTTGTTGTACTGACAGTGAAATGTAGACTTCACGAGCTTTGCCAATTAGTACACTTTGTAATAACAAAGTCCAATGCTCTCTGGGCCATTTCAAGTTTTCAGCAATTTTCTCGAAATGAAGAAAGTATTTATCTACTTCTTTTTCCTGAAAAGGGGGTACTAACCTAATATATCTAGTAACATCAAAACCTGAACTTGTTTTTAAAGGAGTGGAGTGTGCTCTGTTTGCCAGTTCTAATTCTCTTAATTTAAATTGCATTTCCCTTTCTTCTCTTTGCATCTGCATTTGCCTCTCTTCTTTCTGCATTTGTATCTGCCTCTCTTCTTTCTCTCTCTCCATCTGTATCCGCCTATCTTCTTTCTCTCTCTCCATCTGTATCTGCCTCTCTTCTTTCTCTCTCTCCATCTGCCTCTCTTCTTTTTCTCTCTCCATCTGCTTCTCTTCTTTTTCTCTCTCTCTCTGAATCTGAAGCTTTGCCAATTCTAAATCCATCTGGTTCTTTAACTCTAATTCCCTTAATTTCCTGTCAGAACCAGATACAGGTTTTCTCTTTCAAACTTAAAGCACTACTATCAAAATTTCCCTTTCCTACTAAATACTGAATTAAAATAATCTTTATCTCCTGTTTTGTCAATGATACTTTTGCCTCAGATAGACTGTATTTTCTGGCAAGCTCGAGCAACTCATCCTTTCTCATGCACTCTAACCCCTCCTGGGTAGGTTTTGAAATGAAATTCTGAACATTAGATGCCATTGTAAATGCTTGTTGGTTTCACACAAAAAAATTTCTCTATTTAAAAATCTTTGCCAAAGACAAACAAAATTCAGAGACAAAATCAATATTAATTTCAAAGATAAATTTAATATCTCTAATATGCTTTAAAGAAATTCAATCCCGGACGAGCCCCCAATTTCTGTTACGACTCTATGGTCTAAGAAAAATGTAACAGAAAGAAAGTGAAACCAACAAATCAAGTAAAAATCAACAAGCAATTTATTACTAGATAATTAAAATGAAAAATCAAAAAAAGTCACTTACAGTAATGTGTTTTGAAATCCTAATAATCCAATAAGAATGATTGTTCTAATCACAAGTCCTAAATATAGAATGTTCCGAATTCACGGCTGTGTCCTTGAATGTTATGATGTGGTAATGGTCTCCAAAGTCCTATGTACTAGTAATCTTGATGTGCTGATGTCAAAATGAAGTATTCCAAAATATCTGAATAAGTTCACTTAAATTCCAAAATCATCAATTAAAAATCCAAAATCCAAAAGTTTATGAGCACTGTTATAATCCAATGAATATTTAAAATAATTCCTCTCTTAGAATTTGGAATGAATTTTCACAACTGTAATAGCTCTTTACAAGACTGATGGTAATGTCAAAACTAAAAAAATGTCCACCAAACATGGTATATATAAAGATTGGTCACATGACAGAATGTTCTAGAATGTGTGTCATCTTAATGGAATTTTACTTGTAAACAAAAATCAACCTTGACCTTCAAATTGAGAAAACATTATATTGATCAAAACAACCTAATTCAAGGACACTAGTTAAACATGTTTTCCCTGATAAACATAAAGATTTAAGCAAATATTAAAGTGAAGAAACATTTATAATTTCCTAAAATATTTATAATATTATATAAACATCATACATAACATATTGCTGTGCCGTAAAACACCAAACGAAAACCGAACTGTCAATATCTGGACGAGGGGGTCCATATATATATATATATATATATATATATATATATATATATATATATATATATATATATATATATATATATATATAATTGAATGGTCTGTACACTTTTACACTTTTGTGACATAATACAAATGTCATTGTCTCAGATAATATGGTAACTTTGAACGCAGTAGAGTGCTGCACACACACACACACACACACACACACACACACACATATATATATATAAGTGTGCTACTTATGTCTTGTTTCAAAAGCATGTTAGTGCATCGCATTATTCCTTTTGACCTCAGTAGAGAAACTCTAATACCAATAATCAAGTAAAAGACCGAACATATAGCTGACAAAAATAATTATCGACCTATTGCAATGGCTTCTGTGGTATCCAAAGCTTTAGATCTAATTTTGCTTGTGTGTGTGATTGCGCACGCGTGTATGTGCGTGCCTCTAAGTATAAATTTCAAATAATAGACTGCGACATTACTTAAAAGCAAACCTGCTCTGCTTTCTATTACAATTATTTCCGATGTCCAGTTTGCCAGCACCGTGTGTTTAATTAACATTGCAGTTTTTCATATAGACGGTTATTATTCTATAATCATGTATATTCCGGTGTGAAGAAAATGTTAATTCTGCTATATTTTGATACTTCCACGCCAGACACTATGAATATTTTTAACCATTTA
This sequence comes from Margaritifera margaritifera, assembly GCA_029931535.1. NCBI lineage: Eukaryota > Metazoa > Mollusca > Bivalvia > Unionida > Margaritiferidae > Margaritifera > Margaritifera margaritifera. The sequence continues at coordinate 1,041,691 of JAQPZY010001173.1, forward strand.
ATATACTGATAATAATAACTCTTCAAAAGAAGAGTCCATTTTACACTTTTTGATGTTTCATAAATGCTACATGCTTTTTTTAATTATAAAAAGCCAATACCTGTTCCCGGTGACATTAGGTCTTTGTACAGGGAATTCTAAGTTTGGACATGTAAATCCAGAGTAAGCATCGTAGAAGTTGTTCAAAAGGAAGGTAACAAATCGGGAATTGACTGTGTCGGTGAGGAGGCATCAATCTAGATATATAAGTGTGCAATCTGTGCCTCTTGTTATCAGATTAATATTATCTATATACCTGATATTATCACCTATTTTAAAGCCTGCAGTCGATTTTTAAGAACAGTATAAAAAGGAGCGTTAGATATATTCTTAATGTAGCTTACCTTGATGAATGCTCTTCAAATACAATCTAATGTAAAGTAGGTCTCTTAATTCTGAGAAATTAAACAACTGGTTGTATCCAAAGGTACATTTCTATGAAAATGTGGAATATAAATATAAAAAGGTAGATTGATGCATACATAGAGACAGACAGACAGTTAGACATAACACATACATTGATCGATTGATTTATTGACATCAGACTAGGATCCATATGCAATTCACAAATTACCTGAACGTCGAAACCTCAAAATAAGTTTCGATATTCATGTCATTTTAATTGTCTTCTACAAATAAGCGCCAGTATGCTTAACATCAACGAAACAGCTATTAAAAGGGATGAATATGCGATGTGTAAACATCAACTGATGGTTTTAATTGATGTTCTTGTCGCTAGGTTCATACTGAACTCGCTTTCATTTCGCAATGTAGTCCACGGCCAGTTGTCCTTTATTTGTCTTCAGTTGAAATGTAGCGAAGAAAGTTGACAACATATATAATTTAAAGCTAACATCACCGGAAACACATACAACAATGAAGTCTGTTTTTTTCTTCTTGCCAAGGTCAATGTCAAAGATCAGGACCAAAGGTCAAGCTGCATATCTAATAGAAAAAACCCTATTGTAGGACCACAGTGCTGGTGTATTCCAATCAAACCTTTCAAAACGTTGAAACATCCATGTGAAAATGTAAAGGGAAGTAAATTACGATATCCAACTCAATTATTTTAGGGTTTATTTTTAAAATAATGGTTTTATATGGTGAGGTGGGTTATACGCTACACTACATTATACAACAACTATCTGCATATCTATATGAATCCTGAATCATATTAACATATGGTTAAATATCATAATATTCACCCTCGTCGTTCTGTTATAGTTTCTGGTACTATAGTCAGACGGTTTTCGTGAATTGTTAAGCTGGTTCTGTAACACAGAGAAAGACTTCTAATTTTGGTTTATTTATCTGAATAATTATCATGGCTGTAGCATGCAAGGTACCTTTGACATCTTGGGTATCTTCATCAAAATCAGTTTCTATTAGGAAAACCACAAAATCGTTGCGGACAAGAAATGGAGATGTGTAGATACATTCTACTTACATCTTTTCCGGGACTACGAAGGCTAGTTGTGTTTGCAGTTTAAGTATTCTGCTCTAGCTCATATATACCGTGAACCAATTCAAACGGTCTAACGATTTACTGCTTTTAGTCATTTGATGAACATCAATTAATATGGCCATTTTATTTGGCAGTTATTCTCTGCGGTTGAATTTAGGTTCTTCCGATTATGTCTGTTATAAGTTAGGTTCTTTAGATTTTGTCTTATAATTTAGGTTCTTTAGACTTTGTCTTATAATTTAGGTTCTTCAGATTTTGTCTTATAATTTAGGTTCATTAGATTTTGTCTTATAATTTAGGTTCTTTAGATTTTGGCTTATATTTGACCTGCCGCGGAGATATATGAGAAACAAGTCAGTTGGATAATATTCAAAGCATCCCTTTGTATTGCTGCTTCACGACTGTCATTCTGGAGATGTGATTGTGGACCCGGAAGCATCCATCTCATTGGTGTATATATAAGCTAATTAAGACACTATTCTTGATATTAGTATTAATTAGAGATGCATACAAAATTAACGACTGAAGCTTCGAGTGTCTACACTTATCGGACGGGCACACTGAAAACAAGTTCTGATGTCTTCGTTAATATTATCTCTTATTCTTGCTGCTTGCTCTTTAACTGTGTCCTTTAAATTTTTTAAAATATGAACTTAGACTGGTTTCTCTGTTTGGGTCTTGAAAAATCCAAGCCGATGATCTGCTGTTTAAGAACTTTTCCATCTCAGGGTGGAACACTAATTCCATCCATTGCTTGAATACTAAAATACGTTTCTTGTAAAGCCTCCATTAACAGTATAGAACTTCCTGTCAACAGATTTTCAAGCAAAGAAAGAACCTAAATATCCAAGCCTATTTGCTTTGTATACAGATCTAATGAGTTTTCCTCAATTGTGCTGGATACACTAGCATTGCTAATTATATAGGCAGTGACTCTTCCCGCCTCAAAACATTATCTCTGTGATTTGTCCAACAATGTTTGTGATATTTCACATCAATAACATAGGCACAATTGGAGCAATGGCACTTGCTAGTCTAATTCTCAGAGATTTTATTTTTAGATTAAGCCTTTTGAGTGCAGCGGATCTTGATTTAACTGATGCTTTTTGTCTTCATGAGCACCTGTCAGTTAAACCCACTAATTAGTAATAGATTATAGGGACGAAACATGATGAGTACAATGGGTTATTTTGAAATATTAAAGCAAGAAATCTAAAGTGAATACATCTTACAATGTTTTATACAGCAACTAGTGAGGTGTTCGATGTACGAGAGCAACACTACACACCGTTTAATTTGCAAGGTAAGGGTACTTTGAATCATTATTCGGTCTAACTTCTACTATCATTGTCCTACATTATAAGCAGTGCCATAAGAATCAACTTGGTTATGTAATCTTGATGGCATAGACTTAATTCCGGATATTTTATTGCCAAATGGTAAATCCAGATTTCCATATTTTTCAGATATATAAACAAATTTATATCTTTCTTTTAATAGTGTGATATAGTTATAGATCATTGTCAAATACACAAAAATGTTGACGTTCACCTCCATCCACTATTCATATGCTATACTGGGCGTATCACTCGTATGTAGCTATAACATGATAATTTCAACAACAAAAAAAAAACAAAAAAAAAAAAAAAAAAACAAAAAAAAACAACACATTTTTAGAGCTTTGAATACATTTGCAGACCACAAGGATATCCACAGAAATGCATGTCCTATTTATATATATATTATGGGTGCTTAAATTTGATCCTGAACTGTGACCTTGATCTTTGACATAAAAAGAATTCTAACATTGTTTTTCAGGTTCCTTGTGCAGTAAGCTTTAAAATGATATATGTTGCCAGCGTTCTCAACGGGAGTACAGATGGCCCTGGACTATTGCAATTTTTTACAATAAATATCTGTACCCATATGAGTAAAAATCTTTAGCTGTGTCCGTCATCTAATTAAAAAGTGAGAAAAAAATCCAAGATTGGTCCGACTTCACTTTACAAGGCAAGACTGGTAAATTTACGTAACAATGCGTTTGGAGTTTGACCACTCATACTAAACACGTGATTCAGCCATTTAACCATCATTTTGTTGTGGCGAACATTTGAATGAATGAATATAAACACACCAACTATTTCTTTCAAATAATTGTCGATATTAACTGTTGCAAGACAAGCAAACTCAAATTTAGTCTAAAACGTTGACCATTAGCCTTGAGAAGGTTCGGAGTACTTTTTTTTGTTAACGGCGCGTCGAAACGGAACTAAACAAATTAAACTGAAAATAACATTCATTTCCGACTTAAGCACAAGGTTTATCGTTGAACGCAAAACATATTATGTTACTATACATATATATGCATTTGACTGGGTGATCATCGGGAATAAATATAGAATGATATGGTTATTTCATAAACGAATCAATTAGCTCACGTCAATCAATCTCCCTAATTAATATTGACCTAAATTCAAAACTACTTTTTGCCAGTATTCTTAAAAGATTGCAACAATCTAAACATGCTTTGTCCAACCTAATAGTATTTATCTATGCTTCACAAAGATAAATATACTGTGGACATTGCAGTATTTATTTATGCTTCACAAAGACACATCTACTGTGGACATTGCAGTATTTATCTATGCTTCTCAAAGACACATATACTGTGGACATTGCAGTATTTATCTATGCTTCACAAAGACACATATACTGTGGACATTGCAGTATTTATCTATGCTTCACAAAGACACATATACTGTGGACATTGCAGTATTTATCTATGCTTCTCAAAGATAAATATACTGTGGACATTGCAGTATTTATCTATGCTTCTCAAAGACACATATACTGTGGACATTACAGTATTTATCTATGCTTCTCAAAGACACATATACTGTGGACATTGCAGTATTTATCTATGCTTCTCAAAGATAAATATACTGTGGACATTGCAGATGGATATGAAATGATATTCATCTTCAGCTTAATGATTGAGCATATTTTAAATTTTGTGAAAATTTCTCTGACTCTTCATTTTGTACATCACCTAAATCATTTCCAAACAAAAAGGTAACAGAATGATGGGCACCGAGTTCAACAACTGATGCAAGGAAATTATATCGTTCACAAATGGAACTAATTAGAACATGTAACTTCCACGAGCAATCGAACACGAATCAACGTATGAAGTTATAAACAAATATGATTGATATATGGATTTATCACCATGGATGATCAATGTACAGAACTTATACACAAACATGAACAATGTATGACTCTTTCACCAAGGGTATCAAAGTATAGGATTTATACACAAATATGAACAATGTATGATTCTATCACCAAGGGTGGTCAAAGTATAGAATGTTTACAAAAATATGATAAATTAATGTTTCATCCACAAGTAGGATGTATGTATTATTGATTTTCATACATATAGCGATATTGAATTATTGATTTCACCCATATAGTGATATTGAATAATATTGATTCAACAAATGGAACCCATATATATCTCATGGAGTCCAGCTGACAATCACGATGCATTTCCGGTTCCACAGCTCTCGTCAAATGGTCACCACCATGACCCGCCCCTCCCAGTCTGCCAAAGGATCCCTCAAGAACATCCCTATTCCCTTGAGACCTGTTGACCCCGAAGCTTTGATATCTCACTGCGAGTAAACTAATACCGTCCCCTGAGCCAACGTCACCATCGACCGCAGCATACGGGTTGCATGAAATCCCACAGAGTTCTACGATTCCCCGTCACAAACAGCTAAAAAATAACGACTGAGCCCTGTAAAACATGAGATGCAGTTAAGTACGAATATAATAATATACATTACGCATGCGCGCATATGAATTGGTTTCGTTACACATTAAATCATTTTATCAGAACTACCGCAAGAGATTATTATTATAATAATTACGTTCTTACATGAATCTGTGTCTGACAAGAATGCTCTCACTGAATAACAAGAACTCGAACATTACTCGTCCTTTAAAGCATGCAACGTATAATTGAATTCAATTTGTCTGTTCAGTTATAAAAATGGCTAACTTGAAGCGGACTATACTCTATCTGACAGAATGGCGCTATGTGACATAGGTTTTACTCTCTAAAAAATTTAGAATAAATTCCGAAACATCCAATATATAAAACAATTCGATCACATAAAACAGATAGCAAGAAAGAATGCAATTGTCTAGTTAACATGAAGTGGACAGCTTCCTGACAAAACTTGTTTTATTGTAACAAGTATCCTGGTTGTGGTGAAAATCCACAGGCAGTGAACTCGAGGTAATCGGGTTTCTCACTGCAGGGACTTTGTGCATGCAGCAATGGGTAAACCGAACTCAGTATATTGAAATAACCACGGCTAAAAATAAACCATTCTCGGGCAACGCTGTACGCGGCAATGAAACCCGAGTACATTTTCGTTTTTATATAATACATAAACATTACTTCACACAATTCCGTGACAAGCTGCAATGGTCATCTGCACGAATGCATGAGTAATAACGTTCAAGTGCCTAAGGTGTACAGTGTCATTTGTGGAGGGAGTCAACCGCCCCAACTTCAACATTGAATGTCCGGATCTTATGTTGTCAACTAAATGCGAAATAGTTTGTGACATATCACAGAAAGTTCATCGTGAAGCAGTCTCAAAATACATTTTCTTTCGTGGGAAGAGATATGTTTTAAACCATCTTGATGTAAAAAAAATGGTAAATACTAGTAGTACAAATGTTTTCGATTTAGACGGCGGTTGTTGGTATATGGCTGTCAGCAGATTATGTAATAATATTTCCCTTCGAGAGTGGGTAGTACCTTTTGGACAAGTTTCACGCTGCTGTGTCTACAATACAGTTTGTGTTTATGTACTGTATTGACCATGTTGATCACCCTTCTCATCAAGAATGAGTTAAACAAATAACAAATATCAATAACTCTTCTTCACAAACCACGAAACACTCCCCAGACACTTGTCACGGGGGATTTGAAGCATGGTTAGGATCAGAGAAAAGGGTATATGGACGGGAAACCTTCCTACACTACAAACACTGCTGAAAGGCAATATATACATATATTATTATGTATATTTAATCTATAATGTTTGTTTTCATTTTGTCTATGATATAAGTAGTACTTTAGATTCTGGCCACTAGTAAACAGAATGTTGACTAGCATTTGAGTTAAAGGCCAGTCGTGTAGACAGTTAAACTGTTTTTTTGTTGTTGTTTTTATTTGCTTCTAATTTTTATTGCTTCACATCCTGTTGATATAGGTCAAGTGAAAATGTATATAAATAGGGATTTGGTAAACAAAAAATTAATTCCTGTTTTAGATCAGTCTGTGGGAATCCATTGACACCTGTGAAACAGCATCCTTACAGGATGAATCCTCTCAAGCAGGAATATTTGATAAAAGAAATTCAATATTTACTGGAGAATAATTTTATAGAACCAAGTAAAAGTGACTGGAGTTCATCATGTATTCGTGTGCCCGAACCAGATAATAGATTTAGCATGTGTACTGACTATATAAAAGTCAACAGTGTCACCAAAACGGATTCTTTTCCAATGTCAAGAATAGATGATTGCATCAAGAAAATTGGAAATGCGAAATATGTCACCAAATTTGACCTTTTAAAAGGATTCTGGCAAATTCCACTCACGGAAAGAGCAAAAGAAATTTCGGCATTTGCAACTCCAGATGGGCTTTATCAGTGTAAAGTAATGTCTTTTGGAATGAAAAATTCTCCGGCAACGTTCAAACGTCTTATGAACATTTTAACATCTGGTCTAGATAATTGTGATGCATACATCGATGACGTCATTATCTACAACACCACCTGGGAAGATAACTTGGAAACCATTCGGAAATTCTTCGATCGAATCAGTGATGCAAATCTGACGGTTAATTTATGCAAAAATGAGTTTTGCCATGCTTGTGTAATATTTTTAGGGCATATTGTGGGACAAGGTCAAGTTAAACCTGTAGAAGTTAAGGTCAAGGCTATGTCTGAATTCCTGGTGATTGGTAGTAAAAAGCAGCTGATGCGAGTCTTAGGTATGGCTGGATATTATCGAAAATTTTGCTCAAATGTTACCATAATTGTTGAACCTCTGACAAATGTGTTGAGTAAGAAATCCAAGTTTCATTGGTGTGACAAATGTCAGGAATCTTTTGACAAATTAAAGGCCATAATTGAGATTTTAATGTCTGTTGATGCAAGTGATGTAGGGGTTGGTGGAGTATTGATTCAAGAAGATAAAAATGGTGTGAATCATCCGATGTGCTATTTTTCTAAACAATTCAGCATGTATAAAATTGTATAATAAGTTTACCTTTGAAAACAAAAAAGAATTCCTTCAAACAAAAATATGGATGACTCCGAATATCATTATTGGAAATTCTAGTGTAATATACAAAGACTGGATTGAAAAAGGAATCTTCTATATAAATGACTTTGTAAATGAAGATGGTTCATGGATCAGTCTTGATGAGTTTCGTAATACATTTTTTGGATTCCATGTAACTTTTCTAGAATTTCAGGGGCTGTTGAGTGCAATAAAAATCTACAACAGTAAATTTTATGTCAGCATCGATTCTAATATACAATATCCATGTATCCACCCATTTGTTTTACTTATTATGATGGACAAAAAGGGCTGTAAAAGAATACACAAAACACTCATTTGAAATAATCAGGAGACAGCTTCAATTGCAAAATGGAATTCGGAATTTGGCAATTTAAATGAGAATGAGTGGAATAAGCCTTTTCTACTTGCCTTACAAGATAACCAGATGTCCTAGACTTAAATGGTTTCAAAATAAAATTTCATAGAATTTTGGCAACAAATACATTTTCTAAAAAAGTTGCAAAAATTTCAAATAATATGTGCTCTCTTTGCAAAAACTCTGTAAAAGTTTTATCGCATATTTTATCGGAGTGTCCAAAAACAGAATCAATTTTGACTAGATTTAAATAATGGAGAGAGAGAGAGAGAGAGAGAGAGAGAGAGAGAGAGAGAGAGAGAGAGAGAGAGAGTCCAATAATCTCCACAATTTTTATCTATTAAAGAGAAAATTTCTGCATGGTATAATAGATAAAAGAAAGTTGATGATGCGATTAATTTATTTATATTACAGTTGAAATCATACATTTATAACTGCAGATTTAATAAAGAATTACAAAATATGTCTCATTTTAAGAAAGAAATGAAATTAAACTTTCTGTCAGAAAAGTATTCAGCATACACAAACCGCACATAGGAAACTTTTGATACAAAATGGCAACCTTACTAAAAACTGTTTTTTAAAACTGAATATTAATTTATCTCTATTTACCATTCCATCCGTAATAGGATATGCGTTGATATGATTGAATGCATTATTAGGTTAATTATACATGTCTGTATATAGTGATGCTTCCCTGGGTTGGCCCACCTGTTACACTGCTCATACATAGATACAATGCCCATATCCTAACCACTCAGATTGTCCCAGCAATGCTGGATCCAGGGAGGTTTCACTGCATTAATTAATATGTTTAAATGTCTATAAATTCAAGTGTTGAATAGGTACACACATGTTTGTATTTATGAGTGTGTATGCTTGTATATATGTACGTATGTTTATAGGTATGCGTGTATGGGTATTTGTATGTACATAATTTTATATATGTATATATGTTTGTACGTAAGCATAAATGTACTATATTTCTGGGTGGAAGGACGGATGGCTAAACAAAAAGGTAGAAACGTAAGAATATGAAAATACTATCATGTAATATATGTTTATACCCCCCCCCTCTCTCTCTCTCTCTCCCCCAAAATCTTTGGACACATTTAAACTGGTAATATTTTAAGCTGTTAATTTTTATCCACTACTTATCAATATCTCGATGTATTCGTAAGCCATATTAAAAGAGTTCTTTCCACCAACTCAGAACAAAACACAAATGAGGTTTTGTATTCGTTACATATCCCATCTTTTACACATATGAGTTTTTTTGTATTCGTTACATATCCCATCTTTTACACATATGAGGTTTTGTATTCGTTACATATCCCATCTCTTACGCTTGCTAAATATTTTTAGCTTTACGGTGTGAATGTAATTCAAGACGAATTGGGATTTATAACAGTTCGATTCGGCGCATCGAAGAATATCAGCGCGCGGACCTAATAGAAAACACCTAAATAGTTCCATTTTGGGTGTGTAATACGGAAATATGGATTGAACATCTGTATCGAACGCCAAACCAACCATGTAAAATTAAATGAGCATGTAATATATATATATATATATATATATATATATATATATATATATATATATATATATATATATATAATGGCTGTGTGCTGTGTGACAGTGTTAGCACGGAACTGAATTGAAACTCCTTAATTGCTAAAATAAATTTGTGTTAAGATTTATTACACTCACTAATAGATGATTATGACGATAATAATAACAACATAGGCGTATATAGCGCATGTCTATAATAATAATAATACTACTACTGCTAATAATAATAATAATAATAATAATAATAATAATATTATTATTATTATTATTATTATTATTATTATTATTATTATTATTATTAAAGCATTCCGCTTCTTCGACTTCAAACCAGGCCGGGTCGGACACTGTAGTGTGTGTCTGGGAAAGACACTTTACCTCCATTGTCTCGGCACGATAAAACCTCTCATGCGTTGATGTACCTTTAAACATCAGCCAATCAATCAGTTAATCAACCAAACAGTCTTCTTCTTCTTCTCCATGTCACCACCAAAACCACCACAATCACGATCATAATCATCGTTGTCATTGTCATCATCATCATCAATATTGTTGCTATCGATGGTATTTTCCATAACATATTTTAACTCCTTAATACGATGACTGTAATATTGACTCTGCAAAATACCTTTGTGCCTAAAACTTCTTCATTTGCATACCCGTCTTAAAACTCACGTGAATGCATTATAAATATGCTAATACATACGTGTGCAAATTGCACATGTGCAAAATATGCATGCGTGTGCGCATTTTGTGCTTGTGAATGGATTATATGACTTTCCCCTTTCCATAAAACTGGCACTTTTATCATCACATAAGCTGTTTTTTTTTCTCACAAATTCGCTTCAAGATTCAAGAGAAACTTTGGAAGACAATGTAAACCAACATATTGTGTTTTTATTTATTTATTTATTTTTATTAGTCTTTTAAATCGTTGAAGAATTAAACACCTGACGACATATGTATATTTATCACAGGTGTGCATATGAAAAAGCCTTATTATTGCAAGTGTTTGGGTCTATCGAAACAGGACATGCGTTCACAATCACGGGCTTGAAAACAACTATTACGCTACCACCTAGCTAAAACTTTATGCAAATAAATGCAAGTCTAAATACTAGGTGCCCTTTCAGAACAAAATGGTGTTACATTGATCATATTGAAGAGGAGACAGATCACAAGCAGCAATTTTATTTTTCTGTGTTCTGTAATTTAATTCATTCATATTAAATTTGATAATCCATCAAACAAATCGTGTGGTTTTCGTCGACGTTGTCTGCTTTTTCCTCTTCCTCTTTTCTTTTACGCGTAAATGAAGAATTTCTCTTCCCTAAAAGGATGTTTGAAACAATCAAATACACATCGTAAAAACCATTATAGTGACATGCGAGGTGTGAGAATAATACAGAACGGCTTGTCACAAAGCGTGAAAAGACTTAAATTGACGAATGACAATGTTGATTCCAAATAGGGAATAACACTTCGGAGTTTTGGATTAACGTTAAGCTTGACTTAACAGGAAAATAAGAAATGTTCAGTTTGTGGAGAGAAAATAATGGGTAATCTGTCAGGAAATGGTAGATCTGTGTGCAATCAAATTAAGATTCATCTTGAGAGAAATTGAACATTTCAGCGTTTCTCCGGATTTTGCAAACAAGATTATAGACCAAAACCAAACGCTTAGCCAATCACAAAACTCGTTACCGCGTCCATATGGGCATGCAAGAGAAAATAATTGCTTCGATTTATTAAATTTAGTCCTTGTCATCATTTCAAAGATGTCACTCAATCTTCATCTGACAATGCCATCCGCCCATGAAGAAGATACGAGAGAGGACTATATAAAATGTCGTCTGCTAGGGCCGCGGTGAAAAGGATCAAGGAATTCATTATCCTGTAAGTATGACTTATTTACTTTTTCTAAAACATAAAATGGATATGACAGGTTTAGAAATATATTGAAATAATAAATCCTTCTTAACACATAATTTTGAAATGAAAGAACAACTGGGAAAAATACTCCAAACAAAAGTGAACATTTCTAATTCAATTTCTTGTTCTTCATGACATGGTTGAGCTTTTCCCAGCAAAGCTGTTCACATAACGCTTTTTAAAAGTCTGCGGGAGATGTATGTGAATTTATTATTTTTACATACGCACGAGACAATCTCTCTCTCTCTCTCTCTCTCTCTCTCTCTCTGTCTGTCTCTCTCTCTCTGAGTTAACTTTATTATAAGGGTTTATTTTTAAGTGACAGAAATATTATACCACGTAAAGGAGATTGAACTGAGAGAAACACATCAACCATACTTATGAAGAAAAGAAGAGCTCAACTTTAATGAACTTTTTGTCTCATATGTGGTTCGTATCAGAACATCGTGTTCTTAAAAAATGTCACAACTAAAGATCCATTTCCTGTGAAATTCTTTTTAAAAAATGTTATGTATCTTCAGAGTTTATTATAAGTAAATCAATTTATTTCTTGTGTACAATAAGGTATAGAGGCTATGCTATAATTTGTTTAATATCTATTTCAACACCCATAAACATAGATTTCAAATAATGGAACATATTAGGGGTATTGTAGATGTTCACCGCGTTTATATAATGTCGACGGGTGTTGTTATTGGAAAATTTTAAGAGATAAGTGGAAAGCTATAAACAATTTTTAAAAAAAAATCAAAACAAAAAAAAAACAAAAAAAAAAAAACAAACAAAAAAACATGGAAACGTGCTGCTTGCCCTTTTGCTGCAGATTTGTAGTTTGAACTACAATTTGCGGTTGAATAGTAATCCTTACGTGCCGTTGTAATGTTTGTAATCGAACAACGTAAATCTGAGAACTTCAGACAGTATGCTGAACAATATATGCGTCATAGGGGATACTATTCTTGTAACAATTCCCATCACGTATTAGATTAGAGATTAGCTCATGTAACGATTGAGACAGTATTTTAAACTAATCTTCAATCATGGGCGTTCCAAAGGCTAGATTTTAATTTTTTTTTTTTTTTTTTTTGCAAATATGATATTCGATTGGTAAATTCGGGCAGTGTTTGTCAATAAAAAAACATAGAGTTTCTATATGATCTATATCAAATTATCATAACAAGATTAGACAAAATCTAGTCTTGCCACAAGAGATTTTTAACAGTGACTGTTTTGTCTAATTTAAATTGAAGGATTGTTGACTTACAACAAATATTTGGCGTCGACATATTTGTATATGAGTCAGATCTAAATTACTACGGTGTAGTTCAGAGGTAAAACAATTTATAATATTGAATATATTTTATCCCAATATGCAGATGATACCTCTGTTATTTTAGATGCTACAGAAATGTCATTGAGAGCTACCTTAGATACATTGAAGTTCTATGCAAAGATCTCTGTCCTTAGCATTAACATTGAAAAGACTGGAGCCGTTTGGTTTGGATAAAAGAAAAAAAGTGACTTTTTGTTAGAAAATTTATTAAAATGTGAGACAATTGCTTTCACACTGCTTGGCATTAAAATCACAACAAATGTAAGAGAAATGATGGAATTAAAAGATCAAGAAAAAATTTAAGAAATACAGCTTATATTCTCGCAACGGTCCAAGAGAAGTTTGACACATTTTGGAAAAATTATTATTATAAAGAGACGTGGTGTGTCCAAGATAAATCACATAATTCTTTATTTATCTAATCCATCGGAAACTATTATGAATAAACTTAATCAAATTTTGTTTTTATTTCTTATGGGATAAATCGAAAGATAAGATAAAAAGATTAGTCTTTACTCAGGAATGTCCTAAAAGAGGACTGAAAAAGATTAACATTACAATATTTATGACGGCATTAAAAGCAACCTGAATACGTAGTTTGATTTTGAATACAGCTAAACGGAAAATTTATTAATTCAAACATGTCCAAAATAGTATATATTTTTGTGTTAGGAATTGAATTTACTTACAATATTTATATTTTGGGAAGGATGCTTTATTCAGTTGGTTAAAACTTCAAGAAATAAACAAGCCTGAATCATGGCAATCGTTTCTGGCTGAGCTAGTGTGGTTCAATGCTAATATTAAAGTCGGAGATCACAGCATTTTCTATAAACATCTGAGGTAAATATAATTGGGAATTTAACATGCAACACTCAGTTTATTGGATTCATGTACAGTAAATTTAAGGGACCTCACTTTTCTGCCATAACTGACGGAAGGAAGTTGGTTGAATTTGTAGGTGTCAGTTATACATACTATTTCTAATACTAATTTCGAATAAATAATAATAATAATAATAATAATAATAATAATAATAATAATAGCAACAACAACAACAACAACGAAGTGTCGTATTTCATTTAAACATTGATTGTATACGCAGGTTCGAATCATGCGGAAGACTACTGCATTTTTCGTGTTGGTAGCGTCAATTCTTATCCAGCTCACCGCGGCCCGCAAGGAACATGTCATCTGTCAAGATGTACTGCAGATACCAAGTATCATAGAAGATGACGGGAGAAAGGGAAATGATACTGATATACTGCGAGAAATACGAATTCTTACCAATATGACCACTGATTATTGTCATGCAGAAAATAAGTTACATCACCCCGGACAGGAAACGGTCAAAGACCCAGACAACATTTCCACATCAGGGAAAATACATTATTCCAGACAATCAAAGACTCGAATTCGCAAGGAGGAAACTATGATAGTCGGCAATAACAGGCCTGTAAATGATCGAAGAAGAACGGACAAAAGGATGGCATCTGCAATAAGAGTGAGTAACATACCTTTACAGAAAAGTAAAAAGTTTTTTCTTTTCGTAAGAAAAGATATTCATCCAAATCAGTACGGAACTATTATCAGAAGAGATATACAATTTAGTCAATCAAGTAGACGCCTGAATGATGATTACCGACGTTTATCCACTGAACGCAAACAACGACTTGATAGCAAAATGAACATTTTTCTATCAGATAAAAGAAGGGAAGAAGCAGCTAGAGATACAAGGAGAAGAGAGCAGTTTTCTGGAGAAAGTGGCACACAAAACATTGGTGGAGAGCAGAGTCGTGTGACCAATAGCAGAAAAGAAGATTCCACATTGGGTAGATATAATGCAAGGAGAAAAGAGGATCTCAGGGATGAGAAGTTCGGGTTAAACCTTCAATCAGGCTCTGATGAGGTACGAAATGTTGCAAGAATGGAAGCACGTAGAAGGAACTCGGTTACACGGGATCTTACTGATGGGGAGATGATGAACCGAATCACAGGCGAAACCAGAGATGTTGCTGAGCACAGTGAACATTTTCTCAGGGCGAGAAGTGGCATTCATTCCAGGAGAGAAGGTGAAGTAATGGGTAGGGACGCGAGAAGAGTTGACAGGCGTAACCAAACAAAGAGGCTTAGCAACAAACTTATCAGGAAAAATGGCGATAATGAGCGTTTCGGCAATGGAAAAAAAGCTGCGCGGACTAGCGATGGAAGAGTTACCAATATTTACAGAGAGCATGCAAGTGTGCAACGTCATATCAGAGAGAAAAACATCAGAGCTGCTAATGGGAAAGATCTAACAGAGTCAATAAGAAGTACACGAACAAGAGAAATGAGAAGAATGGATCGGGATGTGAGGGAAAGAAGAGCGGTTAAAAAAAGTACTCGGGAACGCCGTGGAAAATCAGATTTGCTACGATATACTCGAGATAGCGACGAAAGGAGACAGCGTGGCAGTAGCGCAGTTAGAAGAATTGAAACTGAAGATATATCCGTGCGTCTCAATCAAGGCAAGGAAAGAATGGTTGGTATGAAACTAGATGACCGAAGAGATTTTATCTTGCAGAGTCGTCGAGATGACAAATATACACCTGTGCAAGAGTATGGGTATAGTTCAAATATTAGACGAGGAAATTATTATGAGCATAGAACTGACACTATCGACACGATTGGGATAAACAGAGCAAGAAGTCACGAAAGAGCAGAATATATCGAAGACATTGCTCGTGCTTTAACGGTTACTCGTGGTGATTTATCCATCAGACGCGATCAAAGATCACGCTCTGAAAGACGTGATGTAATATCAGATCGAAGATTACAGTCAGATGTTTCCCGACTTACAAATCGTAGATTTGAAACCAGGCAAACGCTTGGAAGGTCGCTGAGGCAAAATGAAGACGTATTTGAAACAGAGAGAGTTAAAGTAGCGCGACACGTTAGTAAGCGTGCCAATAAAAGGACATATGTTACAGAACAGCCTGACGATGTGAGACGGTCATTACAACACGAAGAAAATGAGAGACGAGAGATGTTTCTTTCATCAGGTCAGGAATCTTTAGTAAGGAACAGAGAACGAAAACGCGGTGTTATGGTATTTAAAGAAAAGAGACAAGACCATATCCGCATCACGAAAAAGGAAACTAGTACATCAGCAACTGCAAGGCTAAAGGAGTTCGAAAACACAAGGTTGATGGCAGTATCATTCAGCAGCCAAAGAGAAAGCGAATTAAGTCTGACAAAAGTGAGGTTTGAAAGAATAATGGGAGTGACTGAGCGTAACAGCAATAACTGGGTAAGAGAAATTAAAATTTACGATGTAGTTTGAGCGATCAATCAATATATATATATATATATATATATATATATATATATATATATATATATATATATGTGTGTGTGTGTGTGTGTGTGTGTGTGTGTGTGTAATTTATTATTATAATTTTGTGTATTGCATGCTCTAAAAAAATCCAGTAGGTTTGTGCATATAGTTGATCGTTAAGTTACGCTGCCTAACGAGTGAGTTCTAGTGAACCTCGAGTCTATAACTCTAACCTTCTTCCATATTTTCTTAGAATGAGGACATATTAATTTGGGTTGTGGCGTTGGTGCATGAGAACTAGGATAGGTGCCGTTACTCAAGGCACGGATTCGAATCCTGCTTGGAATGAATCATAACTCTTTAACCTGTTTGATAATGTTGGTTTGTCACTATATATATATATATATATATATATATATATATATATATATATATATATATATATATATATAGAGAGAGAGAGAGAGAGAGAGAGAGAGAGAGAGAGAGTAAATTCTTTATAGACAGCAATAGACAATAGATTTAGATAACTCCTGAACTCAAAAGTTACACCTCTTTTACAGTCAAATATACAAAGAAATACTAATTAGATTAATTATTGCATCGTTCTATGGTTTTACCTTTTTCATTTTTTGTTCTTTCTATCTTTCTTCTCAAGAATCTCTATTGTACACGTTTGCAAATCGTATTGATCAGCAAACATCATTCACAACGGCATGTTTATTCTTCCAGGAAAGATCTAGAAGCGATAACATGAAATCACCTTACGTCCCAGACGGTGAATACTTGCCATGGACATTGCATAAACAACATTCCATGTAAGACTCTGTTTTTTTTTTTGTTTTTTTTTTTTTGTTGTTCTTATAAGCGATGGATCCAGACGCAGATTGACTGGTATATATAGTGGATTCCATCGCAGAATATTAGCACTTGAGCTTACGTGACCTTTTGACCTACATACACACAGCATACAAATAGAAACAAGCACGCACACTCAAACACCCCTCTGTGGATGCATTCATGTTCCAAAACGTTTGGTATCATCAACTTATTATACGGAAACATAATACTGAAAACGATTATCCTCACTCAATCGGTGTAGGCGACAGTAATGTTACAAAGAGAAATGTAAGGACGCACGGAAGGACAGACTTGACTCTTCACAAGTGTTGATATACCAACGATGCATTTCTTGGAAATCATTTCAGTTCTATTACCCAGATTTCGAGAAAAATCCGTATAAAAATTACTTTTTCCCACTAATCTGCAATAGACATGTAAATTCCGCTGTTCACAGAAATAAACCTCCGTTGGTGCCTTTTCATAATAACTAGAATATGGAATCGCCAATGATAAATAATCAGACAATTATTATTATTATTATTATTATTATTATTACAAGTAAAAATATATGTCTCGATGAAAAAAAATGTATTCGCTCTAAATTCCTTGCCTTACATTCTAACATTTCTAACTATCACATTCATGGTAAATAAATGTATATATGATGGAAAAAATATATGATAGAAAAACCTGTAGAACATATGATTTTTTTCTCACTTAACCCTCTAAAAACAAGGCTCTGGACACAAGTATAACTCACCTGAACAGATCTATAATTTGCTGTTTCCTTGTGAAATCGTTCCTCCTCACCACCCACCCCCATCTCAATTGTAAGTAAAATTATGAGACAGGTTGCTCCTTTTGTTAAGGTCCATTCTGGTGGTGGTCATGGTTTTGCAATTCAGTTTATTAAAGCACTTGTCTTGCATTTCAGGTGACTACTGGAGGGTGTTTTGATAGGTATCACAAAGCAAAAAGTACATGGATATAAATATTTTGTTCTTTTTAGTAAATATTTTTTGACACTAAATTAGGTCATACAAAGTATATAAGCACCTTCATGTTTCCACTACATTTGCACATTCACCATCAAAAGTATGTCATTAGCTTATTTTGTTCATGAGAACAAAATATAAGTACAATATATGAGATAGACTGAAGCATAACAAGTGAAAATATATGTAAATAAAACGTACATTCAAAACTTTTATGAAATATATACACCTCGTCATGTTTTCATTTCACTTCATTTTCAGAAATAAATGTACACCCTCTCCTCCCCCCCCCCTTCCCGATAAGCTCGCCACAGTTAAGTGGGAATAAAATTAGGCTTACCCCCCCCCCCAAAAAAAAAACAAAACAAAACAACAACAACAAACCAACAACAATTGCTACATTATGTTGAAATGGGTAATTCTGTAGAGTCTTCGGTGACAGCACTCAAATTAAAATATACACGTGATGACAGTTAGCTAGGACATAAATCTCTAAGTCCCCCACCCCCACCCCCAAAAAATAAATAAACCACCCCACCCCACCCCCACACATATATTGTATTTTAGCTAGTAAACTAAGACCTTGATGAATATTATACTAGCATAATGCAACCGGTAAATGGCTTGATGAGGTCACGTGCGTTGATTCCATATATTACCTGGCAATACCTCCAAGATACTTTAACTCACACCAGGAAATATATATATATATATATATATATATATATATATATATATATATATATATATATATATATATATGTATGTATATATTGTTATTCTTAACAACAATATATAAAAATGTGTCTGCCTGGCGATGACAGCGTATCAAGATAAAGTCTCCTGATTATTTCATTATTAAGTGTATTCTTGTTTCGATAATACATCTCCTGTCAATATGCCATACAATCATCCATTTCAGTTGGGATGACGTCATGTCGGTATCCAGGGCTCTTCTTTTGGGTGCAGCTGGACTTCTGGGAACCCGAATGTTTGCAAAGGAAAAGCTATTCTAGGACGCAAATCTATGTTCACACCGAAACAGCACTGGTAGCAGATATGGAGATTTACCGACTCACTACATGACTTTTTAGGAGGAGCTGAATGAATAATGATAACACAGATGTAAAATAATATAAACGATACTACGCTCCTGTATTTGTGAAGTGTATATTGTCACTGGGTTGATATATTGAAAGAAGATACATAAATAGACCAATGAGGATATCTCTTGGAAAACACATTTTCGTAATGTATCTTTGCTGCTAATACGCTGCAGGGATACTTTCTTTTTTTAAAGTTTTAAAAATTCCGTACACGAAAACTCATTTGTGCTTATTTTCATTAATTAAAGGATAGCGTTACTTGATTAATGTAATGTTTTCCTACGTTATAATTAATTGATACACTCATGTAAAATGGATATAATTAAATAAAAAAAGAATAACTACAAGAATCTAAACTTATTACCTCGCAGAAATGCAACTATCTATCCATATATCTTCTTGCAAGTCTGATCGTATATCTATCTATCTATCTGTCTATCAATCTGCCTGTATATTTATCTATCTGTCTATCTATCTATCAGTCTGTCCGTCTGTCTGTCTATTTATCTATCTATCTTTATATCTGTCCGTATGTCTGCCTATCTATCTATCTATCCTTTTCAAAAATCGATGAAAATAGACTACTCATTTGTGAGACGTTCGAGACTACTTTTTGTCAAAAGGAAAAGGAAAGTACAATGATGATAACAGTCAAGCAAGTTTCTCAGCGATTTAAATAAGTCCAACAACATGTATCGCCATATTCCCTTGTGGTACTTTAATCTGTGTAAAATATGGATCTAACCAGAACTTTACATATGAAATGAGAGTATTTACAACATTGCAATTTGTGTACTGAACAAAAAGCTGTTGAATAGAAGAGAAAGAAATTAATTTCTCACATAGCAAGTTCATTTGGGTATGACAAATAGGTCAAATATTAAACCAGCATTCACTGTTTCTCGTTTACCGGTCTGAAGAACATACATAAAGGCAAATATACTTCCTAATGGAAAAGAAAGTAGTTCCAAAAGTGATATCGCCGATGTGGCGATAAAAGTGGTATCGCCACTGTTGCGATATCATTTTCCTCCCACTGATATATTTTAATATCTCATTATGAAATATATAATAAAAGAAAGTATTTCATGAGTGAAGTGGAAACATTGTATGAAATTTTTCTATATTCTGTGTCAATGCGATTAACGGTTACATAATACATCGATAAAACGAAGTTTCCGAAATTTTACAATAATTTTAGGACAGCGACTTTTTAAAAATTTAGCTCGTACATAGAATGCTTAAAAATTGTGTATTTTGTAAAACTAATGACTGTTTTATGCAAAAAGGAAGATATTTTTATTTTTGTTAACACATTTCTTGCGCGGATTGCTATAGTGAACATTGTTGGTGTGGTATTTTTTTTTATAGAAACATCACAGATCGGTCGAACCCGACATATTCCAGAGCGTAACATCTTTAAACAAAAGATTGTTTTGATTGTGAGTTTACTTGTAAAGATGTTGATTCTTTATATTTTGGTTATTTCTGTATTAAAATGTTAATTGTGTGGCATTGGGAAGCTTGCAGTCTAGTTCGGTAACAGATGATGCACCCTTATTTCTATTGTCACTTAATTTCAGTTTGCAATCAACACTCATCTATCCCCGATTTCTCCACCGTTTTCAAACATTATTGTGATTGTGATGAGAGCTAATATCACTTCTTAAATAGTTTTATTACCGTATTTAATCATCAAGAGTTTTTCGTAAAAAAATGTATACCGTTTGGTAATAGAGTAAAACAGGTATACGAAACTGTATGGATATCATTGAATATCGAATAGCAACAGATCATGTAAGTTCAGTCACAGAAAACTTGCATGATTTATGTGGAAAACTAATTATACAAAAGGATAATACTTGAAGTCTACTTTTTGTTGGTTGGATTTTATTTTATTTTTAAAATTTTTTTTGTTTCTTCTTTTTTTGGCATTTCTTGATGGCGCCCTGTGGTTGATTACATAAATGTATACTAGAGGGTCTACAATCTAGACATATATTTTAAGATCCGTTTATCCTGATGGAGAGAGAGAGAAAAAAGGGTCAGAAGAAGAAAACAAATGAAATAGGCATAAATATCGAAACAAAGGTTTGAATAACATAAGGGCAGTAATATTTCCTAAATGGGAAAAGAAAGTAGTTCCAAAAGTGATATCGCCACTGTGACAATAAAAGTGGTATCGCCACTGTGGCGATATCATTTTTCTCCTACTGATACATTCTCAATATCTAATTAGGAAATATATAATGAATTATTGTATTATATACTCAGATCGTGACCACCTACGCCAATGAATTGCGTGGGATGCTCCATTAGATCTTCCACTTATTGGACGTTGTCAAGCATTTAGGTGGCGCTCTCCAGTTTCGTACTTTGCATAGGGTTAGAAATTTAAAGAAAAAGAATTAGCCAGGGTTTCTTCATTGGCTGTCCTGGCTATTTAAAAAAGACCTTGTATATCTTAGGTATTGTTAAAAGAACTTTGAATTCCCTTTATTTTGGTGTATGATTGATGGGTGAAATTTGGGTTATAGAGTATACAGCTTGGTCTTACTTAAGATGTGCACCTCTCAAAAAACTGCTAGCTCCGCTTGGTCATTTTCACTTCCTGGACTTCAAAGGCAAATAAAAAAAAAAGAGCCTATAACTTTTTTTACTTTTTGGATATTTTTTAATTCATTCATAGTACTTTCAGAGGCTGGTATTGTCTGCTCTGGCAAAATTCGTTTCCCTATTTTAATAACTGCTGAAAATAGTGCACTTTTGACTAATTCAGGCTGATTTTTCGAGTACTTTGGAGCGGCCATTTTGTCCGCTGTGTGCTTAGATCATGTCCAGTTTCCACAAGTACAATATGTAAAGAAATTTCAGCCACAGTACATGAAAGTAACATAGAGGTATGCCAACATTCTCTCCATTGTGCATGTTGCAAATGCAAAATACTTCATCTTACACCTGTCACTCACTCAGAAGCATGTATTATCTGTAGAGCGCCCCCTTATTGGGTACTGTTAAGCTCACGTTGCTACGTAACATGACGTCAAATCAGGTTTATCATGACGTAATAGTACGTACAATCAGGTCGTCATCCTGTGTATTTATGTGCGATTCAGTCATAGAAATAATTAAAATAAGATTTCTCTTCAAACAGATTTGTATTCAATTTAAGTTTGTGAGAGGCAATTTAAATACAATTTTTAATTTAATAAATGGGAACATGTAATATTTAAGCAAGTGGCGGTATATAATAAATAAATTATAGTGTATGTACTGTTGGATATTGTGGTTTCGCCCGAAAGACCTATTACTTGTTTGTGGTCTCGCCCGAAGTACATGTTATGTGGTTGCGCTAGAAGTACCTATTATATGGTCCCGACAGAAGTACATTGGGCTCGTAAACTCGCCACGTTGTAATTCATTTTCGCCCACAATATCCAACAGTACAAAAAAATGTAATTTAATTATTATGTCCATCTATGTGTTAAATAATAAATTGTATTTGAATTACTTTCACAAGCTTTAATTGAATGCAAATATGTTTGAAGACAAAACTTATTTTAATTATTTTCGTCACTGAATAGAGTATAAATGCATGTATGATGCATCTCGAAACCCATGTAAGTCGGACTAGAAATAATAAATTGTAAGTAAACTGTTCTTTACAAAATTAAAAATTTAAAAAATATACCAATATTATTTGAAAAAAATAATTATTTTATTATTTTCATCTCTGGATAGTGTATAAATATATTATTACATGACGTATATTTTGTTTACATGCCGCACGTCACTATACACGTACTATTACGTCATATTACGTAGCAACACACTTAGTGGGTCCTTTCATTTTAAAAATTCTCGTCTCTTTCTGATGTGAGTCGGAGATGTTCTTTTCTTGCATGCGACAAATAAGCCCTAAGACGTTCCTTGTGAGGTTTTGTACGTGCTTAAAAGCACGCAATAAGTTCTTGACAAGGTCAAATAAGTTGAAAGTTTGCTGGATCATCCCACACAATGCAGTTGCACATAGAAGTCACACTATGTATGCATGTATATATGTATGTATGTATGTATGTATGTATGTATGTATGTATGTATGTATGTATGTATGTATGTATGTCATAATCGTAGTGTCATTAAAACAGAATATGAGAGGTCTTGTTGAGCATTTCGTTACACCAGCATAGGTGTGGTTTCAAGATAATTTAGAGGGATATTAATATCTGATTTTAACCCTGTCGAGATCACTTTTATAAACTTTTTGTGTATGAAAGTACACATCATGCGCATCCAATCTAGACAAGCTTGATAAATTCAACAACTTCTTATCATAATTCCCCAATTTGTCAACTATTGCACACACACACACACACACACACACACACACACATATATATATATATATATATATATATATATATATATATATATATATATATATATTAAACACGGTAGAGTCGAAAATATGCTCTTTGGTAAGAAGAAATACAGAAGGCAATTTATGAAAATGTTTGTAATTCGGTTAGTATCATTTACCTCTGGTCCATAACATCACCTATCGACCCAGTAAATACCACAGTTGTCATTTTATGAGTCCAAACATCAGAAACACAGTTTTACAGTTCATAAGTAGTTTTTCAGAAACAAACGACTACAAGATTAACAGTAAATAAAAGCAATGCATATTAGTAATAACTATGCCGGCTACCTTCGAGAGACACTCAGTCTTTGTTAGAGTCCAGTACTTGATTTGACACAAAAGCTGCAGCTAAAATATATGCCAACTATTTAGCTGTGAATAAATATCACATGAAGTGAAATGTAACACGTTTTCCTATCGATTATTCCTGAAAATCTTCACAATATAAGATCTAACATATGTATTGTTTCGAAATGTTGAGGGTTTCATTGCATTTTTTATCTTTACTCAATATGTTTTATTTTCGCCTTCAAGAACAGTTCCATATCGATCTTCATCCTAGCTAAAACGTCGTACCCTTGTCTTTACCTTCCGCAATCACAGTTTTTGTTTTATACATCTTCGTGGCAGCAATCACAGTTTTATTTGACATCTTAGTGGCAGAAATTTCTTTCCCTAATACATTGTCGACAGGATGTTGCCTCCTTTCCAACTTGTCGTCTCTAGTGTCCAGTTTTTCAATGCCATCTGTAGGTAGCTTTATTTCCTTGTCATGATATGTCAACCAGAAGTTTTAAAAAAATCATTAGCAAACTTTCATAATTATTGTTTTGTCAAAAGAAGAATAGAACAGAACTAGAGGTCATATTCCTTTTTCACATCACTTGCCAACGTTTTAATTCAATAGCAATTATGTTTTATAGCAAATAATACCTTTAAAAAAAGGCGTTAACAACGGGCGAACAATAAGATAATATATGCAACATTATTTCTATAACTATCACACCGCTCGAAAAATGGAATAAAGGTTCAAATACGAATCAACTGATGTGTTTAATTATACAGTTTTTTTTCCCTTTTGTGAAATTAGCAATTTAGACTTGTCAACCCGAGGTGCCTGATTTTCTGAGGCCGCTAGGCCGTGAAAGTTTCATCATATTCACTTTACAGAAAGGGCATTTAATGGTTGTATTACACCAAACCACTCTTTGCAAGATTCTTCTTTTTCCTATGAATGCTTTTTCTAAGCAAAAAGGAGGAAGGTTCGGATGTTTTCAACATCCTTGATTGATAATATTCCGTTCATTTCTGACTCTGTCGATCTCACAAACCTCTCCATAACTTTGATATGGACGAAGACGATACTTACATAAGGAAGCAGCTTTAATTGTAAAAATCACGTAAGCTACGTTCAAGAATGGTCCTATCTGGCACGCGAGAGAAACATTCAGTCATCCCCTCCAGGAGATAAATAGTAGCAAACCTTTCTACCTTAGTTTATTGACCACTATTTTTATCGCCTATTTAGAATGTCCGTGTTAAAGTTCAAGTGTAATTACGTATTTCTCTGTTATGTATATTGATGGTGTGGTGATAATAATTGCAAGAGACAGGAATACTGTTAATTGTAAGAGAGAGGCCCTTCGATATTGCTTTAAAAACACATGTCCCAATTTCTTTTGCAAGTTATTATATACAAAAATACTATCATATTGTAGTATCAGATCAGCAACTTGTTCATATAGGTGTCATGACAATGTTAACAGCCCAATCCGGTGTGCCATGTCTTATATAGGTGTCATGTCAATGTTAATAACCCAGTCCGGCGTGCCATGTTTTATATAGGTGTCTTGTCAATGTTAAGAACCCGATCATGTGCCATGTCTTATACGGGTGTCATGTCAATGTCAACAACCCAGTCCGGTGTGCCATGTCTTATATAGGTGTCTTGTCAATGTTAACCACCCAATCATGTGCCATGTCTTATACGCGTGTCATGTCAATATTAACAACCCAATCCTGTGTGCCATGTCTTATATAGGTGTCATGTCAATGAATAACAACCCAATCATGTGTGCCATATCTTATATAGGTGTCATGTCAATGTTAACAACCCAATCTCTGGACCTGATATGAAGAATTTTCTCAGTTTTCTTTTGAGAGATAAGGTGTTATTTACCACGCAAAATCGTCTAATTACCCCGCTTTCCTTCTTGCAATGTAATAATATGACGTCCTTCGCATAGTAGGATGGGGCTGAAATGAACACGCTTAATCATCGAAGATAGAAACGCTTGTAACTTGGAGGATATTAATTCATTATTTAATAGAAACACTTGTAACTTGGAGGATATTAATTCATTATTTAATAGAAACACTTGTAACTTGGAGAATATTAATTCATTATTTAATAGAAACGCTTGTAACCTGGAGGATATTAATTCATTATTTATGCTAGATGTAATTAACAAGATAAATATTCAATGTATATGACAGTAAATGATTTATATTTTTCAACTTTTTCGAAAAATGTAGCGATTACTTATATTTAGCACATTATCAGTAATATCTAAATAGCTCATGACGAAAGTGACGATGACTAAGCGCTTTTTAAAAGAAGGCTATATTTAACTTCCCAAGGTCAATTGTTAGGTATCCATGTGAAAAGTCCACTTTGAAATAAAATATATAACTGTAGCAGATAAAGTTGGTCAAAATAATGTTACGACTCTAGTTCTTACAAATATGTAACAGAAAGAAAGTGAAACCAACAATATAAGTAAAATCAACAAACAATTTAATTCTAGACAATTAAAATGAAAATTAAAAAAGACACTTACAATATTGTAAATTAAAATCCAAATAATCCAATAATCCTAAGCGTCCAAATCACAATTCCAAAATATAAAATACTCCGAATGAATGCCAGCAGCCTTGAATGTTCTGATGTGCCAATAGTCTTGAATATCCTGATGTGCCAGTAGTCTTGAATGTCCTGATATGCCTGAATGATGTAATCTAGAATATCTTTGAATGAATTCACAAAAATCCTAAAGTCATGTATCAATCCGAAATAAGAATGAGCACTTCAGTAATTCCAATGAATATTTTAAAGAAATAATTCATCTCTGTGAATTTGCTCTGATTTTCACAACACAACTATGATTATTAAACCAAATTCCCTAAAGAATGATAGTTAGCATAGGAATGCAATACTCCTTACCAAACTTCACATAGATAAACAAAGATCACCTGACAGAATTTTCTAGAAAATCATATGGCTTACTGGACAAATATCAGTAATTCTAGTGGGGAAAAGCAGTAAACAAAAGCAACCCTGACCTCGAATTCTAAGTAAACAACTTGTTTGCATCCTACAATCAAGGACTAAGTTTAATATGTAAACATTATACATAACAAAAATGATAATAACACACATAAGCTATTCTTCTTGTACCATTCTTTCTTCTGTTGGATACCTTTTCTAATGATTATTTCCATTTACAAATAATAGGCATTTCCATTTACAAATAATAGGCAATCAGTCTACAAATACATGTAACAAAAAACTCTTTAATGTTATTCTCTAAAGGATTTTTTCCATTTCTTTTAAAAACCAAGTTTGGATTTACCAATCCTTTGGTTTCTTTAGCTGAAAGTGATATACAATTTACGTCATATTTTCTTCAAGTACATGAAATGCTCTTCTTAAATGATATTATCATTTTTTTAAGAATTATTTTCGTCTTTATTGTTAATTTCTCACACTGTTATTCAAGAGAAGACTAATTGAAAAACATTGGCTCTATCTGGTCGCAAAATGTCTTTAAAGTGAAATAAGCAAATAAAAAACACACCCTGTCCCCCTGACTTATATCACGTTTTTCCACCTTGGTGAGCATTACATCGTAGATGTTAACAAATCTTTATATTACTTTTCAAATCTATATAAAATCATATTTATCTACAATTCAATAATATTTTAATAACAACATTGATGCAGGCCTCTAAAATGATTTTAAAAAAACTCCAAACATATATAAATATATTTCTTTCTGATCTTGAGTGCAGGTTGTAATTTTTGTGACTGACGTATATCGGTTATTATGTTCCAGCAATCGCTTTTGCCATAGCGGCTTGATTGATACAGACCTTAAATGTTTTCTTTGTGACTGAATCATGTATCATGAAATTTGACAAAGGAACACTAAAACACAAATCGAATTTCTAGTAAAATAACTAACTGCAAGAGTATATCATTTGTAATTTTATATACTCCAGTGCGACTATAAAGAACAGGGTTAGAATTCCTAAAACATTTAAGTGAGACTCAGGCGTATTCTGAAAACTTAGTCATTGAAAATCATGATTACAATTATTTCGAAAATTTTAGGAATTTTGGAGGAATATTTAATTGAACAAAGTACCCCAGGATGAAAATTTCTTGCACTTTTGATAGCTTTAGATATAATTTATCTTAAAGTTTCAGGTAAATTCTAAATCACAAAGTTTTCGCGGGCAAGTCCAACTTTTATGAAACGTCTCAACTTTAAAAAAAGACTTAGTTCAAACTTTTGATGTAGATTATTTGTAAACTACGATAGGATAATTGCATTCAACCTTCAGTTTGAACGAGCTGCTTACTTTGGGGATTAAAAATGAAATAATAACCTTAATGATCTATGCAACTTTTACAGTGGGACAATATTTTGAACTGAGTACGTCCTCAAGTTGAGAGGCATCATTGATGCGGGACCAGATCATTTACTCTGCAGAGGAAGGGAAAGCATATTGCGGGTATCCTCTATAGATGCATACTGATGAATAAAACTTGCCACTCGGAGATGAATCCGAGCGTACTTTACTAACTAACGTGTAACCAGTAAAACAGAATTTGCTTCTCTGCTGTTCCATGTAGGATAACTTGTTCTTTTGTTATGTGGACATTATGGGATCATGTTACGAAATCAGCAAGGGGAGGTGGACGATTTTGTTCCACTAGTAATACTGTTTTATTGGATTTTGATTTCCAAGCAAAGACTAAGACACCAGCTTTTATCCGATGAGTTGCCTTGTAAATAAACATAATTATTTAAATTAAGGACGTACGTGTGATATCAGAAGAAAAAAACACATTTACAACGTGCGAAGCTATAGTTACCTTTGTAAAAAATAATCTGAGGTGATCAAATGTCTGATGCTCGATGAAGAACTGATAGTGAACAAACGTTACCAGTCTCGTTGAATATTGTGAGAAATGTGAATATCACGCTTTCATCTTTGGCGCGCCTTGTATTTCATTTCCACCATCCGAAGAATGTTGATCACAGTCTGGAGTTAGCTTTGAGACAGCTGAAAATGTCACAATACTTTTGTGAACAAAATCGCGAATATATTTGGATGCTATATAGGTAAAGTTAGTACAATGGCAACAGCATGTGCGTCTGAGATAAATTATATATACAAACAGGTATTAGTGAATATATTAATTAATGGAATCAGCAATTGCATATGTAACGAACAAAGGTAACAATGATTAACTTATGTTTGGTTGAATCTCTTTTATAACGAATGTTTGTGTTTCATTCTGAATTTAGATGTTTATATTCAGAGTGTATGATTCAGTTCCAATCAAAAGGGTTGATAAGTCAAAAATGATTTTGAGGAAACTTAAATAAAGCTTTTAAAACAATACATGTCTATGCTCATCATACTGAATTAAGTCAGTTCGAAAGAGATCGTTCTTGAGAATATTCCATTGATGTCCCTATCGAGCTTAATGAAAACAGAAGCTAGCTGATTACTGCAGGATAAGTAGAAAGGGGTCGAGAAAATAGGTTTAGTTATGACTCTTTTGATTGTTGGAATCTTTCCTCTGGGTCATGGTAATTCATTCCAAGTGCTTATCATACATGGGAAAAAGAATTTTGTAAAATAATTAAGTGCGATAATGAAATTGAACGAGGTTGTCAGAATATCATATATTATAGGTAGCTGTATCATGTCTATAAAGTGGGAGAAAATGAGTTAAGTAAGTATTCAGGGCATTATAGGTAGCTGTGTCATGTCTATAAAGTGGGAGAAAATGAGTTAAGTAAGTATTCAGGGCATTATAGGTAGCTGTATCATGTCTATAAAGTGGGAGAAAATGAGTTAAGTAAGTATTCAGGGCATTATAGGTAGTTGTATCATGTCTTTAAAGTGGGAGAAAATGAGTTAAGTAAGTATTCAGGGCATTATAGGTAGTTGTATCATGTCTATAAAGTGGGAGAAAATGAGTTAAGTAAGTATTCAGGGCATTATAGGTAGTTGTATCATGTCTTTAAAGTGGGAGAAAATGAGTTAAGTAAGTATTCAGGGCATTATAGGTAGTTGTGTCATGTCTATAAAGTGGGAGAAAATGAGTTAAGTAAGTATTCAGGGCATTATAGGTAGTTGTATCATGTCTATAAAGTGGGAGAAAATGAGTTAAGTAAGTATTCAGGGCATTATAGGTAGCTGTGTCATGTCTATAAAGTGGGAGAAAATGAGTTAAGTAAGTATTCAGGGCATTATAGGTAGTTGTGTCATGTCTATAAGTGGGAGAAAATGAGTTAAGTAAGTATTCAGGGCATTATAGGTAGTTGTATCATGTCTTTAAAGTGGGAGAAAATGAGTTAAGTAAGTATTCAGGGCATTATAGGTAGTTGTGTCATGTCTATAAGTGGGAGAAAATGAGTTAAGTAAGTATTCAGGGCATTATAGGTAGTTGTATCATGTCTATAAAGTGGGAGAAAATGAGTTAAGTAAGTATTCAGGGCATTATAGGTAGTTGTGTCATGTCTATAAAGTGGGAGAAAATGAGTTAAGTAAGTATTCAGGGCATTATAGGTAGTTGTGTCATGTCTATAAGTGGGAGAAAATGAGTTAAGTAAGTATTCAGGGCATTATAGGTAGTTGTATCATGTCTATAAAGTGGGAGAAAATGAGTTAAGTAAGTATTCAGGGCATTATAGGTAGTTGTATCATGTCTATAAAGTGGGAGAAAATGAGTTAAGTAAGTATTCAGGGCATTATAGGTAGCTGTATCATGTCTATAAAGTGGGAGAAAATGAGTTAAGTAAGTATTCAGGGCATTATAGGTAGTTGTGTCATGTCTATAAGTGGGAGAAAATGAGTTAAGTAAGTATTCAGGGCATTATAGGTAGTTGTATCATGTCTTTAAAGTGGGAGAAAATGAGTTAAGTAAGTATTCAGGGCATTATAGGTAGTTGTGTCATGTCTATAAGTGGGAGAAAATGAGTTAAGTAAGTATTCAGGGCATTATAGGTAGTTGTATCATGTCTATAAAGTGTGAGAAAATGAGTTAAGTAAGTATTCAGGGCATTATAGGTAGTTGTGTCATGTCTATAAAGTGGGAGAAAATGAGTTAAGTAAGTATTCAGGGCATTATAGGTAGTTGTGTCATGTCTATAAGTGGGAGAAAATGAGTTAAGTAAGTATTCAGGGCATTATAGGTAGTTGTATCATGTCTATAAAGTGGGAGAAAATGAGTTAAGTAAGTATTCAGGGCATTATAGGTAGTTGTATCATGTCTATAAAGTGGGAGAAAATGAGTTAAGTAAGTATTCAGGGCATTATAGGTAGCTGTATCATGTCTATAAAGTGGGAGAAAATGAGTTAAGTAAGTATTCAGGGCATTATAGGTAGTTGTGTCATGTCTATAAAGTGGGAGAAAATGAGTTAAGTAAGTATTCAGGGCATTATAGGTAGTTGTATCATGTCTATAAAGTGGGAGAAAATGAGTTAAGTAAGTATTCAGGGCATTATAGGTAGTTGTATCATGTCTATAAAGTGGGAGAAAATGAGTTAAGTAAGTATTCAGGGCATTATAGGTAGTTGTGTCATGTCTATAAGTGGGAGAAAATGAGTTAAGTAAGTATTCAGGGCATATTTATTCATAAGTTTATAAAAGTAAAGAGATTATTTTTATCATTCTTTCCGCAAGAGTAAGCCAACCTATTTCAAAATAAAATGTGTTTCTACCAACATACCTTAGTAACCGGAAACCAGTCTACCTGCCTCAAGTTGTACATTTTCCAGTTTTTTAGAGTACATGATGACCACACTTCAGGTCATTATTCTAGTACTGGACAAATGTTAGTCAAGTAAATCTTGTTAGGACTTTCTTTAGATAAACTGTACTTAAATTTGTGAGGTGACCGACTCATTTTGAGGCAGGTTCGACAACAGTATTAATATGGTTTTTATTGATTCCCTAACAAAACTCCCAAATAAATGTGAGATAAAACAAACAGAATTTTATCTCTAGAGACTTCAAGATCATGGAATTAATTCATCTCCTGGTTTGTAAACAAAATACATTTAATTTAAATGGATTAACATTTATTACCCAACGATAAACGTATTCTGAAAATTTCTGAAAGTCATCATTTCAAATTATTTAGGTGTATAATGGGTCAGAAAAACTGAATTGAAGCGAGGAGTCCTCTGCAAATAAGAATGTGAGAGATATCGTTAATATAGACAAGACATAGGAACCGGTCAAGAACCGATCCCTGGAGAACATCTGTAGCTACTTGTCCTGCATTTAAAAATTTTGCTGCCAACCATGACTGTCAGAGTGCTTTTAGTTGTGCAATATTTTAACCAATCCTGTAAGTTTTCCTGGATACTATAACTTCTTTATTCCAGCAACAAACATCTATGCCACAGTATATCAAAGGCTTTTAAATTTTCACAGATAATGATGCATGAAAGCTCATTGAAATATTTGGTTTCACATTCTACATAAGACAGTATATGATTATTATTATTATTATTATTATTATTGTTGTTGTTGTGAAGTAAATGACGAAAAACAAGGATGTGGATGCATGTACAATGCGATAATATTCATTATTTGTTTATTTGATGAGCTGAAGTTTTAGTTTCTATTTTAATACGACAGCTTGTACATAAAGCAAACAAATGCTATTTTCGAAGTGAATTCTTCACCTTTTCATGATCGCAATTTGTTTTGAAATTAAAAGGTCGCAACCAAGGAAACCACAAAATAGAAACAAATAGAAGAAATTACTATTTATGTTATGTTGTAAATGATATTTATGTAAGCAAGAGATGAATCAGACCCCACATTGTACAACAATATGCCTTTATCTGAATAATGTTGCATTGTTGCAAGAAAATAAGCAAAAACGGGAAAATATATGTCCACCTATGTAATCTCTAGTAAGTAAACACCGGACACATTGTCAGCACATATGAGAAGAAAGAAAAATATGAAAACATAAACAAAATAAGAATATGTTAAGACAAATGATCTTGTTGGAACAGTGGTGAAAGAAAGACATTAATTGAATAGCTTGCAACGGCTATTGGCCCAAACCGGTTTCCTTTGTATCAGTATTGGGGGTGATTCAAACCTGTTTCCTTTGCATCAGTTTTGGGGTGATGCAAACTTCAAACCTGTTTCCTTTATATCAGTATTGGGGATGATTCAAACCTGTTTCCTTTATATCAGTATTGGGGTGATTCAAACCTGTTTCCTTTGTGTCAGTATTGGGGTGATTCAAACCTGTTTCCTTTATATCAGTATTGGGGTGATTCAAACCTGTTTCCTTTGTATCAGTATTGGGGTGATTCAAACCTGTTTCCTTTGTATCAGTATTGGGGATGATTCAAACCTGTTTCCTTTATATCAGTACTGGGGTGATTCAAACCTGTTTCCTTTATATCAGTATTGGGGTGATTCAAACCTGTTTCCTTTGTATCAGTATTGAGGTGATTCAAACCTGTTTCCTTTATATCAGTATTGGGGTGATTCAAACCTGTTTCCTTTATATCAGTATTGGGGTGATTCAAACCTGTTTCCTTTGTATCAGTATTGGGGGAACATGAACTCTTCATATTGAGTGAGTATTATGAACACGCATACCAAATTGTGGAGGTAAACAGATGGTGTGTCAAAATATGTTAGTAAGATACATGTGTGGATCATTATAATTAATTCTCTCATTCAACTCAGGATGCCGACGTCTAGCCAATCATTAAACCCTGAGCCTAAGATTAAGATTGAGTTTGCGCTTTCAGCCAATCAAAATTAACGATTGGATTGATAAAGAATCTCAAGATAAACCTCAGGGTTAATAGTCTTACGATTCCAAAAACTGATTGGTCAGTGATTTGGCATTAGCCAATCAGAAATAAAAGTTTGAATCTCAGTTTGAGTGTGAGAATATTTTTAATCTTGGCGCCCGATCTATATTTAACACATTCCTATATACGTCAGGCATGTTATCTATCGTACGTGTTGGAAATACAAAGAGTATGGGAACATCCCATTGGCAGAAGTCTCTAGGACATACACGTCAAAGTCCCAAGACAAATAATAGCATATTTTCTATATGCAAGAAAAGTAATTTAGTATTACACTTTCTAAGTTATGTAAATCAACAATATTTCTCAGCTAAATCAATCAGTAAATGACAAACATTGTTCCCGATGTATGAAACCTTACATAAATATAATAAATCATTATTTGTACCTGAATATAGCTTCTTAACTGCTAACAGTTATAATTTTTGGAAACGTTTCAATGATAAACTTGGTGACTTTGCATACATTATTTCGATTTCCTATGTTTTTATGATCTTGTGAATAACATTCTTAGAAAGAAGACATTTTTGAACTAGCAGAGTTTTTGCACGCTGAAAAAGTTCTGTATTTGCACATAGTATGTTTCAATGTGTTCCAGTAAAGCGGATAACAAATATATTCAGCCCGAGTGATAGGGAATATGAATTTCTTTTGTGCGGAGGGAGAGGGTGAACGAGAGTGTGTGTGAGTCTTCCCATCATATAATAATGTATTCATTTATTCTAGAGTGGAAAAAGTCAATACATTAAAAATAGACTTGATTTAGATTGTATATATTCGTCCTATTTGTGCCTATGATTGTTCTTTGTGAGGGATGACCATGTGAAATCTTGGAATCTTTTCTGTGGTAAGTTTCGTCTGCGGTGAAGTCTAATTTCTTAATACAACATGTACTCCCACTGAACTCTCAAAAGTCTTAGGTGTGGGGTTCGTTTAAAAGAGACACTTTCCGTCAGCATAAATTTGTATTTGACCATATTTTTTGATGATGTGCGATTCACCTATCGCTCTCAACACAACTCATGCTAGTCATTTGTTTGAATTAAACATAAAAAGAGAATATGTGCCATAAATAAGAACCGTTTTCAAATGCATTATATCGATACAATTAGCGGGGATTGACTTCACTCGATTCTTTAGTAACTCAGTTATGCTACTTTAATTTCTAATTTCATAAGACAACACATTTGCCTTGAATATTTTCCAAACTTACGTCAAATGATTTTGATCCTTATTTGCACTTGGGTACAGCCACGTTTGCATGTTATAGCCCTCTGATTGGCAATACTCCCACTGTTAGTTCTTAAATAACTTTTATGAATTGATCTAGATATTAGAGCGATTCTCGTGTATTTAATAGTAAAGTATAGATTATTAACTGAATATTAAAAGATATTGGGCCCGAGGTCATGTGGCACAGAATGCCCGAGCTTGCGAGTGTATTCTACGCCACATGAAATTTGGTTCAATATTTTGTAATACTCAGTCACTAACCTATCTGTTATATACTTAAAAACCAGCATAGTAATCGTTCTGTTGTATTATACGAATACCACAATTTAAATGAAAGATTGTCTACAGCCAAAATGCTTCCGCAATAAATGTTGTCAAACTTTACTAATTCTGGGTCACTGAGAACGAAAATGATGCTTAAAATTGTTGATTGGATCTAGTTTTAAAGATGTTATACTGGGTCAGTATATACGACCCTTGACTTGGGAATGGCGGAGGATAAGTGAATTATCAAGGGAAGGGATCTCAATTTAAACCAGAAATGACTAAAATACATCTTTGACTGGATCTATGAATAAATCTATGACTGGGTTTGGACAGTGCTGGCTTTTTAGGCAAAACAATGAATGATGCAATCTGAAGCTGGTATCGCGTCATACATGATATGAATTGCATCCTGTTATTCCTAGAAGTCATAGATGATGCAATCAAAACTAAGCTTACATCACTCTGCTGAAGAAATTGCCCTATATCAGCTCTACAAATCATACAGTGTCGTGCTCTCTTATTTGTCAGTGTTTGATTTTGCAAAGGGACACATTTCTGTTTAGCCAAAGTGAGCAGAGATGCCTCGTACTTGTGTGAACAATGCAGATAACTTCTGCTATGTTTGTGGTGAAGTGACTTTTGCATCACAAAAGCGCAGTATAGCCAATATGGTTAAGAAAGCCTATCACCTTTATTTTGGCTGCAAAATTGGAGATCAGGACAAGATGTGGGCCCCACACATATGCTGCAACACTTGTGCAACAAATCTTCGCCAGTGGTTGAACAGGAAAAGGAAATCTATGCCTTTTGCAGTGCCAATGATTTGGAGAAAGACAACAGATCATATCAGCAATTGTTAGTTCTGCATGGTGCCTCCAGTTGGGAAAGGTGTGTCAAAGAAGAAAAAGTGGACTGTGCATTATGCAAACATTCTATCAGTTATACGCCCAGTACCCCACGGAGAAGGACTGCCGCTTCCTGATGCACCAGAATCATTCTCACTTGAGCCAGACGAGGAAGAGGAAGAGGATGTAACTTCTAGTCCTGAACCATCAATGTCACATGACCCATATTTTCTCCCATCCTCCTCCTCTGAACCACACCTCATAATACAAGGTGAACTGAATGACCTTGTCAGGGATTTGTAACTACCCAAGAGTAAGGCAGAGCTGTTGGGCTCCAGACTACAGCAGTGGAATCTCCTGGCAGGTGATGTTAGGGTTTCCATGTTCCGTGACCGTCAAACGGATCTTGTCCCATTCTTCTTCACGGAAGGTGATCTTGTAGCCTGCAACAACATCAATGGTGTGATGGCAGCCCTCAACATCGTTCATGATCCAGATGAGTGGAGACTGTTCATTGATTCATCGAAAACGAGTCTTAAAGCTGTTTTGTTGCATAATAGCAGTGTTTTGCCATCAATTCCAGTTGGTCATGCAGTCCATATGTGGAAGAAACCTATGAAAACATGAAACAACTTTTGAGGTGCATAAACTATGACCAACATCAGTGGCAGCTTTGTGGAGATTTCAAGGTTCTTGCTCTCTTGCTTGGTCTGCAGACTGGATACACAAAGTACTGCTGTTTTCTCTGCGAATGGGATAGTCGCGTGAGAGATTCCCACTACATTAAGAGAGTTTGGCCACTCCGACAGTCATTGGAGCCTGGGATGAAAAGTGTTCAGCATCCACCACTTGTTGAATCAAGATTGTGTTACCACCCTTGAACATCAAGCTGGGTCTGATGAAGAACTTTGTCAAGGCCATGGACAAAGCACAAGCAGCTTTCAAGTACTTCCGTGGAAAATTTCCAAGGTTAAGTGAAGCTAAGATAAAGGAAGGTGTCTTTGTTGCTCCTCAGATTCGTGAACTTCTTCGAGATGATGCATTGCACCATGCACTGCGTGGCAAGGAAAAGACGGCATGGAAAGCCTTACAGTTAGTGGCAACAAATTTTCTCGGAAACAACAAGGCAGACAACCACAGGGAGTCGGTGGAAAACCTCCTCAAGGCATACAAAAGCCTTGGTTGCAACATGTCAGTAAAGATACATTTTGTGCATTCGTATCTAGAGTTTTTCCACCGAACTGCGGATTTCACCAGGACATTGCAACAATGGAGAAACGCTATCAGGGCAAATGGAGCCCATCAATGCTTGCAGAGTATTGCTGGACAGTGACAAGAGATGCTCCATTTAATGAATACAAGATTCAAGCCAAGAAGCGCCGAGTAGACACTGAATAAGGACTAAACTATGTATTTATATATACATGATAGTTTTTTGACTTTTGTTTCAATATATTTTTTATTTATATAACTTTTTTTGCTGTTTTTTTTAAAGTGTTACATAAACAGGACAGGTGAAATATTATCATGTAAAGCAACCATAAACACATGAAAAGACCTAGGTTTACAATTTATGATTAAAACTCTTCTATGTACACAATATACATTGACGTAAAATGTAAAAACTTAAATATCTTGGAAACAGTAGCCAATCAGTTGTTTTAATTGTCATATTTGAATTCAGCACATCAAAATCCCTAATAAATAGCACATTTTATTTCTGAAGCAGACGACTTTGAAAAAATTGTAGACCAGTGTTATTTCAACGTTTTCTTGAACAATTTACACGTCGTTGATTGTATGAATGAAACCTGACCACTGCGTAGTAATACACGCTACTTTACTGCTATGGAAGCGCGTGCGTACATGGGTGATTCTTATTCGACAGTGAACGAAACTAAGTTTGTTTAAGAGGATGGAATGTCAAATTGTCAAAGAAATACAAGGAAATATAGATATAAGGAAAAAATGACGCAATATATGAATGAAAGTTCAAGACGCAATTAATAAAAGATGAGCCAGAAATATTCCGTCTAAAGTGGTCGTTGTGATTGCCCTTATTCGACGTTACTGTCAAAGTGGCGGGGTTGTTTGAAATGTGCAGTTTGCGTCAGGATTATTGCTAGGGTATTGTAACCCATCGGTCTTGTGTAATACCTGGAAACAAGGATATAGATTCATTTTGGAATCGCTTGTTGATTGTGTTTCTTTAAATTTCCAGTTAAAGATAAAACAAAGCTATCGAGATGGAATAAAAGTGCAAGTTTACGTGAAAGAGAACTTGTTCATTGATACATCGAGTTTGACTCTCTCTCTCTCTAGAAGCCTATCGAAAACGAGGCTAAAGGTGTAAAGCCACTGTCTGACAGCAGTGCGATGCAAAAAAAATAAAATAATAAAAACAAAAAAACAAAACAACAACAACAACAACACAAATAGAAAAAAAACGAAATAACAAACAAACAGAAGAGAAAAACCCACGGTGAAAGATTACATGCTACCCTCGTGTATTTCAGTGCACATTGAACTTGAAATGATCATCTATTTAGTTCCTTGGGTCAAATTGTTATTTATCATTTTTTTTCCTGAATCATATAGCGACTAATCTCGTTTGGCATGTATCCTCCTTTGACAGCATGTTTCATTCCAGAAAAATCTGTGATGATGGCGTTATGTACATCACACCTTTGTCATATTATGTACATCACACCTTTGTTATATTACACATGCTTTTGATACTAGTAATTTGTTTACAAGTTGTAAGATCTAAAAGCCAAAATAAACTCTTCTGTAATCGTTGGCTACCATAGCTATAACCTGCACCCACTTAATTCTGGGAACATGATCGACCTCCATAACAATGGAATATTTTGGTATCTTCATGCTTACGATGCATAGAGTATTATATCATTCTTTTTTCAGACCTGTCGTATAGCTGATTAAACCCTTATTCGATTTAATTGTAGCCCCCCAAGTGAGCAGTTGCTTGGCAACCAATTTAAAATCTTAATTACACGATATATTTATACAATATATTGAAGTAAATACTGGAAAAGGCAATTATAAGTTAAGAAAAATCGGTAGGATAGAATGTATCGTTGGATAAAATGTTCCATATAAAATTCTCGCCTAAAAAGAAGGAATACATGGTAATAAACATAACCCAAATTCTAGAAAAATAGGTCGCAACATGTTTTATACAGGAAGTGTGTAGAGCGCATCTGCAGTAATTTATGTAGACTTAAAATAAAATAGAATCAGTAACAATAGCAATGCAATCAGCTAAATACGTTTACGTTCTCTGGCATCCAGCCAATTCGTAAAAAGAATTGCTTATTAAGTCTACATAAATAACCACACAATATATTTACAAGTTATTGTGTAAGAACCTCGCGTTATATAGACGATGCCGCAGTTTTCGGCAGAATTGTAACTGGATTTATGCTAGAGTGAGGAATGTGGTGTAATAATAAAAAACGTATGTCAATAAATAGGATAGTGGACACTGCATGCAAAAGTAAGTTAAACCAAACTACATAAATGAAACTTCAGCATATTTTATACATACCATTAAAACGTGTAATATTTTATAAAATAATTTCATTTAGTTTATGAACTAGATCCATTTATTTACGGTCTGGTAAGGAGACCCCGTGCAGCTGTCAACGTCAAAAGTCGTGCAACGTAACGTCGTGCGATAAAACTGTTGAATGGTTCGTGGACCATTCTGCCATTATCTATACGTTTCCCACGGTGTAGGCATTATTATAAATTTATCCGTTGCCCTATTTTCCTTCAACGTCACGTTTTTGCACGGGTTTGATTTCGTGTCTTAACGCTTTTCTTAAAACGGCATCAGTCATCAAATTACGCTATATTCCACCGCGGTGAAGT
Organism: Margaritifera margaritifera; assembly: GCA_029931535.1. Taxonomy (NCBI): domain Eukaryota; kingdom Metazoa; phylum Mollusca; class Bivalvia; order Unionida; family Margaritiferidae; genus Margaritifera; species Margaritifera margaritifera. The sequence goes on from JAQPZY010001173.1 coordinate 1,081,857, forward strand.
CACAATTCAAGCTCGACATCCTGTAATGCAATACTGCGATTTCAAGGGTTTTAAATGAACTAGTACAAAAATGGAAACGTTCATTTTTTGCTGCGCTTGGTACTCCTCTGTAACCTTTAATAACAAAAAACTATTGCATTTATAAAATCAGAAATATAATTTTCAAAAATATTCACATGTTGTTTCGAAATTGTCGATATTACAAACAACATAGTTTGATTTATGCAGCTTGTTTAGTTTCTTGTTTTCAAGGACGAAGTCACATGCCAATATTTCACGGTTGTTTTACGTTTCTCGTCACAATTTTGATTCCGCTTTATAAGTTTAGAGCAGCTTGAAATTAAGGGATGATCCTTTGTATATGCATGCATCATCATGAAGAGGTAGTTCGCATACCACATGTGAAGCCCTACCTTTAAGGTCAAAGTCAATGGTTAATATTTAAAGTTTTCCTTTACACTTTCCTTTCCTCTCTATAACGTTAGAGTCTTCTGAAATTAATGGATGAAACTTGGTATAAGTATAATGTATCACGGGAAGCATTGGAGAAAATTTAGTATAATTATGTATCGTCACTAGAAGATGTGTCTCATTCCACATTTGGGGTGTTATCTTCAAGGTCAAGGTCACAGGCATTTATTTTATGGTTAATTTTGTTTCTACTTTATATCTTAAAAGCTTATGCTTCTCTATATCATGACATCTCGTCACAGTCAAAATTTTGTCTAATTTCTTTCCATTGTCTACACTTTTTTTATAATGCCCTTTGAGACAGAAACATTGTAATATAAACTAATCACGAGGTAACGCATAATGCATGCCAGATATTAATCTCATTCTCCGTCCAAAACAATTGCAATATTGGTAAGTTACCATCTATGTATTTATGCCAATGGATGAGTCAAAGTATTGGTATCTGAGTGCCTCAAATAAATTGGAACGTTGAATGAAACCTACAGCTTTTAAGTTCTGTAGGCTCTAGACTCTAAACTCAACAAATGTTGATGGTGCCAAGAGTTCCCTTACTTACTGTTCAATTACAAATTCATTCCATCTATAAATACACGTTGTCTTTGTCCGTGTTTTTCTTCCATGTACGTTGTTGAGATTCCTTTCAGTCGCCCTCTACAATAATATATATGTATGACACAACTTGTACCGATAGTGATGTCTTATTTCTCAGTGAGGTTATTTTTCACCGATACATTTGGTGACTTTCCTGTGACATTTCTAAGTAGTACAGAAATGCTTGTATGTCGCACTACAAACTTGACCTAGGACACTATTACAGAGCACCCGGTTTAGCTCATGATGCTATTTTAAAGATATCAGGTATATAGAACTTGATAACTTGTTATTGAAAGACTATGACATGTCATTGAAATATTATGACATGTTGTTGACAAACTATGACATGTTATTGATGATTGAGAGTGGAATTAGAATTGGTATTAGCATGATTCCACACAGATACGCAAAGGCAAAGTTCGATGGAAAGATTAGATGTGATGATGAGTTTGATAGATCAATGTCAAGATCATATATCATGTATCCCTATATCAAAAACCTCTATTGACAGGCAATGAGCCGATACTTGCTGGTTAAGCACCTCACATGGGGAAATGATAAGCAAATTAGATTGTTTGATAAACACTTGTTAAACATTCCTGATCTTAGTGACAGAGGGTAGATTTGTTTGATTTGTATACTCTGAATTCTATTTTTAAATTTAAAAACTAATGTGAAATTGACCTTCAATGTGCAAATACATCGAGTCACTCTCTTAATTTGCTATTTTCCTACACTGACATGTAAATCTTTACTGATTTTCTCTCTCTAATATTTCTGATCGACAGTAGTACCATTTTAATATTGCTGATTGTACACACTTCTTTTCGCATTTCTGATATTATAATTTCGTTTCCCCATATATTCGATCAGTTTTTCTCTGTTGTATTTGTAACATTTTACATCTGATAGTGCTTCGCACAAATGCATTTTGCATGACGCTAAACCCGATATTGATTGTACCATGTATTAGTGTAGTTTAATTCAATTACTCCTAGATGTGAAATGAAGTTGTTTTTTTTTTTGTTTTTTTTTAAAAACTATCTTAAAAATCAGTATTCTAATGACTGTAAAATATGTACTGGTTTATACATCATCCATGTTTTTTAAAACAATTCCCCAAATCAACTGTTTTTTTTTGTTCATTTTGTGATATTTCTCTGTAGCATAAGGTTTTATAAATATGTTACAACTGTACATAGTAAATGTTTTGTCCAGAAAAAAGGCATAGTACATTGTGTAGTTGACTCTAGTGCTATACCTTCTTTGTATAAAATTCGTTAGAAATTTAAATGCCGCGATGTTTGCATGAACATTCATAATTTTCCTTTTTATCGTTTAATTTGTTCTCGCGTTTGAATAATATTTGTGTAGGTAATTTGACTGTAATGATCATAGTAAAGATAATTTAAATAGTCCTCATTGTCAATCACTTAAAACAAAAGAAATACATCCAAGCAATATGTTATGTTTAATAAATTATCTTAAGATAATATTAAGAAGCCAACAGGAGAACCACCTAAAATGTGAACTTTTATTTTCAGCAATTTGCAACGGTTCTTCAATCCTTTCAAACATATGAATGATTTCAGATTTATCTCAAATTTCGCTATTCCTATAGTTGTTGCTGCTACAGCTAGTTTGTATACTGAGTCACCATGTGCTGCTTTTGATGAATCATCGTAAACTGACCTTGCAAAGTTTACGAACTCTTCAAGGGTCAAATACGTCATTTATTCCTTCCTCATAGTACTCCGTTTTTATCATCTTACCTTTAAAGCTGATGCTGCAAATCTCTATGTTATCATCATTAAAAGTAATCTGTCAATCTGCATCTTTTCAGCGACATTGGAAAATATCCTTTAAATGTCTGAAATCAAGAAACTAATACTATTCTCTTGAAAGCTATTCTTCTACAAAACTATCGTTTAGCATGCACCTTTATCCCGTCCAAACTTGTAACGAAAATAGGCATTATCTCTAGAACTCGACATTGCTGCTTTCATATTACACTCATGAAATATTTTTATCAAGTCTTTAAAACTGTTGAATTCGATACAATGAAAGTATGTGTCATTATTTATATTGTGTAAAAAAGTGTAGATTATTATTTTGCGTTCGCTAATTGTCTTCATAGTCAGACTGATTTATTAATTTTTAATTTTTGAAATAATATCCTCCGGTTTGAATAGTCCATTAATGTTAGAGTAATATATGAAGTGACAGTCCTGGAAATTGAACTTCTCGAAATTTCTCAGTGTATTTATTTTTATTGACGCGAACGCGAGTCTATGAGAAATAAGACAGTACTATGTTTTTGTTCAATTCACTATGGTCTAAAGTTCAGAATGTATATACTACTTGTGCTGTACTATCTATCTGAAAATCAACCTAACACAAAAGCGTATTGACCGACTCCGCCACTCGCAGATAAAAATAAAAATATGAATGTATTCACTTTACATGTGTAATGTAAACACGGTGAGATTTTTGAGGCATCTATGTTTTTTTAAAGGAATAAATAAATGGAAAGAGAGGCAGGCTGATAGATTAAAGGATATAGCGATCGATTGATAGATAAAAGATGGGATGGGATGGGATGGGGTTGGATGGGATGGATACATACATACATACATACATACATACATACATACATACATACATACATACATACATACATACGTACATTCAATGATAGATAAGATAGATAGTCTGCTAGAGAAAACGTGGTATAGATTGGAAGAGACAATGTCACATGTATACCATCTGAGAAGGAATATGAAATTTAAGCGAATGACATGTAAACCATGCATGAACTATTTTCGCATATTGTCTGCCATAAAGTTTGAATTGAGAGTAGAGAACTCTGAAAATGCCGTTCAATGTGTTTCCTGCTGTTTTAAGTTTGAAGGTAAGAATAGCACTTCGAAAAAATAAAATGCCGGATGTCTTGGTTTGGGCGAAATCTTAACAAGCAAACGATCTAGTCATCGTATAATATAATTCTGGCATACACCATTTGTTTGTTTATTTGTTTGCTTTCTTGCCTGTTTTCTGCCGTAGCTTACCTGTACTCTGGTACAAAATATTGAAAATATAAAACCTCTATCACTGTGTCTTACATCCTATTCAAAAAATGTTTCCAGCTGTCAACTGTGGGCCTCTAAAAAGTGTATGATCATGATTCGAATTAATCAAAGACAGCACAGAAGGCTTTTATTTTTTATCAGTCGCAATTTCAGGAGACTTCCACTTGTCTTCTACTTGGTATTTTTGTTCACTGTCATTAATTTAGAAGGAATTTCTATAACATATGCGTGTGATCAGTATAAGAGTTGAAATTAGGAGCTAACATGGTTAGTAAGATCGGAAAACCGGATGTGAAAACTACTCCCGAAAAGAACTTGTTTCTCCCTTAGTGTTTCCCATAGAATCTGTACAAGGCATTGTAATCATCCTCTCCAGAGGGCACCTTATGTACACAGAGGGCACTTTTAGCGCGATTTTAGTATTTTGAAGCGCAGCCTTCTTTATAATAATAATAATAATAATACTAATAATAACAACAGTTTATTATTATTATTATTATTATTATTATTATTATTATTATTATTATTATTATTATTGTACTAATTGATTAAATTGAATACGTATTTTGAGGAGAAAACTTTCATACGTATTCAATTTAATCAATTAGTAGAATAATAATAATAATAATAATACGAATAATAATAATAATAAACAACTGTTGTTCTTATTATTATTATTATTATTATTCTACTAATTGATTGAATTGGAATACGTATTTTGAGGAGAAAACTTTCAGCACAATACACGTGTTCAAGTTTTTATGATCTTTAATGCATTTATAAATAGCATACAAAGCTTTAGCTATAAAAAGTCAAGTCATACATTTGATTATGATTTATACATTCATGTTATAAGAATAGAAAATATTTATAAAATAGCTTGTGTTCATGCAGTTTCACAGATGCCAGTCTATACGTGTTGTAAAATATAAACACTGCCTAATCGCTGCAATTAGTTGCTGCTTCTCCGATGAATGTGCAATAAAAGGCGAGTCATTTAAAATAAAGAAATTTGACAAGACCAAGCAATAGTCTGCAAAGAGAATTAAAGTTGGAAAGATAATCCTTTAATCATATCTACTCTCTGGCATGTAAAACGCTGTTCAGTGAGTGGACACACTGCCGCGACCAGATCAAAATATTAAGAAATCCTCCTTTATGTATCATCACGTGGCGTTAATGCACTTTGGGCACAGATGTCTTGCCGCTTACGATCATAGAAATTACATCAAGCCCATAAGCGACCGTTGGGCAATTCTAGAATGCCTTTAATCATATCGACTCAAAGGCATGTCAAATGCTGTTCAGTGAGTGGACACACTGCCGCGAGCAGCTCCAATAAACAAAAACCTCTGCCGCTTACAATCATAGAAATTATATCAAGCGCATAAGCGTCCGTTTTTGTAAGCGAGACAAAAGTCGGAAAAAGGCAAGCGGTTAGAAAAAAAGCCAGTGCAATGTACAAATCGGCTAGGTGAGGCAAAAACGGCCAGGCGCGGAAATAAAACTGTATGACGCCACGCCATCCTAAAATGGCCTGTGGGAAACACTATCCCCCTCCCCCCCCGAACCAATTTGAAGTATTGTGGAAGTCACGTAAAGTTAACATTTGCTATTATTTTTGTCATATGGTGGACCTTTGGTTTCAGCCCAAGAAACTACAACTGGTCAAATAAAGTTATCGCTGTTTCCAGTGCAAGTGAGAAATCATTCACTATTCACAAGCTGATTAAGACCAGAAATGCAATTTGTAATAATTTTATTTATAATCTTGGATAAGAGATGCATTAACAAATTTGGTGGAAAAGCCATCTGCGTTCACTTCCGGAAGAATAGGCGCACACCATTATAGATATTGATAGCATTCGAAGATCGTTTGTTTACTACTGTCGATTCCAAACTGAACAACTTTATTATCAAGCCATGCTCACACTGCCTCATTTAACCCATACATGAAGTTCTCTTGCAACAACATCGAGTTCTACTCCTCTTTGAAATTGGGCCTCTTGTGAGTTCCAATACAACTCATGAAAATGAGGAACTGAAAATCTTAACAATAGGATTATAAATGGTGGAAACCTTAGATGGTCCAATTTCTATTAGTACACTCAATAGTACAAAGATTTTTTTATCCAAAATGTTCTGCCGTAAATAAAAATATCGGGCTACAAAGCCTTCTGCCGAGTTTGAACCATGTGATAAAGGACCTAAAGTCTAAAAATCATTTTAAACTAAAAAGTACAAAATTATTACGATTTGTAAGTAGATGGAATACCACCAAAAAACATTGTACACGGATCATGTCGCACAATGAAGTAAATGATTATTGAAAAAGTATAAAAACGGAAAATTCAACAATTAGTCATAACAGATGCAATGTAAATATACACAAATAATTTCTGTACAATTCCGAACAACAGCACTTCCACATTCATGGCATTAGACGCAGTTCGTGACTCGAATAAGGATCTAATCCAGTTGGCATTTAACATGGGCAAGTAGAGGAGCAGGCTATTTCTTTACCGCTGTGGATACAAAACAGAAACATATCACAAATCTTTCAGTTCGTAAATTTACAAAACTTTAAAAACATCGACATCATTTAATTTCATTTGTGTATGTGTATTAGTCTTTTCTTTAAACTGCACTGTTAAAAATCAGAGTTGATATTATATATTACTCTTGTAAGGGAGATGGCTCTTGATAAGTTGTCATAACTTGTAGTCTGATCCGAATTCACAGCTGTAATATTAGCAATATAATTGTTGAATCGAACCAGTTAGATAAATCCTGAAAGGGGCATAACTTAGCCAAAGGTTTTCCCCAAGAATATTACAATTATAACTAGGTTATCTCCCAAACATAAAATAAATCTCTGGCCAGAGAAAGTTACAAATATACACCATACTCAGTGGAAAGAGCTGTACCCAGATCCTACAGAAGGGTGCGTGATAATATCAAGTGAAATTATACATGGAGAAAGAATATTATCATACAGGTTAGAGAAGTTTAAATTCCTCCGATGCTGAGATTCAAACCCGGGTCCACGACTATTATCCATCCTTTTTTGGGGATGTGAGCTTGGTCGAGAGGGTATTGGGGTTTGTGCGTGCAGGAAAGTCGATGGGACCCGGGTTTGAATCTAACTAAAGGACGAATGAAAAATTCTCTACCCTGTATGACAGGGGTCCTCAACCTTTTTGTGCCTACGGGCACATTTGTGAGTTTATGAGAGAGTGGCTGGCACCAACCAATTAACTTGACCCATCTTTTTTATTTTTTATTATTCATTATAACCTCGTCCGCGGGCACACACAAAATCCTTGGCGGGCGCCATGGCGTCTGCGGGCACCGCGTTGAGGACCACTGCTGTATGATATATCTGTCTGTGTAGTGTAGTGTATGTAGTATAGACAACCGCTTTCTAGCGAGTCAACTATTTCTTTTAGTAATACTTCTGTGTATTTACATGACATATAAAAACGATAAAAAGTAAAAACATATAAGTAATAATAAACACTAAAATTACCAGAACAATAAAATAAAAATCCACGTTAATACATGCAGGAGGTTTCGACTCACATCTTTGTGTTTTTACATCTTGAGTTATACAATGTTCCTTCGGAAACCATCTCATTTGATGAGGAGAACACCAAAAAACAAAGTTAAAAATTACTGGACCATTCATACTTTTTTGGGGTATCACAATTAAAAATCAAAATAAAAAGTATTGGAACATAGTAACAAAGTACAGCTGTTTGAAATCGTGCTCAGTTTTACTACTTCCGAGAGTAATTAGATCCATTAGGTTTTGGCACCTCACCAGACCATTAGGTCATTAGCCAGTGAGATCATACCACTTACGAGTGAATATGTATTGATTTAAGCTGCCGAAAAATCAATATTTTTTATAGAGAGTCTGGAGCAGTTATTTTTATTTTATTAATTACGGTTAGGACTAGCCTGGGTTACAGTCCATTTTAGATCTCCAGATTGACGGCCTGGGCACACTCGAAAAAAAATTGAGCGCAGCGCTCTCTGCTTTATCCCTCAGAGTCAATGGGCTAATTTCATGTTCGATAACTCTGATCAAGTTGTCCCGAAATAGACCGCATTATTGCCTCGTTTTGGACAAGGTCAACGTCAGGTGTAAATTGGCTATAAATAGGATTAATCATCAGGGAAAACACCCCGCATGTCCCCAGGCGTCGATAAGGCCCACAATCTCAACAGGGTACAATTAATTAATGATACTTTATTTTCCACGGATTATCAGTGGGGGAATAAAAAAAAAAGAATATATTGGCAAAGCAAACATATATCGACAACTGTACCCAGGCTATGTTAGCACCAACATTCTTATGTAGCTGCAGATACAAATATCCTGTTGCATTCGGTGTTAATATTTCTCTCTACTAATTCAATATATACTGCATTACAGTCCAGAATAAAACCATCTTGTCGCAAGTGGTTCTGTGCGACAATTGATATGAAATCTTTTACTTAAATAAATGCTGCAACTATGGTTTTGAAAATGAGCAAACGTGATTGATTTAAGAGAATGTGTATATGAACCCTGCTATTATTATAATTAAGTGTTGGTGTTCCTTCGGGACACGACTTGTCGTCTGCAAGAATGTTAGTGTGCTTTTGTTGTTGTCAAAAAATACTTTGTGATTTCTGCCAAATGTTAACCCCCTTGGAAACTCCAGAAATGAACCGTATCTGGCATACCTGCTATTGTTGCCGAGATATTTTATTTTGCTGAGTTGTTATACGTTTCTGAATCACTTCATCAACTCTTTTTAAACAATATCAAAACATCCTTCTGGAAGAATCAAGCGTGAGATTATATAACGTTTTATTGGCTGCTTTGTTGATAATTATATCTCTCGTAATGTTCTTGAAAAAGAAAGCAAGTCTGTTTATGTACCCGCCATTAACTAATTGTGCAATATATTCCAAAGTAATCGTATCGAACCGGGAGAAAATGTTCACGAGTTCGCAGTCTTGGTTGCTGCCTTCTGCCTCTTCAAACACTTTTGCAAGTGTTATTTTAAATCTGAAATCCTATGGAGGAGCGCAAGAATACAATTGATAATGATCTGTTAGTATCTGGAAGTTATGTGGTATTCTAAACTGTGGAATAGTCCAAGGATACAGTGGACAAATATTTGTTAGCATCTGAAGACAAGTGGTATTCTTTGGAAATTCTTAACTTTCTTTCCTCATAGGCTGTAAACTGAATAGCTCCATTACTAATAGTTTGCACATTACCTGCCCCTGGTTGTAACTTTCCTAATTAATCATTCATAATCCCTTGCTCAATTATATTTGTCCTAACCAAAACAGGTAAACACAAATCTTTGTATATCCTGAAAATGTTATAGTAATTCATTTTGAAAAGATCATCGCTTCAACGGCATATGGTGATATCTTTCGCAAGCATTCTACCCAAATGTTTAGCACTGAATTATTAGTATCTCCTGTTACCTTGATATCAAACGAGACGAAAAAACTACCCAGTACAATCAATATATTTGGATATAGATTTTGAGTTGCTCTATGTAAAGTTTGTTCAGGTTTAATGTTGCTAGTGGTGTATGTGAAGCAAGGATGTGTTGTATTGAGGTATCTAACTCTTTGCGATACATTTTGCAGCTCGTGAGAAAAGATGTGTTTACCGTACATTACCATTTGGTTATTTTTTACCGGACATTGCCATTTGGTTATTTATTATCGTACATTGCCATTTGGTTATTTATTATCGTACATTGCCATTTGGGTATTTATTACCATACATCGCCATTTTATTTATTTATTACCGTACATTGCCATTTGGTTATTTATTATCGTACATTGCCATTTGGTTATTTATTACCGTACATTGCCATTTGGTTATTTATTACCGTACATTGCCATTTGGTTATTTATTACTGTACATTGCCATTTGGTTTTTTATTACATGCAAAAATGCTGAAGACTTAAAGAACACTCTTGTAAGTAATAAACTCACTAACACCCATCACAAGTACAAATGATATGCATTTGTATTTTACTTAATCATTTGATGATCGATAGAAATTATTCAGTTCTGGATGTCTAGTCTTTTAAAATTTTGCCTTGTTATCTGGGTGAGCAGATGTGTCATGGTGAGTATGTCCATACAGAGCAACGCAGAATCCAGGTTGTTTAAAGTATGCGTCACTTTTATATTTCAATCTTTCATTTAAGCAATCCGGTGTCTTAGGTCTGTTTTGATTGAAATATGTAATTTTTCTCGGTAATTCTTCTAGACTTTGTCGTGTCTAGTTCGTTCTTCAACAGAACTATTGGGATTAAATGACTTAAAGAGATAGTTTCTTGCTGTAAATACTAAATCGTTAGCTATAGATCCTCCAATATATACTCCAGATGCAGCCATTTAATTATTATGTAGCGATAAATAATGATGTATGCTCTACAAAACATAGCTATACTATTATGTTGTACTGGAGAGCAACAAAATATGTTAATACTGCCGTCAGTTTCTTATTTACATGCTGAATGAAGATCTCGAGGCCCTTCCTTGTCTTTAAATCCAATTATAAAACATTGCTTCCTTCAAGATGACATGTACGTGCTTCTTTTTTAACTGCTATTATAAGGTTCGGATTTATAACGTCTAATGAGTTGTCTGTTAACCTCTTATTCAGCATAATAATCCAAATACAGGGGGAAAAATCAACAATTCAATATTAAAGGTGATAAACAAATATGTATAACCTTGATTTATTTTTATTTGAGTGCAATAAGGATCAACTAAATCTATTTTCGATAAATTGTAGTCAATAAAACGTGATGGAGCATAGTTAAATTTATAAGTAGCAGCTAATATTTGAGGTATTATGTCGGAGTTTAAAACGTCTAACAAATCAAACTTTATTGTGTTACTATGCGAGTGGGGTACTATTGTCTCTTAAGAAATGGAAAATGCATCTCTTAAATTCACACCTATAGCAATACGCGCTAGATAACTTGGAACAATGCAAAAATCCTAAAGCAAAATATATCCAATCCTAGATTTTGTTTTCTCATCAAACTCTTTTTTGTATTTATCGATTTCCTTCTTTAATGTTCTAATTATATCATTAACACTATTAATTAACAATATTATTTACGCCCCTTTCCGAGTTTAATTCAGTTTTAATGTCTTCGTGTACTTGTTAATTTCGGTTTTAAAAGTATCAATGTGATCACTTAATGCAAGAGTCTTTGACTGCCTCTGTATAGGTTGTATACTCTTGTTTCAAATCAGTTAAATCTTTTTCTAGACGTTTTATCTTTTAGTCTGTTTTGTTTTAACTTGTTCTACAAATATATTATTAACCACTACTCAATCAACATGTTTCTTTTTGCATCTGTTTTGATTTTGTGACCTCAGAATATATTTTCTTGTAAAATACTTCAGTCGTAACATCTTGTATAGTTTTGATATTGTTACTCAAATATGCAGCACATAAATCATCTGTTGTTTTCATGGATCTAACCTTCTAATTTCTTTATTGTTTTGTTTGTTTTTTTAATTAACATTTCTCTGTAACTTTTCTACATGTGTTGTAAAAAGGTATAGTCTTCCTGAGATTTTGCTTCTATCTTCCCCATGTTATTCTCCAAATCATCAAACTTGCTGTGTAGACTGTAAATATTGCTGTACGTTATGTTTTGTACTTGTTCTTTCTCTTAATATTTGAAAAGCTTGTATGGCAGTAAATAAGGTTCTGAATCTCTGTGTGAACAACTTGTGAGCATCTAAAATCTTGTCGTCTAGTCTCGTGTATCTAATTTTGAAGATCTGAGATTATTTTGTTATCTACGTCATGAATTGTCAGTTCAAAATATGGTAATTTATTGTCTACATTTTCTCAACATGTTTTGATATCTTTCATATTGTTATCCCCCAAAATCTCGTGTATTTGAGCATCAATTCGATTATGTCGACAATTTCTATTCGCTGCATCAGATTTATGTACCGGATATGCTAGATTGGTAAACGGCTATTATTGAAGCTTAAATCAGTCTTAATTGTTTGTCCCAATGAAACATCTTTCTCCCCTCCTTTTGTCTGAATGGTTTAAGGAAAACCTATATTACGTAGCATTTCGAAAGAATAAACATTAAGTCCTCGCAACAATGTCCCTCCCATTTACATTAGATGAAAACCTTACGTTATAGGGATGCCGTGAAAGTATTCCATCTTCATCTTTTATGCTGATGTTGAATTTGTTCATGGAACCCCTTTCTAAATACTTGTAGTCAATTATAAACGGACAAAGTAAAAATGGAAATTTGCAATTTCTACAATATCCATTTTTGATGTTGAACGAATTGGCATCTAAAACAACTTCTTCAAAAGCATGGTGAAGGCTAATGTGAGAGCAGATGTAAGTGCTGCATGGTATATAGAGTTAATAATATCTTGTTTTTTTTCGCACGACATTTATCTGCAGGTAAAATCTATATTATTTATTATCTGTATAGTTAAAGCACTAATGGGATTGGGTTGTAAATTACAAACATGAAGTTATTTTCTTGTTGTACTTTAGTTGATAGTTTATTGCTAAATCCGACATCTTGAACAGCAACAGTTGGATGTTAAAGATTCTGAAGAAACAAACTTGTTTTTAGACCAAACAAACAAGACACCAAAAAAACAGCTAAACTACTACCTATCAAATATAATGTGCGTGATCTTGTGAACTTTTTTCTTTCACGTAACATCTTGTAATGTTTTAGAGTTTTCTTGTTCTTCCTTCAAAAGTTCAGCTTTGGCTTTATTCCATTTATGTCAACGATTTCCAAATTGCCTACCGAGATCAACTCTACTAGAGTCGTTTGGCTATTGCAAAGTAACCTTTTTGGGTTCTTTGCTAAACTTAGATTCAGCTTGCTTTTTGTCTACACTATCTTCCATTAATTTAGAAGGAAATTCGGACAGTTAAATCAAAATGCTGACACTGGTTACTTGTAAGATGACTTACACAGACGTTTACTTAAAGTAGTGAAAATTAATTTCAAACTTTATTTAGTAAATAAATAGGTGAATTTCAAGACATGTCCAAAATTCACTAGAAAAAAAAACCGACTTATAAAAACAACAACAAACAAACAAACTAGCAGCTATTGTAAATCTTTCCCAAAAGCATGTGACAGGAAAGGATATAAAGAAGCAAGGAGTACAAGATAAATTCTCGAAAAGATGGCAAAATGAAATCAGAAAGCACCGTAACGATTACCATAGACAAAGATACCACAATGAAAGCCACAAGATATCACACAGAGCAAGACACATAGTTTTACAAGAACTAAAACGAAACATTAAATCAGATACGACGTTACTAATACTCAGCGTTCAATCTATTGACTTCTACCGAAGGTGGCTGTATTTTACAAAACAAGAAGGTGTTAGCTAAGATGATTTAGACAAAGATCATGTCATACCATGTGGCTCTTTTGACCTTTTTGACCCTGAGCAAGAGAACAAAATGCTTTTGCACTTGATACATGGAAGCCAGTGAAAACAGGGCCCAAACTGATAAGAGTCATGTAATAACCGTTATTGTTACAATTTTGTTTAAAGGCACAATTGATCAGCAAGAAAGCAACCATTACATATTTATTTATCAAGCATTTTTTTCTCTATTTTCTATCTCCTCCTTAATTTTCGTTGATCTTTTTAGATTAATATGTTTAAATGTCATCAAACTAGCAGTAAATGTAGATTGAAGCCAAGCTAGCTAAAAACAACGTAATCCTCTTTCAGTTCTTTCTTTAAAGTGATTACATTATCGATTGAAATAAATCGGCTAGTCCATGATGATACGGTATAGATTACAACAATGACTTTGAAAATATTAGCAGCTCAAGTAATGCTAAGATTTCATATGTTTTCTTGATTTGTCTCCACTCCATCTTTTCCAATTCCTCTTTAGTTACATTGTTATTAGTGATCTTTTTGTATGTTCTATTCGCAATAGCTATGTTAAATTCGTGTTTGTATTCTACAGGTTCTGTACAACTCGAGCTATAGCTCTTTGTGTCTTTAAAATATCCCAGTTCGTTTTTTAGACGACTGTACCTTTCTTGCTTTTATGGTAAACTTATTATATATTTCTATCATCTCTTTGAATTAAATATTGCCATTATTCATTATTAGTTAAGTGTACAAACTTATAGCTTGCTGAATGTGTTTATAAACTGAGTGGTAGAGTAAGTTTTATTTTTGATTTTAGTGTTTTCATCACCGAAGGAGATTTGTTCTGAAGGAACACTGCATCCCTCAACACATAACAACACAAAAATACAAGTCGACATCACCCGCACATATGTATAGGGAATTTGTTTTTATTATTCCCGTATCCCCTATAAGACATGCAAAAATAAAATATTACTAAAACAAAAACAAAACTATGGTTGACTCTCGAAGAACGCTTGCTTACACTACTTATATATATATATATATATATATATATATATATATATATATATATATATATATATATATATATATATATATATATATATATATATAATGGATAATGATATTTGCAATGGTTTGTATATGTATACTCCAAGGTTAGCTTCCACTCACGCGCACATAGCCTCGCATCCGTTATAGAGGGTGTCACCATCCGTTGTACAGACAGGGTCGGTGTCAAATGGGTTACAGAAACAATCTCTTTGTTTGCTCTTCCCACGCTCACACGGACACTCGCCTTCGCACTGTTTAGGCTCAGCGCTAGAATGGGAGACAATGGGATCGTTTATAAATAATGTTCTGAACATTGGTACAAACAAGAGGGAGAGAGAGCATAATATTGCAAGCGTAAAAATAGATAGGAATGACAATATTTAATACAAAAATAATTTTACTTCGTAAAAACGTTTAACAACACCCATATTCATTCCGGTGTGACCAAAACCCTAGAAATCTTCTACACTACTTAATGCAGTGAAAATGATTTTCAGTGTGTGGACATAAATTATGAATAAAATATCAATATGATAAAAATAATACCATGTATAAGCTCAAAGAGAAAAAGTTAAAAAATGAAATTCAACATACATTTATCCAAAGGTTTGCTTCAATAATGCTTAAATCGAGCTGAAATTGGACCAGTTAGGCAAAAGCAGAAGAGTAATTTACACATATTTCAATACCTGTATGTAATTTAATTCATACACGTTATTATATGCAATTAATAAGCAACACAGATTACACTCTTCATAAATACCTGCAGCGTAAGTCACATTTCGTCATCAATACCTGTATCGTATCCATATACAAAGTAATTTATATTCCACGTCAATACCTGCAATGTAATTCACACTCGTTGTCATATGTGTTGCCGAAGACGCTACACACTGGTTTCGTTTCCTTATTCTTACAGCTGCAGGAAACTGGCTCGATGTTGGGGTAAAATTTATAGCATGGACAACGGCCCTGGCAATCCTCTGCTACATAACTACACAAATAAACCAAGAAAAAAACGTTAGATCTTTCAGTTTACAAGGAACTCTGAATTCTTTACCACTCAGCGGCATAGCCAGGTGATATGTGGCAAGATCGAATACAACCGACTGATTGATGGGTTTCAACTTGTGACTGACAAGATTTTATAAGATGCAAAGAAATAGTTCCTGCACTAATTCGTGCTTTTTGGCATGGAAATTACCATCGATTCGGATTGAGCGTAGCAGTTAAAATTTACAACTATGCATGACCTGCACCGCTCGCTTATTGAGCATAGCATGTTTCTAAGAGAGCAGAATTCTCAAATCTTAACTTATGACATTTGTTTAAAGTCACTGAAGGGTCTAAATATATGTACATTAGCCGTTGCTGCTGAATAACCACTACAAATTAATATTCTCTCTGATTCATAGTGCAAATTTTACTGAAATTAACAGAAACAGTATCCATACCATCCCTCTCAATACACTTTATTTTAGATAGTTTCAGAAACAGACCATAGCGTATGAACGTACTGCTGTTGCAGTAGGAATATAATGTGTTGCCTCAGCGGGGCAAAGTCAAACTCTATGTTGAGTCCGAATCGATAGTATAAGACATGGTCTAATGAGGTCTCCAAATCAAATGGGATAATGTATTTTCATATCTTATGGGTAACTGGCACATTTCTTCAAAAGTTCTTGGTTACACATCTGACCAGTTCCATATATTTGCATAGACATATATTACATCGTAGTAACATTTGAGATAATTATGTACGAATTCAGCTCGAAACTGCAATCCATTAGGATGAAACTGTGCTAGCTACTTGAAAGATTGGTAGTGGTGGTGGTGATGACGACAACGAAGACAAAAATCATGATGATAACAATAATAATGATGATGAAACTATCGATACAGTGCCATATTTTTGGAGCCCTCTTCTGATTTTAAAGGCGCATCTTTTGAATGTCTATACATGCATCCCAAAATATCTTGAATTTCTTCACCATGTGGAATTTTCCCCCTCCACTCACACTGCTTGCTGTCAGTTCATGAATCTTATGAGCCTTATGACCTGATGAACCCCTTCCAGATTGTTTTACTTTTTTTGTTACAATCTCACATAACTAAAACTCTCGAGTAATTGTCTTGTAAAATATCTCATGCTATGTCTTATCTGATGGACCTCGCACAACCCACTCCAGCTCTCAACCTTTTTTATCTCACTCAAAATAAATGCTCTCAACTTTAAACTTTCAAAGAAAATTAGTAAATATGAAAGAATGTATTAGGCCTTTCCTCCAAAGCTTCTGGTTTCTAAAATCGGATGAAATTCTCGACGGTACGAAAACTTTACGCAGTGTAAAATAGGAAGTCTGATGTACCAAGTCCCAAGTTTGGGTCCTAACATAGGTGATTCGGGTTCACCTTAGGTCCCTTGTTATTTCGGAAGTCAAAAATACAATTAGGGGATCACAATTTTGTATTCTAATACAAGATTGTTATCCCCGTTCTAACATACTTGGGAATTCGTGGAAACAAAGAAGAAAATATGTGTCGGTGATTATGATGTCAGTGATGGCAAAGTTTACTTTGTTATGTCATAAATTGTTTTCCTGCCGAAAAGTTTAACGCTCAACCAATCAGAAAGCGCGTTACATTTAAAGTTGTGTTAGAATGTACGACTGACTTTCATCGAGGACTTTGAGGAAAGTCAGTGAGTCACTACACGGTTCGAATGGTTATTTAACCCAAGATGACAATGATGAAAGACCAGGTGGATACGTACTTGCATCGTCTCCAACAGTCGTTGTTGTAGGTATTTCCGTCTACACCACACACAGGGCTGTACACCCTCGGACACCAGCAGGCAGGGGATGGGGTGGATCTGGGTTGAGGGCGGTGGACAGGGCACGGGCAGGCCCCGGCACATTTCTTCCAGACCCCACTAGAAAGTAAATACGTGGTCCAATAAAATAGCGGCTACAATGCTGCATGTACTCTGATTAAATAAAGGATTAATTAATAAACTTTGTGAGGTGTTTTTAATTATTATTTTCACTGAAAATGCCTTTTATTCTGGTACTAAACTGTCTGCAATAAATAAAACTGATATGATATTTTTGAGATACAATAGACTTGTATCTTGCAACGCTCAGTGTATTAATTTTCCCTGCCAACTAAGATATACTTTCTTATTTCGGTCTATAACATGGGCTGTAAAGTTTAGAAGTTTATGTTGCAATAACATCTCTCGATCGATCGATCGAGCGATTCGTCAACAGCATTAAATATAACGGGTGATAACATACCCTGGGAAAAAGCATTCACCGAGGTAGGTGTAACCGTCCGACGCACAGACAGGGCCTATCACACAAGGCTGGCTGCGAGGTGGATTTGGAGGGACTGTGGTACGAGGAGTAGTGACTGGGAGAGGATTGATACTAGTTGAAAGGTTGGGTCGACCACGGCGAGGTTCTTCTGCTTCTTGCTCCCTCGCGGTCTCTTGCTGGGCTTGTTGCTGTTTTGGTGGTATCTTAGGCGGGCCGGTCCACACAGGCGGATGCTGGATTGGTCTGTCAGCTGGGGTACGTCGTCCTTCCCCGGGTGGAGCTGCTTCTCCCGCACGAGGCCGTCCTGCACCTGCTAAAAGATTAGTACTAGAGTATTCTGACATTCTGACCTGACTTTGACCTTTTTTCAGAAAAGGCAGGGGTATGTTGTCTTGTTAGTGTGTACATGCGTGCGTGCGCTTGTATCGTCCTGCAGCCTCACCTTTGACATTAACAATAGCGACTTTAAACCTTACGGTATGAATGGAGTTTGTCCTGTAGATGTGCTAAATGGTTTTAGAATTTTAATTCACCCTAAACGGGCGGGCTAACGGGTGTGAATTATTCGACATAAATTTAGTTTAAAATCATATTTGTTTCAAACATTTCAAGGTATACAAAGTTCATATTATACACGTTGTATTTGGAAACCAGTACTTTTCGCATTTATATTAATAAATCTCCAAACAAAAGACCTTACATTAACAAGCCAGCACATTATTGAAACTATTCAATGCTAGCTTATTCTTATTTTAATACATTATTTACATGTCATATAGTAACAAACAGAATGAACATAAAACATATATCACAGTGTCAACTGTAGAATGGTAGGTACAGAAAATGTATCCGTAAATAATTATAAAATATCTGAAGCACGAGTTATCCCTATCTTGTGATTATGTGATTAAAATTAATTTTTATATATATATATATATATATATATATATATATATATATATATATATATATATATATATATATATATATACATATAGATATCTGTGTGTGTGTCTATGATCTTACAGCTTCCGACCCTATCTTGTGATTGAAATTATTATATATATATATATATATATATATATATACGTGTGTGTGTGTGTGTGTGTTTCTATTATCTAACAGCTTCCGACCCATTATAAATCGTGCTCTATCGTCAATCTCAGAAAGTATTTGCCTGTCAGATTTACAACCTAGCTGCGAAATATTTAATCCCTTCATGCCTTATAAATCTTGAACCATATCTTGCTCGGTCTGTGCAAACGTTTGTAATTTGAAAAAAATATAGTCGTCAGGAGCGAGTGCAATGTTAAAACTATTCTACTTATACTAGACGTTGTAGCCTAATGTACACGTTAATCTGCAGAGTTGTGATGCAGATTCTCGCGCAGATAAATAAAAGTCATTACATATATATATAGCGAATCAAACACCTGCGTGAGTCTGGCTCTGAATCCTTTGTTTTCCCCTATATCCAAGGACCTCAAGACAACAGTCGTTGTCAAATGAACGGTTCTTGAACGCGCAAACACTACTAATAATTTTCCTTTAATCAACTAATGACCACACAGCCTGAAACTCTAAATTAAAACTTGCATGATTTCCTTCGTTTTACATTTGTATGACTTTTCCAGTAAGCTGTTCGTAGCCGAATATTAGTACATCACACCCTGGAATCCAAAACACAACCTAAACACCCAATACAAAGAATTATTCCTATATCAAGTTACTGAACACGGATACCTAAAATATACCAAGAATTCCCTATGTTAAGATATTAGCGAGGGTCCATTTTACGAAATTAATCCATGCTGTCATAAAGTCTCGTGAATACTGTCCATTATGACGTTTGTTCCTAGAAATTGACTAATTACATGGACTGAGAACTATCTTGCCAACACCGACTCCCCATAATCAAACAAATAACTACTAAAATTCAAGAAAACAATAAACGGAGACGTAAATACAAATAGCACATGCCTTAGGTTTATTACAATATAATTCTCAGCAAGATTGTAACTGTACTAGTTAAATAACTTAGGAGATAGAAGGCGTGGTAGATTGATAATGGATCAGAAGCTGACTGCAAGATAATAAGATAGTATTACACCAGTGTGTCTACAGTAAACTCATTCTTACCTGCAATAACGGATTAAGGTGGTAGGAAGCCTTTGAGTAATATTAAAAAGCGTTGCCTACCTGTCTTACATAATTATCATAGTACATTACAGATAAACAGCGTTTTAAACTATCTACTTAAATACCTTAAAAATATATATCAAAATATTTGTGTAGGTGTACTGCTTCGTTGTAAACAAACGGAAGATATAAAGAAGGAATACTATCAGTCCTGATTGCTGAGTAGTCACGAGGATCAAGATTATTGAACAGTAAATCTTTTCTCTCTGTATCAGGAAATCATGCACTTTTAAGACGTCCTCGTTGTCTCTGTTTGTATTGAGGATTAGCGTATAAGAGAGTATGCAAATCTAACTGAATCAAAATACGATATAAATTATTTTGCCTGGTTACAACATAATTTTGACAATGTAGTCAAATATGTTCTGTACTCTCTATTTCTATATAAGAACACGGTGGAGAATCAACAATATTTTGATCAGATAGGTGTTGTCTCTATCACTACAATGTAGCCTAGGGCATGAATGCAAATCATCGCTCTCAAATTTCTGAAAGTGATACAAGTCATTCGTAAAAATCGTTACTTACGATAACTCTCCCGGACACTTAATGCAACCCTTTATCTGATAGGCTACTAAAAATAAGCTGACAGGGAATTCCAAAGGTCACCAAAACATTAGCTGTTATCGGCGTATGTCAGATCTCCACGTACGACTGTGCAGATCTAATTTTAATCAGATTGGATGAACTCTATAATTGCCTTCTGCACATCATTGTTTGCATCTTTGCATTATTAGGTATGATTTCTTGTAGGTACTGATGACATCTTCCGTATTACTTTTGAAAAAAGTGCAAACGTCTATTCTTCTTTCGTATAACTTCAAGTATTTCCCACCCGAGCTTACTAAGCACTAAATCAGTATTGGCAAGCCTGGTTGACAATTCTTAAAGCCAATAGATTTTTAAACAATTCTATTTACAGAGTCGTATAATCGTCAGATATAATAGGATCTTCTACAATTATGTGTAAGTTAGTGTCATCAGCAAATAAACGTATTCTTAACTGAACTTCATCGACAATATCATGTATGTAGACTAAACATAAAACGGTACCTCATATTGATCTTTGAGGCACGCCAATAACCATTCTTTGTTTTCAAACCAGCCTAAAAGTCATCCAGAACAACCGTCTTACGTAGTTTATGAAAAAGTCCACGCTGCCACGCCCCCTATCAAATGCGTTACGGATGTCACAGAAGATTAACACTAACCTCTTTGCTCTTGTCCAAAGCTTTAGAAAAATTATTGTAAGTATGTAACAATTGATTTACTGATTGATTGATTCATTCATTAATACCTTTATTTGTTCAGTGATACGAAGAGTACAATCAATCACACACACAAAAAAGATAAAAAAAAATTAAAATTGAAAAATTAGCAGTAATTTGTGAAAATAAAATATCAAATTCCAAACACAAAATATCCCTGTTAACAAAGTTGAATGTACGCAGCACATCTAGCATGGAAATAAACGAGTTGTGTATACCGTCATTTAATTATGAATAATTACTTCATTATTCTACACCTTGACAATGTAAAAAGACCTAGAAGATAAAAGTACACAAGCCGACATAAGTAAGCTCAGAGCATGCATTTAGAGAAAATAAAAGAAATAACAAAACACATGATAGCTCAGCTTGGTACGCAGTCAAATGTTTCTTATATACATTTTAAGAAAATAAAAGGAATAACAAAAAACATTATGTGTCAGCATGGTACACAGTCAAATGTTTCTTATATACATTTTAAGAAAATAAAAGGAATAATGTATTACATTTTCTACAGTTGTGATATACAGAAAATAGAAATACATCATTTGATCATTACAAATAAGAACTAGCAAATCACAGGTCATCTTTTCCAAAAGAGAATTGACAAAATCAATAACTGGCAGTGAATATATTTACATGTAAACAATTACGCCGAATTTATCAATAATATCGCACCAAATTTTGTCACGGTTTATTTTATTTTTGTACTCTTGGGTTTTGATAGTAGAAAAGACGGAGTAAAAATAGGCTTCAGGCAATCTACAAAGGTGCTCAATAAAAATCAATTTATTCGTAACTATAGAGGCTTCAATGGGTAAAACACCCAATAAACTCAGCGCAACAACAGTTCAGGACTATCTAGATATTCTTTTCATGTGTTTAATGCCTCTCTCTCTCTCTCTCTCTCTCTCTCTCTCTCTCTCTCTCATATAAGTGTGTTCTGAGGGCTGTGGTATACAAGGATTGACAACCATGCAATGCACGGGGTAGTGAAATATTTTCAGTTAAATCCTACATAACTACATGATTCTGTTTCTTGAACAACCTCAGAACCCAAGAACTAATGACTATATCAACTTTTGTAGCCAGAGGAACTTTCACTAAAAACAATTTTTGTAAAAGAATTTTGTCCGAATCCCCACTTTACAGAGTTCTCAAAACATTCATCACTAATGCTTAATTTTGAAAGACTTTCAAGAGGCGTATCATCTTTTACAGTAAGACAAGGGCACGGATTATCCAAAAATACAAAAAAAAATAATTGAATGTTCTGAAAACATATAGGCATTTTTTGCTCTAAATATATGTTAGGGTCAAGGGAATAATATTCCATCTTGCAGCGTACCTAACAACACTAGATACCTGTGAGAAATTCTTCTTGAAACGATAATTCGTTTGTTCATATTTGTGTATAGATTTACAATCATATTCCTTAGTCTTTGATTGATTGCGATCTGAATTAGCTTATAAAATAAGCCGTCATGCCAGTCAGTGCTTTATTACCTAATATGCAGACCAAGCAGAAACTGGAAGCTCCTTTCTAATAGATAGAGGATGAACAATTTTGTGTTGCAACAAATATATTTACTCCCTGGAGTTTGTGGTATGGACTTTAAGAGGCTTTAACTTACTATCTTGTTGCTGTTTTGGGGGCGTGTCAGGCAGTCCGGACCACACAGGCGGATGCTGGATGGGTCTATCTTGTTGCTGTTTTGGGGGCGTCTTTGGCGGTCCGGTCCATATAGGCGGATGCTGTATCGGTCTATCTTGTTGCTGTTTTGGGGGCGTCTTTGGCGGTCCGGTCCATATAGGTGGGTGCTTGATCAGTCTATCTTGTTGCTGTTTTGGGGGCGTTTTAGGCGGTCCGGTCCACACAGGTGGATGCTGGATCGCTCTGGGGTCTGGGGTAGGTCGTCCTTCTGCGGGTGGAGATGGGCTACCTCCCTCAAGAGGCCATCCTGCACCTACTGCTAGTGTCCCCGCTGGCGGTTGACCCAATGCAGGTGGTGTACTCGCCCTGTGTGCACCTTCTCCACCACCTGGCGCTACTCCCCCAGCGGCAGATTGCGCTGGACCTCCTCCAACTGCTTGTGGTCCAACGGATTTCACTGTAATACAAATGGTATTCGAAGATTATTGACACGAAAATATATACTTTTCACTAAATCGTCGCCACTCTTTATTGGTATTTCAATATAAGAATAGGCAGATAGGTGTCATATCGTACAAGGCATGGAGGTTTGAATTATTGCATGGAATGACCACACGCATGAAATCCAAATATCCGGCACCAACCAAACTTTTCAAAGATCTGCAAGGAGTTTCTGAGTCCAAATATATTAGTATTAGATCATGTCTGATATGTCTTTATCCTGGTTTGTTTTTACATCCTTCTTTGTATATTTTACATTTTAAATAACTTTCAATCCATGTATCTATTTTGGCTCGTGTGGGTTTGCTCTATTTAATATCCACAGCGCTTTTCGGAATAAAAAGGCGTGGTTTATGTTATCTTGTAGCAATTGTTTGATAGTCGAGTAACTAGGTACAAACACAGACTGAAAAGGTGTGGTGGATAATGTAATTAGATAAGAAGAAATCTAGAAGTTGTTTGTGTACAATCCTTTCAAACACCTTTACCATGCAACTAAGTAATCCTGCTGGTCTCTAATTGGTTATATGACTTTTATCAATTTCCTACTAAATGACATAAAATTAAAGGAACTCCTAAGTAGAAAGTCCTTTTTTTATCACTATACTAGTTCTTTTTGTTTATCTTTAAGTAATTGTGACTATTTTTAACGTATTCACTCAGACAATAAATTCCTATAGAGAAAAGGAAAAAGAAGTCGTAAATTTTGTAATTAATGCAATCTAAGATGATTCTTTGTACACTACCTCTGGGAATGTTGTAAATCTCAACAAGTTTGGAACAAACTTATTACTTATACACATAATTAAATGAAATTCAAAGTCTACTAATCAAAATTAACAATAGTTTTAGGCGATGTTGATTTAACTTTTTTCTTCAAAACATTGTGTTATTTTAATTGTGAAATATTTTGTTCACTGTTGCAAGTGGACGAAATTCTGTTCTCGAGCTCCAAAAGTTTATTTTAAAGTTGAAAATGAGACATAATGTAATAAACAGATCAAATTATATACAAGGTTACAAAATGGTTGATGCTAGGAGAACTGTTATAATCATCAGAAGGAAAAGATAATTATACACACTGATGAGACAAACAACTTTTTTTTGTTAGACTTTTAGGGGTTCAGCAGCTTCGAAACTTTCCTATGTCCCCCTCCTCTTGTACTCTTCTCGCTTTGGTTTTACACAC
The DNA here is from genome assembly GCA_029931535.1 of Margaritifera margaritifera. Classification (NCBI taxonomy): domain Eukaryota; kingdom Metazoa; phylum Mollusca; class Bivalvia; order Unionida; family Margaritiferidae; genus Margaritifera; species Margaritifera margaritifera. The sequence goes on from JAQPZY010001173.1 coordinate 1,106,652, forward strand.
ACACGCAGACACACACACACACACACGCACGCACGCACACGCACGCACGCGACACACATACACTTAATCTTACATGAGTTCTCATGTCAAATGAAATGTAAACAGGAGTCTAATAAGTTCTATCTGTTGCGAATCTTGGCAAGCCCTCTTTTAATATATTCATCGAGGTTCATAAATTTCATTTCAAAGGAACACAAATATAAGATTCTATTTAACACTTGACGAAAAATTGCTTTTTCAGAACACCGCATACTAGTGTTGTTAAGCGACTTTAAAGTGCATTCGAATTTCTTAGTCATTACTCTTTTACTGTACATGACGTCATTAGTAACGACATAAGGTGTCATTATATGTGTTTCATATAGATAAATTCTGATATGGATATCTTCACCTAAATTACTTAGTAGTCATTATATAAATCACACGAAAGAAGAAAACTGGCGCGGGGAGGTAAAAAAAAAAACTAAGTTTCCTCCGTTTCCACCAAATTAGGGTCTTCCTCAGTGGGACAATAAAGAACATACAAAAAGATACACTCACGAACGCGCACAAAGAGTCACACGCGTAGAACAATGAATATTAACATTTTGGTACAGAGAAATAAAACTTTTCAAAATGATGAAAAAGACAAAACGGAAAAGAAAGAGCATAATCACAGACAAATTCGTCACGTGCCTAAAAATGGGCCTATCATCTTTATAAATGGCGAAAGCTAGAACGTGTGTAAGCTGTACGATAGTGCAGCATTGATTAGCGTGGCCTATTTACCTACGCCATTAATACAAATTCTGGTCATATGGTGCGCTATCCATACAGATGTATTATTTTTAGTATCTAGTCTTTGCATCCAGAATATAATTTAAAATACGAGAAACAAAGATATGAATGTATTTAGTTCACAAGATAAAGTGTTTAAAAGGCCTAATAGTACTAACAACAAGAACAACAACAAATGAACCAAAGCTTTTGGTTGAAGCCAAATTCGCCATGTGTTCGCATCTGCAGTATTCAGTATTTATCTTTTTGACCAGGTTCATTATCAGTCCGTTTGTGATTTGACCCAATAGTCAGCATTTCGAAGGACCGTACAGAGACTATGGCTGAGATAAAATGGTTGGCGAGTTTTGTGTTGACCTTGTGTCTGATATGACTTTTTGATTGCTCATTCTTTTCCTAAAGTCAGCTGTTGCGCCAAAATGTCTGTTGCACAAATGTTGAAAGTAGTAATATTGGGCATTTACTTACAGATTTAGACAACGTGTGTCTTTACAACTCTGTGTTGATGCTTCCGTACTGTGCTTGAGTTCAATTTGGCACGTGGTCTTTTAAGCTTTTGGGTCGTCGGTATAAAGTTTACTTAAATTAATATTTATATACTTACGAACTTAAACTGTATATCCTGAAGCATAAAGTAGGTATTTAAAACCATTAGGTTTTCTCTGTATGTATTAATATATTTTATAAGACCCAAATGAAGGACAATTATTGTAATTTCAACTCCTCTAATTAAACTAGCTCTTTATTGATTTGTGCGTTATATATGCTCTCTCTCTCTTTCTCTCTCTCTCTCTCTCTCAAAGAAAAGAGAAAAGAAAGAAAACAAAATGGACACGTATCAATTTATTTTTTTATTTCTAGTGACTTATGAAATACTACTTTTTCCACTACAATTATTTTGTAAAGAAGTAAACCCATGTCGCTAGCCTTAGCATCTCTGAACGTGTCTGGGACCATAAAATGTAATTTTTAAAAAATCCAAGGTTTTTGCTAATCACGTATCATACAGGACAGAGCCATATTAACTGCTTTACTTTTCACGTAACGTCACGCCGCACCTTTGAAGAGGACTGAGATGTACATGTATTCATACGGGTCTCGTTCCTCTATTTCCTGCTTTATTTTTGTAGCTATTAAATGTTTGCACACGTATCATTATGTTATAGATATATCCATACTTTTCCTGCTATGTGCGGAAATAATTGTACAGTATTTCAAAGGTACCGTAGTATTGGACGAGTCTAGTTTTAGGACCTTATTACTGGTATTAGTACCTCTACCTCATGCATGTGCAAGCTACGGCCCAAAGGCCGCATCCGGTCCGTAACCGGGTTTTATCCGGTTACATTGACATCATTCGGGTTTCATTTAAAAATCGCTTTCAGGCCCGCGCCCGGAAGGAAGTTGCTCATGCCTGTCCTGCCTCCTTCGTCGACTTGTCGACTCTACGACATCGTATCTACTAGGACCTACCTGGTGATTCTATTTTGGATGGATAAAAAACAGTACTGATAGAGAAGAATTCCGAAGCTCTAAATATTTCATTAAACGTACAAGTAAGTAACTTTAGAATATGTAAACCGCTGTTTTGCAGTATAAACTTTGTTTTAAAATAAAGTGTACTTTTTTATTTCCATTTTTACTTTCGGGAATGAAATTATTGTATTCAGCTTCATTTGGGCCGCTCCTGTGTTGTGTTGACCTTGTGTCTGATATGACTTTTTTGATTGCTCATTCTTTTCCTAAAGTCAGCTGTTGCGCCAAAATGTTTGTTGCACAAATGTTGAAAGTAGTAATATTGGGCATTTGCTTACAGATTTAGACAACGTGTGTCTTTACAACTGTGTGTTGATGCTTCCGTACGTATGCTTGAGTTCAATTTGGCACGTGGTCTTTTAAGCTTTTGGGTCGTCGGTATAAAGTTTACTTAAATTAGTATTTATATACTCACGAACTTAAACTGTATATCCTGAAGCATAAGGTAGGTATTTAAAACCATTAGGTTTTCTCTGTATGTATTAATATATTTTATAAGACCCAAGTGAAGGACAATTATTGTAATTTCAACTCCTCGAATTCAACTAGCTCTTTATTGATTTGTGCGTTATATATGCTCTCTCTCTCTCTCTCTCAAAGAAAAAAGAAAAGAAAGAAAACAAAATGGACACGTATCAATTTATTTTTTTTATTTCTAGTGACTTATGAAATACTACTTGCTCCACTACAATTATTTTGTAAAGAAGTAAACCCATGTCGCTAGTCTTGGCATCTCTGAACGTGTCTGGGACCATAAAATGTAATTTTTAAAAAATCCAAGGTTTTTGCTAATCACGTATCATACAGGACAGAGCCATATTAACTCCTTTACTTTTCACGTAACGTCACGCCGCACCTTTAAAGAGGACTGAGATGTACATGTATGCATACGAGTCTCGTTCCACTATTTCCTGCTTATGATGTATATTCACTAAGGACCTTTTCTTTTCAATATTATTTCATAATGAACATATATTCTACATCAAAAGACATTGAATCTATTATAATAAAATGTTTATCCATTCAGCAGTGTCTATTTTTAAATTTCTCTCTGTCTCTGTCTGTCTGTCTGTCTGTCTCAGTCTACAGAGTCAAGTATTTATATGGTAAAGAACAAGAAAGAAGTAATGTAAGTGCACAAACTAAATATAGAATTAACGGATTTTTTTATATTCATATTTAAATTTTTTTTAATTTCAAAAACATGGAGACGCTATGAACTAATAATAACCATACCTTGACCTAACTGGCACATTCCGGTCATATGCCACCTGACTTTTATGGTTAGCGTCACGAATCATGGACGACATTTCCGGAAATAAGCTAAATTACACACGCTCGGAAAAACGGTAATTCTGAACTAATGTACATGAATGCCAAATTTTTTTTTAACGATGATTAAATGAAGTATATACAGTTGAACACTTTCTATGGTTTTTTGAATAGACGCCCACAATATTATAACGAGCGCGTTAAAATTCACGTTAAGTGCATGAAAAGTGGTTGCTCGAGGCTAATAGTCAGTACATATATTCTGTATAAACAATGCAAGATACCTACCATTATAGCGGCCACAATATTGTAAAAAAGGGAGATGAAACCACAGTGATAAAAGTGGCAAAATTATCTGAATAATAAAAATATTCTGTAAGTAGAGTATATATATATATATATATATATATATATATATATATATATATTTATATATATATATATATATATATACATGCAAACATTCCACACAGGAATGAAGGGATAATATTGTTAGAAGCAAGGGGTCGCTCTACCGAGGAATCAAACACCTACGTGAGTCTGGCTTTGAGTCCATTGTTTTTCCCTATATCCAAGGACCTCAGGACAACATTCGTTGTCAAATGAAAGGTTCTTGAAACTCGCTAACACTACTAATAATTTTCCTCTAATCAACTAATGACCACACATCCTAAAACTCTAACTTAAAACTTGCAAGGTTTTCTTCGTTTTACATTTGTATGACTTTTCCAGTAAACCTTTCGTAGCCGAATATTAGTACATCACACCCTAGAATCCAAAACACGACCTAAACACGCAATACAAAGAATTATTTCTATATCAAGTTACTGAACACGGATACCTAAAAATATATCAAGAATTCCCTATGTTTAGAAATTAGCGAGGGTCCGTTTAACGAAACCTATCCATGCTGTCATAAAGTCTCGTGAATACTGTCCATTATGACGTTTGTTCCTAGAAATTGGCTAATTACTCGGACTGAGAACTATCTTGCCAACACCGACTCCCCATAATCAAACAAATAACTACTAAAATTCAAGAAAACAATAAACGGAGACGTAAATACAAATAGCACATACCTTAGGTTTATTACAACATAATTCTCAGCAAGATTGTAACTGTACTAGGTAAATACTTTAGGAGATAGAAGGCGTGGTAGATTGATAATGGATCAGAAGCTGACTGTAAGATAATAAGATAGTATTATACCCGTGTGTCTACAGTAAACTCATTCTTACCTGCAATAACGGATTAAGGTGGTAGGAAGCCTTTGAGTAATATTAAAAAGCGTTGCCTACCTGTCTTATATAATTATCATAGTACAGTACAGATAAACAGCGTTTTAAACTATCTACTTAAATACCTTAAAAGTATATATCAAAATATTTGTGTAGCTGTACTGCTTCGTTGTAAACAAACGGACGATATAAAGAAGGAATACTATCAGTCCTGATTGCTGAGTAGTCATGAGGATCAAGATTATTGAACAGTAAATCTTTTCTCTCTGTATCAGGAAATCATGCACTTTTAAGACGTCCTCGTTGTCTCTGTTTGTATTGAGGATTAGCGTATAAGAGAGTATGCAAATCTAACTGAATCAAAATACGATATAAATTATTTTGCCTGGTTAAAACATAATTTTGACAATGTAGTCAAATATGTTCTGTACTCTCTATTTCTATATAAGAACACGGTGGAGAATCAACAATATTTTGATCAGATAGGTGTTGTCTCTATTCACTACAATGTAGCCTAGGTCATGAATGCAAATCACCGCTTTCAAATTTCTGAAAGTGATACAAATCATTCGTAAAAATCGTTACTAACGATAACTCTTTCTGACACTTAATGCAACCCTTTATCTGATAGGCTACTAAAAATAAGCTGACAGGGAATTCCAACGGTCACCAAAACATTAGCTGTTATCGGCGTATGTCAGATCTCCACGTACGACTGTACATATATAATTTTAATCAGATTGGATAAACTGTATAATTGCCTTCTGCACATCATTGTTTGCATCTTTGCATTATTAGGTATGATTTCTTGTAGGTACTGATGACATCTTCCGTATTACCTTTGAAAACAAGTGCAAACATCTATGCTTCTTTCGTATAACTACAAGTATTTCCCACCCGAGCTCACTAAGCACTAAATCAGTATTGGCAAGCCTGGTTGACAATTCTTAAAGCCAATAGATTTTTAAACAATTCTATTTACAGAGTCGTATAATCGTCAGATATAATAGGATCTTCTACAATTATGTGTAAGTTAGTGTCATCAGCAAATAAACGTATTCTTAACTGAACTTCATCGACAATATCATGTATGTAGACTAAACATAAAACGGTACCTCATATTGATCTTTGAGGCACGCCAATAACCACTCTTTGTTTTCAAACCAGCCTAAAAGTCGTCCAGAACTAGCATCTTACGTAGTTTGTGAAAAAGTCCACGCAGTCACGCCCCCTATCAAATGCGTTACGGATGTCACAGAAGATTAACACTAACCTCTTTGCTCTTGTCCAAAGTTTTAGAAAAATTATTGTAAGCATGTAACAATTGATTTACTGATTGATTGATTCATTCATTAATATCTTTATTTGTTCAGTGATACGAAGAGTACAATCAATCACACACACAAAAAAGATTAAAAAAATTAACATTTGAAAACTTTGCAGTAATTTGTGAAAACAAAATATCAAATTCCAAACACAAAATATCCCTGTTAACAAAGTTGAATGTACGCAGCACATCTAGCATGGAAATAAACGAGTTGTGTATACCGTCAGGTAATTGTGAATAATTACTTCTTTGTTCTACACTGTGACAATGTAAAAAGACCTAGAAGATAAAAGTACACAAGCTGACATAAGTAAGCTCAGAGAATGCATTTTAAGAAAATAAAAGAAATAACAAAACACATTATAGGTCAGCCGGTTACACAGTCAAATGTTTCTTATATGCATTTAAAGAAAATAAAAGGAATAATGTATTACATTTTTTACAGTTGTGATATACAGAAAATGGAAATACATCATTTGATCATTACAAATAAGAACTAGCAAATCACAGGTCATCTTTTCCAAAAGAGAATTGACAAAATCAATAACTGGCAGTGAATATATTTACATGTAAACAATTACGCCGAATTTATCAATAATATCGCACCAAATTTTGTCACGGTTTATTTTATTTTTGTACTCTTGGGTTTTGATAGTAGAAAAGACGGAGTAAAAATAGGCTTCAGGCAATCTACAAAGGTGCTCAATAAAAATCAATTTATTCGTAACTATATAGGCTTCAATGGGTAAAACACCCAATAAACTCAGCGCAACAACAGTTCATGACTATCTAGATATTCCTTGCATGTGTTTAATGCCTCTCTCTCTCTCTCTCTCTCTCTCTCTCTCTCTCTCTCTCTCTTTAATATAATGATGTTCTGAGGGCTGTGGTATACAAGGTTTCACAACCATGCAATGCACGGGGTAGTGAAATATTTTCAATTAAATCCTACATAACTACATGATTCTGTTTCTTGAACAACTTCAGAACCCAAGAACTAATGACTATATCAACTTTTGTAGCCAGAGGAACTTTCATTAAAAACAATTTTTTTTTATAGAATTTTGTCCGAATCCCCACTTTACAGATTCTCAAAACATTCTTCACTAATGCTTAATTTTGAAAGACTTTCAAGAGGCCTATCATCTTTTACAGGAAGACAAGGGCAAGGAGTATAAAAAAATACAAAGACAAAATTGAATGTTCTTAAAACATATAGGCATTTTTTGCTCTAAATACACGTTAGGGTCAAGGGAATACTATTCCATCTTGCAGCGTACCTATCAACACTAGATATATGTGCGAAGTTCTTCTTGAAACGATAACTCGTTTGTTCATATTTGTGTATAGATTTACAATCATATTCCTTAGTCTTTGATTGATTGCGATCTGAATTAGTTTATAAAATAAGCCGTCATGCCATACAGTCAGTGCTTTATTACCCAATATGAAGACTAAGCACGTGCTTAGGGCACCAACAAAGCAAGGGCACCAAAAAAAAAAAAAAAAAAAAAAAACAAAAAAAAAATCGTAAATAAATGAGAAATAGGGTTTATTATTGTTTTTATTTTGAATTAAATGGGGGGGGGGGGCACCATAATTTTTTCAGTGCTTAAAGTTCTTATACCGGCTCAGCATATAGTGTCAAAATCATTCTCAGTATCAAGAAAAGCTGCGCACAATTGTTTTTAAAGTTTGTTCGTAGGCCGGAAAAATACATTTAAAACTTGGCAGATTTTAAATTATTGTGCATCCTTTTTTAATAACATCTTACAAAAATCTTACAAAGGACTGGAAGATGCGTTATCATCCTACAATGGTTCGGGTCTCTTTTATCTTTAATTTCCTCCCTTAAAGGGTAATCCTTAGACCTTTATTTAATTGTTTGGGTATGTGCCCAAATATCAATACTGAGTTGCAGAAAGTAATCAAAACTGGTCTGATCGTAATACTACCATACTTAAGGTGTTCATGATTTATACTGTCAAACCCACTGGCCTTTCCAGACCGAACATCTGAAGGCACAGATGCAAGTTCTTGAAGTGTAATGCGATATAACTCTTCTCTTACTTTGGTTTCTTTCCCGTACCTTAACATATTTCCTAGCTTCCTCGTGAAAATTTTAATATGTGTCCAATTCCTGTGGATAATACAACGTCTCAAAATATACTGAACACTTAACTACGATACCTACAGGATCTCGAAAAATAGTGTCAGTAAAGTTCCTTTTAAGGGGTTTTGTACTTTTCTGTTGTTGTGAATTGAAAGTTGACAAAATAGGTTTTGATCAACCTCGGCGTACTTATTAATGTTTTAATTGTCTTGCTTTAGATAATCTGATACCTATTTTCTGTGAAGACTTTAAAAGCTGACTTGGCATCTTTATCACAAATGTAAAATATATATTTTTGACCACTAGTTTTTCCTTGCTGTATTCGTTCCACTTTTAGTCATATTTTTGTGCAAATTCTTTAACTCGTCATTCCAGGAGGGCTTTAAGAAGGGATTGAATTTAGAAACTGGAATCTCCTTTTTAATAGATAGAGCGTGAACAATTTTGTTATGCAACAAATATATTTACTCCCTGGAGTTTGTGGTATGGACTTTAAGAGGCTTTAACTTACTATCTTGTTGCTGTTTTGGGGGCGTGTCAGGCGGTCCGGTCGACACAGGCGGATGCTGGATGGGTCTATCTTGTTGCTGTTTTGGGGGCGTCTTTGTCGATCCGGTCCATATAGGTGGATGTGGGATCGATCTATCTTGTTGCTGTTTTGGGGGCGTCTTTGGCGGTCCGGTCCATATAGGTGGGTGCTTGATCAGTCTATCTTGTTGCTGTTTTGGGGGCGTTTTAGGCGGTTCGGTCCACACAGGTGGATGCTGGATCGCTCTGGGGTCTGTGGTAGGTCGTCCTTCTGCGGGTGGAGATGGGCTACCTCCCGCAGAAGGCCATCCTGCACCTACTGCTGGTGTCTCCGCTGGCGGTTGACCCAATGCAGGTGGCGTACTCGCCTTGTGTACACCTTCTCCACCACATGGCGCTACTCCCCCAGCGGCAGATTGCGCTGGACCTCCTCCAACTGCTTGTGGTCTAACGGATTTCACTGTAATACAAATGGTATTCGAAGATTATTGACACGAAAATATATACTTTTCACTAAATCGTCGCCACTCTGTATTGGTATTTCAATATAAGAATAGGCAGATAGGTGTCATATCGTACAAGGCATGGAGGTTCGAATTATTGCATGGAATGACCACACGCATGAAATCCAAATATCCGGCACCAACCAAACTTTTCAAATAACTGCAAGGAGTTTCTGAGTACAAAAATACTAGTATTAGAGGAAGTCTGATATGTCTTTGTCCTGTTTTGTTTTTACATCCTTCTTTGTTTATTTTACATTTGAAATAACTTTCAATCCATGTATCTATTTTGGCTCGTGTGGGTTTGCTCTATTTAATATCCACAGCCTTTTTATTCCGAAAACGGAATAAAAAGGCGTGGTTTATGTTATCTTGTAACAATTGTTTGATAGTCGAGTAACTAGGTAGAAACACAGACTGAAAAGGTGTGGTGGGGGTTGTGGGCGGGGAGTGGTTTAGGATGGATACTGTAATTAAATCAAAAGAAATCTAGAAGTTGTTTGTGTTCAATCCTTATAATCACCTTTACCATGCAACTAAGTAATCCTGCTAGTCTCTAATTGGTTATAACACTTTTATCAATTTTCTACTAAATGACATAAAATTAAAGGAACTCCTAAGCTGAAAGTCCTTTTTTATCACTATACTAGTTCTTTTTGTTTATCTTTAAGTAATTGTGACTATTTTTAACGTATTCACTCAGACAATAAATTCCTATACAGTAAAGGAAAAAGAAGTCGTAAATTTTGTAATTAATGCAATCTAAGATGATTCTTTGTACACTACCTCTGGGAATGTTGTAAATCTCAACAAGTTTGGAACAAACTTATTACTTATACACATAATTAAACGAAAATCAAACTCTACTTATTAAATCAACAATAGTTTTAAGAGATGTTGATTTAACTTTTTTCTTCAAAACATTGTGTTATTTTAATTGTGAAATATTTTGTTCACTGTTGCAAGTGGACGAAATGCTGCTCTCGAGCTCCAAAACTTTATTTTAAAGCTGAAAACGAGACAAAGTAATGAAAAGATCAAATTAATTCTTAACACAAATCGCATATACAAGGTTACAAAGTGGTTGATGCTATGAGAACTGTTATAATTATCAGAAGGAAAAGATATTTATACACACTGATGAGACAAACAACCTGTCTATAAAACAACCTCTTTTTTATTAGATTTTCAGTGGTTCAGCAGCTTCGAAACTTTCCTTTGTCCCCCTCCTCCTGTACTCTTCTCGCTTTTGTTTTACACACACACGCAGACACACACACACACACACGCACGCAACACACACACACTTGATCTTACATGAGTTCTCATGTCAAATGAAATGTAAACAGGAGTCTAATAAGTTCTATCTGTTGCGAATCTTGGCAAGCCCTCTTTTAATATATTCATCGAGGTTCATAAATTTCATTTCAAAGGAACACAAATAGAAGATTATATTTAGCACTTGACGAAAAAATGCTTTTTCAGAACACCGCATACTAGTGTTGTTAAGCGACTTTAAAGTACATTCGAATTTCTTAGTCATTACTCTTTTACTGTACATGACGTCATTAGTAACGACATAAGGTGTTATTATATGTGTTTCATATTGATAAATTCTGATATGGATATCTTTACCTAAATTACTTAGTAGTCATTATATAAATCACACGAAAGAAGAAAACTGGCGCGGGGAGGTAAAAAACAAAACTAAGTTTCCTCCGTTTCCACACAAATTAGGGTCTTCCTCAGGGGGACAATAAACAACATACAAAAAGATACACTCACGAACGCGCACAAAGAGTCACACGCGTAGAACAATGAATATTAACATTTTGGTACAGACAAATAAAATTTTCCAAAATGATGAAAAAGACAAAACTGAAGAGAAAGAGCATAATCACAGACAAATTCGTCACGTGCCTAAAAATGGGCCTATCATCTATGTAAATGGGGAAAGCTAGAACGTGTGTAAGCTGTACGATAGTGCAGCATTGATTAGCGTGGCCTATTTACCTACGCCATTAATACAAATTCTGGTCATATGGTGCGCTATCCATACAGATGCATTATTTTTAGTATCTAGTCTTTACATCCCGAATATAATTTAAAATACGAGAAACAAAGATATGAATGTATTTAGTTCACAAGATAAAGTGTTTAAAAGGCCTAATAGTACTAACAACAAGAACAACAACAAATGAACCAAAACTTTTGGTTGAAGCCAAATTCGCCATGTGTTCGCATCTGCAGTATTCAGTATTTATCTTTTTGACCAGGTTCATTATCAGTCCGTTTGTGATTTGACCCAATAGTCAGCATTTCGAAGGACCGTACAGAGACTATGGCTAAGATAAAATGGTTGGCGAGTTTTGTGTTGACCTTGTGTCTGATATGACTTTTTTGATTGTTCATTCTTTTCCTAAAGTCAGCTGTTTGGCCAAAATGTCTGTTGCACAAATGTTGAAAGTAGTAATATCGGGCATTTGCTTACAGATTTAGACAACGTGTGTCTTTACAACTGTGTGTTGATGCTTCCGTACTATGCTTGAGTTCAATTTGGCACGTGGTCTTTTAAGCTTTTGGGTCGTCGGTATAAAGTTTACTTAAATTAGTATTTATTTACTTAGCAACTTAAACTGTATATCCTGAAGCATAAGGTAGGTATTTAAAACCATTAGGTTTTCTCTGAATGTATTAATATATTTTATAAGACCCAAGTGAAGGACAATTATTGTAATTTCAACTCCTCTAATTCAACTAGCTCTTTATTGATTTGTGCGTTATATATGCTCTCTCTCTCTCTCTCTCTCTCTCTCTCTCAAAGAAAAGAGAAAAGAAAGAAAACAAAATGGACACGTATCAATTTATTTTTGTATTTCTAGTGACTTATGAAATACTACTTTTTCCACTACAATTATTTTGTAAAGAAGTTAACCCATGTCGCTAGTCTTGGCATCTCTGAACGTGTCTGGGACCATAAAATGTAATTTTTAAAAAATCCAATTTTTTTGCTAATCACATATCATACAGGAGAGAGTCATATTAACTCCTTTACTTTTCACGCAACGTCACGCCGCACCTTTGAAGAGGACTGAGATGTACATGTATTCATACGAGTCTCGTTCCTCTATTTCCTGCTTTATTTTTGTAGCTATTAAATGTTTGCACACGTATCATTATGTTATAGATATATCCATACTTTTCCTGCTATATGCGGAAATAATTGTACAGTATTTCAAATGTACCGTAGTATTACTGATATTAGTACCTCTACCTCGTGCATGTGCAAGCTACGGCCCAAAGGCCGCATCCGGTCCGTAACCGGGTTTTATCCGTGACATTGACATCATTCGGGTACATTTAAAAATCGCTTTCAGGTCCGCGCCCGGAAGAAAGTTGCTCATGCCTGTCCTACCTCCTTCGTCGACTTGTTGAGGCTACGTTATCGTATCTACTAGGACCTACCTGGTGATTCTATTATGGATGGATAGAAAACACTGTCACCAGCAGGTGATAAAGTTTAATTATGATGATCTATGGTAGGATGAATTACATAAAACGTGTGAATAATAAAAGCTGTACGCTCTTTATATATATATATATATATATATATATATATATATATATATATATATATATATATATATAAATATATATATATATAGTATGTAAAACGTGTGAATAATGAAAGCTGTACGCTCTTGATATATATATATATATATATATATATATATATATAGTATGTAAAATGTGTGATTAATAAAAGCTGTACGCTTTTTATAAATAACATATGTATATTATGTACTCTGTATCATTGATATACCACGAGATGTATAATGTTTTCATTAAAAGGAAACGAGGCTTTATACAGAGAGGGAGAGAGAGCGGCCTTCGGATATTTTAATATTTAAAAACAATATTTTTAGAACCCTAATATAGGTTTTAAAGAAAAGCATTAAATAGATTACAGTATGTGTGTGCCTCCTAACCAACACGGTGGATAAATCCCATGAAAAGTGTAAACGTATGTGTGTCCCTTATGCATGAGAGAGAGAGAGAGAGAGAGAGAGAGAGAGAGAGAGAGAGAGAGAGAGAGAGAGAGGTAAAAGAAAAGGGGATTTCAATGAAATTGTGTACCATGTTCTATTCATTTATGTCGATAATGATTGATAAGTGGAAATTCATCACTGATCTAGAGAGTATAGGCGCAATACCCACTGTTGAAACCATGTTTACTTGTGCGTATTCATGTGCCATGGGCGGATCGCAATTTGATATACCGACCCATTATAAATCGTGCTCCACCGTCAATCTCAGAAAGTATTTGCCTGGCAGATTTACAACCTAGCTGCGAAATATTTAATCCCTTCATGCCTTACAAATCTTAAACCATATCTTGCTCCGTCCGTGCAAACGTTTGTAATTTGAAACAAAAATATAATCGTCCGGAGCGAGTGCAATGTTAAAACCATTCTACTTGTACTAGACGATGTAGCCTAATGTACACGTTAATCTGCAGAGTTGTGACGAAGGTTCTCGCGCCGATAAATATCGTCCAACCACCCGATGCTGTTCTCCTCCTTCAATCGTGCACCATGTTTCTCGCGACCGAACGCGCTTGTTTCGAGATAATGACGTCATCAACTGTGTCACCAGTTTTCATCAAGAGTGACAGCATTGAATTAAATATTAAAATAAGACAAAATGAGATTTAACCAGGTAATTCCATGTAATTTAAAAAAATCATAATGAAAATCTATATTTTCACTAATGCCTTTTTTTTGTTGGACATTTTGGCCTTGATATTTCTATTATATGCTAAAGATAGCGCCGCCGATCACACGATGGCTTTGTTTACATATCTTGAACAGGAAAACCAAATATGGGAATGTATACGACGTGATAGCCAATGTAAATATTTGGTTTTAATCATAACGTAAGAAACAAATTTTACACTCGAAATGTATATTCACTACGGACTTTTTCGTTTCAGTATTATTTCATAATGAACATATATTCTACATCAAAAGACATTGAAACTATTATAATAAAATGTATATCCATTCACCAGTGTCTATTTTTAAATTTCTCTCTGTCTCTGTCTCTGTCTGTCTGTCTGTCTGTCTGTCTCAGTCTACAGAGTCATGTATTTATATGGTAAAGAACAAGCAAGCAGTAAAGTAAGTGCACAAACTACAAATAGAATTAACGGATTTTTTTCTTCATATTTAAATTTTATTTTTTTAATTTCAAAAACATGGAGACGCTATGAACTAATAATATCCATACCTTGACCTAACTGGCACATTCCGGTCATATGCCATGTGACTTTTTTGTTAGAGTCACGAATCATGGACGACATTTCCGGAAATAAGCAAAATTACACACGCTCGGAAAAACAATAATTCTGAACTAATGTACATGAATGCCAAACTTTTTTTTAACGATGATCAAATGAAGTAGATATAGTCGAATACTTTCTATGGTTTTTTTAATAGACTCTCACAATATTATAACGAGCGCGTTCAAATTCACGTTAAGTGCACAAAAAGTGGTTGCTCGAGGCTAACAGTCAGTACATATATTCTGAATAAACAATGGAAGATACCTACCGTAAAACCGCCACAATATTTTAAAAAAGGGAGATGAAATAACAGTGATAAAAGTGGCAAAATTATCTGAATAATAAAAATTATTCTGTAAGTAGAGTATATATATAGGGATGAAGGGATTATATTCTTACACGCAAGCGTGAGTCTGGCTTTGAGTCCATTGTTTTCCCCTATATCCAAGAACCTCAAGACAACAGTCGTTGTCAACTGAAAGGTTCTTGAACCCGCAAACACTACTAATAATTTTCCTCTAATCAACTAATGACCACACATCCTAAAACTCTAACTTAAAACTTGCATGGTTTTCTTCGTTTTATGTTTGTATGACTTTTCCAGTAAACCTTTCGTAGCTGAATATTAGTACATCACACCCTGAAATCCAAAACACGACCTAAACACCCAATACAAAGAATTATTCCTATATCAAGTTACTGAACACCGATACCTAAAAATAAATATACCAAGAATTCCCTATGTTAAGATATTAGCGAGGGTCCATTTTACGAAACTAATCCATGCTGTCATAGAGTCTCGTGAATACTGTCCATTATGACGTTTGTTCCTAGAAATTGACTAATTACTCGGACTGAGAACTATCTTGCCAACACCGACTCCCCATATTCAAACAAATAACTACTAAAATTTAAGAAAACAATAAACGGAGACGTAAATACAAATAGGACATACCCTAGGTTTATTACAATATAATTCTCAGCAAGATTGTAACTGTACTAGGTAAATACTTTAGGAGATAGAAGGCGTGGTAGATTGATAATGGATCAGAAGCTGACTGTAAGATAATAAGATAGTATTATACCAGTGTGTCTACAGTAAACTCATTCTTACCTGCAATAACGGATTAAGGTGGTAGGAAGCCTTTGAGTAATATTAAAAAGCGTTGCCTACCTGTCTTATATAATTATCATAGTACAGTACAGATAAACAGCGTTTTAAACTATCTACTTAAATACCTTAAAAATATATATCAAAATATTTGTAGGTGTACTGCTTCGTTGTAAACAAACGGACGATATAAAGAAGGAATACAATCAGTGATGATTGCTGAGCAGTCATGAGGATCAAGATTATTGAACAGTAAATCTTTTCTCTCTGTATCAGGAAATCATACACTTTTAAGACGTCCTCGTTGTCTCTGTTTGTATTGAGGATTAGCGTATAAGAGAGTATGCAAATCTAACTGAATCAAAATACGATGTAAATTATTTTGCCTGGTTACAACATAATTTTGACAATGTAGTCAAATATGTTCTGTACTCTCTATTTCTCCATAAGAACACGGTGGAGAATCAACAATATTTTGATCAGATAGGTGTTGTCTCTATTCGCTACAATGTAGCCTAGGGCGTGAATGCAATATTTTTCGAATTCGTTTCCCTACAGGGACATTTTGGGAATTATAGTAATATCCATGTTTAAAAATCTCGGAAAGTTTGTAACAGGCGAATTGTTGCTTGTTTCATTTGGTATCGAATTCTAGTCCCTAATTGTCCATGAAATGAAGGATGAACTGTCAATCTCTTTAAATCAAATCTTCACAGTCCTACGTGGAGATCTGATGGACACTGATAAGAGGTCATGTTCTGTTGACCTTGTGGTTCACCAATCAAATCACCGCTTTCAAATTTCTGAAAGTGATACAAGTCATTCGGAAAAATCGTTACTAACGATAACTCTCCCTGACACTTAATGCAACCCTTTATCTGATAGGCTACTAAAAATAAGCAGACAGGGAATTCCAACGGTCACCAAAACATTAGCTGTTATCGGCGTATGTCAGATCTCCACGTACGACTGTGCATATATAATTTTAATCAGATCGGATAAACTGTATAATTGCCTTCTGCACATCATTGTTTGCATCTTTGCGTTATTAGGTATGATTTCTTGAATGTACTGATGACATCTTCCGTATTACTTTTGAAAAAAAGTGCAAACGTCTCTGCTTCTTTCGCATAACTTCAAGAATTTCCCACCCGAGCTCCCTAAGCACTAAATCAGTATTGGCAAGCCTGGTTGACAATTCTTAAAGCCAATAGATTTTTAAACAATTCTATTTACAGAGTCGTATAATCGTCAGATATAATAGGATCTTCTACAATTATGTGTAAGTTAGTGTCATCAGCAAATAAACGTATTCTTAACTGAACTTCATCGACAATATCATGTATGTAGACTAAACATAAAACGGTACCTCATATTGATCTTTGAGGCACGCCAATAACCACTCTTTGTTTTCAAACCAGCCTAAAAGTCGTCCAGAACTGCCGCCTTGAGTAGTTTCTGAAAATGTCCACGATGCCAAGCCCCCCTATCAAATGCGTTACGGATGTCACAGAAGATAACGCTAACCTCTTTGGTCTCGTCCAAAGTTTTAGAAAAATTATTGTAAGTATGTAACAATTGATTTACTGATTGATTCATTCATTAATATCTTTATTTGTTCAGTGATATGAAGAGTGCAATCATTCACACACAAAAAAGAAAAAGATGAAAAAAATTAGCAATTGAAAACTTAGCAGTAATTTGTGAAAACAAAATATCAAACTCCAAACACAAAATATCCCTGTTAACAAAGTTGAATGTACGCAGCACATCTAGCATGGAAATAAACGAGTTGTGTATACCGTCAGGTAATTATGAATAATTACTTCATTATTCTACACATTGACAATGTAAAAAGACCTAGAAGATACAAGTACACAAGTAAGCTGACATAAGTAAGCTCAGAGGATGCATTTAAAGAAAATAAAAAAAATAACAAAACACATTATAGTCCAGCTTGTTACGCAGTCAAATGTTTATTTTATACATTTTAAGAAAATAAAAGGAATAACAAAAAACATTATAGGTCAGCCTGGTACGCAGTCAAATGTTTCTTATATACATTTTAAGAAAATAAAAGGAATAACAAAAACATTATGTGTCAGCCTGGTGCACAGTCAAATGTTTCTTATATACATTTTCCACAGTTGTGATATACAGAAAATGGAAAAACTTCATTTGATCATTACAAATAAGAACTAGCAAATCACAGGTCTTCTTTCCCAAAAGAGAATTGACAATTCAATAACTGGCAGTGAATATATTTACATGTAAACATGCACGCCGAATTTATCAATACTATTGCACCAAATTTTGTCACGGTCTGGTGTAAGAAAACTACATGCAGATTTGAAATGATCAACAACAAAATTATAAAAAGTTTAGCACCGAATACAAACAGTCTCGTCCAAATGAAAAAAGTTTAGTCACAATATTCTCAAGAAATAAACATGGCTCTGCATGTCTGAAGATTTTTCTAGCTACCACCCATATAACAGACGGAATCAAGCTGCCATCAAGCAATTGCTTATGAAATCTATTAAGAGAGGTGTCTTTGATTAGTCTACATATCAAATCATGTTCATACGATATACGCACTTTGTATCTAACAATACATTTACAATCAGTTTTATTTTTTACTGGCAATCGACTTTGAACTATGAACCATTGTAAAACCCCATTTAGTTAAAAATTGTCCAGCAGGCTATAACTGTCTGGAATAAAACCAGTTTGGTTTATGTTTTTACTCTTGGGTTTTGATAGTAGAGAAAAAGCAGTAAAAATAGGCTTCAGGCAATCTACAAAGGTGCTCAAGACAAATCAATTTATTTGTAACTATATAGGCTTCAATGGGTAAAACACCCAATAAACTCAGCGCAACAACAGTTCATGACTATCTAGATATTCCTTGCATGTATTTAATGCCTCTCTCTCTCTCTCTCTCTCTCTCTCTCTCTCTCTCTCTCTTTAATATAAGTATGTTCTGAGGGCTGTGGTATACAAGGTTTCACAAACATGCAATGCACGGGGTAGTGCAATATTTTCATGCAATATCTTCGCTGTGATTGGATTAAAACCATTCTCGTTGACACCGATATCAATACAAATGAACAGTTAACTTACAAGTTTATCTGTATCCCTTTTAAACGTACATATCTACATGGTTCTGTTTCTTGAACAACCCAAGAGCCAATGACTATATCAACTTTTGTAGCCAGAGGAACTTTCATTTAAAACAATAATATTATTTTTTAGAATTTTGTCCGAATCCCCACTTTACAGAGTTCTCAAAACATTCTTCACTAATGCTTCATTTTGAAAGACTTTCAAGAGGCGTATCATCTTTTACAGTAAGACAATGGCACGGATTGTCGAAAAATACAAGACAAAATTGCATGTTCTGAAAACACAAAGGCATTTTTTTTTTTAGGGTCAAGGGGATAATCCATCTTGCAGTGTACCTTTCAACACTAGATACCTGTGCGAAATTTTCTTGAAACGATAACTCTGCTGTACATATTTGTGTATAGATTTACAATCGCATTCCTTAGTCTTTGATTGATTCCGATCTGAATTAGTTTATAAAATAAGCTGTCATGCCATACAGTCAGTGCTTTATTACCCAAAATGAAGACTAAGCACGTGCTTAGTGCACCAAGAGAGCAAGGGCACCAAAAAAAGACAAAAAAAAAAAATTAGAAATTACGGTTTAGTATTGTTTTTATTTTGAATTAGATATGGGCGTGGGGCACCATAATCTTTTCAGTGCTTAGGGCCTCTAAAGGTCTTAATCCGACCCTGCATATAGTGTCAAAATCATTCTCAGTATCAAGAAAAGCTGTGTTCAATTTGATTTGGTTTTCATTAGCATATTCAACTAGTTCGTAGGCCGGAAAAATACATTTAAAACTTGGAAGATTTTAGATTATTGTGCATCCTTTTTTAATAACATTTTTCAAAAATCTTACAAAGGACTGGAAGATGCGTTATCACCCTACAATGGTTCGGGTCTCTTTTATCTTTAATTTCCTCCCTTAAAGTGTAATCCTCAGACCTTTATTTAATTGTTTGGGTATGTGCCCAAATATCAATACTGAGTTGCAGAAAGTAATCAAAACTGGTCTGATCGTAATACTACCATACTTAAGGCGTTCATGATTTATACTGTCAACCCCACTGGCCTTTCAAGACCGAACATCTGAAAGCACAGATGCAAGTTCTTGAAGTGTAATGCTATATAACTCTTCTCTTACTTTGGTTTCCTTCCCGTACCTTAAGAGATTTCCTAGCTTCCTCGTGAAACGTTTTATATATGTCTAATTCCTGTGGTAAATTTAACGTCTCAAAATATACGTGAACACTAAACTACGATACCTACAGGATCTCGAAAAATAGTGTCAGTAAAGTTCATTTTACCGGTTTTGTATTTTTCTGTTGTCGTGAATTGAAAGTTGACAAAATAGGTTTTGATCAACCTCGGCGTACTTATTAATGTTTTAATTGTCTTGCTTTAGATAATCTGATACCTATTTTCTGTGAAGACTTTAAAAGCTGACTTGGCATCTTTATCACAAATGTAAAATATATATTTTTGACCACTAGTTTTTCCTTGCTGTATTCGTTCCACTTTTAGTCATATTTTTGTGCAAATTCTATAACTCGTCATTCCAGGAGGGCTTTAAGAAGGGATTGAATTTAGAAACTGGAATCTCCTTTTTAATAGATAGAGCGTGAACAATTTTGTTATGCAACAAATATATTTACTCCCTGGAGTTTGTGGTATGGACTTTAAGAGGCTTTAACTTACTATCTTGTTGCTGTTTTGGGGGCGTGTCAGGCGGTCCGGTCGACACAGGCGGATGCTGGATGGGTCTATCTTGTTGCTGTTTTGGGGGCGTCTTTGTCGATCCGGTCCATATAGGTGGATGTGGGATGGGTCTATCTTGTTGCTGTTTTTGGGGCGTCTTTGGCGGTCCGGTCCATATAGGTGGGTGCTTGATTAGTCTATCATGTTGCTGTTTTGGGGACGTGTTAGGCGGTCCGGTCCACACAGGTGGATGCTGGATCGCTCTGGGGTCTGGGGTAGGTCGTCCTTCTTCGGGTGGAGATGGTCTACCTGCTGCAGAAGGCCATCCTGCACCTACTGCTGGTGTCCCCGCTGGCAGTTGACCCAATGCAGATGGCGTACTCGCCCTGTGTACACCTTCTCCACCAACTGGTGCTACTCCCCCAGCCGCAGATGGCGCTGGACCTCCTCCAACTGCTTGTGGTCTAACGGATTTCACTGCAATACAAATGGTATTAGAAGAGTTTTGCCACGAAAATATACACTTTCACTAAATCGTCGCCACTCTGTATTGGTATTTCAATATAAGAATAGGCAGATCGGTCTGATATCGTACAAGGCATGGAGGTTCGAATTATTGCATGGAATGACCACACGCATGAAATCCAAATATCCGGCACCAACCAAACTTTTCAAATAACTGCAAGGAGTTTCTGAGTCATAAAATATTAGTACTAGAGCATGTCTGATATGTCTTTGTCCTGGATTGTTTTTACATCCTTCTTTGTATATTTTACATTTTAAATAACTTTCAATCCATGTATCTATTTTGGCTCGTGTGGGTTTGCTCTATTTAATATCCACTGCGCTTTTCGGAACAAAAAGGCGGGGGTTATGTTATCTTGTAACAATTGTTTGATAGTCGAGTAACTAGGTAGAAACACAGACCTGAAAGGTGGGGGTGGGGGTGGGGGCGGGGGCGGCTAGTGGAGTGGGGTTGATACTATAATTAGATAAGTAGAAATCTAGAAGTTGTTTGAGTACAATCCTTTCAAACACCTTTATCATGCAACTAAGTAATCCTGCTGGTCTCTAATTGGTTATATCACTTTTATCAATTTTCTAATAAATGACATAAAATTAAAGGAACTCCTAAGTAGAAAGTCCTTTTTTATCACTATACTAGTTCTTTTTGTCATCTTTAAGTAATTGTGACTATTTTTAACGTATTCACTCTCAGACAATAAATTCCTATACAGTAAAGAAAAAAAGTAGTAAATTTTGTAATGCAATCTAAGATGATTCCTTGTTCTCTACCTCTGGGAATGGTGTAAATCTCATCAAGTTTGGAACAAACTTATTACTTATACACATAATTAAACAAAAATCAAAGTCTACTGATCTAAATCAACAATAGTTTTAAGAGATGATGATTTAACTTTTTTCGTCAAAACATTTTGTTATTTTAGTTGTGAAATATTTTGTCCACTGTTGCAAGTGGACGACTTGCAATTCTCGAACTCCAAAAGTTTATTTTAAAGCTGAAAACGAGACAAAGTAATGAAAAGATCAAAGTTATTTCGGAGGACAAATCTCATATGCAAGGCTACAAAGTGGTTGATGCTAGGTGAACTGTTATAATCATCAGAAGGAAAAGATAATTATACACATTGATGAGACAAACAACCTGTCTATATAACATCCTTTTTATTATATTTTTAGAGGTTCAGCAGCATCGAAACTTTCCTTTGTCCCCCTCCTCTTGTACTCTTCTCACTTTTTGTTTTACACACACACGCACACACACACTCTTGATCTTACATGAGTTCTCATTTCAAATGAAATTTAAAAAGGAGTCTAATAGGTTCTATCTGTTGCGAATCTTGGCAAGCCCTCTTTTAATATATTCATCGAGGTTCATAAATTTCATTTCAAAGGAACACAAATATAAGATTCTATTTAGCACTTGACGAAAAAATGCTTTTTTCAGTAAACCGCATACTAGTGTTGTTAAGCGACTTTAAAGTACATTCGAATTTCTTAGTCATTACTCTTTTACTGTACATGACGTCATTAGTAACGACATAAAGTGTTATTATATGTGTTTCATATTTATAAATTCTGATATGGATATCTTCACCTAAATTACTTAGTAGTCATTATATAAATCACACGAAAGAAGAAAACTGGCGCGGGGAGGTAAAAAACAAAACTAAGTTTCCTCCGTTTCCACCAAATTAGGGTCTTCCTCAGGGGGACAATAAAGAACATACAAAAAGATACACTCACGAACGCGCACAAAGAGTCACACGCGTAGAACAATGAATATTAACATTTTGGTACAGAGAAATAAAACTTTCCAAAATGATGAAAAAGTCAAAACTGAAGAGAAAGAGCATAATCACAGACAAATTCGTCACGTGCCTAAAAATGGGCCTATCATCTTTATAAATGACGAATGCTAGTAACTGTGTAAGCTGTACGATAGTGCAGCATTGATTAGCGTGGCCTATTTACCTACGCCATTAATACAAATTCTGGTCATATGGTGCGCTATCCATACAGATGCATTATTTTTAGTATCTAGTCTTTACATCCCGAATATAATTTAAAATACGAGAAACAAAGATATGAATGTATTTAGTTTACAAGATAAAGTGTTTAAAAGGCCTAATAGTACTAACAACAAGAACAACAACAAATGAACCAAAACTTTTGGTTGAAGCCAAATTCGCCATGTGTTCGCATCTGCAGTATTCAGTATTTATCTTTTTGACCAGGTTCATTATCAGTCCGTTTGTGATTTGACCCAATAGTCAGCATTTCGAAGGACCGTACAGAGACTATGGCTAAGATAAAATGGTTGGCGAGTTATGTGTTGACCTTATATCTGATATGACTTTTTTGATTGTTCATTCTTTTCCTAAAGTCAGCTATTTCGCCAAAATGTTTGTTGCACAAATGTTGAAAGTAGTAATATCGGGCATTTCTTACGTGTTGTCTTTACAACTGTGTGTTGATGCTTCCGTACTATGTTTGAGTTCAATTTGGCACGTGGTCTTTTAAGCTTTTGGGTCGTCGGTATAAAGTTTACTTAAATTAGTATTTATATACTTACCAACTTAACTTGTATATCCTGAAGAACAAGGAAGGTATTTAACACCATTAGGTTTTCTCTGTATGTATTAATATATTTTATAAGACCCAAATGAAGGGCAATTATTGTAAATTCAACTCCTCGAATTCAACTAGTTCTTTATTTATTTTTGCGTTACATATGCTCTCTCTCTCTCTCTCTCTCTCTCTCTCTCTCTCTCTCTCTCTCTCTCTCTCTCTCTCTCTCTCTCTCTCTCAGGCCTGCAAACAGAAATTCCGGGCACCCTGGGCAGAACACTCATGGGCCCCAAAACTAGTTTGAATTTGTTGGATATAAAAACCTGTGTACAGTTTTGCATATAAAACCTGTAGTAATCTACCATAACTTAGATTCTTGCAAGGAACAAAGTTTAATATTTACTGCCAAGATTAATTTATTTTTTATAACTGAGTTGACGGCGGGCCCTCAAAAATCGCCAGGCCCCTGGGCAAATGCCCCCTGCCCACCCCCCCCCCACCCCTCTTGGCGGGCCTGCTCTCTGTGCGAGCTCAGGGATGTCGAATACTGAGGATTGTGCACATGTGCCGTCGAACCCAATAATACATACATTCATACAAACATTCTCTCCTCTCTGTCTCTGTCTGTCTGTTTGTCTCTCTGTTTGGAGCACTCAACTGTTGACTGTCGTGCTAGCTTGGTGTCTAAAAATAAAACAGTACAATTATCACAAAACAGTACAATTATCACAAAAAACAGTAAAATTATCACAAAACAGTACAATTATCACAAAACAGTACAATTATCACAAAAAACAGTAAAATTATCACAAAACAGTACAATTATCACAAAAAACAGTAAAATTATCACAAAACAGTACAATTATCACAAAACAGTACAATTATCTAAACTCTAAAGGGAAATTTCGGCAGCTGTGGATTAATGAGATTGATATGTTTTGAAACAATGTATTCATTCTTCTGGGATTCACTTTTAGAAAGGGTAAGTGGGTTTGTCATCATACAAAATTTTATACGCAATCGGTAGAAAACGTTCCACTTTTCTCAATCAAGAAGCTGTAAACGTCGGCGATAGTTAAAAGTCAGAAATTTTGGGGAAATATATTTTATTAAAAGAAAATATAGAAATACTATGTAATGCTACGTTTCTTTATGAATTATATTAAGTTGGTGGGGGGACGGGGGGGGGGCGTGTTTAGTTAGTATGAGTAGCCCTACGTATAACGTTATTGAATTGCATTTTAACAAACACTGTCCCCGGATTGACCAAAGAGAAGACTGGTAATTTAAAATGGTTGATTTTTCTCGATATGCGTCCTCCACAGCAGGTGATAAAGTTTAATTATGATGATCTATGGTAGGATGAATTACATAAAACATGTGAATAATAAAAGCTGTACGCTCTTTACCTATGCTGGTCATAAAATACCGCGTATCCGATCATTTACGACTAAAAATAGTCGGCTAATTTGCTATCACTTGCAATATGTTCTCTCTGTCTGTCTTCCTGTCTGTCTGTCTGTCTCACTCTCTAAAAATAAAAACAAATATAAGTGCAATTATTACCTAAAGTGTCATTTCATTTCATAGATATAGCGTCCTCTATGAGAAAATAACAAACTTCCTATGTCGTAAAAAAAAGAGAAATTCTAAGCCAGTGTCTCCTTAACTGGTGAACCAAATTTTCTCAGATGTTACTGATTTAATAAATAAAATAAACTTTATCAGCTGAGTGCACAATTAGCTCAGATTTTTATTTAGCTCTTTTATCAATGTGCGTTTCTCAAGCTATATCTCCTGTCTTCAACGCCCTTATGATGTACAGTAGTTTTTGTATCATTTCGTCTTATTTCTATTGAGCCGCTCCTTCATGTATATGCTTTTAACTATTGTATATGTATTATGTACTGCTCGAGATATATATTATGTACATAATATATTATATATTTTATATATGCTACCCTCTCTAAAACAATTATTTACTATTGGCATGACTACCAATAAATATCGGTTTGGTTTGGTTTTATGGGTTAAACGCCATTTTTCAGCACACGATAGGCTATACATGGCGGCCAGTATATCTGGTGGAGGAAGAATCCGGGAAAATCCCGGGAAGAACCACCGACCCACGGGAAGCTACTGGCAAGCTTTCTCACATAACCACATTGGCCGAGGCCAAGACTCGAACCCACGCGGACAGAGGTGAGATGGCAGTGATCGGTAAAGGCGAGCGGCTTAAACCACTCGGCAACCCGGGGCCCCTAATAAATATCGGAATCTTTCATATGACGGAAAGGTTTAAAATGAGGGTGGGTGGGTGGGTAAGACAGACAGAAAATGTCCACTGTGCTAGCACAAAAGCAAGAATGTTTCGATATCAATACAACAGACAGCACATATTCGAGAGAATATCATAACGTAAATTGTTACACAGCTGCTGCGCAAAATGTGGATATATTTTTATTTTAAAAGTTACAAATATAATCTAACCATTACATTATAAGTTAGCAGAATATTTTATATCACGTTTTTCATGAATCTTTCTTTCGAAAGATAAAATAATTTGTACTATAAAGAATCAAATATTTTTACGTGTGAAATAAAGACAATAGATGTCTTGACAGTGTATTATGTATCTGATGGTGTTGTCTCCCTTAGGAGGTGTGGCGTCATGTGAGAGGCAGTTATTGTTTTTCAAGCAAATGCTAGACACTTTTTCTGATACGTGATGAGAATTAGAAAAGTAATTTGAACAATATAAAATCAACATTGACCACGGTTTTTTTAATTTTGCTTAATTTTGTGTGAAAGTCGGCTACAAAATACATGTAGTTGAAGGATTTTCTTTGACATATAATAATTAGTATATGAGAATGATGATTAACTTCTTTTTTTTTTAAACTAAAGACTTCGTCGAATTAGGTTTTCTATAGGTGCCATGAACTGACTGCATGATGTAAATTGATACAACGTCAAAAGGAATAATGTGGAATTGATAGACAAAAGGATTAATGAATAGATATATGCATACCACATTATTATAATTAAGTAGATCCCTTTATACCTATGTCAAACCCATGAAAAGTTTAGTTCACGATCAAGACTGGTGCAAATAGTCATTACAAATTAAGAGATGATTTTGGAGATAACAAAAGAAAAGGAGTAAATATTTTAGATAACTCAAAAAATCCCCTAAACAGGACTATTTTCTTAGATAATTTCACACACACACACGCGCGCGCGCACACACGTGTGTGTGGATAAATAGGCAATTTTGATGAAATGGCAGCCAAAGGTAAGACTAATGCCAAACTGAAATTTAATGAAGAATGGACCGGTTTGAGACATATTTGTTATGTAAGCATTCAATGAAGAACGGGCTGGTTTGAGACATATTTGTTATGTAAGCATTCAATGAAGAATGGGCTGGTTTGAGACATATTTGTTATGTAAGCATTCAATGAAGAATGGGCTGGTTTGAGACATATTTGTTATGTAAGCATTCAATGAAGAACGGGCTGGTTTGAGACATATTTGTTATGTAAGCATTCAATGAAGAATGGGCTGGTTTGAGACATATTTGTTATGTAAGCATTCAATGAAGAACGGGCTGGTTTGAGACATATTTGTTATGTAAGCATTCAATGAAGAACGGGCTGGTTTGAGACATATTTATTATGCAAGTATTCAATGAAGAACGGCCTGTATTTATTATTATTTATTAAATTTATTATGTAATTGGGTGGATATATTTTTATTTTAAAAGTTACAAATATAATCTAAATAGTCTTGGGCTCGGCCAATGGGCTGGTTTGAGACATATTTGAGACATATTTGTTATGTAAGCATTCAATGAAGAACGAGCTGGTTTGAGACATATTTATTATGTAAGCATCAATTAGAAGCCAACACATGTTGGATTTTTATTTCTTGCGCCTTTGGTACTTACTTATTTCTGATATGTGAGGATTCAATAAAGTTCTATTTTTACTTTGCTTAACTTGATAAATTTATTCCTCTTAGGTCAATACGATTGCAATATGAGGAGAAATATACAAAGTAACAATAATTTCCATATGGACGAAACGAAACAAAAAAAGAAGCCTTTTCAACATTTCTAAAGACATCATTTCTATTGCTTAACATGATAAATTTATTCCTCTTAGGTCAATACAATTGCAATATGAGGAGAAATATACAAAGTAACAATAATTTCCATATGGACGAAACGAAACAAAAAAAGAAGCCTTTTCAACATTTCTAAAGACATCATTTCTATTGATATAACGCAAAAAGGTTAATATAATGATAATAGCTGAGAGACACATTTTCAAAATATCAGACAGAGGTCATTCTCAAATTTCATGTATGTTACAAAGGACTAATATTTTTATATTATTATTTATATGAATCTGTATAGGTTGCATAACAATTTCTTACTACTGCTATGAAACAATTATCACATCTTTAACTTATTAGGTTGTCTATAATAAACTCAGGGAATACATTTTCTGTATGTTGACAAATGTGTATACTCAAGTAAGTAAGGTAATTCTCTCCTACATCGTTCGAATAACAGTGCCTGTTTTCTTTCATCAATATATTTACAAAGCCATCTTCCTACATCTACTGGTAATCTATGATTAGATGCTCTAAATTTACACAGTATATTTCTGTTTACCCGTTAAAATTCGCAAAAACAGTCTATACTCGCGTAAAAGTCGAGTCCAAATGCAAACTGCACAGACCCAGATCTGCCGTCGCATAATGCGCTGGCAGATCTGAGTCTCTGCAGTTTGTTAGGAATAATCAGTAAAGCAAACAACGTAGACCCTGATCTGCAGGCGCATTATGCGACGGCAGATCAGGGTCTATGCTGTTCGCAGTTAGACTCAACTTAAAAGCGAGTACAGGCGGTAGTTTTCAAAAGTCAGTTCTGTTTGAAAGATTCCCGTGTTTTGATCCATGATGAAGCAATTATAGCAGTGTTTATTTCCTTTGCTAAAAGAAACTTAATGGGCGGAAAGGAAGTAATATTTTATTGTATGTATATGTCATGGAAATGAGTAATATATGTTGCCAAAAATATACCTTGATAAAGGTCGGTTTAATATTTATGTGGCAACAATTACAATAAAAAACGTACAAATACAGAAACACACTGTCAAAATGATATTGTCATGCATACAAGCCAAGATAAATAAGAAATACACTTTATGATGATTTTCATCATGTCACGTGATACGAGTGACGTTATATCTAATGTACATAAAGGTTAGATGCTGCCTAGAGTTTACATGTCAGCTGTCATACAGAACATCTTTACCAGCCTAACGTGATGAATCAAAACTTGTTTGCTACACTAAAAAGATGTCTTATTACAACGCCTATGCATTTTTGTTTCTTTCATTCGTTAGTTCTTTCTTCTTTTTTTTTAAAGAAGGCTCGAAATTATTTTTTAAAACCTTTCTATTTAATGTATGTGTATGTTTTGTGTTATATATATATATATATATATATATATATATATATATATATATATATATATATATATATATATATATAGAGAGAGAGAGAGAGAGAGAGAGAGAGAGAGAGAGATAGACTGAGGGATAGACAGATAGTTATATAGACAAATAGACCGATGGACAGATAGATATAAACTTACAAATATACACCAGACTGCGTGGTCAATGCTATTCTTGGTCCCCCGTTTCACGAAGCAATGTAAAAGTTTACGCACAGAATTTTCGTAAATTCTAGGGGTAAGAAAATCATCCGCTATTTCGTGTGTTTCACAAAGATTCCGTAGGAAAATTTCGACGACGACAAGAACAACAATAACAACACAATGACAAAAAAAATATATATATCGGGCAATAAAAGCCTTGACCTAATGGCCAAACTGAATGAAATATAGGTATTATTTCTGATTAAAGAAGATAGTATGCCTGTGTGTGCATGCAGTGACGGATTTATGATTTTGCCGCGCCTAGGCACTGTCAGAGTTGCTGCACCCCCTCCCCCCCCCTGCACGAAACAAAGCCTTAAAACCAGAGCTTTTAACGACCTTTGCGCCTTTAAATAATAAAAAATTGAATTAGAGGTTATTTTTTATGCAAAATAAATATATTTTTTTAACAAAGTCAGATTTTCATACTATAAAAACTGCCGCCCCCTGAACGTGTGTGTGTGTGTGTGTGTGTGTGTGTGTGTGTGTGTGAGAGAGAGAGAGAGAGAGAGAGAGAGAGAAATTGTCGAGCTACAAGTCGATGAATATTCAGATTTTTCAGATATGAATTTACTTGTTGAAAGAAACGGTTAAGTCATACTTTTTTATTTATCTATATGAAAATGGTTATCTAATCACTTCACTATATTTATTGACTTGTATTTCCTTCCAATACATGGACGTACTTGGTTATCTAATCACTTTACTATATTTATTGACTTGTATTTCCTTCCAATACATGGACGTACTTGGTTATCTAATCACTTCACTATATTTATTGACTTGTATTTCCTTCCAATACATGGACGTACTTGGTTATCTAATCACTTTACTATATTTATTGACTTGTATTTCCTTCCAATACATGGACGTACTTGAAGGTCATCAGGCTGTAGTTCTAACGACAGACCAGCAGAGTCCACCATTATACATGGGAAGGTAAATGTGACCTTGATGCAATCCTTTGGGTCATCTACAACCTTCCGAACCTATTTGATATTCATTGCAATAATAAGAATAAAGTTTCAGTTAGGTTTAAATTTCACCTTTGCTTCAATCGTTTGCATTGTAGGACCAAGCAATGAAGAAGAAAAAAATGCACCATTCATTCGTGCTTGATCATCCCTTCTCTGTTTATAGGCTTGTCAAACCTTTGAATAAAATTACGTCGTATTCAGTAGGACGTGATGTAGATCCATTTCTTTAGATCGGGGCTCATCTTAAAATGACCTCTCTCTCTCTCTCTCTCTCTCTCTCTCTCTCTCTCTCTCTCTCTCTCTCTCTCTCACACACACACACAGACACACACACACACACGTTCTGAAAAGTTTACTACATGACTTAAACTTTAGAAACTATATTTGTGTTTGCAAAACAGTGATGAAAGTTATCAAAATAACTAAATGACAATGAAGTCTGACTGAATCAGGTACATATGTATATAAACAAGTCAACCGAGCTTCAGTTACCTACGTCAATCAATGACTGTATATTGATTTGGTCCAGCCCATAGGTACGTCCGTACTTCTGTAAGTCTGTCTGTATCGAGAAGATTTTTATAAACAGTGGGCAAGATCCATACAACGTATACAAATTAATTTTTGCTGGCATTTTGGTATGCATACGCAGATGACCTCATTATATTTTCAGGTCAGTACAACAATCTTTTATTTTTTACATAGTTTAAAATTGTTTGGAATTGGTCATTTTTAAAACATAAAATAAAACATTGTTAGCAAGATTAAGCATAAACCGCTTGAGGCATAAAAATTTAATTTAATATTCATATTTCTATTCGTATGTAGATGACCTGGTTACATTTTTTAAAAATCCCATGAAT
Organism: Margaritifera margaritifera; assembly: GCA_029931535.1. Lineage (NCBI taxonomy): Eukaryota > Metazoa > Mollusca > Bivalvia > Unionida > Margaritiferidae > Margaritifera > Margaritifera margaritifera. Next base: position 1,137,872 of record JAQPZY010001173.1, read on the forward strand.
GGTTTGTTTATTTAATTATTTAATTTTTGCACATATTTTAACTTTTTGGACTTTTTCTTTTTGAATTAAAACCTTGTTAGAACGATTAAGAAAAACCACTTGAGGATGACAAAGGAAAGTAAATGTCTCTTTTTTCGCATTTTTATCTGAATCAAGTCGAGACAATAAATAAATAAGTGTAAGTAGCACATATACTTTTCCTGCATCACGGAACTCGAGGCATAGAAGTTCCGTGGAAAGATAATTATTTCAAATTTCTATTTTGAACAGCGTTGAAACACCCCAAGGTATGCACATTCTTTCCGTTAATGGAATATTACTCTGTTCACTTGGATGTCATACAAGATGCATTTTTCTTTTTCTTCTTTTTGTGTTTTTTGTTAACATTATCTGTGTAAACCAGCGCACTTGAAAAAAAACTGCATATTAAGATCAAATGCCATAGTAAGGCTCTATGAAATAAAGAAAGAGTCAATAGCTACTGTTTTGAGATATCTGAATGTCCAGATTGAAAAAATATACAATTTAATTATAAAAAAGACAATATATAGACTTGTACTACATTCAAATCTGTTCAGTAAATACATCAAGCAAATGATAATTATTTAGGAAAAGGGAATAACAAAATACTTCTGCCGACAGTTACAAACTCGAAATAGAGGCCTGAAGAAAATGTAATTTAATGAGTATTACCAGAATTATGTGTATTCGATTGAACAGGCATCTGCGTAAATTTGAACACTGTTATTTTATGTTTGGTTGAAATTATTTCAATCGAATTTTGGTACAATGCACTATTCACCCTATGGTCATATTTTACCTGATGTATACAGAGACACCTTATAATTTCCTATAATAATACTTTGCTCAAGTTTACATAGATGCAGCAATGTTTCTTAATCACAATATTTGTAGCTTTCAGGAATCATTGCACAAATATGCAATTTCAATTGAAATCGGAACATTACTTGTGAGAATAGTTTATTAATCTCACATTGGAATCATAATAAACCAGTGGGAATAGTATATTAGTCTCTCTGTCGAATCATTGTGCACATTTTGTGCAATATCCATAAATACTGTACAGATGTCGTGGATAATACCAACCAAGATATTTTTAAAATAATTTTTTTATTTTTTTTATTTTTTAAATTTTCATTTTAAATAGTCTTCAGTAACACAGATGTCCCTTTAATATTACTTTCTTGTTTTAGCTGACAAATATTTTTTATCTAAGGACCACAGAGTCAGTATGAAAGAACTCTTATTATATTAGCCATTATTACAATATTTATTAATTCCAGTTTCTAGAGGATACGACTGTCTGATTATGATGATAACGAGTATGATAATAATGATAATCCTTTCCAGTAAGGACTGATTTTTTTTTTTTTTTTTTATTTATTAAAGACAGTTGTTATTACCATAAGCAGTGGAAATCTTGACATCGTCACATGTAAACATGCATTAAAAAAATGTTCTACGTAATTAATAGTAGCTATGGAAAAGAACGTAGTCTATTGGTTTAGATTTTCCGCAGTGAAACACCCATAATGACGTACAAAAGTCGTACATAAAAACTTAAGACAATCTTGGGAGTACGTTGTTTTGTGAAACGGTTCCCTGGACCCTACAGGAGGATACGAGCTAATAGAAAGTGAAATTATATATGGAGAAAGAATATTATCATACAGGTTAGATAATTTTTAATTTACCACATACAATTTAGAGAATTTTTAACTGGTCGAGGATATTGGTTGGAACGTTGCTTCACTTGGGAGAAAATGTGGATTCCAATTTTGTTCTATATTCTGATATTATAAACTAATAAATAATGTGTGACTTTTCATATCAAATTATTTTTATCATATTTTGTTTGTTTGTATCAGAGTTCGAAACATACGGCTTTTGGTGTCGTGAAATTGATAATTCTGATGCCGTTTTGGTGTCCTATTGCTATTTTTGTTCCACAAATATACAAACACTTCATGACAGGTGAATCCGGTGCAGAACTAACTTTTTTCTTCCTGTTGGCAAACATTTGTGGATATTGATCATCAATAGTGTCCGCCTCTCTCCTTACAGTACATATACAATACAGTGCTTTGCTTTGGACATATTTTTGATTGCCTGTTAAAGGTTAATCAGTGTTACCTGTCAATACTCTCATCTTAATATGTAAAATATGTATATATATATATATATATATATATATATATATATATATATATATATATATATATGAGTTATTAAATTTGTACTGAAAAAAAAACAACATTAGTGTGGACGAATTGTTTTGGCTGTGGACAACCAGCTCGCGATTCATCACGCCGATACACAGTGAGTCCACACGGATATTTTTGTCCACACGGATATTTTAAAAAAAATTATAAAGTCTATTTATCATAACATTAAGCCAAATAAAGACATAACAAGGAACTTGGTAATACTTTCATTGAAATCCAACTATAAATTGTATTTTATTATTTCACGCGGATAAATGTAAAAGGTCCTCTAATCGTAAATTTTCAATGAATGAATCTTATTCCATTTACAGAGGAGCCTCGTTAATCCGGACTCTGTTTATCCGGAAACCTCGCTATCCGGAAAGAGTTCAATGGGAACGGATTTCCTAAACTTTTTTTGTTCCGTTAATCAAGAAATCCGCGTTCCGGATCCGGAAATCAAAATCGGGGACCAAAGTGTAAAATTACTATAAAACTTGCCTCGATAATCCGGAAAAAATCTGTCCAAAAATAAGAAAATTTGAAAAATCGTATATGAAAATAGAGTAAGTTGGATAACACCGATTCACCTACGCAAATTTGGAGGTGTGTCAATGTATCAATCTCTGAATGGTCAAATTCTAGTGGCACGTTAAAGTTAAAAATTGATCACGTGATCATGTGTGTGGAAAAACTTCAAGTAGCGTTACCGTATTGTAACCTGCAATTGTATAAACAATGTCTGTTTTAGTTAGTTCCCGGCGGGGGTGTTAATAATTAAAAAAACACACTGGGATCAAATCGTCCACACTTTTTGACGTAACATATGATTAATAAATGTAGTGTGTCATTAAGTCTCTTTGTTGTTTACCAATTGTATGTAACAATCACAGTCTGTTGATGGCCGAACAAATAAAGTGGATTGACTTAAGCTGTGGATAGTATAGGGCTTAATTACAGAATAAAAGGGGACGTCAATTATCGGCTCATTAGCAGCTATAACAGTTGTAAAATACGACTTATAGAAATGACTGCATTTTATAAGTTTACCATAACGCATTTAACTGCGAGATATCAGTTTGTATTCGTTGTATTTTTTATATTATAATAGCCACACCATCAAGCAATCGTAGACGAGTAGAGATATCGGCCATCATAAAAAAGAAGATTTGCTAGCACAAAGAAGATCACCCAAAAGCTACCATTCAAGATATCCGCCAGCGTATTATAGCTTACTCATCCTTAGACATTGGCAAGTCGACAATTGCGGACATCATAAAAAACAAGGACAAATGGTCGTCCGTACCTGCCGACTCAGCAGACCTAACCCGTGCTCGCCACGCCAAATATCAACAAGTCGATGATGCTGTATTCATGTGGTTCTCAGACATGCCGGCCCACCACCCCGCCGTCAACGATGAAATGCTCATTGCCAAGGCAAAGATACTCGGAGACCAACTCGGCATCACTGACTTTGCCTATTCTCGTGGTTGGCTACAACGCTTCAAAAATCGGCGGGGCATCAAACGAAAATTGTATGAGGGAGAAGCAGATAGTGCCGACATGAACAAAGTGTAGGCCGTACAAGTGCATGCTATAATAAAGTGAAATAAACCCAAGTCAATAGATGTATTAATTAATTTATTTCAACCATTATTGCATATACAGTACATTTACAGCTAGCGAATACATGTACATGTACAGTACATGAACAAGTATACGGTATGATGACATCGTAAAAAAAAATGTGCATGATTCAAATATCTGGAAAACTCGTTAATCCGGAAATATTCACTGGGAACGAAGGTGTCCGGATTAACGAGGCTCCTCTGTATACTAATTTGCTTATGACGCCCCATTATAGTGGTGATGTAAATGGAACTGTTACATTTCGTTCATGATAAAGTTTTCATGGCAGTGAAAATACTAGTACTGCTCCATAATTTTTGAAGTATCTAAATTTCTTTAATTAATAATGCATTACCGTCATTTAAACATATTCCTCTGAGTGCGGAGTTCTTGACAAAAACTAAACAAAATTAACTTGAGTCGAGACTATACAAGTACGTGTCACTGTTCTTTTAAGCCGCTGTTCAACCTATTTTGTTTTACTTATCAACGAAATTGAAACTGCGGTAATGAGTCAGACAATAGCTATGACCTTCACTACCTTTTGCAATAGCGATTATACCCATGATATCGCAATAGCGACTATACCCACGATATCGCAATTGAATTAAAAATTTTGTATGATACCTTAAAGATCTTGATTAAGGTTACCCTGGTAATCTCCTTGTTTTTTTACTGTAAACAAAAGTAGTCCTACGTCACGTTGTTGGCAACCGTAAGCGCAAAATTTCTGCCACAGTATGGCTATATCAGAGTTCAACACAAGAAAACTTTAATACTTGCATTAATATATATGGGAATTAATATAAAGTATATAATAATGGGTGAGTTTCAGTCTTGGCTCGACCAACATGGGTATGTGAGAAAGCTTGCCGGTAGCTTCCTGTGGGTCGGTAGTTCTTTCCGGGGTTTTCCTCCATCAAATATACTAGCCCCCGTGTATACCCTATCACGTGCTGAAAAATGGCGTTAAACCCCACAAAACAAACAAACAAACATATAATAATGCTTTACTCAACTTCTGGGAGGAACAAGATATGCTTGTTTTTATATGTACATATAAATATTCGTGTCAACTTTTATGTAAGTATTCTCAACTAAGATAGTGCCTGATTTGAATAATTTTAAATGATGTTTACTTTAAAACATGCTTAGTAAGTGATAGGTCTAGATCTTTTTTACAAAACTAGTGTGTTAAAAGCAGAGCAAACTTGCACCAAATATTGGCTTTTGTATCACCCATATAGTTAACAATCTGGAGTGTTTATAAAACACGCGCTCCCCAGCTTTGTCATACCCACCCCTAAATTTGTGCTTCATGGGTCAAATCCCTGGGGGGTAAGTATTGTAAGAATAGACCAAGGGACAAAGTCAATTGAGAGAGAGAGAGAGAGAGAGAGAGAGAGAGATAATTGCAACGATGCCAGAAATTGGATTGTATAATGAACACAGGAAACAAAACGTTTTCAATCGGTTTTTCCTTATAGTTTTGGAATAAGCATAGTGGGTATTTTGGATACCAAATACTTATCTGCATTATTTACTTTCAATTTTAAGCAATATCATTTCATGATTTCCACTTAAAACGAATCAACATTGTAATTGTAAATAGCAAGTCTGATTTGGGCACTTACGTCAACGCATGCTGGATTATACAACATATAGAAGTACAATTACGGTTTTTGAATTGAGTAAACTGTTTGTAAGGAGACCATGAATATAGAAACCTCTACCGACATGTACAGTAAGTATGTAAACCTCTACCGACAGGTACAGTAAGTATGTAAACCTCTATCGACAGGTACAGTAAGAAATTAAACTTCTACCGACAGGTACAGTAAGTATGCAAACCTCTACCGACAGGTACAGTAAGTACGTAAACCTCTACCGACAGGTACAGTAAGTATGTAAACCTCTACCGACAGGTACAGTGAGTATGTAAACCTCTACCGACAGGTATAGTAAGTATGTAAACCTCTATCGACAGGTACAGTAAGAAATTAAACTTCTACCGACAGGTACAGTAAGTATGCAAACCTCTACCGACAGGTACAGTACGTATGTAAACCTCTATGTAAACCTCTATCGACAGGTACAGTAAGTATGTAAACCTCTATCGACAGGTACAGTAAGTATGTAAACCTCTACCGACAGGTACAGTAAGTATGTAAACCTCTATCGACAGGTACAGTAAGAAATTAAACTTCTACCGACAGGTACAGTAAGTATGCAAACCTCTACCGACAGGTACAGTAAGTACGTAAACCTCTACCGACAGGTACAGTAAGTATGTAAACCTCTACCGACAGGTACAGTGAGTATGTAAACCTCTACCGACAGGTACAGTAAGTATGTAAACCTCTATCGACAGGTACAGTAAGAAATTAAACTTCTACCGACAGGTACAGTAAGTATGCAAACCTCTACCGACAGGTACAGTACGTATGTAAACCTCTATGTAAACCTCTATCGACAGGTACAGTAAGTATGTAAACCTCTATCGACAGGTACAGTAAGTATGTAAACCTCTATCGACAGGTACAGTAAGTATGTAAACCTCAACTGACAGTTACAGTAAGTAATTAAACTTCTACCGACAGGTACAGTGAGTATGCAAACTTCTACCGACAGGTACAGTAAGTATGCAAACCTCTACCGACAGGTACAATAAAAAATTAAACTTCTACCGACAGGTACTGTAAGTATACAAACAGCTACCGACAGTTACAGTAAGAATGTAAACCTGTACTGACAGTTACAGTAAGTATGTAAACCTCTATTACAGATACAGTAAGTATGCAAACCCCTATCGACAGGTACAGTAAGAATGTAAACCTTTACTGACATGTACAGTAAGTATGTAAACCTATGCTAACAAGTACAGTAAGAATGTAAACCTCTACTGACAGATACAGTAAGTATGTAAACCTCTACTGACAGTTACAGTAAGTATGTAAACTTCTACTGACAGTTACAGTAAGTATGTAAACCTCTACCGACAGGTACAGTAAGAATGTAAACCTCTACTGACAGATACAGTAAGAATGTAAACCTCTACCACAGGCACAGTAAGAATGTAAACATCTACCGACAGTTTCGGTAAGTATGTAAACTTCTACTGATAGGTACAGTAAGCTCAACTTTACGATATAACTAATTCCATGAAATTAACTTTTAATATTGGACAATGATTGTACATGACATTTCTAAACTGGCATGCTTATCCTGGTATAATTAATACACAACAATTATAACTATTTTGCAACACATGAGAAAAAATGACGTAAATGCACGTTAGAAATTTGTTTACATCCATCACTGAATTTATTGATCACATAATTGTGAAAGGAATATAAAGTCCTTTGTTTCTGAATCTATGAACTTCAGAACGCCTGTAAATACAAAAAAGTTTGAATTATACGATTGAAACCCGTTTTCGAAACACAGAGAAGTGAAAACAATATGTCATACAATTTAATATTGAAATAAAGACAAAAATATTTTGTTCACACAAGGTGCAGGTTATGCGGAAAACATGCAGTCAACATTTTAAACGGATTACATACGGTGAAAATAAGTATGGCACGCCTCGCAACGTTCCTCCCCCGTCCCCCATAAGCCCAGGACAAATTTTAACCAAATAAAATTATTTTTTAAAAAACGGCGTGTGTACGTCAAACAAGAAAAAAACAGTTTGATAGGAAGTTTATTGCTGTCTTTTTCAAGATTTATTCTGCTAAAACAAACGTAAAATCAAACTAGTAGACTAAAAAAACAAGAGAGGATTTTCCATAAAGCTCGTTGCAAATTCGAAAATTATAATATTGCAATACAGCGTCATTTAAATAAATAAATAAATGTAACAAAGAATTTATATGGTAATGTTGATTGCAGGTTGATTTATAAAATTAAAATAAAAATGATGTTGTAGAAACTGCGTCCTGCTCTATCATAATTTGAGCCCTGTACATATTTCTTTTACTCATGGCAGCAATACGTACATATTAAATAATATAAAATATGTATAGCTTTTGGTAGGCTTGTGGAATAGGGGACTTCTTCATTGGCAAAGAGAACCGTTGAAAATGCGCTGTTTGTTATTGCCTTACATAAAGTATGGAAAATAAGTGCAAAATGTTATGCATTGCACTTGAATAGTGTACCACTTTGAACAAAAAAAAAAGGTAGCATTGTATAATCTATATCATATTCCGACGAAAGAGAATGATATTTAATAATTGAGAATGTTCGATAACTCACCCACTGTTAACACTAGAATAGCGAGAAGCATCCCCTTTTTCAACATTGTCGACTTGAGCTCAAAGAAAGTTCCCAGCAGTAGAACCAGCTCCGACTTAAAAGCAAAGCTCTCTCTGATAGAAAATGTTACTGCGCGACGCAAGAGTGCACCGCTTTTGTACGGACCCGTGGCACGCTTGAGTTGTCTGTGGTCGGTGATCCATCTTCTAAATATAGTTAGTTGACAGGGGTATTGAAAGATAATGGATGTAAACATATATTAATCAGATTTGCGTCCGGTTGTCTGTTTACGTGAGGTATGAGATTTAAATATAGCTCAGCGCGAGACATGGTGTGAAGATGATCATGAAAACTTGTGTTGGGCATGACGATCCTTTAGAAACATTATCATTTTTTAGGATCACAATTTGGACAACGTACACACATCTCTGTGCTCATTAGTCCAGTCCAATCTTGTTGCCATTATTTTTCTTAGAATGCAATGTGGATGTTACTACATATTTATCTTCGCTGTAACATATATGCTCATTAAATATTTTAATTTTTGTCTTCTCTATTTATAACATGAATAATCTTTATTGTTATCGGCCTTTTGCAAAAATATAAATATGCAATAATAATTAATATCAAAGTGAAGTAATGGTGGATACATATTAATAGTATGCAATTTAAATCAGTATCTTCAAATCACACAGTGTAATTGAAAATGGAATAGTATGAATCATAATTCATAATCAAAACTTTAGATGTATTCGTCAAAATATGAATCTGTTAATACGTGAATAAACTAACGATCTGAAAAAGACAAAAAAAAAAAGGGCAAAATTACAAACAGTCACATTGAAAAGAAAAAGTGAGTACATTGTTAGCAACTGAAGCAGCTAAGGCAACAAATGTAAAAATATGTAATTATCATCTTATATCGTAGTTGATTAAGGCTGGTTGATAAAGTGTACTTTTTATTAAATGCTTAATAAAATTCATTGAAAGGTTAAAGTGCATACTTCAGAGAAGGCAATTCTTTCCAAACGGAGCTTCGACAAGAACACTGGCATAGGCCTTCAGAAATCCTAAATGAAAACCGCAGCTATGTATGGTTCCCAATTTAGCAATACAGGCTAGGAATTCTGATGATATGGCTAAATAAACCATGAATAAAAGTACATTTCGAAGCATCCAGTGCTGAAAAACGCAGAATATACGAACTACTTTCCTGTTGAGTTCGCTTCGTTGAGCCTTTCGTGTTTGATAATGACTCTTTGACCGACTTAATCACGACATATACTTTAATTTTACATAAACGAAGAAATTGTTTTCGAAATTATAATTACGACATAATGCAGATGGATCATATCAATTGTAATATTGCTATCCTTTACAACAGTAAAAACTACATGTGCATAACACATTCACGTATTTGTTCCGATTGTAATAATATTTATGTATGACATTATACGAGATAAAACATGACAGAACCCTTCTTGTACAATGTATATCAGGAAATTTGCAGATATATTGTGATTGGTCATGTCAGTTCGTGTGTCCGTACGGCTAACATTAACATGTAGGTATTATGGAAATACCTCTATGAAAATGTGCCAAACAGTTGCAGAATACTAATCCTTCCCGTGGACAATGCTGAAGGAGGGGGTGGTGGCTAGGAGGCTAGGGGGCGGGTAATGGGACGGAAACAATTAAAGAAAATAAGAAAACACTTGGGAAATGGAGTATCGATAAGATTTTAAGAAAATACAACTTTTTATTTTCTCAGTTTGTCAAAAATGTTTTTCGTGAATAAAGTTGTCGTCTGAAAAGTCTCTCCAGGAATAACCATTTTCCGTGGATGAATCGATCATGTATACATAGAAGCAACGAGGAGGTTATGTAAAATAGACACAGTCACGTAATCTCGCTTGTTAAAAAGAAAAGTAACAGAGTCTTTTAAAATGTTATATGTTTTTGTAATTATATGTTTAAAAATCTTCAATCTGTCATCAATAATAATAATAATAATAATAATAATAAAACAAACTTTAGGTCTTTTCTGATTAAATTAGTGTAAAATCTATAAATATTACTGCACAAACTTAATATTTAACCTTAGTGATGAAAACCACTTAGCAAGACTGGGTAATTAGTAATTTATAAATTATTGTCTTACATTACTTCACTAGCTTGTGAATTACTACCTGAAATACCTCAATATGGCATACTAGTAAAAGGTCGGTTTTGCGGTAATATGAATGCATGTATAAGTTTTAACGGCACACCAGCACAATGCTGGCTATATTGTGCTGAGTAAGTTTAGGTACCCTAATAAAGGCTGGTTTTGCGGCAATAGGTATGCATGTATAGGTTTTAACGACACACCAGCACAATGCTGGCTATATAGTGCTGAGTAAGTTTAGGTACCCTAATAAAGGGTGGTTTTGCGGCAATAAGTATGCATGTATAGGTTTTAACGGCACACCAGCACAATGCTGGCTATATAGTGCTGAGTAAGTTTAGATACCTTAATAAAGGCATATAAAAAAAAAAAGGCAAAATGGTAAAATCCCTAAAATACAAAGTCCAATTTTTGACAAAAACCGCACTTTTTTTAAAGAGTCAAATACTTTCTCTGTTTGAACTTCATCACGGTACGCACCCCAGGGCAAAAAAGGTTTCCTCCATTAGTGGCCTCTTACGACCTGCAGGAGGGCGCATCGCGCCTATTCGACATTGCCAAGCTTCTGTATGCTAAATCATGCATTTGGCAGAGGGTCTTATCTAAAACTTGTTAATGTGTGTCGTATGCAGAAACATAGCAGTATAGCATACCTGGCAAATGACCGTCCGTCATCAAGGACTTTCTATGGATTATACAAAGAAAACATCTACAGAAAGCAGAGGAATTAATCAACCGGTATATCAGTGTTAAACGATGAAAAACATAGCTTCATTTGACCAATCATTCTTATAAAAATTCGCAGAAATTAGCTATTCCACAGAAAATGTCGTCTTTGTGTATATATATATCTTGAGGGAGTTGGGGGGATTGCATTTGTTTTGTCTCATAAGCAATAATTTCAATTAATCTTTTAATACTTGTTTGACAGAATGTGTCTTCTTTTGCATATACAAATCAATTAGCGATAATGCGCTTATTATACTAGCTATATACTTATTAGTAATTTTTTTTTTTAAAATGACGAAATGCAATACAAGTTCTCACCAATGCTCAAAGTGACATAATTTCTGGTTGCGTCTCTTTCGTTTGTAAATACCATTGGTGTTTGAATACCAGATCAATGTACGATGAAGGTTTGATTCTCGGATTATTTTAATCTTGGGACAAAATAGCAATCGTCCCATATATTAAGAATATCACGGACCGTTCTGTCGTGTTCCTGAACGTGTATCCAAGTCAGGGACATAGAGACAACAAGCTAACATGCGATCACACTCTCTCAAATTTTGTTCACTTGTACACGATTTTAATCTTAAAATGTCACATTCTGCATAAAATATCGATTTATATGGAGTTTCTTGCCTTATTATGTACTCAAAGAATTTCATCGTCCTATTGAAAACGTTTTCCAGTCGACGACACTCGTTTTGACAGTTTCACTCTCTTATTTAAATATGTGTGCACCAGTCATGGGTCCGTAATCTCTGAGTTTTGCAGTCGACGACACTCGTTTTGACAGTTTCACTCTCTTATTTAAATATGTGTGTGCCAGTCATGGGTCCGTAATCTCTGAGTTACTTTTTCATCTATATTTTGATAGAAATGGACCTCCTTCCTTCACGAGTTCGTGGCAAAGTCACAAAGGTATTTCAGCAAGAAGCAAACGACAAAAACATGTTTAAACACGCACTGAATGTGCTATTTTGTTACAGTTGCTGTGGTGGTGGTGGTTTGTTTGTTTATTTGTTTGTTTGTTTTTTTGTTTGTTTGTTTTTATGTTTGTTTGTTGGGGGGGGGGGTTGTTGTTGGGTTTTTATTCTTTCTTTTTTTCTTCACAGGTTATTCGATTTTAATAAGGTTTATCCCCAGGTTGATTACAATTTTAGAAAGGATGTTAATAGACAATGATATGCCTTTCCACATTGATTACGCTTGTTGAATAAGGCATCAATCACACTTAATTAAATTTAACCTAATTCCAATTAGTAAACTGGAGTTTAATAACTTGGCTATTTAGCTGAATAACGAGCCCATATATATAGACTCGTTCAGTCCGGTTGTGTCAAACTAACTGTTACTATCAAAAATGATATAATTAATTCAAGTGCCAACCCGCAAGCAGCGGTGTTTGCAGAAACATTGTAGACGTCAACTTGTCATCCTGTGGATAAATGGTGCATTTGTCATCTGTTCAGGCCTTGAACGTTAGTCAACCTCGCCCCCTTGTCAGTATTTGTCTGTAAATTTTGCTGACTCAACTGCATGTAAGCATTTACATGGTATACATATATTTGTAGATAAACATTAGGGCTTCAAGATAGTCCAAGAGTTTCGCTTCTAAGCCGGCCATTTCGTCTCGATTCTTTGTAACCACATAATACCATGATTCAGCTACCGTATATATATGCGTATAACTCGGACCCAAGTGCAAACTGCATAGACCCAGATCTGCCGTCGCATTATACGGCGACAGATCGGAGTCCATGTTGTTGAACATTTGTTACTACTACATGGAAAGTTTGAACAGCTGTGTTATGTCAAATTGGCTATCATATATTTATAAGATTTGCTCCACGTATGGTATTTTAGAACATATATTTAGATGTATAAAACCAGTCTGAGAATTATGATCCATCTCCAGTGGGGAAAGGACACCGGAAGTGGAATGTGGGAATGAAAGAAATTGCTGAGAAAATCGCAAAGATAAGCTCCTGAGTTCTCGTCTAAAGAAAATATTTATCAGAACCCACTGCATGATGTTATCGTTTATCAGCTGTGTATATACATCATGTACTACAAGTACAGCCCAGGTGTGTCTTCGTTTATAAACTGTGTATGACTGCTGTACAACAGACATTGTGCATTAAGCATGCAGGACAAAGGTGAGCCCAATAGTTAAAGATCTTCCTATCAGAAGAATACAATAGTTAAATATATTGCTTGTGAGAATATTGTAACAATAAAAACAGGGGATTTGTGCCAGTATCTTTATCATAAATACATTCTATTTTTTGTATGAACACTTTGTTAGGTGAGCAGCAACTTCATCATAGTACACGGTCGACCCCCAAATGCCGCATGGAACCATTTACCGCACGCCTGTTATTTATTCGTAACTCTGTGCAGTATAGTTTTGAACTAGCAGAGGAAACAAATCACACGTAATACAAGGTAAATTTTGTGTCTGCAACCAACACAAATACTGCATAGAATAATTAATATTCTCTTGGTAACTGGTTCAGTGTGGGAACTGGTGCAGACCCTCTGCAACACAGATACTTCTTCTACCTGGTTTGTTGCTTCCAATGACTGTTTCTGAAGAAAACCTGGGAAAGATAAAAATAAAACTGAAAGAAGTGTTTTAATTTTTAGTGTAAAATAAGCAAAACTTCTTAAGAATGATTAAGTCGGTGTGTCATATGTGCCCCACGCCGGAAAACAATATACTGTATTCAAGGGTAAGAAATTAGACTCATAGCATGTACAAAAAAAATAATTAAACTTTCCGTTTATGCTTCACTGTTTTGTTTGTTCAGATGTAGCCAGTGCAGGAACAAATTTATGATAGGGTCAAATTGTCGAAGTTACGTTTCTACACTGTGTAACTTTTTTCTGAATAAAGTAAAAATCAAAGAACTTACGTATTTTTTTAACTTTTAGTCCCACTCTTTCACTGCTAAATTAGACTGACCTAAATGTACTCTATCTAGTCTGATTTGGAGTTCTCAGTTGAACTTGAGTTTCGTGCTCAAACAGTTCAGGGAAGATGGGGCCGGAACCTAGGCATGATCTTTACGGGTCCGGATCCAAGGCATGACCTTTATGGGACCGGGTCCTAGGCATGACCTTTACGGGGTCGGATCCTAGGCATGACCTTTATGGGGTCGGATCATGAACATGACTGTGCGTTAAATAAATAATTGGAATAACAAAAGTGAAATAATCCCCGAGAACAAGTTTAACATCTATGCGTCTGATGAGATTTTTATATCAAATAGGCAGTCAATTACTTAAGAATAAGCTACTATATTGTAATCAAATCGATGAGAAGGTGACAGTTGTACAGTAGAATCTATACTGATCGATGAGAAGGTGACAGTTGTACAGTAGAATCTATACTGATCGATGCGAAGGTGACAGTTGTACAGTGGAATCTATTCTGAAATACATGTTTACATTAAATTCTCGTTAAAATGCTCGAGTTGATCAGGGGAAACATACTTAAAAATTAATGCTGTCAAAATCTTTGCAAGCATGGTGCGTGGTGGTGTGTTGCGTTAAGACATTAATGAACAAATTACCCTCCACATTCTCCTCACGTATTCAAAAGGTGCAATTGGTGTTCACCGTAGCAGACAGATGTTTATTACAGTGATAATCTCTTGATGTAGGGCGCGTGCTTGTATTATTTTGCTATAAAAATCTGCGTGAAAAAAAGAAAAAATAACATTCCGCAACAACAACTAATTTTGCTTCCAAAGCATAACATAACAGTAACATGTTTGTTAATGTAACATGGTTCCACAATGATAATCTTTAAAAAAAAATTAAAAAAAGTATTTATTTTTTTACAGTTGTGGAATATAGTTGAAGCTGATTCATGCGGCATTCATCGGAACTATCGGTCTCTAAATGAATGCTTAGATAAGTGTTTTGTACTGTAGTTTCAAATTATCGGAGTGGGGATGGGTGGGATTGGAAGCCCAAATGTTACTTTGAGGACAAACCTGTATTTTCGGCAATACATGAACTCGATTTTACCCAACAAAGCTAATCAAAATTATCAATTTGACGTATAAAAATCGGCCAGTGCTTATGCTGTTCACTTATTATCAAAACAGACTAGTGTTTATCCTATAGGGGCCTAATTAACGCATGTAAAATCAAGAAATACCCCTCAACAAACGAGAAAGCAATTTTTTTACAAGAATTAGAAAATACTTCGATTCGGGATAACTATACCTGTCCTTGAATTTTGTTTTTGCTTAGGAATATTTCCAGTGACCTATACTTGGCATAGCTTAGAAGTAATTATTAAGTTACATATATGTTGATATATAGACATTGGTGAGGAACTAATATATATATATATATATATATATACATAGGTGAGGAACTGATATATAGACATGGGTGAGGAACTGATATATAGACATGGGTAAGGAACTGATATATAGACATGGGTGAGGAACTGATATATAGACAATGGTGAGGAACTAATATATTTACATAGGTGAGGAACTGATATATAGATATGGGTGAGGAACTGATATATAGACATGGGTGAGGAACTGATATATAGACAATGGTGAGAAACTGATATATAGACATTGGTGAGGAACTGATATATAGACATGGGTGAGGAACTGATATATAGACAATGGTGAGAAACTGATCTATAGACATGGGTGAGAAACTGATCTATAGACATGGGTGAAAAACTGATATATAGACATGGTGAGAAACTGATATATAGAGTTGGGTGAGGAACTGATAGCTTACAATATAATAAATATGCTGATTCTTACCTAAATATTAGTTGTTATTGTAGACGGCTAAATATGCAAAAGAAAAGATTTACATAAAGACTAAAAAAAAAAAAAAAAAAAAAAAAGAAAAAAAAAAGTTGATAAAGTTTATACTGAAATAGGATACAGATCTGATCATTCTTTAATACAGTTGACTTTAAGACCAAACTACAGGGCGAAATAACTTATAGGATTTATTGGAAATTTAATAACGTTTTATTAAGAGATCCTGAATGTTATTTTCTGTCAAGGAAAAATTGGAAGATACAATAAAACAATATGCTCTGCCTGTATATTCTTTTGAAAGGTTTTGATAGATACCTATATTATAAATACATTTACTATTGATAGATACCTATATTTATAAATACGTTTTACTATTGATAGATACCTATATTATAAATACATTTTACTATTCATAGATACCTATATTATAAAAACATTTACTATTGATAGATACCTATATTTATAAATACATTTTACTATTGATAAATACCTATATTATAAATACATTTTACTATTGATAGATACCTATATTATAATTACATTTTACTATTGATAGATACCTTTATTATAAATACATTTTACTATTGATAGATACCTATATTTATAAATACATTTTACTATTGATAGATGCCTATATTATAAATACATTTTACTATTGATAGATACCTATATTATAAATACATTTTACTATTGATAGATACCTATATTATAAATACATTTTACTATTGGTAGATACCTATATTATAAATACATTTACTATTGATAGATACCTATATTATAAATACATTTTACTATTGATAGATACCTATATTATAATACATTTTACTATGGATTGATATCTATATTATAAATACATTTACTATTGATAGATACCTATATTTATAAATACATTTACTATTGATAGATACCTATATTATAAATACTTTTTACTATTGATAGATACCTATATTATAAATACATTTTACTATTGATAGATACCTATATTTATAAATACATTTTACTATTTATTGATACCTATATTATAAATACATTTTACTATTGATAGATACCTATATTATAAATAAATTTTACTATTGATAGATGCCTATATTATAAATACATTATACTATCGATATATACCTATATTTATAAATACATTTTACTATTGATAGATACCTATATTATAAATACATTTCACTATTGATATATACCTATATTATAAATACATTTACTATTGATAGATACCTATATTATAAATGCATTTTACTATTGATAGATACCTATATTATAAATACATTTTACTATGGATAGATATCTATATTATAAATACATTTACTATTGATAGTTACCTATATTTATAAATACATTTATTATTGATAGATACCTATATTATAAATACATTTTACTATTGATAGATACCTATATTATAAATACATTTTACTATTGATACATACCTATATTATAAATACATTTTACTATTGATAGATACAAATATTATAAATATATTTTACTATTGATAGATACCTATATTATAAATACTTAAATACATACCTATATTATAAATACATAAATAAATACCTATATTATAAATACATAAATACATACCTATATTATAAATACATTTTACTATTGATAGATACCTTTATTATAAATGCCTTTTACTATTGATAGATACCTATATTATAAATACATTTTACTATTGATAGATACCTATATTATAAATACATTTTACTATTGATAGATACCTATATTATAAATACATTTTACTATTGATAGATACCTATATTATAAATACATTTTACTATTGATAGATACCTATATTTTAAATACATTTACTATTGATAGATACCTATATTTATAAATTTATTTACTATTGATAGATACCTATATTATAAATACATTTTACTATTGATAGATACCTATATTATAAATACATAAATACGTACCTATATTATAAATACATAAATACATACCTATATTATATATACATAAATACATACCTATATTATAAATACATAAATACATACCTATATTATAAATACATAAATAATACGTACCTTTATTATAAACACATAAATACATACCTATATTATAAATACATTTTTCTATTGATAGATACCTATATTATAAATACATAAATACATACCTATATTATAAATACATAAATACATACCTATATTATAAATACATTTTACTATTGATAGATACCTATATTATAAATACATAAATACATACCTATATTATAAATACAAAATACATACCTATATTATAAATACATAAATACATACCAATATTATAAATACATAAATACATACCATTATTATAAATACATTTTACTATTGATAGATACCTATATTATAAATACATTTTACTATTGATAGATACCTATATTATAAATACATTTTACTATTGATAGATACCTATATTATAAATACATTTTACTATTGATAGATACCTATATTATAAATACATTTTACTATTGATAGATACATATATTATAAATACATTTTACTATTGATAGATACCTATATTATAAATACATTTTACTATTGATAGATACCTATATTATAAATACATTTTACTATTGATAGATACCTATATTATAAATACATTTTACTATTGATGATCAATTATACTTTTTATTAACGGAAATTACAGAAATTACAATATCGTATCTATTATACAGAAGAAACGAATTGATAAAGGAGGAAAATATCCAATAGATTAAATAAATAAATTAGGCTATGACCAGGGATGTTTCAAAAATAAATCAGACCACTATAAAGATAAACTCAGACGGATTAGAGAAAAAAAATGTTAAACGTGGTTAGAGTTAGATCTAAAGCAATTTGGATGGATGAGGGTGAAAAAGCAATACATACTTTTGTAATCAGACAATAGGAATTATGCTTTAAAACTCAAGCATCAGGTGAGAAAATAAATGATGGTTCTTTAACAAGCGAATATCAGGAAATGTAAAATAAAATTATGTCTTTACTATGAGAATCTTTATGAGTTTATAGAAGCAGAAGATGTAAATGTAAATATTCCTTTTAACCCAGAATTTAAATTACCTGAAGTTAACTTTAAATTTTCAGTAATAAATTACATATGATGAATTCTTGTCTTGTCTTATTAAAATATACATATCCAGACACAGATGGGTCTGCTACAGAATTTAAATAAAAATTTGAATGATCTGAGTTTATTTATTCTGAGTTATTTCAAATCTTGTTCTCACAGGGTGAGTTATCAACTCCTTAACAACAAGGAATTATAGCTTGTATTATATATTTCATAATGAGATAATGAAATATATCAGTGGGATGAAAATTATAGGTCTGTTCGAGAACAGTTGTTACCGACCCTGAAAATAGGCTCCCTTGAAGAGCTCTTCAGTGCATTGACATTAGAAACCATGTGGAATCAGATCACAATTAATTTTCCTATATAGTCTCTACATTTGTTTGTCAGTACTGAACTTTCCACTGTGTCCAAATCCTAATAAATCATATGTTGCTGTAAAGTATCTTCAAAGATGAACTCACGCTGAAGTTCTTGTCAAAGGTTAACCGGCATTCTTGTGAATGGCTGGACTGTAAACAAAGCAACGTGCAATGAGTCACAGATTTCACTTCCGGATCAGCACCAATGCCTCATTACTCACTGTGCACTGTCGCCAAAATACACACAGACAACCACACTATAATGCTCATATTCTAAACAATAACCAATTTCCTTTAAATCAATACTAAGAATGACTAAATCTAATGCATACATCACCACCAAAATGAGAGAGGAAAAAATGATCTAAAAATAGACTCGGACTACATTCGTAGGTACTGAACCGGAAGTATTAATTGTGTCCTGACTCCTATCAGGGTCAGACATTTTCACCTGAATG
The DNA here is from genome assembly GCA_029931535.1 of Margaritifera margaritifera. NCBI lineage: Eukaryota > Metazoa > Mollusca > Bivalvia > Unionida > Margaritiferidae > Margaritifera > Margaritifera margaritifera. The sequence continues at coordinate 1,157,573 of JAQPZY010001173.1, forward strand.
GAAAAAAACTCAAAAAAATGTGTCTGAAATACTGCTGCAAAGTTTCAATGAATTTGATGCATGCATATAAATTTTATCGGACACCATTGTATTACAAACAGTATGAATTTCAAAATGGCCGACTGTGAACAATGCACAAAACTTAAAGTTGAATGGTTCATTTATTAATTAAGATAAACACTTGAAATAAACTGTAGTTAGTTTTTAGTCCCCATACAAATCTAGAAATTACTAGAAATTAAACCTGGCTGCTAAACTCTCTGTCGAGAGTCAATTTTAAAATATGATACATATTTTTATTTAAAAATTTGAATTTAAATTAAATTATCATGAAAATTTAAAAACTCAAGTTGACAAATTTTGTTCTTTTGCAACATGTCTCCAATCCTTTATCACAAACATCAATGGTTTTCCTTATCAGGTGTGAAGTAATTAAACCAGGGCCTGTCAATAATAGGTAGCACCTGAAATCTGGTAGCATCTGAATACGCTAGTTAGGGGTAGTAACTAAGGTAGTGATGTAATTTTCACCCCTTAAGAGGAGGAGCTGTTAGATGCTAGGGATCCAATGGTATTGAAGAGTTGGTGAAGTTCTATGATACCAGGGCAGCACACCTTTTCCCAGTTATATAAGGGGGAGAGAGGATAATTCTTGTACTTTTACATGCAGTTATTTTATCTGAAACCATGAAAGGGTACACCAAGAAGAAGAAAACTTTTTTTAAACCAGGAAATATTCCACATAACAAAGGGGTCAGATTTCTGACTGATGATACTCTACCAAGTTCCAGTGCTGCATCTGCTCAAGTGACCAGAAGAATGGATGCAGACAAGTTCTCTCTCATGGCAGTGACGAAGCCGACAGGTGGGGGTCTCCTGTCAGTTGTGGCACCAGACTGTAATGGCACACCTGGGTCTGCTAGAATTCTACGGCCATCATCCAAAGCAAGACTGACCCTGAAAGAGACAGAAGTGAATCAGCATGAGGGGACACGTATGATCTGTATGAATAAAAATGTGGCAATGTGGAATGATATCATCCATCGTCATGGAAATCAAGACAACAGATGTGAGAGACCTGATTTCAAAATTGCTAATGAAACAAAATGGGGACTTGCTTAGAAGCATACTATGATGTGTAAAAACTGCAGTTTTAAGTCACCAGAGTATAAGCTGTATGACGAGATAAAAACAGCTAAACCTGGGCCAAATCCTGCTGCTGTAAATATGATGTTTCAAGCTGGACTACAGGATACACCAATGGGCAACACCAGGGCTAGATACCTACTTGCAGCCTCTGATATTCCACCACCTAGTAGAACATCTATGCAAAGGGCTTCCAACATTGTAGGTCAAGCTACTATACAGCTAAATGAAATGGATATGGCAGACAAGCTGAAACTAGTCCGACAAGTTAATGTAATGCGTGGTGTGCAGGATCCTGAGCAAATAAATGTCGCGTTTGATGCAAGATACAATGCCATTAGCTTTGGACATGAGAAGAAACCTGGTCAAAGTTCATCCCAAGCTGTTGGAATTGTCTGTGAAACTGTTACAGAGAAACAATATATTGTAGGAGCTACAGTAGAAAATAAATTGTGCTGGACTGGAGCATGGTTCAAAGGCCAAGGTTTGGATGTGCAATGCCCAGGAGGCCATGTTGATTGCACAGCAAATCTGTCACCAGTTGCACCACATTCAGAGCATGCAATGGCAAGAGAAATAGGAAACAAGTTTGCGCTGCAAGACATTCTCATTAGACATGCAACAACAGATGGGGATGCTCAGGCTGCTGCTGGCTTTCAGGATGCTTACAGCATCCTATATCCAATGTGGAAAGTAGAAAGATTGTCAGACCCCACTCATTTGGGTCGTTCCCAGTTCAAACGGTGCAATTCGGCAACCTTTAGTGAAAGCATGTTTCCGGGAACAAGAACAAGAGAAGGAAAAAAGCTGAAACAGAAAATTCTCAGCCAAGATGTTAAAGCCCGCTGCAGTTTGATCTTCAAACGAATGATGGAGGACACCAGTGGTGATGTTAGACTTATCCAATGTCAACTTCCCCAAGTACTGGATGCCACTCTGCGGTGTTATTCTGGGGACTGCAACAAATGTCGGCATTATTCGAAGGTTTGTGGGGGAGGAAGTACTAACAGTTGGTGGATACGATCTGCATTTCTGGGCCCTCATCAAGTGACTCATCTCAACATGACAGAGAGTGATAAGAATATTCTCCTGGAAGTGTTGAAAATGAAACTTTCCTGTGAAGTTGTGCAAAGACTGAGACTTAACACAAACACGCAGAAATGTGAAGCTGTGAACAGATCCATTAGTGTTTCCTTACCTAAAAATGTGAACTATTCCAGAAACTTTGAGGCAAGAGTGCATTCAACAATACACAGGCTCAATAACAGACTTGGATCATCATTGAAAAGAAAAGTAAAACACTTGGGAGGTATACTTTCACCAAGGACTCTGAGATCACTGAATGAAATGGATCAAACCTGTACTTACCATCAGTTGTATCATAAGCGTCTGGAAACCAGGAAACGAATACTGGCAAGACGGGGAAATATGATACAGGCTCATCTTCGGTATCGAACTCAGCCCGGAAACAGGAAATCTGATTACTGCAAAGGCTTATTGGACAGTCATTCCAAGGGTGATCACTCCTATGCACAGGTTTAAGCAGGAGCCAAGGACACTGCAGACAGAAAAGATGATCTTAATCCATGTACAAAATGACAGTGCCCAAAGACACAATGAAAAACACATAATACAGAAAGGAAAACTGTCGTTGGGAAATCCGTAGGTAACACAACGCATGTTATGTGCAGTTGTTACCTACTACCACCTGATGAGACCTATGGAGAGGTCGAAACAGTTTTCTCAAAACATGAAGACATAAATAAAGAAATAAAATTTTAAAAAAATAAATAAATAAATAATAACATATTCTAACATAACATGAACTGACTGACTGACTGACTGAATGAATGAATGAATGAATGAATGAATGAATGAATGAATAAATTAATGAGTGAATGTATTATGTAAGATAAAGCTGTCATGCCAGCATGGTCAAATAAAATAAAGACCAGTTCCTCTTTCTTTATTATATCCTTCTTACTCAACACAAACAATCATCCATCCATCCATCCATCCATCCATCCATCCATCCATCAATCAATCAATCAATCAATCAATCAATCAATCAATCAATCAATCAATCAATCAATCCATCAACTAATCCCATTTTATCCATGCAACCAGCAAGCCAGCCATTTCATGCTAATATACATTTCTATATGGATGTGGGTGGGTGGGTGTGCAGGGCATATTATTATACCTGCAATTATTCCATATCACAATTTCAACTGTAGCATACAGTTTGGAAATTCACCATGTCCAAAACAATTCCCATATCCTTTGCAGTACTGCCTATTATTGTTGATACGATGGGGTTCCAGGCAGAGGTGGTCCGCATTAACACACAAACTATTGTGGCATAAATGCGATGCATCTAACTCTTTTGGAATGTTGAGACTTCTCATCTTTATCATTAATGCCAGTCTGTGGACATGTTTCTTTTTCCAAACATTAGTCTCAGGGTCCCTATATGATAATAGCCCATATAACCTATTTGATGTTACATTTCCTGTCCAGAGTATGCAAGTACTGTTAGATGCAGGCACAGAATTGAACAAGATTTTCTCAGACAAAATTTCAAAATATCCGCCATTGCAACTTGTATAAGGTGTAGGAATACATACATGCTGATAATAATGAGTATCAACCCCACAGGGTGCATTTAAAAAAAAAAAAAAAAAAAAAAAAAAAAATTAAATTAATTTAAATTTTTAAAAATATTTAATTTTGTTAATTTTTAATTTCATAGTTCTATTTTTAAAGGTAATATACACAAAATGTCCAAATTTCATGCATCTACCTTCAATTATAAACTCAGGATAACAATTTAAACTTTTATAACCTATCTACAGACAGGAATCAGATCACAATTAATTTTCCTATTTAGTCTCTACATTTGTTTGTCAGTACTGAACTTTCCACTGTGTCCAAATCCTAATAAATCATATGTTGCTGTAAAGTATCTTCAAAGATGAACTCACGCTGAAGTTCATGTCAAAGGTTAACCGGCATTCTTGTGAATGGCTGGACTGTAAACAAAGCAACGTGCAATGAGTCACAGATTTCACTTCCGGATCAGCACCAATGCCTCATTACTCACTGTGCACTGTCGCCAAAATACACACAGACAACCACACTATAATGCTCATATTCTAAACAATAACCAATTTCCTTTAAATCAATACTAAGAATGACTAAATCTAATGCATACATCACCACCAAAATGAGAGAGGAAAAAATGATCTAAAAATAGACTCGGACTACATTCGTAGGTACTGAACCGGAAGTATTAATTGTGTCCTGACTCCATGTGTGAAATTTACAGTCCCTATTTCCGGTGAGCAATACCCTCGGTAACGGATACATTAACGAGAATGCCGAAATCGACTAAGAAGAAGAGACATTGTTGTAGTCTCTGTTCAAATTATCGGGGAAACTATGTTGTCGAAAAATTTAATTTTCCACAAGTTTCCTACAGACGAAAGATTGAGAAAGGCATATTGGGTTATTGATTTGTATTTCAGTTTTTCTAAACTGAAATTTCCATTACAACAAAAATATATGATGCATTACAATAATTTATAAGGCCAATGTTAGAGCTTTATACATTATTTATTTTATAATGATTGCAGAACAAATTCTCAACTTTTAGTAAGCACTCTAGATGGCTTAAAGGTTGGTGTAGTGTACCTTTTTTGTGATGGATAAAATCGGAAAGCTCGATGAAAATCATTGACCAAAGATGGGCAACTACATAACTTTCTCAAATGTTGGAACCCGGAATCTACCCCGGGATCGCAGATGTGCGAGGAGAGTGTGCTACCAATGCAATATCCAGATCCCGACAAGTTAGGTCTTTCATCTTTGGTGGGGTTACGACACAGCGCTACCGTTATGGTTGGTAAAATACAAAGGCGTGATGTAAAATCATACTTATGAAACAAAAAAGGAGTAGATGGTCACATATTTAGTAACTTAATATCAAATATGAAGGTTTCAGCATTGTATGACTGTATAAAAGAAATGTTGATTTTTAATACACCCTACTTTATTATGACATCTAAGTAAAGATCATAATGACCAGTCACGTAAATAAGAAACATAGTACAAGAAAGCTACAAATCATCCAATTTATTTCAATTAGAATTTTGCCTTGTATAGGGGGAATAATGACAGTATAGGTTTTCACTATTCAGCGATGTATCAAACAAATACAGGTCTTTACATTCAAATAATCCAGCATACCTAATTAATGAACAAAATATCCATTACTTAGATTTCACCTTTAAAGATTAAGTTAAATGGCTTTTAGAAATTATTATAAAGTGTGTTGTTTATTATAGAGATTTTGAAACAATTGTTGTGTTGTTTTTTTGTTTGTTTTTGTTGTTGTTGTTGTTATTGTTGTTTTGAATATTCTTTATTTCATGTCTCGCAATACTTTCTCTATTATTAGAGCCTTCGTACTTCATCATGTTGGCATAATTTATAACAAAATAGAACTACAAATACATTAGCACGTTTTACAATCAGTCGCAATAATTAAAAACTGGTTTATAACTTCATATTATACAAAATCTTCTCACATCATATCGGGATTTTATTAACTATATAACATCATTTAACATCGCGAGTGTAATGTTATATGGCTTTTCTCGTTTGACTACGAAGACTAAATGAGTCAATATTATTCCACAGTACAAGTAACCATGATGTAATCATATTTTACTTCCCAAACTATCTGCTTTCACATTTTCAACAGGTTTGTTTGTGTTTGGTTGGTATTGTTGATTTACTTTTTTAAAAATTTTTCAAATTTGTGTGTGTGTGTGTGTGTTTGTTTGTTTGTTTATTTGTTTGTTTGTTTTTTTGGTATTTTTAACACATTATTGACTATATCACTCAGAGGTAAAGGGAGTTAAGTGCCTTTCCCAAGGTTAAACCAAGACAACTCAGCTTTATTCCCTGACACATGGGCACATCTGTCCCGTAGATATGTCTTGAGTCACTTTACACTAAGATTTTCGAGGTCACAGGCTGCATTCACATCTTTGCTGGACGCCATTACAATATTATTTTGCTCGCCTGAGAGAACGTTGCATCATGGATAAATTAGGGGAATTAATATGTCAAGGAACATAATAACCATTATCGAACATGCCTATAGTGGCGATACCACTTTTATTGGCACAGTGGCGATATAACTTTTGGAACTACTTTCTTTGTCTATTTAGGAAGTATATCTGCGCTTACGTATGTTATTCAGATCTGTATTTCCATATTTGAGCTTATTACATTTTTTTCTTCTACTTTTCCTTCTCTTTCTCCTTTGCTTCCTCTCTCTCTCTCTCTCTCTCTCTCTCTCTCTCTCTCTCTCTCTCTCTCTCTCTCTCGCCATCAAGATGAATAGATCTTAATATGTGTCAAGACTGTTGACCCTCTAGTGTGCATTTGTGTAGTTAATAAGAACATGCCATCAAGAATATCTAAAAATGGCAACAACACAAAGTAGGCTTTAAGTATTAACTTTTTATAATTAGCTTTTCACATGAATCATGCAAATTGTCACAGTGGTTTCCCATTGAATACGGCTGCATGTAAATTGATCCCTTAACGACCTATATTTTCATTTTACATGCTGAGATTTAAGACATATAACAAGATTACATTTGGAGATCTGATGTATTCAAATTGATAATATAAAATATTTTTATACCAATATGCCGATTATGCATCTGTTACTTTAGATGTTAGTGAAGTTTCAATGAAAGCTACCTTGGATACAAAGAAGTTCTTTGCAAACATGTTCGACCTTAGCATTAACATTGAACACACTGAAAAAAAACTTGACCTGTCTGGCTTGGACAAAAAAGTAGCAGAGATAAGTTTTGTCACGAATATTCTTTAAATTGGGAAACTACTGTTTTTAGATTACTCGGCATTAAATGCACAACAAATCTGAGAGAAATAATCGAATTAAATTATCAGGACAAAACTGATACGATACAACATAGGTTTTTGCAATAATCCACGAAACTGATGACACCTTTTTGAAAAGAAAAGTACTCTTGTAAAGAGTCTTGCTCTGTCCAAGATAAATCATTTGATTCTTTGTGTACCTAGTCCACCAGAAGCAATACGTATTATCAATAAAGTTAATCATTTTTAAAAATTTCTTATGGGATAAATCAACTGATAAGGAACAAGAAAAAAATAGCTGTACTCAATAATATTGTAAAGGAGGGTTGAAAATGATTGACATTAAAATATTTAGATGTATTAAAAGCAACTTGGATATGTAGACTTATTTAGAATACAGCAAAATGGAAAACCTTATTCCTTCAAACACGTCCAAACATGTTTTTATCGAATTTATTAACAAGGTTCTAGAGGTTTGAAGAACATATTTTGAAAGGATGTTTCATTTAGTGGTTAAAAATACAAGAATTAGATAAACTTGAATCATGGCATGCTTTTCTTGCTAAGCCAGTGTGGTTCAATTTTTATATTAAAACATTTTTTACAAATATATATGTATAATTGTGGGGTAAAGACAATAAGGAATTTTATGTGAATCAATCAGTTTAGCAGCTTTAATTGTTCTTTAACATTTTATCCATGTAGAATAAGGTTGTACTATATGAGGGTATTACATGTGCTATTGAAGCAGTGGCGTAGCAACCGCCCAAGCAACCCACACAACTAAGGGGTGGGTGGGTGGGGGCAGAATATCTTGCTACGCCACTGTATTGAAGAGTATTTGAGAACACATAAATTAGAAGAATCGGATATTATCTTACAAAGATAAATTAATGTCATATCTTACAATTACTCACATAACAAAAACAAGGAGGTCAGAGTATATATTGATTTTTAATGAAAAATAACTCATATCTAAAGGCTGAAGATAAACGGAAACGTTATCTCAACTTAGATGAGAGTTTTGACTGAAAAAAAAATACTGGTACATGAGAAACTACCCACATCTTAAACGGTTTCAGTGAAATGCTTTTTCTCATATAAATTTACCTTTAAATGTTCTTTTGCACAAACTAAGAATTAGACAAGTTAAGTGACATCCCTTTTGTAGAGAAAAAGAAACAGATCAATGGCTTTTGTACAATTGTTCTATAGTAAAATAAATTTAGATACAATTGTTTAAAAATAGTAAAACCATACACTTCGTAGATTTTTATTTTACAGCAGAAGATATAATCTTAGGAATAAATAAACAAAACAAGTCTGGTGAAATTTTAACTGTAATTATACTACTAGGAAAGAACGACATATTTAAGTCGCATATTTACAATAAAGCGCCAGACTAGGACATTTAAAAAAAATAGAAGTGTGATTGGGAGAAACTCAATCACAGATGGGTGGCATATTAAGATATATATATATATAACTATCAGGAATTAATATATTATAAAAAGAATAAATAAATACTTATTTAGAAAGTGATAGAGAAGACAATCATGATTGTTTGGAATTTATAACTTGAATATTCTCTCCCCCTCTCTCTTTCTCTCTCCTGTTATTATCCATATAAATTTATTTCCTGTACAATTGTGCTTCGTTTAGAAATTACTTTAAAATAATAATAATAAAAATAATAATAATAATAATAATAAATACATACATCCATACATCCATACAACCATCCATCCATCCATCCATCCATACATACATACATACATACATACATACATACATACATACATACATACATACATACATACATACATAGATACATACTATTGTTTAAATATATGAATATATTAAAATCTTTGTTAGGTAGTCTGTGATATGGTATCTCGACCCACACCTACCTATGTACGGGGTTTATTTAATAGTAAAAAGTACTTGGTCACTGTTGTATCAAAAGCTCATCGTTTAGATCCACGCTGCAGTGCCTAAAGGCATTATCTCAGACAAACAATATTTACAAGAAGGACTTGGACATTGCCATAACTGTCATAATTAACTGTGATTCTCTTGACTAATAGCTACCGCTGAAAATGTGACAAAGCGAAACTTTTCACCGTTAAGATGATTTCGGCTGAAGCAGCAACAAACACTTTACTTATAATTCTTATGTTATAATACTTGTAAATGTCTATAGAATTGTCATTAAAGAAATACATTTTTGATTTTTGAAAACATATAAAATTAAAATGATATGAAGTATATACTAGGTATTTCTTGTTTTTACCCAAAATCAAAGACAATGTAGTTGTCTCGATCGCATTGTGCTAGAAATCAGAGAGTTGTTCCTGAATATCATTCTAATGACGGGTTTGTGGTCACCATTCATTGTAAACAGGGCAACGGATGTTTGCACGTGTTTACCTGATTCACAAGTGACCTATTGTGCAATGCGATTAAAGCCCATTTGCGCTGTATGGTTTTAATTTACCTGTAATTCTGGTCCATTAGCACTTAATGAACTTGATTGTGTTGCTTATTGCTATAACACGAACAACAGGTTTATTTACTCCCAGGTCTCTTTCCAGCGACGTATGAGGAAAAACAAAGATGCATGCGTATAATAGATTCATGTGGTTATACAAATGTTAAAGGATGAACACAGACGAGATTAACAAAGACTAACAAGTATTTAGTAGAATATTCACAAACCTACATACACTTTTCAGTTGACCAATATTTGTTTTTGTCTTCACACTTGTAAGTGTTATAAATTTTATCATATATGGTCTAGTACAAAAAGTATTTTTTCAAGTGACACTTGAGTTGATAATTTTTTTTTTACATTCAAGCAAATAATAAAATACATCCACTACTAAACATTTCCCGTCATGTCTAGATATTCCTTCCCATCGTCCCTTTTCTACAAGAAACCTAGGATTACTTGTTCGAAACTTTGTAAATATTTTCTGCAACTTTCTTGATAAGCTTACTAGATAATTTTTTCGTTCCAATTAAATTTTTAATAAAACATGATTTGTCCCTTTTGATGAGTCGTTCATATCGGATATCCAACTTTGTCTATACTGGTTAATAAGAATTTGCTTGCACTGTGTTACCCAAAATTTGTTTTCAGAAAAAGAATGTGTTAACCAAACATAATTAAGTCCCAAGTTTTCTCGGGCATATTTCAAACAACAAATCCATTTATTTGAAAAGGTGCCATATCGTACATTGCTCATATATATCTATATAAAATGCAATAAAGTTTTTCCCAATTATCTGTTACTAATTTTGACCTCAAACTGACAATGCGTGTTTATATAATTATATATATATATATATATATATATATATATATATATATATATATATATATATATAGAGAGAGAGAGAGAGAGAGAGAGAGAGAGAGAGAGAGAGAGAGAGAGAGAGAGAGAGAGAGGGAGGGAGAGAGATACAGGATATCGACTTAACTGTCCAGAGATCATACATTGTTTGCTTTTCACACTTAGACTAGACCGTAAGAAATCAAGATGTACTTTTAAATAATGTCTATATTTTCATATCCCCAGATTTCACAACTATACGTTAGAATAGGTAGTACCGTCTGATCAAAGAATTTAATCTGATAATCAACTGGTACACTCAAATTACAAATACTTTTGCGGAATAAAAACAATGCTTTGTTGGCTGTAATGACTAAGTTCCTTTTAGCTTAGGTATAGGTGGCATTTTTTTAAAAAGAATTAACCTAAATATTTGTAGTAATCTACCACGTCTCCGTTCTTTATAATTCCTACTGACCATACCTCAGGAATTATCTAAGATTATATTGAAAACTTTCACATTTATATTGGTAGCATAATTCATTCAGTGGTCTTAATATATTAATGATAACTCGGTCGTGCCCTTGCGCACCACTAAGTTTCAATAATTTTATTAGCCATTTTATCTCATTTTCGGTTATCTTCTCATTTATAGATGCATTCTCAAAAGCTGGCCCAGTTTAAAAATCAAAGGAGGTATCAAAATCATCAGCTTTGTGGAGAGTTTTAAAATGATTATACATTGCGTCTAAGGATATTGGAATTTCTTTATTTTTATCACTGATTTTATTTATAAGTCTCCCAATTATTTTTAGAATCGTTTGTTTGCATCTTCCGTACTTTCACAAATACCTTACATTTGTATTCAGCAAAGTGTCGTCTCGTGACTGATTTATAATGCCGACTCGCTTGAAGCATATTTGGCTACTGTTAGCATTTCTTGCTAACGAGTAAACGTTTTTGGATAAGTGGAACTTTCTTTTATCGCAGTTCTACATTTTTTTACCGAACCAAGGTAGGTCTGCAGATCCATTTCTTGCTTAAAATCTTGTACGTAAAAGATCAATCTGCACTTTTAAGGAAAATTAAGCTGATTTCACAAACAATACTGTTTATGGATTACTTTATATTTGCAGTTTCAAGCACCTTACTCAAGCGTTCGTGTGTTCTGTCTAAAGAGGCTCTATCAATATTATCATTGAACATTTGTGTTTTGTCCGGAATCCACTTTCTAGATTTTTTTTGTGTGCTTCATTATACACAGGTGCTGATACGTATTTACAATTAATTTAAAACTGCAATTCATTATGTACATTAGATAATAATGGAGACAAATCTATTAGGTCAAAATCATATATCAGAGAAAAAAAGGATATACCGCTTACATTGTTGTAGTACTTTTTGCAATGTCTTTGTAGTCTTTCATTATATATATTCACACACAAACACACACACACACAATTCTTTTAATTTTTGTAAACAACTTTGTTGGACTGACGGCAGCATAACATAAAAATGTAGTTTAAACTGTTTTTCAATTTTGCTGTCTTTCTTTCTTCTATCGTTTATCTTTTGTTTATTTCCACGTCATTGAAACCTGTAGGAGTCAAGAATTTCTCTTATATAGTTCTTTCTTGCCTTTTTCTCAGATTTTCTTACATTTTGTTTACAATAGTGATACAATTTTAAATGTTTAGTGACGGATTTGTATTTACTCATAACATGTGAATGAACACATAATATTAAAGCCTGATTAATTTGAAGTAGAGAGATAGACAAAGAGACATGAGGGGGGAGGAACCCTCACAGCAGAATTATCCGCTTGAAATTAATCCAGGCCCACAACATTATCAAGCGTTCAAGAGTATATAACACACCCACGATATAGGGAGTTTGTAGGGCTATACTACACAACAACAACAAACAAAAGCAACAATTATATATATTTATTGCCTACATCTAGTCCTAAAATGTAAGATGTCTACCCTGATATGCATGATGTCGACGTCTTACATTGTAGGACTAAGCCTACATCTAACTCACTTTCGTATTTTCAAGGTCACAAACTGGCACAACACTGTTTTTGCGAAATCTATCTCCACGTGAAGAGACCAAAACTGTAAGGGGCGATAATCGCCAGATACATTACATTTTTTGACGCGCCATATATTTCAAATTTAAGTTTTACATATAACTATCCTCGGTGAATTGTGTTGGATTCTTTGCACTTCTCGTTTCACTTTTGTATGTCTATTAAATTGGTACATAAAGTTTCTGTATCTTGTAGATCTCGTTCTCGTACTGGTATGTCCAGATACAGACTAATTTCCCAGGGGAGGGGTGAGTGTGTCTTAGATGGAAGTGGGGAGGGGCTAAGGTTCGCATATGATGGTAGGAGGGGGTCTATGCACCTGTAGCCCACCCCTATGTTAATTCACCACAAAAGAAAGTTAAGACTAAAGCTAAGCTCCTGTATCGAATTCTGTCCATATTTCCTAACTCAGTGAGAAGATTTTTACATTTTTCAGTAACAGAGAACAGGAAGGAAATAATTTTTTTTAGCCTATTTAACTTAAATGATTGCCAAAAAATGTATTTGTTGACACTTGCGATTAAATATTGGAAAAAAAAGAATGACTATAACTATGAAACTTACATATAGTCCAGATAGTAATATATATGTATATCTACTCAACCTCTTCGACACAAGCGAATCGAAATACAAAATATTATTTCAAAAAAATGAAATATTATTTCGTTATTTCGATATATTATTTCTTTTAAACGAAATAATATTTCGTTATTTCTAAATAATATTTCGTTTAAACCGAATATCATTTTGAAAGAACGAAATACTATTTCAATATAACGAAATATTATTTCGTTTAAACGAAATAGTATATCGATTAAATGAAATAATATTTCGTTTAATCGAAACATATTTCGTTATAACGAAAAAAAAATTTGAATTCATGTCACCAAAGGGGCTCCGTAACAGCCACGCAACTCTGCTCACGCTGCCATTTGTATAAAACAATAACATGATACATGTGCACGATATATACTATATTTCATGTCCATTACAATGGTCAATGCTAAATGGTCATCTTTCAGTTTTAATTTTTGACGTTATTTAGCAACTGCTGACAACTACTTGCATCAGAATTAGAAACATCGACGAACCAGCAAAAGTATCTATAGTAGGAGAGAAATTTGACTCCATGTTAAAAAATGTGGAATAGGTATATCACAACTGAAATTTGCAGGCGGAAGTATGCTCAAAATCTGGGATTTAAATTCAGTGACCGGACTGACTTCAAACCACTTTTTATTGTAAATAAATAGTCTGAACACTGACGATAGTAAAGGTACATTGTCTTGCTTAAACATCCTACTCGCACCTTCCATGGCAAGAAGGCGGCAATGGACATACATAAACATCCTACTCGCACCTTCCATGGCAAGAAGGCGGCAACGGACATACATAAACATCCTACTCGCACCTTCCATGGTAAGAAGGCGGCAACGGACATACATAAATATCATATTCGCACCTTCCATGGTAAGATGGCGGCAACGGACATACGTAAACATCCTACTCGCACCTTCCATGGTAAGATGGCGGCAACGGACATACATAAATATCATATTCGCACCTTCCATGGTAAGATGGCGGCAACGGACATACATAAACATCCTACTCGCACCTTCCATGGTAAGAAGGCGGCAACGGACATACATAAATATCATACTCGCACCTTCCATGGTAAGAAGGCGGCAACGGACATACGTAAACATCCTACTCGCACCTTCCATGGTAAGATGGCGGCAACGGACATACATTTCTGGCTAAGAGAGTAGTAAAGCGCAAGCTGGTCGCATTGAAAAGTAAATGGGTAAAGTTTAAAGTGCAAATGGACGGTCATTTTGTCTTGTTCACGTAAAAAGGTCTAACGAAGTACGCGCCAAGTAAACATGTTCATTGTGCTCTTTAGATGAACCGGACAGTTTCAACCTTGGATTTGCTCCAATGTTTCTATTGTACAACTTATTTCTTTGGTTTGTTTCTGATGGTTTGCGCTTTCGGTGATATGCATCGAGCAAGGGAATTCATTCAACACATTCAACTGGCATGGGGTAGTTTTGAAATGTTGCGCTGTTTAAACCATATAACTTGTCCTTTTAGCATCTTGACTAAAATAAATAAATAAAGGAAATTTAAAAGATTATCATTCGATTTGGACTTATAGTAAAACGGACTTTTATTTTCATCTGTGCCTTGAATTAATATACTAAGTGAATGGAAATATATACCAAAATTGTATTCACGTCCACTGAGCAGTTTTAAAGATATGACCGATTAATTTCAAACATTCGAGTCGATAGTCTCGGTTACGAAAGGGGCCATGAATATAGCTGTGATGTAACTAAATCGGATCTGGTCTATCTCCAATACACTGGTCTACCGATACGCTGTTGCCATACAGTTTTAGCACTGTTAACAAAATCACACAGAACAACGATTTAAACTATATTGCAAATAATGGCAATGAATTCAGAGTATGGAGATACACGAGGAACCAGATTATAAGGCTGTCATATTTGTGCAATCTACCGCAAGAACCTACCACTTTTCATTACTATAAAGGATTCATTAAGTAAGCAGAAAATTGTATCAGGATACTCAGAGATACTGCAAAGACGTGTACTTTATTCATATGAAGTCAATTTATATCCATATTAAATCCAAACTTTCTAACAACAATCAAACTTCGAGTCACTTTCAACCAACTAACATCTAGTCGCGTAACCCTAGTAAGAAGGAAATAGTCACTCAACAGTGTTGTAAAATGAGCATGGTCTCCCCAATCCCACACTTTGGCTTCTACCAGATTTTTTTTTACAAAGGTGTCAGTTCCCTAAACTATGAAAATCAGCTATCTAAAATAAATGTTTAAAGCAAAGATATATTTTTTTTGTTTTCAAATATAATGTGTTCATGCATACCCAGCCTGAACAAGTCCACAATGCCAATAAAATAGGAAAATGTCACGAAAATTGGCAAATATCTTATTTTCCTGAAATAGTGCATTTTTACATAGCTTTAATTAGAAATTGAAAATAACACCGAAATAAAAGTTGCATTAAAGTCGTATTCATTCTTGTACAATTCAAATAATACTAAATTTGACAATCTATACCCTGTATTTTTTGCTTTTAAATCTGGTCAATAAATAACGCCCGTTCACTATTACAACCATGAAGTTATTGTTATTTGGTGTTGAGAATTTAATCCCACACTGTGTTTCCCAACATGAAATTATTGTTATTTGGTGTTGGGAATTTAATCCCACACAGTCTTTCGCAGCATAATGTTATTGTTATTTGGTGTTGAGTACTTAATCCCACAAAGTGTTTGCCAGCATAACTGGAGCGAACTAAACAACATCACAGGTACTAGCAATTATTACTTTCGCGGTATCCTTAAAGAAGTTGACAAAAGCAAAACATCGGTAAATACCAAATTTTCTATATATTTTACATTCAATAAAATCGGTTTGTCACAAACAGTTCCTTTTCTTTCGACGTCATTTTGAGGTATAACTTACTGTACGCTGTTTGATTCGACCTCGCGACGATGCTTAAACTTAGACGTAATTGTGGTATTAGTGTCATCAATTCAATACACTATTTTCAAAACTTCGAAAACAAACCGACAGAAATTCTAGACAAAAAGCACGTTGTCTACCTAATATCCTTTAAAATTGTGTCGACTGTTCGCTATAACTGGGTTATTGTCTCTAGTATACATCGTTAGAATTTGATAGATAAAGAGATAGGTAGATCAGTGAATGGTTGGTTGGATGCATGGATCGATGGAGGATGGAAAGATAGATTGGTGGATTGTCAACATGAATGTAAAAACTGATTCATGAATTGTACCAGTGATCTCCCCAGAAATTTTCGATAGCATCGGGGGTACGCGTGTTTGGGTCATAAAATGTTTTACAAAGCGCGTGTTAACGTCATAAAAGTGAAGCAAATTAATATAAAGGAAATTTAAAGAAGTGCATATATTTACATAGTATTTTTTATTTACCTAAGTTATAACAGTAACAATAATGCATATCTCATTTATTTCTTAATTTAAATAAATGATATTCGTCTTTTCTTCATTTCACCATATAAACTGACTGCAACATCACAATTAAAGTCTTTGAAAGGTTGTCCTTCAGTACTGATTGTCATCAGGTAGTTCAGTACCCTCTGTGACATCCTGTTCCTTAAAACACTCTTAATTCTATTCATTGAGGAGAATGACCTTTCACAATCTGAAAAAAATGGAACATAAAATTTATTAATGGATGAACAAAAAAGAAACAAATATACCTGAATCCTAATTAAGTTAATTACCATGGAAAAATTCTTCAGGTACAATTTACACAGCATATCTGCAAAATATATATGTAATTACATAGTCTTATTTTCAAGAATTTGATATAGACCGGGTGGAATAAACTTTTGAGGTCAAGACTTTACTGAATAATAAGTAAGAATATGGATGAAATTATTTTAGTTATATTAATAAAGTAATACTTTTTATTTATATCTTTTCAAAAGAGGTAAAACTGGAAGGTAAAAATTGTTCCGTTTATTACTTGGATAGACAGAAAAGAGAAATGAGAAATTAATAGGGCAGCACTCACTTAAGTTAGCAATATGGAAAACTTACCATCCGATCCAGCAATTTCCACCCAAGGGAATAACGTCTTCCATTCATTATTAAATCCCGTCCTTCGTTTCTTGATATCATTCTTTTTGGAAATCATGCTGGCACTATTCGTGACGCCAATTTCTGATTGTCGTAACCAGGCCAACATTGGGCTAGCCGGGCGCTGGGTAATTTTTCGTTTCTTGGAAGGTGGTGTGTTCATTTTTCACAATAATTTTTAATTTAATCGGTGTAACTGCTTTGGCTGTTAATGAAAACAACTGACATATATATAACACACTACCAGTAGACTCCATTGTTGCTGGCCAATCACGTGACTAGGTGCAGACAAAACCCTCACCAGAGGTCGCGCACCGGCGGTGATTCAAGCCATAATAATGGTTAAGGGAGTGAGCAATTATCCTGGATTATCTTAATAAAATACCCCAGAAGAGGTAAGAACAGGTGTCATTTGAGTGGGGCTTTGTATTAGGTGACAGGATGTTTGTTTAACAGATTAATTTTATAAGGGTAGTGATAAACATCAAAGCGTAGCGGCACGAGAGCATAGCGTAGCGGCAGGTTCTAAAGCGTCGGGGTTGTCGGAGTTGAAACGATAGCGTAGTAGGCCCGCTACGGTAAAAGGCCCTAGGGAGAACACTGCTGTACTCTGGATTATTGATGCTTCTCGTAATATTTAGATCTGCTAATGAAAGGATGTGGATAGAAGAGCGAAGAGACATACCAACAGGCGGACGAGTGGATGGATGGATGGATGGGCATAGGGACATATAGATGTAGATATAGAATTTAGTCAACTTTTATCAATCGATGTTGACTCCTCTAAGGTCCTAGCCACTATCTGTAAGTTGGGATGACTATATGATTACTAATGATTGGTAAATTTTAAATTGGATACATTGAATGGCTTTTGAACGAGCTATCGGTCTAATGAGCCGCACGGTACAGAACGAAGCTTTGGTTACGCACTGTCAATTTATTTAACACTGTTGCATTAAAAGGACATGGTCACTGTCGTATCGGATACTCTATTTTTAGGTTCATGTCGTGGGGCATTTCCACAAGGTCAAAAGAGCCCCAAGAATGTCTTTTACAATGGCCTCAATGGCAAAAGCCATGCCATAACTGTCACGTAATTACTTAGGATTCATTATTCTATGACAATTCGAAGGTCAGCGAAAAGCTTTTATAGGGGGAAAAAAGGGAAGGAGATGCAAAAGAAAAATGAAAAACAAGTATTTCGAGGATACCGTTTACACTTTTGCTTTCATTTTATCAGTATGCTCTGTCTACAGTTGTTACACAGTTCAACTTAAGGTCACCATGTTCTCTACATGAGCTTCATACTGTGCAATAGATTAGCTTTACATATTTCTTCTCCTGTCGCTGAAAATTAAATCTCATTTCGTGCTAGCCCCTGACAGATCCAAAGAGCAATTTATGAGAATTCACTCAAAATATTATCCAATGCTCATTATAAAACCATTGTTGACAACAAAATTATCTCACATGAGCCTGGTATTCGTCAATGATGCTGTCACCAAGAATGCGGCGGACACATTGTTATATATCTGCCATCTTGAAACTTGGAAGGCATTGCTCATTTATTAATACAACATTTGAAGATAATCTAACAATCAAACTTTAAAATACCTTTTGAAAATATGGCACAAAGTCTGTTACTATAATACTATTATTCATTCTGAGTTTATGAGAATTGACTCATCTAAGATACTGAGCGGAATACATTCATCATCTGTTCATCAAGTAGAGTTTACAGTTTAACTAATGATTCAAGCAAAAACCGATTCATAAATCATGTGTTAGAATTGGGAAAACAGTCTTATATTTCAAGATTTTGAGCACGTTAATGTTAATACTGTCTATACTGAAGCGTCGCCGGCAAAGCTCAATTTGCGTCAATTAATGTTCTCAAATAGTCAAATATAAGGCTATTGTTCCCTACTTATCCTATGTCTATTAATATAAATTAATATTAATATTATTCAACGTTCTATTATTGACTTCTCCCTTGAGAACTCCTATGGTGTTGGCTGGTTGATATTGTACTCGAGTATAAGGCGAGGACAAGGTGGCCCACCAGAACATACTGTAGGAGAACAATTCCCAAGGGAGAAGGCAATACAAGATTTAGCAAATCACATGACGCCATTGACGTCATATGACATCGCGGCTTGGTAATAATGCTGGTTGGAACATAAATGAGCGTAGTTAGGTGTAGTATCCTGGAGTCAAGGGGAAGTACGTTTTGCCCTAAAATAAATTGCTGTTGATAGCCAGTCGGAATTTTACTATGTGTTCTAATCATATTCTATTATTGGGATCAGAGATTTTTGAAGTATAAATATTGCAGAAAACTTAGGGCGGTCTGCAAAAGTAGAGAATTGTATGTAGTGGAATATAATACTGATAAGTTACGGAACTGTATTCCTGTGAGAACCACTATAAATTGAAACAACCTTGACGAGAAAATTGTGCGTAGAAAACAATGGAAAACTTCAAAAAGAAATCTCGCATCTCTACTGAATACCCCTCTCCCTCCGTCCACTGAAACCAAAAGGCCCTGCACCATACAAACAATGGGTTTCACCCTTCCCATCAACTTCCACTAGATATCGAGCATATTATGAGGAAATCAGCATAACGCTTCTAAAGACGTCTGGTTGATCTGCCGCTTTAAAGGATAGACAGACACATGTAGAGAATCAAGTGCTTGTTTAAAGCAGAGGATCTGGTACATAAAAGCAAAGGTCTATTTTCAAGCTTTGGGAACACATCAATGGATACAGACAAATGTATATTAATCTCACCATCCTACGTCACAAGTATGTGGAATTCTTCAGGCTTATGGCAGTGTCATTATGCCTCGACCTATCACATCTACTACTTCAGTGTCTTTGTTGTGTTAAGTCGTTTTCACGAACCATTGCTTAGAGTAAAATCACAGGCAAAAACTGACTTCAAATCGGATGCCACCATCTTAAAAACATGTTTGAAGGTAAGAATTTGTTTATAATTTTGCTATAAACCTCATTTTAAAAGGTGCAGTGCACCAAGGAGACTAAAGTAGAAACTATTTTATCTCAGCTGGGTTTCTTGACTGAGCGGCTCTGATTTTTGAAACACTTCGACGAAATGTTTCCATCGAGGTAGATTTAAAACTAATTCAGAAAAGTCCAAGTAATTCAAATGCCCGTTACGTATGATGCTGAGGTTGTATATGCTATATCGACTGCAACACGAGAATGAGTTTTCTTTTCGCCGCAATAAAATTTACTCAGAACGCAGCATAACAATTTCATTTAAGTCAACGCTTTATGTGACGTCATTAGCAGGTACGCATGAATGGAATCCATTAGGTTGAATAATCCTCGAGTACCTAAATATAATTAAATCTAATATGAAATAGGTAAAACCTGGAAGCAAGCTTTCTGTCAAATGTATACTGACTGATGTCGCGTGACGTCATGGAAATATTACGTGTTGTTTCTAGTATACGTTATTTGCCTGCGTAAGCTAATATTTCTGAATTGCAAGAAATAAGTATTAAAATTTTCATTGAAAAAAATAAGAACAAAATCTTGTGGAGTTTTTCACTATGAATAAGTCCATGACGAGAAAGTTATCTCTGATAAACGTTATGAAAAATTACTATTCTTTCTTCGGTCTTTTCATAATGAAGCATGCGTAAAACACTGGAAGATAATGACCGGCAACGATGGCACTGCTGGTGCCACTGTTTTCTAACTACACGATGTCAAGTTTCAACAGAACTTATGTATACATGTACCTGTATGCATTTTCTAAAAAGTTCGCTGCGAGTGGGACCGAAACTTCTCTCGCTATTAATTGGTGAGGAAGTTTCAATTTTTTAATAAAAGAAAAACATTGCATCTACGATCCTCTTAGATACTGTATACAGTTGTATGAATATCTACAGTAACTTTTTACTTTCATCACCACTGAAATTCATGTTAATTTAAACATTAAAAGCGCATCATAGTCTTGCAAAAAAATATTTTTTAAAAAGTCATATATATTTTAACATAGAAGATGAAATTAAAAATTTCCATGGACTTGACTCCAAATAGCTTTTAAACGACCTCCCATTATATAGGTTTCTGTTGCTTTCATAGCTGGTCTATCGTTTTTTTTCACACTTACATGTTTAGTAATATGAAATAGGTAGAATCTAAGAGTGACCAATATCGCGTGACGTCCTTGTGGTTCGTGTGCTTTCTCAGCCTGTGCAATCAAGTTCCTGCCTTGCTAGAAATATTTATTGATATTCTCGTCGAATTTAGAAAAGTTAAATTTTCTTAAGGTGAATAAATGCCATGACTGAATAAATAATGTGTTTCTTCTTTCGTTTCCGTAATGAGCATCAGCAAACAACGGAAGGTAATGGCGGCAACTATAGGCACTTGCGGTGCCACTTGTTTTAGGTTGCAATGGGTATCGCTTTCAAATAACTTGCGTTACATTTAGAGTTAATTGGCCTCGCTGGAGTATTGCTTGCTATTATTCTATATTTGTAAGCTACTCCGCTAATTTTGAAGGAGCATACAGTGTGACACTTGTCCGTACATATATATATATATATATATATATATATATATATATATATATATATATATATATATATATATATATATATATATATATATATATATATCAGGTTAAGTTTTTCACTTAGGTCACTGTGGAGGCGCATTCGTGTTACAGTAACACATTTCATGTTTTTGCTGTTTCTGAATGTCTACTAGAATGTTTGAAGCTTTTGTTATTCCTTCATTACTGGTTAATTTCACATCGGAAGAGAAAAATGATAATGATTACTGGTATATATGGAAAAAAGATCGAATTTTTCTTTCCGTTTGTATCTGCGGTTACACATGAACGCTTTGGACGAAGTTTTCACTAACTTTCCCCAATACCTTACTGACTGATTCCCTTTCGACAGTTATTTATATCATTTGATTAAAATCCAAATAACTAATATTTATTGGCCAAAGTATTCCATGGATGAATAAAGGTTTATGTTGTATTTACACAGCGCAAGAACTAATGGATGTTCGTAAATGTCTGACAATATTTTACATCAATACCTTTCTGCTTTCAGAAAGGATTTCGGCTGTCACACTAACATCATTCAACTACTGGAAGACTTGCGCTTAGTCTTAAACCAAAACAAAAATACTGCATATATTTGACTGTTAACCCACAAACTCCTCCAGAAACATATTTGACTGTTTACCCACAAACTCCTCCAGAAACTGGCAACAGATGGACTTTCAGATTCGGTAGTAATCACTATGGCAATTACCTCTCAAAAAGAAGACAATCTGTCAAAGTAGGAAAATGAGCTAGTTCAAGGGCAAATCTCTATAAAGGAGTACACCAGGAGTCAGTTCTCGAACTCATACTTTCTGAATATTTTTATTAATGACATTTTCTTTTTCATAAATGATTTGGATGTATACAACTATACAGATAACAATACACTTGCTTATGCTCGCCACGATTTTAATATTGTGAAATATATATAGTAAAATGAGTACAATAATTTAATTATGTGGCTTTCAGACAATAAAATGAAAACAAACTCTGATAAGTTCCCAGGTACTTCACTTGGTAAGAAAACAATAGAATGTTCTGAGACTTTCTCCGCCAAAGAGGCTAATATATCTTGATAAGATTGTGTAAAGCTTGTGAGAATCACTGTTTTGTTATTATCCTAATTGTGAGAGTCACTTTTTAAAAATCTTATCCTAAACTTAAATCAGCAAATGACTGAGATTTGTCTACAAACATCAAAATAGTTAAAAAGAACTGGAAAATACCGAAGCACCACTGGCAGTGTAACACTCTGGCGTCATGGCAAACTTCAACCCCTGGCAGTGTAACACTCTGGCGTCATGGCAAACTTCAACCACTGGCAGTGTAACACTCTGGCGTCATGGCAAACTTCAACCACTGGCAGTGTAACACTATGGCGTCATGGCAAACTTCAACCACTGGTAGTGTAACACTCTGGCGTCATGGCAACCACTGCCCCCATACCTGACATTGCAGCAGTCTCACTCATATGAACAGACTTGAAAAACTCCATAAACCCCTCCAAGATTTGTCTTTAATGAATACAAGAAACCTTACTCGGAACTCATGGATATGGCAAATGTGTAAAACTCGCTACATCCGAAACAAGCAATGTGCAGCTTACTTCAATGATCAGGACATTTAAAACAAAATTATTCTTACTCTTTTAGGTATGCAAATACATTGGAGATTGCAAATGTAAGATCATTCAGGTATGGGCTACAAACTTTACGGTATGCAGCAGCAACATTTTGGATTTGTCTCCAATACAATTTTCAAACAAGAACAGATTTTAACAATTTTAAATCTCTCTTAAAGACCTGTTCTGGGAGCGATTTATGCAAATGCTTCATATGTAGACATAAACAAAGAAGTTGCTGCTCTGTCATAATCTATTGCATGTATAGTGTTTTAGATTTTAGTCTTGTAGATTTGCTTATAGCTCTGAGTTACCCTCAGTGTAGCTTATCTTGCTAACGCAAAGTTTTAGATGGATTTTCCTTCCCATTTTAGATGCACTGTATATTCGTTATTTTAGCTCAGCTACGTGTGTAGTTTTTAGTTGTGTCGTTTTGCTTGTAGCCTTCAGTTGCTTTTTGTTCTTTATGACTGCTTGTAGCCTTCAGTTGCTTTTTGTTCTGTATGACTGCTTGTAGCCTTCAGTTGCTTTTTGTTCTGTATGACTGCTTGTAGCCTTCAGTTGCTTTTTGTTCTGTATGACTGCTTGTAGCCTTCAGTTGCATTTTGTTATGTATGAATGCTTATAAGCCTTCACTTCCTTTTTGTTCTAAATTACTGCTTGTAGACTTCAGTTGCTTTAAATTCCTGTGCATTGTTTTCATGTTTTCCTTTGTATGCAAGGCCGGATTAAAGGCGGAGCAAACGGAGCAGCAGTTGCTCCAGGGTCCCGCCCGAAATGGTAACTAACATATATGGAAGGGGGGTGGGGGGAGCGCTTTTTGAAATTGCTCCAGGATCACCTGCCATCTAAATCCTGTATAACTGTATGCTTTTAGTTGCTATTAGTCTTGTGATGCATATGCTTCCAGTGCATTTTACACTAATCTTATGTGTACTTTCTGTATGTGTGCGCATAGTCTTGTCCAACTCTTTGTCATTATATTTAAATTTGTATACAAGTAAAGTTATATCCTAAGTGTGCATTTATACATGTATATATTAACTCTGCAAGTATTTTTAGATAAATCACTATTCGTATAAACTTTTTCGCTGCATGGAATTTTTAGGAAGAAATATATATTTTTTTAACCTTGAAACAAGATTTTGTAAAAACTAGTTACATAATTAAATAGCATGTCTGTACATATGTTTATATATATATATATATATATATATATATATATATATATATATATATATATATATATATATATGTTTGTTAAAGTTAATTCTTATTTTCTTGTTAATAGTTGGTAAAATAACTTCAGTTAGTTAAATGTGTTAATGTTTCTAATTATGTAAATGCAAATCGACTCTAAATAACATGTGTGTAGTCTATTGTCCTGTTCTTATTTAAATAATTTTCTCTCAAAGAGTTCATGTTATTGGGTCTACCCATTGCTCAGTAGCTAGCTGGACCTATAGCGGAAATGCTTATTGCGTGGACGTGGACTTGAGTCCTCTGGAAAGAGGGCGGAGCAAACGAATACTTTTACGACCCGCAGAGAGCATTTAAGAATTTTCATCGGCTTCTTTAAAACAACCATTTTTTTTTTTTTTTTTTTGGGGGGGGGGGGGTTAACAGCATTTTATCAATCACCCAATGATGCAATTTATTTATTTATTTATCTATTTTGGTGGTATCAGATAAATAAATAAAAGACCATCTTGGAATAGTCCCAAAAATAAATAAATAAAAGATCATCGTGGAATAGTCCCAAAAAATAAATAAATAAAAGACCATCTTGGTACAATTGTAAAGAAAGAATTGATGTAGTTACACATTAACTAAAACTCTACCAATACGTATTAACTTTTTCCGCCATCCGAGTACTTTGGGATCCTGATTCATTAAATGGAGATCGAATCTCTTGTACACAACCGTTTTCACACCATCAGGCAAATACCCCTCTGTTCGAAGAATCGCACTGTTGTTTCACTATTATTTATGCGACTGGCCTTCTCTCTCAGAAAAAAGAAAAACCCACAAACTCGGTACTTTTCATAGAATTATTTATAATGATTCAACAAGTTATTTAAACGAACTGCTTCCTCCTTTGGTTGGAGAAACGTCAAGATACAATTTACGTAATCGACAAAACTTCTCTATATTAAACGCCAGACTTGAAATAGTAAAAAGCAAAAATATTTCCTTAATTCTTGTATTTTCACATAGAATATCCTACCTAAAAATGTCAAAATGGAAATTAAAAAGCATATTATCCAACAAAACAACAGCGTTACTTCTTACTATCTTTCTGGTGATCGCAAATACTCTATTATTCAGGACCAGAAACCAATGTAGCGACCTTAAAAAAGATCAGTATGATAATCACTTGATAGATAATCCGTTATGCAACTGTGGGGTACAAGCAGAAAGTGCCTATCCTTTTATTTTCCTTTGTACTTGATACAAAGTTCAAAGGCAAAATCTAATACTTCGTCTTAAAGAAATGTTCATTCCCATCTCTACAAACATTCTTGTATTTGGCTCACCTGAGAACCCAAAGCTAAATAAAATTTGAATATCTTTAAGGTTTTTTTTCATAAGTACATTAAGATAGAGGACGTTTTAACTAATGTTTCATCCTTAGATCCTAAATATAAAGAGATATCTCTCTCTGTCTATGTCTCTCTCTGTCTCTCTCTCGCAGACAGTACAATGACCAATTGATGGTCGATGTAGGTTCATTACATACTAAATACTGTTCTTGCCTTGGATATGTTTGTTCCTTTCTCGAACGTTATCCTTTATTCATGAGCACATCTTATGTTTTACCTTTTTAATTTTTTGTTGTTGATTTTGTGTTGATGTCATATTTGAATAATGAAATTTTTCTTTCTTCATTACGATTTACAGCAATCAGATTTGCAAGTCCCTTTTGAATTTCTTTTGTTCATACCTGTATGAACCGAAAACAATTATAATAATGCATAGTCTATAGTTTGCAGTATAGTCTATAGTTTGTTGTATAGTCTATAGTTTGCAGTAGTGTCTATAGTTTGCGGTATAGTCTATAGTTTGCAGTATAGTCTATAGTTTGTTGTATAGTCTATAGTTTGCAGTATAGTCTATAGTTTGTTGTATAGTCTATAGTTTGCAGTATAGTCTATAGTCTGCTGTATAGTCTATAGTTTGCAGTATAGTCTATAGTTTGTTGTATAGTCTATAGTTTGTTGTATAGTCTATAGTTTGCGGTATAGTCTATAGTTTGCAGTATAGTCTATAATCTGCAGTATAGTCTATAGTTTGTTGTATAGTCTATAGTTTGTTGTATAGTCTATAGTTTGCGGTATAGTCTATAGTTTGCAGTATAGTCTATAGTTTGTTGTATAGTCTATAGTTTGTTGTATAGTCTATAGTTTGTTGTATAGTCTATAGTTTGCAGTATAGTCTATAGTTTGTTGTATAGTCTATAATCTGCAGTATAGTCCATAATCTGCAGTATAGTCTATAGTTTGTTGTATAGTCTATAATTTGTTGTATAGTCTATAGTTTGTTGTATAGTCTATAGTCTGCGGTATAGTCTATAGTTTGCAGTATAGTCTATAGTTTGTTGTATAGTCTATAGTTTGTTGTATAGTCTATAGTTTGCAGTATAGTCTATAGTTTGTTGTATAGTCTATAGTTTGCAGTATAGTCTATAGTTTGTTGTATAGTCTATAGTTTGCGGTATAGTCTATAGTTTGCAGTATAGTCTATAATCTGCAGTATAGTCCATAATCTGCAGTATAGTCTATAGTTTGTTGTATAGTCTATAATTTGTTGTATAGTCTATAGTTTGTTGTATAGTCTATAGTTTGCGGTATAGTCTATAGTCTGCTGTATAGTCTATAGTTTGCAGTATAGTCTATAGTTTGTTGTATAGTCTATAGTTTGTTGTATAGTCTATAGTTTGCGGTATAGTCTATAGTTTGCAGTATAGTTTATAATCGGCAGTATAGTCTATAATCTGCAGTATAGTCTATAGTCTGCAGTATAGTCTATAATCTGCAGTATAGTCTATAATCTGCAGTATAGTCTATAGTTTGTTGTATAGTCTATAGTTTGTTGTATAGTCTATAGTTTGCGGTATAGTCTATAGTTTGCAGTATAGTTTACAATCTGCAGTATAGTCTATAGTTTGTTGTATAGTCTATAATTTGTTGTATAGTCTATAGTTTGTTGTATAGTCTATAGTTTGCGGTATAGTCTATAGTCTGCTGTATAGTCTATAGTTTGCAGTATAGTCTATAGTCTGCTGTATAGTCTATAGTTTGCAGTATAGTCTATAGTTTGTTGTATAGTCTATAGTTTGTTGTATAGTCTATAGTTTGCGGTATAGTCTATAGTTTGCAGTATAGTTTATAATCGGCAGTATAGTCTATAATCTGCAGTATAGTCTATAGTCTGCAGTATAGTCTATAATCTGCAGTATAGTCTATAATCTGCAGTATAGTCTATAGTTTGTTGTATAGTCTATAGTTTGTTGTATAGTCTATAGTTTGCGGTATAGTCTATAGTTTGCAGTATAGTTTACAATCTGCAGTATAGTCTATAATCTGCAGTATAGTCTATAATCTGCAGTATAGTCTATAATCTGCAGTATAGTCTATAGTCTGCAGTATAGTCTATAATCTGCAGTATAGTCTATAATCTGCAGTATAGTCTATAATCTGCAGTATAGTCTATAGTTTGCAGTATAGTCTATAGTTTGCAGTAGTGTCTATAGTTTCCGGCATAGTCTATAATCTGCAGTATAGTCTATAATCTGCAGTATAGTCTATAGTTTGCAGCATAGTCTATGTGTTGACGCATTACTCTACAGAAAAATCATACATTTTGTTCTCTGGAAATTTCGTTGCAAAAAGAAACCGCAATCTATTTGGAGTATCTCGGCTGTTTCTACTATTGAATTGACCATAGGATTGACCTAGAAGTTGCGAATGAAAAAAAAGTTCGATGCATTCACAACTTCTCGGTTAATTGTTGCTTGGTAAATAATCGAGGGGGTCCGAAAAAACACTATAAAATAAATTATTATTATTATTATTATTATTATTATTTTCTTCTTCTTCTTCTTCTTCTTCTTATTATTATTATTATTATTATTATTAGTAGTAGTAGTAGTAGTAGTAGTACATTTCGAAACGATGTTGATAAAGATATGAAATGTTTTTTCTAATCATACAGAAAAAAGAAAGAGAGAAAAGAAGAACATTCGCACAGACTTATTGTATAACGTCATCGAAAAATATATACCAGTTGAACTTAGTATTTGTTTTGGTATCGTCATAATATGTCCAGTCGTCTTAAATAAGAGCATGAATGGTGTGTTTTTTAATTGGTGGCATACTATATAGTCAGAGACGTGTAGACCATGCCTCAGTAATAATAATAATAATAATAATAATAATAATAATAATAATAATATCGCACTTAGACAATATCGTCAAACTTTCTAAAATTAATTGTGACTTGAAATCACTAGTGAACGATTTCAATCTCGTATAAATGGTGTTGAGGCCCATTTACATATGCAGAAGCTTAGAAGAATCGGTTAAAAAAAACCAGGATCGTGAACCTCGACGGTTCCGTTTCAATAGAATATAATATTACTTTAAGAATCTCCACTTTCAGTTAAAACTTACAATAATGCTCTTCGTTCTTTAATTCAAAAACCCTATTTATGTTTCGACTTTAAACGAAAGTAATCTTGACGTCAATTAATCGATGCATACATAGTCTTATTATTATGAAAAGATTTTGCATCATCGCCACTTATTGTGAGAGTTTTTCTTTGGGCCCCATGTACTATGAAAAGTTCGTCCAGCAAGATTTCTGTGCGGCATCCCTTGCGGAGGTGTCACTCCTTGCGATGTGTTGGTTACATCGCTGGGGTGCGAGAGGGGTACCGGGTTCGAACTACAAAGGAGGCTGCAAGCACAAACAACTCTTCAAATGTAGAGAGAGACGTATCAACTTTTAATAAATTAACACATTCCGAATAAAAACTACATAGGAAGATATATATTCTAAATACAAGAATACACGTATAATTGATATATTGATTCTAAGCTTGCCGACTTCATACATTTATTTAATTTCTGTATTTTTGAATTCTGATGTAAATTACTAAATATTGAATAAACCCAAGATGGCCAAAAGAACTTAAAATATAGTAAAACTCAATATTTGGAACTACGACCAAAATAAATATCATGTATCATGTTTTTTTCAAAGCAACGACATTTTATTTCCAAATTAATTTATCAAACGCATGAAGTTGGCAGCAAATCTTTTTTCTATTAATTCAACATTACAATTTCAGTAGAAAATTCACACAATTACAATTCATATAAATTATTACTAAAAATCTACACAATCCAATAAAGAATATAATTTATAATTAAATATTAAGAATAAAAACATATAATGTTCCAAGAGAAAAAGAAAAATACCTTCCAGCACCTAAAAAATCTTACAAAAAGTCTTTTAAAATATGACCAAACAATTTTCTCTTACCTGCAAGCACAAACAACTCTTCAAATGTAGAGAGAGACGTAGCAACTATTTTCTCAAGGCGCGCAGCGCCTTATATCCAGTTCTTGGTCAAGGAATGCGCATCTCAATCTATATAAGGTCATGAGTTTAGGCGATACAGGCTAAAGCGAGGTCTCCAGCCACGAGATTTTACGACACTTTTATACAACGCATTCCCCTTTCTCAATATGGTTGCAGGTTAGTTGAACTACGGTCTTTACACGAAGGTTGCCGAAGGTTGCTGACCGGCTAGGTGAAGGTGTTGAATTACGTAGACGTGAAAGAATTTTACTAACATCAGCATTTTGCCTTTAAAATTCCCCACCTGTGTATTGTCAGAAAAATCTCACTCGTACCGTAAAATATCAATGCTGTGCACTTTTGAACTATAATGTTTTAGAGAACTCAAGCGCTAAAAATTCTGTTTTATTAAGAATTATAAACATTTGAATTATAAAAGAAAACTTACTCTTTATAAAAAATTCCTTAAAAATTCATTGAGAAAAGAATTATAAAATTTGAATTATAAAAATTTTACTTGTAAAACTTTATTGAAAATTCTATCATAACAATACCCTCCTGGTCATTTCACCCGAGTCCTCGAGGCTCGATAAAGAAAAAGAAGTTAATATAAAAGACACAAAACTGCTGGAAAGTATAAAAAATACCAAAAATTACAATAAGTGCATGACATTTTTAAAAAATAAAATATCTAGGTCTATTAGATGATTGTCATAATAACTGGACTGTACTACAAAGTTCTACTATTATTATTATGCATGTGTTGCTTTCTTTTTTTTAAATTTGTTTATGTGATTTTACTATTTTTATTTTTTAAAATTTTTTTGTATATCACCGGTAATTGACTCCCACCACACGATCCCCCGGAGATATGGTCAATGTTGCAAGCCACATGTGAGAAGGCATAAGATATATCACTTCTATATCATAGTTTAATAAAAATAAGGGGGTAACGATTAATTAATTATAGCATCTAGCATGAATTATGTGTAAATTGTGTATGTATATAGGGTAATTAAATATATTTCTTTTGAATAATTAAGGCAGGGTATCAGTTATACTCGCATTGTGTTTATTTATAAGAGAGAGTATGGTGAAAGAGAAGGAAGCGTTTGAGGAGAACATTCCTGAACACTGCCGTCCGATCGTTGAGGAAACGCAATATCATGATGTGTCCAGATAACATGGGCGCAAAAAGGTAAATTGAAAATGGATCGAAGTTTGTACGCAGATATTAAATCGATCGGAAAAGAAGTTGGCATAGTAAGTTCAACAGTGCTGTTTACTTGAGTAAGTTTAAAACCAGTCCACCTGACGTGTAGTCGTGGTCTAAGATAACCAGAAACGTGTAAATTGTCAATCATAGACGGTCCTACAATGGTTTAATAGGAAGGGCATAAGCTAAGGTGAAGAATATCAACCATTACACATTGAACGCCAGTGGTAATTTCGAGACGTAGTGTCGTTCGTGCACACGATTTCGAAACCCATCTGTAAACTTGGACAATGGCGATCATAAATGTAAGAATCGAAACTGAAAAGATCAAATGATCCCATCTGAGTACATCAGAAATAACATCAAACCAATCAGGGGAGGAAGTCGAGAGTGCAATAGTGTTCTGGAAGTGAATCGTTGATTGAGCTTTTGTCGCGTGCGCGAGAAGCAATGCAGTAGATAGGGCTCTGAAACGCCAAATGAGCCAGATAATGGCTAAGGTGTTAAGGATGGATAAGACAAAGCCAATAATGGTCATAATATGTGACAAATCGACCCAGGAATCGCTTTCGATCTCGATTTCACCACTCAACATGTTTTCCGCGAGAGAAGAGAAAATGCGTTGATCGCTTTTAGCACGTGCTAAGACTTAAATCAATTTCCTTATCTGTCGCCAAAAATTGTGACATTTGATGCTCATAAAGTTTGAATTCAGGCAGTGAAATTGTCAAGGGCTTATCAAAGGACTACAAGATGGCTGCTAAAAGTGAAGAATTAAAAAACTGCTGTAAGAGTGCTAGATTGATCGGATGAAGTTGTGTAACTTCTGTTGAATTGTCCGAACACGTAGTGATATGGCCATCATATGTCACAGAAGTAGTAAGAACTGCGCAATGGCAAGGGATATTCATGATACAGAAGCGACAACCTTTTATGACGCTACGTTGATTGTGACATTCCAAAATAATTTCATCCATAAGATAAAGTAATATCTGATTTGAGGAGATATCTAGAATATGTGGTACAACGCGGTTTGGCATAAATCTAAAGTTACAAGTACGGTGAATGCTATCTTTATCATCAAGAAAAAGACTATTGACACATTCGAGTTGAGACAAGGGTTTAAGCGTAGGGCGAATATTACAATGCAAGATGTCCTTACCGGTACACTGATTTAAGGTCGAAGACGCTAGTGTTGTGTAGAATTGGTGGTCATCAGAGACAAGCATTATATCAGGTAAATCAAGTAACTGTGTAGCATGTGTAGAAGATGCATTAATAGGGACTGGAAATGATTGAATTCGATACATCTCGAAGGGTCTCTGTTGTGACGACAGTGGAATTTGTAACGCTATATATAGGTCGCGATCTTTACGCGTTGCGATAAATGAACCAAACTGATAATAGTAACGTGGATCTTTTGGCGTTATAGAATAACCCGGATAATCGTTAGATACAATTGCCTCAATCTGATTAATAGACTCTATTAAAATGTGTGGCGGAATCAGTATGGGGGGGGGGGGGAGGGGGTAATTTCCCTGCTGCTAATTCCGCTGTTGCTATCTGTAATTTGTATATTTCATGATGAACCTGTTGGGACTCAAGCATTTGAGCGGCAATAATTTCTTCCGTTTTCTGATCCTGATCACGTAAGTTTTCAACAGTTTCAGCCAAATTTTTCTCTAAAAGCCGAACCGCTTTTGAGTTTCGACCGATAGCCAATAACATGTTATGAAATCTATGATCGACCTGCGATATGTAGGAGGAGAAATCGCCTCCATGTCGAGCGAGGGCACCAATGATTTTATTATTCTGCTGCGTTAACATATTTATATGACTTGCTAATGTGGCAACGTCTCCTGTTGTCGCCAGACCATATAGGTGTTTACCTATTTCACCAATGAAGAGCAAAATCGCTCTTTTGGACACATTTGAAGGTTGAAAAACACCTTCTGGGATTAACTCATTAATTAATGAGACCGTTGTATTGAACTGCATATTCATTGTAAGACGCATTGCGTTTAACTGTTGAAGAATAGTATTTCTATACGAACAAGCTACACATTTCTGACAATATTCAATAGATTCAAGTGAAATGTTCTCTGGAAGCCGGATTTGAAAAGTGTGAATCCACTTATCGGCTGAACATTACACTGGTGAGAGAAATTGGAAGATAACTCCATACTTCAGTCTTTGCTCATCCACTGCAGACCCTGGATTCAGAGTCAAGAGAAGCAGTCCCACGAACCAAATCCACATTCCACCCATACCTTAAAGAAAAGAGAAAGGGTTCTGAGAGGTGCGCGCGAGCAAGTAAAATAGGAAGACATAGAAGGCATGAATGAAAGATGGAATGAAGGATAGGACTATAATTATCTCTACCAGAGACGAAGGAAAATCCTTCAGAGTTTCGTATTGAAATTCAAGTACGAAATATTCGACCTGTGCGTTTACGACGTGTATTTGATTGCATGTGAGTTCTGTGAAATGCTTTTTTTAACGCCGGAGTAATATTCTCCGCTGGCTGCCATGATGGCGTGGATCCATCGGTCCACTTTACCAGGTAATGCTTCTTTCCAGAAATCCATTTGGATTTCAAGAGTTTGTCAACTGAATACCAGTTTGTCTGATCATCACCAGCTTGTGACTGATCATCTCGGGTGGTGTTGTGTGGTGCCTCGTTTGGCTGAGTGACTGTTTCGGCTGCATCCGGTGTCGGAGGCCGATGATCCCTAGGATCTTTGTATAGTTTAAGTCTGTTTGCATGCATAAAGGATTTGAGTTCTTCATTGTTAGAGCAGCGACGCAATTTGTAAGTGTTATTCGGACCCATGCGAGTAATGTAGAACGGACCCTCCCATCGTGGGTGGAGCTTTTTAGATAACCCTACAGGTATTTTTGAGATCTGGAGGTGGACATTATCTCCTACACGAAAAGAAGGTTCCCTTGCTTTCTGATCAAATCTCTGTTTGCTTGTGTGCTGTGCTTCACTAGTATTTGTTTTAGCTATTTCCTGAACTATTTTCAGTTTTTGGATTAACTGCTCAACGTAATGTTGGGTTTGTTTCTGGACGGTCTCACGAGGTGTAAGAGATACATCTAAGGGTAAGGTCATTTCTTTCCCAAAGACATTATGTAAAAGGGTGAGTAACCAGTTGAGTTCACTGCAGGGCTCATCCGAAATGCCATCATTACGCTAGGTAATATGGACGGCCAATCATCTTGGTGCTTATTGCAATAGGCTCGCAAACTTTGTGCTAGCGTACTGTTTATCCGTTCACAAGCCGCGTTGGTTTGTGGATGTATACCAGCTAGTATGATGACGAGTCACCTGGAACAATTCACAAAGAGCGAGGACAACTTGAGACATAAAGTTACGTCCACGATCACTAACAAGTGTTCGCGGTGCTCCATAACGTGTGAATATCTCATTGTACAAGACATTGGCGATTTATGTTGCTGTTTGGGAATGTAAGGGAAACGCCTCAGACCAATGTGACAAACTGTCTGTAACCAATAGAATATATTGGTAGCCTTGTTTACTTTTAGGCATACATAAAATGTCCATATGCCACCGAGAAAATACATCTTCCGGAGGCAAGGGGTGTAATGGAGCTTTCCGAGCATTTGTATCTCGTTTAATAAGTTGGCATTGAGAACAAGATGTAATATAATCATACACATTTTGGTACATTTTTGGCCAAAAGTATTTTTGTTTGATAGCTTGATAGGTTCTTTGAACTCCCAAATGAAAACCACCTGCTTTTGAATCGTGATAGGACAGAAGAACCTCATGTCTCAAATTAGTTGGTAAAGCTACTTGTTTTATGAGTTGATCAGATGAAGTTCTGTTTTTAGTTTGGGGTTGGAAAAAATGACGTAAAACACCATTGATGAGCTCGTACTGGCTTGCTTCGTATGGCATATCTTTTGCACGACGAGAATTGTCTGGCAATATTCCCTGCTCTAAATAAAGATACATGTCTTTGAAATCAGGACACTCGCGCTGATATTGGGCGATAGCTGGTAAGTCTGGAGAGGAATCATTCCGTGTGACGTCATCAGTCTGTACAGCAGACAGAGTCGGAATGTTTTCATCACTATACCAAAAGGTAACCTCAGTGATCTCCGTATCTATGGGAGTAGGAGATTGCTCCACACCGGTGGGCATGCTACCAGATTGTTCATAATGACGACGCGAAAGCCCATCCGCATTTGTATTTTTAGTGCCTGGCGTGTATACTAAAAATCGTATTCTTGTAAACGGAGTGACCAACGAATTAATCTGTTTGAAGTGTGTTTAACTGTTTTAAGCCAAACTAATGCTTTGTGGTCTGTAATGACAGAGAATTTCTGAACCGATAAATAAACATCATATGTTCTGATACCTTCTAATACAGCTAAACATTCCTGTTCAGTGACTGACCAACGTTTTTCGGCGTCCGTCAAAGCTCTACCACCATAAGCAATAACACGCTCTTTGTCATTTGTCCCCATTTGAGACAAAATATATCCTAGAGCGGTGCCACTTGCATCGCATGTGAGTTTGAAGGATTTGTTAAAATCAGGATAAGCCAAAATAGGCGCTGAAGTCAGAGCCGTTTTAAGAGTTTCAAATGCTTGTTGGCACTTATCTGTCAAAAGAAAAGGACTGTCCTTTGTCAGTAATTTATTTAATGGTGTTGCTATGGTGGCATAGCCGTGGACAAATTTCCTGTAATAATTGCATAACCCTAGGAAACTCCTAACATCCTTCTGCGTTTTAGGGACTGTAAATGTTGTAACAGCATCAATTTTAGATTCCTCTACCTTAATTCCCTCTTTTGAGAATTTGTGACCAAGATACACGACTTCAGAGGCTTGAAATACGCATTTCGAAGGTTTAAGGGTTAAATTTGCTTGTCGAAGACGGTGAAAAATTTGGTCATGATGTTTGAGATGGTCTTCAAATGAATTGGAAAAAATGATGAGGTCATCTATGTATGCGAGACACGTGGATCAAGGTAGAGCTCGAAGCACATGACCCAAAAGAATACAATAAGTAGCAGGGGCATTTCTAAGTCCATATGGCATTACATTCCATTGGTAAAGACCACGTGATGTTATGAAACTACTTTTGTGTTTGGTTTCAGGGTCCATGGTTACCTGCCAATATGCCGAATTCAAATCTAAAGTACTGAAAAGCAAGGTTGCGTTTGTCCAACTGCATCAATGACATCCTCTATACGTGGATGTGGGAATGTCATTGGCTGTGTCACTTGATTAACTTTCCTATAATCAATAGCAAAGCGATATTCACCATTTTTCTTCTTCACTAACACAACAGGGGATGCATAGCTAGATGAACTGGGTTCAATAAGTTGATGTTTTAATAGTTCGTCTACCTGTCTGTCAATTTCTTTGCTGATGTGCGGTGACGCACGATAAGGTTGACAACGAACCGGCATAGAATCACCTGTTTCTATGCGATGAGTGAATACAGTAGTACGACCTAATTCATCCAAATTAGTGGCAAAAACATCCCTATTCTGATTCAAAAATGACAGAAGTTCCTGCTTTTGGGTTTCGGTCAAGTCTGGGGAATGTAAATCAAAGTTAATTGGCTCTTTGGACTGAGTTTCTTGAGTATTCATAGCATTGACTAGGTTATCGTTAGCAACAGTCTCTCCCTCCATGCTAAATATGGGTTAAGGGTGTAGTGCGTCCACAGAGGCTAATACGGTATTGACAGGGACATGCATTATCGAAGGTGTCGGATTGAATTATTTGAATATAAGTCTTTTTTGAAACTGTTAAAATCGTGCGGGCCGGAATAATTTTGGAATTTCGAATGCTATGAGATGGTTCAAGCAAAACAGCTGTGCCTTTTGGAATCTTACTGATACGAACTGCAATAGATGTAATACTTTTTGGCGGAACCGACGTGGTACAAGCGGCACGCGCTAAAACGGTTTGATTATGGATAAGATTGATGACTACCGTATTGTCTAATAAGGAGAGCGTTTGCATGTTGAGATCTAAAATGGCTTTATGTGTGGTCAAGAAATCAATTCCGAGTATAACCGAATGATGTAAAGCCGGTATTACATGGAATGAATGAGACAAACGAACACCTCCTATTCGGAAAGTAAGGTTGACAAGACCCGAGACGCTATGATATTCACCGCCAGCTCCTATAATCTGAGAAATATTTGAGGGCTGGAAGTGACGAGAATTTAAACCTATACGGGAAAGAAATTTCGAGCTAATAGCCGAAATGTGTGCTCCTGTGTCTACTAATGCGTGTGTTATTTTGTCTCGAACATTAATAGGAATAAGATTTTTGTGAAGGGGTGCTACCAAAGTAACTTGTGTCTGTTCAGTAGGCCAACCGTAGGGTTGGGACCCCCGGGTAGGCACGAATCACTATTGTCGTTGTGATGTCAAACACACTCGAGAAAAGTGTCCCATTTTGTGACAAAAATGGCACTGGGCATTGCGTGCACGGCAGACTGCACGTGATGCACAAAAACCCATAATTTCAGCGGTGTAGTCTAAAATAATCAAATACTATGCGGTCTAAAATAATCATATATGGTGTAGTCTAAAGTAATCATATACGGTTTTCCTCTAAAATATTTTCAGACGCTACAGTCTAAAATAATCATATCCTATGTAGTCTAAAATAATCATTTACGGTGTAGTCTGAAATAATTTCAGATTGGTATTATTGGTGGCAATCATATGTAGCAAAACAAGAAAAGAAATAGAATAAGAAACAATGATGTACAAAGTTTGATTTTAGTTCATACATTTTTAATATAAGAAAAATTATTTCTACTATCATTTTCACAATAGGGGCGATTATTCTACAAGTTTTGGTCATATGACGTAATTATGATTTTGAACACATAATGTCTGGTTCTTTTGCACTGGGCATCTTCCAGAATTTTGAATGACTCGTTATTTTGAACATTATATCAGAAAGATAATATAAAATATTCGAGCAGATACGTACAATTTTCAGTAAAATGAACAGAGAAAGGGTATAGAAACACATATAACAATTGCATGTAGTGTTACGTCGTACATGTGATAACGCTCAGCGTGTACATTATTTGGGGCCTCATGTAATGGCTGTAAACCAGTGTAAAACACTAGTGTACACTTCGAGACGCAATATTTTGCGCAACGTCAAAATGCTATGATAACACACCTTTACTTGCATTTGTTGGTGTAATTTATCTTATAAATATTTGTCTTCAATTATTTCGGATCACTTTAAATCAAGAAATCCTATTTGCATCTTCTACTATCGGACCACAAACTGAGTCCAAAGTAGAGAAAAATGTATGTTACTGTTTCGGTTCGAGCAAGCAAATGCCCGAAGTACATGTTATGTGGTCCCGACAGAAGTACATTGGGCTCGTAAACTCGCCACGTTGTAATTCATTTTCGCCCACAATATCCAACAGTACAAAAAAATGTAATTTAATTATTATGTCCATCTATGTGTTAAATAATAAATTGTATTTGAATTACTTTTCACAAGCTTTTATTGAATGCAAATATGTTTGAAGACAAAACTTATTTTAATTATTTTCGTCACTGAATAGAGTATAAATGCATGTATGATGCATCTCGAAACCCATGTAAGTCGGACTATAAATAATAAATTGTATGTAAACTGTTTTTTACAAAATTAAAAATTTAAAAAAGATACCAATATTATTTGAAAAAATTAATTATTTTATTATTTTCATCTCTGGATAGTGTATATTATTATATGACGTATCTTTTGTTTACATGCCGGACGTCACTATAGACGTACTATGACGTCATATTACGTAGCAACACACTTACTGGGTCCTTTCATTCTAAAAATTCTCGTCTCTTTCTGATGTGAGTCAGAGATGTTCTTTTCTTGCATGCGACAAATAAGCCCTAAGACGTTCCTTGTGAGGTTTTGTACGTGCTTAAAAGCACGCAATAAGTTCTTGACAAGGTCAAATAAGTTGAAAGTTTGCTGGATCATCCCACGCAATGCAGTTGCACATAGAAGTCACACTATGTATGGATGTATATGTGTATGTATGTATGTATGTATGTATGTATGTATGTATGTATGTATGTATGTATGTATGTATGTATGTATGTATGTATGTATGTATGTATGTATGTATGTCATAATCGTAGTGTCATTAAAACAGAATATGAGAGGTCTTGTTGAGCATTTCGTTACACCAGCAGAGGTGTGGTTTCAAGATAATTTAGAGGGATATTAATATCTGATTTTAACCCTGTCGAGATCACTTTTATAAACTTTTTGTGTATGAACGTACACATCATGCGCGTCCAATCTAGACAAGCTTGATAAATTCAACAACTTCTTATCATAAAACAACAATTTTTCAACTATTGCACACACACGCACACACACACACACACACACACACACACATATATATATATATATATATATATATATATATATATATATATATATATATATATATATATATTAAACACGGTAGAGTCGAAAATATGCTCTTTGGTAAGAAGAAATACAGAAGGCAATTTATGAAAATGTTTGTAATTCGGTTAGTATCATTTACCTCTGGTCCATAACATCACCTATCGACCCACTAAATACCACAGTTGTCATTTTATGAGTCCAAACGTCAGAAACACAGTTTTACAGTTCATAAGTAGTTTTGCAGAAACAAACGACTACAAGATTAACAGTAAATAAAAGCAATGCATATTAGTAATAACTATGCCGGCTACCTTCGAGAGACACTCAGTCTTTGTTAGAGTCCAGTACTTGATTTGACACAAAAGCTGCAGCTAAAAAATATGCCAACTATTTAGTTGTGAATAAATATCACATGAAGTGAAATGTAACACGTTTTCTTATCGATAATTCCTGAAAATCTTCACAATATAGGATCTAACATATGTATTGTTTCGAAATATTGAGGGTTTCATTACATTTTTTATCTTTACTCAATATGTTTTATTTTCGCCTTCAAGAACAGTTCCATATCGATTTTCATCCTAGCTAAAACGTCGTACCCTTGTCTTTTCCTTCCGCAATCACCGTTTTCTGTTTTATACATCTTCGTGGCAGCAATCACAGTTTTATTTGACATCTTCGTTGCAGCAATCACAACTTTATTTTACATCTTCGTGGTAACAATCACAGTTTTATTTGACATCTTCGTGGCAGAAATTTTTTTCCTTAATACATTCTCGACAGGATGTTGCCTCCTTTCAACTTTTCGTCTCTAGTGTCTATTGTTTCAATGTCATCTGTAGGTAGCTTTATTTCCTTGTCATGATATGTCAACCAGAATTTTAAAAAAAAATCATTAGCAAACTTTCATAATTATTGTTTTGTCAAAAGAAGAATAGAACAGAACTAGAGGTCATATTCCTTTTTCACATCACTTGCCAACGTTTTAATTCAATAGCAATTATGTTTTATAGCAAATAATACCTTAGAAAAGGTGTCAACAACGGGCGAACAATAAAATAATATATGCAACATTATTTCTATAACTATAACACCGCTCGAAAAATGGAATTAAGGTTCAAATATGAATCAACTGATGTGTTTAATTAAACAGTTTGTTTTGCCCTTTTGTGAAATTAGCAATTTAGACTTGTCAACCCGAGGTGCGTGATTTTCTGAGACCGCTAGGCCGTGAAAGTTTCATCATATTCACTTTACAGAAAGGGCATTTAATGGTTGTATTACACCAAACCACTCGTTGCAAGATTCTTCTTTTTCCTATGAAAGCTTTTTCTAAGCAAAAAGGAGGAAGGTTCGGATGTTTTCAACATCCTTGATTGATAATATTCCGTTCATTTCTGACTCTGTCGATCTCACAAACCTCTCCATAACTTTGATATGGACGAAGACGATACTTACATAAGGAAGCAGCTTTAATTGTAAAAATCACGTGAGCTACGTTCAAGAATGGTCCTATCTGGCACGCGAGAGAAACATTCAGTCATCCCCTCCAGGAGATAAATAGTAGCAAACCTTTCTTCCTTAGTTTATTGACCACTATTTTTATCGCCTATTTAGAATGTCCGTGTTAAAGTTCAAGTGTAATGATGTATTTCTCTGTTATGTATATTGATGGTGTGGTGATAATAATTGCAAGAGACAGGAATACTGTTAATTGTAAGAGAGAGGCCCTTCGATATTGCTTTAAAAACACATGTCCCAATTTCTTTTGCAAGTTATTATATACAAAAATACTATCATATTGTAGTATCAGATCAGCAACTTGTTCATATAGGTGTCATGACAATGTTAACAGCCCAATCCGGTGTGCCATGTCTTATATAGGTGTCATGACAATGTTAACAGCCCAATCCGGTGTGCCATGTCTTATATAGGTGTCTTGTCAATGTTAATAACCCAGTCCGGCGTGCCATGTTTTATATAGGTGTCTTGTCAATGTTAAGTACCCGATCATGTGCCATGTCTTATACGGGTGTCATGACAATGTTAACAGCCCAATCCGGTGTGCCATGTCATATATTGGTGTCTTGTCAATGTTAACCACCCAATCATGTGCAATGTCTTATACGCGTGTCAAGTCAATATTAACAACCCAATCCTGTGTGCCATGTCTTATATAGGTGTCATGTCAATGTATAACAACCCAATCATGTGTGCCATATCTTATATAGGTGTCATGTCAATGTTAACAACCCAATCTCTGGACCTGATATGAAGAATTTTCTCAGTTTTCTTTTGAGAGATAAGGTGTTATTTACCACGCAAAATCATCTAATTACCCCGCTTTCCTCCTTGCAATGTAATAATATGACGTCCTTCGCATAGTAGGATGGGGCTGAAATGAACACGCTTAATCATCGAAGATAGAAACACTTGTAACTTGGAGGATATTAATTCATTATTTATGCTAGATGTAATTAACAAGATAAATATTCAATGTATATGACAGTAAATGATGTATATTTTTCAACGTTTTCGAAAAATGTAGCGATTACGTATATTTAGCACATTATCAGTAATATCTAAATAGCTCATGACGAAAGTGACAATGACTAAGCGCTTTTTAAAAGAAGGCTATATTTAACTTCCCAAGGTCAATTGTTAGGTATCCATGCGAAAAGTCCACTTTGAAATAAAATATATAACTGTAGCAGATAAAGTTGGTCAAAATAATGTTACGACTCTAGTTCTTAAAAATATGTAACAGAAAGAAAGTG